>CM053598.1:198287183-198315766 GCA_028646575.1 Pseudocheirus occidentalis
TTATACAATCAAATGCAACTGGGAAATAATATATACAGGGATGGGGGCAGGGAACCCCTCCCTGCCCTGCTAGAAAGCTAGAGGGGTGTTGGAGGAGGACATAAAAGGGAGCAGATTGTGGGAGGGGCCTTACAGTGGGATCAATGTTCTGGGCTGGGGGGTAGGGGCAAAAAGGGGAGAAAATTTGTAACTCAAAACCTTGTAGAAATGAATGATATAACCAAGAAAATAAATTAAAATAAAAAAAAAGAAAACTCTTAGGAATGTTACAGCCAGGTTCCAGAGTCCCCAGATCAAGGAGAACATATGACAAGCTGCCAAGAAGAAACAATGTGAATACTATGGAAACACAATCAGGATAACACAGGATCTAGCAGCTTCTACATTAAAGGTTTGAAGGACCTGGAATATGATATTCTGGAGATCAAGGGAGCTAGGATTAAAACCAAGAATCACCTACCCAGCAAAATTAAGTATAATGTTCCAGGGGAAAATATGGTCATTCAATGGGGTGATAGACTTCCAAGCATTTTTGAAGAAAAAACCAGAATTGAATAGAAAATTTGACATACAAATACAAGAAGGATGAGGAGGTAAACATGGAAAAGAATTCATAAGGAACCTATCAAAGTTGAACTATTGATATGCCAACATGGAAAACCGATAATTGTAACTTATGAAACTTTTCTCAGTATGAGGAGAGTTGAAGGAATGTAAATGTATACATATGTATATATATACATATATCTATATAGGAGGGTATATATGCATATGAATACATATGTGAGTGTGTGTATATGTGTACATAGACAGAGGGCGCAGGATCAATTGAATGGGATGGGATAATATTTTAAAAGGTGAAATTGAGAGGTACAAAAGGAATAGTATGAGAGGAGACAGGAAGAGATAGAATAGGGTTAATCCCCTCATATAGATGAGGCAAAGGATAATTGTTACAATGGAGGGGAAGAACAGGAAGGCAAAAGGGAATGGGGTCAACCTTACTCTCATTGAAGTTAGCTTAGGTAAGGAATGACATACACTCTAAACTGGGTATCTTGGGCTACAGGAGAGTAGGGAAGAAGGGGATGAAAGGAGGGAAGATGGAGGGGAGGGAAGGTTGGATGAGAGGGTTGTTAGAAGCATACACTTTTGTAAAGGGACAGGCACAAAGTAGAAAATAGAACTAGTGGGGGGGAGAGGAAAAGTAAGAGGGAAATATACAGATACTGGGGTAGGAAGATCTATCTTGCCCTACCGGAAAGTTAGAGGGATGATAGGGGATGATATAGGAGAGCTGATTGGGGAAGGAGGTATACAGTGGAATCAGTGTTTTGGGGTGGTGGGTAGGGGAAAGACAGAGAGAAAATTTGTAAATCAAAACCTCATGGAAATGAATGATGTAAACTAAAAATAAAAAAAAACTTAAAAAAAGATAGCGTTGGTTAAATCAATAACTGTGTAGCAACTCCCATCATGTTTCTGGATCCTTTCTATTAAGATGACAGTATCCGGAACAGCAACATACAAGGGAGGAGTCACCTTCTTGAATTGTCTATAATCCACTGTTATTCTCCATGTCCCATCTGATTATTTCATTGAGTGGCTGTAGGGACTAACATTTCTGCTTCAACATATCTCTTTATAGTGTTGGTAATTTTATCTTGCTCACCTGACACAAGATGCTACTTTAAAGTTATGCTTCAGAAGGTTCAGGTAAAGTGATTGGGTCCTTTTTTATCTTTCCCCCCGAAAGCATATTAATTTCTATCTTTCTTATTGCAAATTGGTATCTCCCCTCAGGTAAATTTAGAGTCATACCTCTCAATACTCCAATGATGTTTTCAGGAATTGGTACAATTACCATGGTATATTCTTTCTTAGGTAATTGTCCAATTTTCATCATTAGTTTGACATGTTTGGCTAATATTTCAGCCCCTCCTAGTCCTGTGATGGTAATAGGAGTTATATGTTTGAATTTGTTAGAGTTTCCATATATAAGGAGGCCTCTACCCCAAAATCTATTGATGCCCTAGTTGCAGTATTTGATATGTTTTTCCAGTATATGCTCAAATTCATATGTGGTCTGTAATCTCATCTATGTATTTATTTAATCTTAGCTGGAGCTTGGTAAATTTCCTATTCTCCCTAAATATTTGACAAACTAGGATACAAGGATTCAGGAGGATCTACAGGGACAGTTCTTACTTTCCTGCTTAGTATAATATTAAACCCTTTTCTTTGTACATTTTATAAAGTTTGTTAGTTGGAATACCATTTATTCTTCCAAAATCTACCCCTTCTCTCAACAGAGCAGTAAACAGTTCTTTTCTTGTCAGTCTATTTGGACTTTGAATCTGCTGGCTATTTACTCTTCTCTTTTGAGGAAATCTATGTTTTCTTCATTCCCCTAAGTCACTAAACTGTGAGATCTTATCTAGCACCTCTAAAAGAGAGTGCCCTATCTCTCCAATTAGTACAGTCAGAATTAGGTGATTATAATCAGGAGGAGTTGTCTTTACTATGATAATTCTATGAGAAACTGCTAAGGGTGTACTGTGATAAGCCTTGGCACATCCCATCATAATTGCAGTCTTCATTATCTCTTCCTTTAACTTTCTCCTTGTAACACTGTAAGATTTAGTAGGTACTTAGTACTAAAGGCTTACCAGCCCTTAGTAACTAAGGGCTAAGTACTTCTGTGAAAGAGGCAGAGGGTGTGAACTCTGTCTCCTGTTGCTAATGTGGCAGGAGGGGGTTGTCTGAGACAGGAAGACAGTGTGTGTGTGTGTGTGTGTGTGTGTGTGTGTGTGTGTGTGTGTGTAAGAAGAGTTCTAGAGACAGAGAAACAAAATCAAGAATTTTTACTCGTGGTAGAGAAAGCAGAATTGTTCTAGCATCTGGGAGCTGGGCTGATACTGCATTGAGAACTGAGTTTTCTATGAGTTGGAGTTTTCTATAAGACAAGAATCTGGTGAAGACTGAAGTGGATTTTGCCTCCTGGAAGGCTGAGATTTCTTCTGGGTGCTAGGGCCAGCCTGAATTGCTGGAGGACTGAAGAAGCATGCCCAGGATAAGACGTTGTTTGTTTGTGGATTGGTTGATCCATGAGTTCCTGGCAACAGAAGTTGGTGAAGGTTTTGAGATGTGCTGGACCCTGTGAACTTCAGTGTGTACCAAGAACTGCTGAGAGGACTGGACAAGAATCTGGGGGATGTCTGCCCTTGAATCCAGGTGACTGTTTGGTGGATTCAGGTAGGAGCTGGGAACCATGGAAGGGGATCCAGGGAATCTGAGAGGCCACCCCAAGTCAAGATGAAGAAAAGGCCTCCCTTTGGATACATGATGAAATTGAAGTGTACTAGACACCAAAGGGTGGAGGGTTTGTGTAATTTTCTAATGATTGTATTTAGTGATTAATGATACTTAGTGACTAATTACTAGACAAGTGACTGATTAATTTAATCTATGATTGCCCCATGAGTGGAAAATTGATTATTGTATTGTGAAATGACTGAATGATTAAGTAAGTGTAATACAGAGACCCGAATCCCAGGTCACTGCACACTACCTGATTTGTGGCCCACCATTAAGCCCCTTTTATATTTCTGTCTTTGTCTCTGTCTCTATCCTATATCCTGTCATAGCTTGGAACAGCTTAGAGGCATACCTGGGCATTGCTCAGGGTGAAGTTCCCTATTAGTATTCTATATATATTTCTTTCCTTGAATCATTTTGAGTGTACAAAGTGCAACTCAGATTTATCGTGTAATATAGAGGCCACCCTGTCCTGTGCTGCTGACCAAGCAGGGTCCCCACACCCTTTGCTCAGAACATGACCCTGGCCTGTTCTGAGACATTCCAGTTTCCCCTTACCCCATGAGCTGCCACCCTGTTCTGGAAAGAGCTGACTACCCCTGTTCCTCTGAGGGACACCTGAGTCACAGGAAGATTGCACCCCTGTACCATTGCACCATATTCCAAAATTAGCTCTGAACCAACCAGTGGCTGGTCTTTGCTTTTGTATGTCATGGCTTCTGCTAGCTCCCCTCCATGATTGTGTTTTTGTCATTTTGGCCTATATAATCAAGTCTGTAAAGCCCAAAGATCGCTGCCTGATTTGAGTGTACACTCCAGGTAGTCGCATGTTTGATCAATAAATCCACTCCTAAATTTATCT
Source organism: Pseudocheirus occidentalis (assembly GCA_028646575.1). Lineage (NCBI taxonomy): Eukaryota > Metazoa > Chordata > Mammalia > Diprotodontia > Pseudocheiridae > Pseudocheirus > Pseudocheirus occidentalis. The sequence goes on from CM053598.1 coordinate 198,291,364, forward strand.
TGAACCCAGGTCTCGGCTCACTCTTGTTCTCTGAACAACATAAGGAGGATTTCCCACCTTAGGGAAACCAGATGATTATTCTTTTGTTCTTTGTTCTAAACATTGTGGCCACTGTAGTGAAAACTATGTTGTCATCCTAATGTTAAGTTGTTGTGAACACTATATTATGATTTTCTGTGGTAAGATGTAATGTTGTATTGTAAATATTATATTGTGATTTGTTGTGAATATTTGCCTCAATTTGTTATGGAATAAACAGAGTGTTCACTATACTGTGTAATAAGAACCTTAAAAGCTGTTTGCAGTAGCATTCTTTTGGGAAGCTGCAGTCTCTAAGTGAGTACCAGGATTTATCTCCACTAAGCCACATAGAGTCTGCAGCTAAAGCTAGCAGATTAGTTGCATTGTTACCCCCCCCCTTGCATATGGTGATCCCTAAAAGCTTGTTGTATAAAAGGATTCTGACTAATACCTATAAATTCCAAGGAATCCATGTTATCTATTGATACTCCTCCAGCCCCTTCATCACTGGTTCTCACCATCCAAGACACTGACAATTCTCCATCCTTTGGGTGAATTGACTTAATATATCAGTAACCTCCCACTGAGTGAAATCCTCAATTACCTCCTTGAACACTGTGAGGCCTCCCTGGTTCTCCTGCTTTCTTCTTGGTTTGGGGAAAATGTCAGCACATGTCAGCCTTCCCATATGATTTGGTTTCATTTTCCTCCCCTGCATTCTCCTGGTAATCTTGGGAGCCCTAACTGGGCCCAGCCTGTGCAAGGGTTGCATTTTTTTGCTTCTTTTTGAGAGCTAAACACAATGCAGTCTTATTTTCTATCATATGAGACTTTCCAGCTTGTTCTTCTAAAGGAAAGTTTGCATACTGTAACACAGAAAGCTTTTTATGCAAACCAGTCAACTCCTTTTCCTTCTGAGCTTTCTCTTCCAGCAGCTTGTCTCTGCTTTTACACATGATACAATAATTTGTTAGCAAGGCCCAGCCTCTCCTATACACCCCTGCCAATTCTTTCTTTGGTTCTATTGGTATTATTTGCAAACATCTTTCCAGATCTCTAGATTCTCCCTTCTATAACTTCAGTTCCCAGTTTTTACATAGCTCTGTGCTTTTAGCCCATTCTCTTGCTAGGGACGAATAAGATAAATCCTCCTATCCTTGGATATCCATTTCTCTCTCTACAGCCCTTCTGCCTCTACATAGAGGTCTGATATTTCACAATCCCATCCTCATGGCCAAACGTAGCACCAACATGATATTCAAAGTGCCTACACGGACTATGAAAATGTTGCCATAATTTGGAATCACAAAATATAACAGACACTCCACATGTAAGACAGAATCAAAATAATTATTTAAACACAAGAAAGCCAAATCCATCATAACAACAAAGAAATCTATGCACAATAACATTTCAAGGGATACTGCCATCCCCAAGCCTTCCCACAAACAAACACTCACAGTTTGTTGCCTGATTCCTCTCTCTCCTTCAGTTCTAACTGCTCTGACCGATTCCTCTGGGCTCTACAACAACTTTCCTGCCCCACCTGTTTTGTAAGCTCCTCCCAACACAGACTCATGTGACTCAGGCTAACATGCGACTCAAGCAAGTCACGTGGGCCTATTAATGGATGGGAAATATCTTCCTATTAAACAAAAATACATCAACAATACATTGGCTCAGCCTACCCAAGAGCAATTAATATTTTTGCAATTGTTTAGAGCTGATTTTATTTGTGTCAAAAGTGTTTTATAATTGTGTTCATATAGTTCCTGAGTTTGTCTTAGTAGGTAGACTCTGAAGTATTTTATATTGCCTACAGTGGAATCTCCAAAATGGTTGAGTCATTTTACAATTCCACCAACAATGAATTAATGTTCAAATTTTTCCATATACTCTCCAACACTTGTCATTTTCCCCTTCTGTTGTTTTAGTCAATCTGGTAGGTATACAATAATAACTCAAGGTTGTTTTTTATCTGCATTTCTCTAATCAGTAATGGTTCTAGAGCATTTTTATATGACTACAAATTGTTCTTTTTGAATTTATTTTTAATTTTCAACATTCACTTCCATAAGTTTTAAATTTTCTCCCACTCCAAGTAGCAGCTCTTGAGCAGGCAGCTTGGATGCATTTTCAAAGAAACTAAAAGCAAAGAACAAGAAGGTAGAGAGGTAAAGAAAGAATTCTTTAGCACAAAGACTCTTAACTACAAGAATGTTTTATAAGAAACATGTGGGTTGGAACTTATCACTAGGCTTCAGTTCCTAAAAGGAAGTGGTGCTGCTGATCCCAGGAGATTCCCAGCCCCCACCTCTGGCTGGATGTTTGACTGGCCACCCCGGTGTTTTTCTCAAGCTGGAACCCTGGAACCCCATCTTATCGTGTGCTTCCTTGTGTGCCCTGGCCCAAGGCTCAGAAATCAGCATCAACACTGTCTGGAGCAGACACTGATGAGCGGCTCTTGGCTCCCTGTCTCCTCTCTTGCCCCTTCCCCCCTTGTTACCTATTCTTCAACTTAAATAATAAATGCCAAATTTTTTTTTCTCCCGCTCCTTCCTCCCTCTTTCCCCAAGACAGTATGCAATCTGATGCAGGTTCTACATATACATTACTATTAAGCACATTTTCACATTAGTTGTGTACATAAAGGAATTATGACAAAAGGGAGAAATCATGAGAAAGAAAACACTAAATTAAACAAGACAAGAAAGGAAACAGTTTGCTTCACTCTATATTCCAACTCCATAGTTCTTTCTCTGCATGTGGATGGCATTTTCTTCCATCATGAGTCCTTTGGAATTGTTTTAGGTCCTTGTCTTGCTGAGAGGGGCTAAGTCTATCAAAATCAGTACCATGTTTTCCTGGTTTTACTCACTTTATTCAGCATCAGTTCATATAAGTCTTTCCAGGTTTTTCTAAAGCCTGCCTGTTCATCATTTCTCATAGCACAATAGTATTCTATTACATTCATATACCACAACTTGTTCAGCCATTTCCCAGTTGATGGGCATTCCCTCAATTTCCAGTTCTTGGCCACCACAAAAAGAACTTCTATAAATATTTTTGTATATTGGGATCATTTTCCCATTTTTATGATCTCTTCATGATCTAGATCTGGGATATAGATCTAGAAGTGGTTTTACTGGCCAAAGGGTGAAATAGCAAGTTTTAACAAAGTGACCACAGAGTCCAAATGAAAGTTTTAAGGAGCTTTAATTGAATTAGCATCTGGGCTGTCTCATAAGCCAATTAGAAAGAGAGAGCAGCTCCATAATCCGAAGTACAGAATCTTTTATATCATATAGTCTCATTGTCTGGGGCTGCAAGTAAGTTGCTGAGGCAAGGAAGTTTGTGATTACAGGGTATAATGACAGAACATGAAAAAGAATGAACAATAGGCAAGGAGGGTTTGTGATAACATCTGTAGGTAGGGGATTGTAGGGTAAGCAGAGAGGGGCACGGGGTATGATGACTTGGGCACTTAGGAGAAGAAAAACAAAGACAAAGACAAATCTCCTAGATTGGTTCCCACACCCCATGCTGGCCCATAGGCAGGTTCGCTATCTTTTAACTTGCTGATTTCTAACTTCAGAAAGTATTACTTAACTATTTCCTGGCTACTTCATTCTTAAGTCCATGAAGTTTCTACTTAACTAGTTCCTGGCCACTTCAGGGTAAGCACATTTTTATAGCCCTTTGGTCATAGTTCTAAATTGCTCTCCAGAATGTTTGGATCAGTTCACACCTCCACCAAAAATCAATTAGTGTTCCAACTTTCCCACATCTTCTCCAATATTTATAATTTTCCTGTTTTGTCATGTTAGCCAATCTGACAAGTGTGATGTGGTACCTCAGAGTTGTTTTGATTTGCATCTCTAATTAATAGTGATTTAGAACATTTTTTCATATGACTATAGATAGCTTCAATTTCTTCTTCTGAAAACTGCTGGCTTATATCCTTTGACCATTTATCAGGTAGGGAATGACTTGTATTCTTGTCAATTTGACTCAGTTTTCTGTACATTTTCAAAATGAGGCCTTTATCAGAGTAAAAATTCTTTCCCAATTTTCTGCTTCCCCACTAATCTTGGTTGCATTGATTGTATTTGTGTAAAACCTTTTCAATTTAACAAAATAAAAATAATGCATTTTGCATTTCATAATGTTTTCTATCTCTTGTTTGTACAAATTGTCCTTAAAAGAGCATTGGCTGGTGTGTTAAACCTAACATTTAGTTGATTTGTGTCATATGAGATTAGAAACAAATTCTTCTCAAGGAGAGGATTTTGCTTGAGTTATTTAGAATCCAGCCAGGTTAAACCTGCCAGGGTACCTAAGTAGCAGAGTGGAAAGAGTGCAGGACCTGGAATCAGGAAGAGTCATCTTCCTGAGTTCAAATCTGGCCTTAGACACTTACTAGCTATATGACCCTGAGCAAATTACTTAATCCTGTTTGCCTTAGTTTCCTCATTTGTAAAATAATCTGGAGAAGGAAATATCAGACCACTCCAGTATCTTTGCTAAGAAAATCCTAAATTGGAGCATGAAGAGTCAACAAGACTGAAACAAATGAACAACAGATTCAACCATAAGACGTGCTTTTCTTTTCCTTGAACATTTCCATAAGATTCATGAAGATAGGGCCAGCCTTGAGAAAAAACAAGAAGCAGACAAATACTCTCTTTAGTGTCTTCCCATCACCCTTTTAAATATCTTCTTCTTTACCATGGTGCTTTTCTCAACTAAGTAGTTGACTGGTATCATCTGTCTTCCCCTTTACTGCTCAAGGTCCTACTGCTAAGGCTTGCCTTTCCAGGGCCATGCTCTTTGCTCTGAAAGCAGCATGTTGTAGTAGAAAAAGAATTGAAATCAAGACACTTGAATTCTACTCACTACTCCTCCATGAACTCCAGCATGACCTTAAGCTAGTCACTTCTGCTCTATGACCCTCAGTTCTCTCATCTTTCTAGGGAGAGTATGTGAGTGAGACTCATGGCTCTAGTCTAGACAGTGCCAAACAATGACAGCTAGCCTACTACAGCTACACTAAAACTCATAATACACAGGACTTTACAAAAACTTATCTTTGAGTAAAGTGGTAGCCACCCCTCCAACCTCCTCAACAGACTTTCCAGTAGGCAAGGAAAGCCTGCTGCCCCAGCATACTGTTAGGCAAAAATAAACATGCTTCCAACAGCACAGCTCTTCTCATCTAATTTCTTCATCTCAAATTAGAATCACAAAGGGAATAAGTCTAGAGGTCAAATATTCCTTAATATATTGCTAATAATTTTCATGGACTTTTACTCTCTCTGGCCTCTGGACCCTACTCCACTGGACACTGAAGGGAAAAACTGTTCTTATGCCTTTAAGTACTTTGATGTTTTCCCCTTCCCTGTCTTGCTCAATGTATTCTTTTTTTAATTTGGTTGATGATCATTAAGGAAAACTTAAATAGCATAGACGTTCAAAGTAAACAGAGAATAATTCACCCCAAATTGAGGGAAAAAATAGTTTTGCAACTTTTCTCCTTTAATTAGAAAGATAAAGCAGGAAATGATAGATTAACTGGCAAACAAGAAAATAGCTTCCCTGATGGAGGGAAGGAAAGAAGAAGGGTGGGGAAGAATGATGATATTAACCATACTGGAGTTCCTTACCAACCCCAGGGCATTCAAGTCACTTTCTCCCTTCCTATTGGCTTGTACCTGAGTCCACCTTGTACCACTGGCTTGTGAGTTTACTTAGTTGAGGCCTTTTGCCACTCTTTTGTCCAGAACATCTTGAATTATACAGTCTCCATTGGAAGTTTAGTGACAACCACTCAGTTCAGCTCCCTGCTTGGAAAATTTATATAAACTCCTCCCAGACCTCCCTTTTCTCCAGTATGATTTATTCTCCTTTCTCAGCTGCTTTTTTGTCTTTTTTTCTCAGCAAGATAGAGGCTGTTTCTGATGTGCTCACACTATAATTTCTTTTTCAGAAGTCCATTTAAAAGTTCAGGGCAAACCCCCTAAATTTAGGGAACTCAAAATAGCATGTGAGTTCTAGCCTGAGATCTTTGCACACCAAGATTCCTCAATAATGACTCTGGGGTTGGAGCAAGCTAAGATACATCTGTAAATTGAAAGGCCTAGATTAGATGCTTTGCAAGGTCATTTTCAACTCTAAATCTTATAATTCTGTGCTTTCCTCCTTTCTCTCTAGCAAATCCTGTTCTCATGTGTTTGTTATTGTTGGAAAATAGCTAACATACACATTCATTCTGACCTGCTTATGTCTGAGAATAGCTTACTAGGTTAGTGTCTCTCAGAGGACTCTATATTTTAATAAGGGGAAATGCCTTTACTTATAGGCACTAATCTATAATGGTAGAGTTTCAAGCATTAGCCTCTGGTAGGTAAAAATGACTCTAGTCTAGAGGCAGAGGGGTCAATTGAGGTCTGTATCCCTAACCCCTAAACTAAGCTTTTAGTGAACTGTCGGTTTCATTTCTTTGAATAGGACATTAGCTTAGCAATGAGGGTAGGGAAGGGAATAGTGATGATGGGAATGGTTCTGAAAGAGAAAAATGAACAAAAAACAGGAAGGTGAAAGAAGCTGAGACTCCATTTAAGCTCAAAGGTAGCCATGGTAAAGTATTAGCAAGCTGGCCAAGAGGATTTGTGTAGCTGTGTATATGAATACAGAATAAATGTGGCTCATGACACTCCCATGAACATTTGTGCTCAGAATAAAGCATGTACCAAAGCCTTGCCTGTCAGGGTTTGGTGGCCCTTTCAAAATGAAGCTGCACAGTCTGTGGATGCTCATTGTGAAAATATGGGCTCTAAAAAAGATAGCACCTGCCAACCATGGCTCAAAAGGAAGCTTGCTCAGTTAAGAGGGATTAGCTAATGAGGCAGGGAACAGATAGTAACAGCTAGTGAGAGGAAGAAAAGTGTCAGAAACTAAGCAGGCTTTGGTTCTCTGTGCTAAAGAGTTGTTTTGTGGTTGCCTTGTCTGTCAGCTAGTGAGGAAGCTGTGGATTATATCTGATGCCTTGTGGCTTTGCATTTTTTTGTCCTGTGCTCCCTAAATAGCATTGGGAACAATGACCTCTTAGAAGATGCCAGGCTGGCTGGATCTCACTGATTTTCTGGCTATTGTCAAGGAATGGGAGGAGAACAGGAATATTTTGTTTATTTGGTTTATGAATCTACATGAAGTTGTAAGAAAAGTTCTATGAGGGGAGAGGAGGGAAGGGGAAGGAAGGAAAAGCAAAAAAAAAAATGTTAACAAGGAGAGGATAGGGAGGGGAATAGAAACATGAATGCCAGAAATGTAGAGAATAGGAGGCTGGAGTAGGGAAAAGACACATTCCTTTGAGTAATGCTGATATATTTCCTTGTCTTTACTTCTATTATTCTAGAGAAACTAAGCAGGATCTTTACTGGATAGGAGGATGTAACACTAACCTATTGTTCCATGAGGTACTTATAAAGTACTCACACACTAGAATGATTTATTTTACTTTGGAACTTTAACTTCCTTTGAGATAAAAGGTGATATCCAGTAATATCAATTTGTTACAACCTCTCAATTAAAGTTGTATGAAAACTAGCTAAACCAGTTAACAAAGCAAAGATATAAAAATATGCAAATAAAAATTCAGATTGAATAGCAATGTGTATGCTAAACCAACACCTCTCTTTTCTTATCCTCAAAATAATTATAAAATGTGTGTGGGATTCCATCCTAGGCTAGTGGAGATACAAAAATTAGAAAGTTGTTGTCCTTGACTTTTGAAAAGTCCTCAAACTGGATGTACTAATCCTTCTGAACATTCCATACAGAGCCAGAAAGTAATATAATTTGAATAGAGAATAAAATGAGAGAGAAAGGGAGTAATGTGAGTTAAAATTGGAAAAGTATAGTGCTAGATTATGGGGGGCCTTGAATGTTAGGCTAAGGGGATAAAAATGTATTTGATAGGCAATAGAAGTGCAGAAGACTTTTGAATGGAGAAATGTGACCAGACCTGTGTAGAAGGATTATTCTGCTTCTGGTTCTTATGACCAAAAGATTGATGACTAGAAATTCTCCAATCCTCACAATCTCTACAATCTATTCAAATAGAAATTATGCATGAGATTAATAAATTTCTGCTGATTTCACCTTCTAAGACATCAAGAATTTCATTGAAGTAGAAACCTGATTACCTAACTACTTGTTCAGTCCTGTATAACTCTACATGGACAATGTTCACAGGGTTTTCTTGGTAAAGATGCTGGAGTGGTTTACACATTTTACAGCTGAGGAACTGAGGCAAATAGGAGTTAACTGACTTGCTCAACATCATATATAGAGAGGCTGATGAAATGTGAATTGCCCATTGTGTGGTGAGGCTAAGATCAGTTTGAGGTCCAGTCTCAAGAAAAAGTGTGAATCAAAGTCTGAAAGTGAACAATAAGGGAATACAAAGGAAAAATAAACAGCACCTTAAAATATGAAACATCTCAGGTGAAAGAAAATATATAAAAACCTGGAACATAAAAGGGAAGATATTAATGACAGTAAGAATATAGGCTACAGATCAGGTAAATATGTCTAGACATTTATGAATAATTAACAAAGGAAAATTAATCAATACCTAATGAATCAGAAGACCTTGTGAATTCCGAAAAGAGTATAGTATGGAACCATAGGAGGATATTTATGACTAGCTCAATTTAGAAATAAGAATTGTAAGAGCAGAATCTATGGCTCACACATCAGAAGTAATTGGCAAATTAAAAACAAAACCTGGAACCACAGTGTAAAATCTCACCAAAGAAATAAAAGAGAGAAAAACCATTTGGGAATGTAAATACATAAAAGTGAAGGGCAATTTGAATGAAAAGAAACCAAAAAAATTAACATTAAGATGTATAGGGGCAGCTACGTGGTACAATGAATAGAACACCAGTACTGGAGTCAGGTGGACATGAGTTCAAATCCGGCCTCAGACATTAACACTTACTAGCTGTGTGACCTTGGGCAAGTCATTTAACCCCAACTGCCCTGCATTTTCCCCTTCAAAAAGCAAAAAAAAAACCCCAAACCCCCAAACAAAACAAAACAAAACAAAAAGATGTATAGAGATAAGGAGATTTTAAGTCGTCCAGAAAAGCACAATTCAAAGAACCTGAATACCACAATACAAGAAATAATGCAAGGAAATTGTTCAAAACTTTTGAACACAAAAAATGAAGAGCCATTCAAAAGAATTCACAGATCACTTCCAAAAGAGAACCCTATGCTACAAACTCTGAGACATATAGTAGTTCCATTTTATAATTCCGATGATAAACAACAATGATAAAAAACTCAATTCTGTGAGTGACCAGGAGAAAGATCTTCAAGTATAAAGGAAAGAAAAATTTAAAAATATAAGACTATTTTGTAACCACAAAACCACAGGAGGGAAGAGTATCCCAAAGAGCAAAGGAGTGCAAGATGTAACCCAAAATCTCAATTTGCAAACCTGAGCCTAACCATAAATGATGTTCAGTTGAAAAATGGTATTAGAAGACTTCCCTCAAAAAAATATAACAAACCAAACAAAAAAACCCAAAGCAAAAAAACCATATACCTGAACAAACTATTTGCTTTTCAAAAATACAAGAAATAAGAGAGATAAGTATAGCAATCAAAGCAACACTAAGAACAGTGACAACAGCAAAAGAATACCAAAATCCAAGAGGCAATAATAGAAAATAAAATATCATTCCAAATAACTATAACATGCATAAAATATTTGGGGATCAATTTACCAAAGCATGCTAAATACTTGTATAAATTCAATTACAAAGTACTTCTTAAAGAAATTAAGATCAATTTAAATAGTTGGAGAAATATTCTGTGCTTATGGGTGGGTCCTGCCAATATAGTAAAAATGCCAATATTACTAAAATTAATTTAAATTTTTAATGCTATACCAACTAAATTATCAAAAGGATACATTATAGAAATCAATAAAATTACAAATTTCATTTAGAAAAATGAAAGATTTTGGATGACAAGAGAAATAATAAAAAACAAAAGTGGGGAATAGCACTTGAAGACTTCTAACTATTTTAGTATTAAAAAGCAGTAATTATCAAAGCTGTCTGGTATGACTTAAAAAATAGAGAAATAGATCAATGGAATAGACAAGACAAGGGAGAATCAGAGACAATAGAACTCAATAACCCAGCATTCAATAAAGCAGAAAACATAAATTACTTAGGAAACAGCTTCTCACATGTTAAAAAATGGCAATCTGGAAAGCACTCTGGGAGAAAGTAGGCTCAAGCCAGTACTATATTCCACAATATATTCTAATAGACACGCCGTCCTAATGTTAAAAATCATACTGTGAAAAAAGTTAGAAGGGAAGCAAATACAGCTTTCATAGTTATGGGGAAATCTGTTCTTAGTAAAATAAGGCGTAGAAGCAATGATTGAAGATGTTGCTGATCCTTTGTTTTTGAAAAGCACCTATAACATCATAGGTGATGTCTTGACTTGCCAGTGAATTGGATTTAAATGAGGAAGAGTTACACAAAGTCTTATTCTAACTCTTCCAGTGTCATTGAAGTCCAGTGACAAGACAAAAGTCAGGATGTTTGGTGATGACCCAGAATGCAATGGATGACCTTGGTGTTCTCAATGTCTGACTAAGCTCTAAGTGATCCACAATTCCTGCTTTAGCTGCTGCTATGAACATACATATGTATTTCCAGGGTAGAGTCACAAAATATAATAAACTCTCTTCCTCAAAGGGAAAAGCAAACTATTTCTTTGGAACTTCGCTATTAGGATACTGGGAAGTAAGATTTAGCAGGGTACTCATCACCAATACAGGGAACACTGACATCTCAAACATTCTTTCTGTCAGGCCTCCTCACAAACAAGTTCCCCTAGGGAAGTTTGTCTGTCTGCCCACCTCCTCCTCCCCCCCCCCTCCCCGCTCTGTGTCTTCTACTTTCTTTCAGTTATTCTGTTCAGCAAGCTCCTCTCATAATGGGCTCCATGTAACTCAGGCTGTATCATAACTGTGAGCTGGGCCTGAGCTCAAAGCAGGTCACATAGGCCTATTAATGAGTAGAGAAGATTTACCTATTCCATTAACATTACAGCTGCCTTCATGGTGTAACAGTAATTAATTTAGCAGGTACTTAATCCTTAACAACTAAGGACTAATTACCTCTGTGAAAGAAACAGAAGTTGTGAACTCTGTCTCCTTTTGCTGACATAACAGGAAGGGGTTGGCTGAGAAAGGAAGCCATTTTGTGTGTGTGTGTGTGTGTGTGCGCGCGCGCGCGTGCGTGCGTGCGTGTGTGTGTGTGTGTGTGTGTGTGTGTGTAAGAAGAACCTGAGAGAAAGGCAGTCAGAATCAAGAATTCTTACTCCTGGTAGAAGAAGCAGAATCTTCCCAGCATCTGGGAGCTGGGCTGCTACTAGACTTAGAACTGAGAGAGGATTTCCTTGAGACCAGAATCTGGTGAAGGCTGAAATTGCTGCCGAGAAGGCTACCTGGAAGGCTGAGATTTCTTCTGGGTCGTAGAGCCAGCTGAACTGCTGGAGGATTGAAGAAGCATGCCCAGGATAAGACGTTGTCTGTTTGTGGCTTGGTTGATCCTTGAGTTCCTGGCAACAGATGTTGGTGAAGGTTTTGAGATGTGCTGGACCCTGTGAACTTCAGTGTGTACCAGGAACTGCCCAGAAGACTAGACAGGGACCCGGGAGCTGTCTGCCCTTGAATCCAGGTGACTGTTTGGTGGATTCAGGTAGGAGCTGGGACCATGGAAGGGAATCCAGGGAATCTGAGAGACCACCCCAAGTCAAGATGAAAAAAAGGCCTCCCCTTGGATATTGAATGTATGATGAAGTTGTAGTTTGCTAGACAACCAAGGGGTGGAGGGTTTGTGTAATTTTGTAATGATTATATTTAGTGATCAATGATACTTAGTGACTGATTGCTAGATAAGTGACTAAGTTAATCTATAATTGCCTCATGAGTGGAAGACTGATTATTGTGTTGTGAGACAAATGAGTGACTGAGTGAGGAGGCAAACCTCCTTAGGGATACCAGATGATTATTCTTTTGCTCTTTGTTCTAAGTACTGTGACCACTTTGGTGAAAACCATGTGGCCATTCTAATGTTAAACTGTTGTGAACACTATATTGTGATTTTATGTGATAAGATGTAATGTTGTGAATATTATATTGTGATTTGTAGTGAATGTGTTTATCTTGATTAGTAATGGAATAAATAGAATGTTCACTATACTGTGTAATCAGAACCTTAAAAACTGTTCACAGTAGCATTCTTTTCAGAAGCTGCTTGTGCATGGCATTACACATAGCTGTTGGAACAAATTGTTCTCATACACCCATTCTGTTGGGGAAAGTCTTTACATGCTTGGGGTAGACATCTCCCTAACTCACTAATGGGTTTAAGACCTGTTGGTTACCCTCAACCTGGTTTAGCCTGTTTGCCAAGATGTTTTTACAGGGGTGTGGCTGGTACTTATGCTACATGTTCTTAGAGTCACAAATGACAGATGGGTGACAGGTGAACATTGAAGGTAGATGAGAAATCCTGAAAAGGATTTGGCAAATTCTCACACCACAGGTGCTGGTCCTCCTGAACACCCCAAATACCCCAACTGAAAAAATAGATAACTTTAATTACATAAATTTGAAAAGCACAGTCAAAATTGATAGAACTATGATAAGAAGGAAACAGTCATTGGCCAAAAAAAAAAATCATTGTATCAAATTTCTCTAAGGGTTTGCTATCCAAGATATACAAATGATTAAGATATAGAAGTCTATGTCTTGTATGTATGTATATTATGATATATAATATATGTATTATAATGTACATATATTGTGTTTCAATGGGTTTTGTATGTATATACACATGCACATACTCACACACATATGTTCTATATTTATGTATCCAAAAATATTCTCCATTAGTTTAAGTGGTCAAAATACATGAACAAATTTCCAAATTTAACTGCAAACTATTAATGATTGCGAACAATACAGAAAAATGTTCAAAATCAGTCACAATAAGAGATATACACATCAAAAAAAATCTGAGTTTCTTCTCATACCCAATAAATTCACAAAAATGACAAAAGGTTAAAAGGGTTAATGTTAGAGAGGTTGCGAAAACTGACGCATTAGTTAAGCTGTTAAGCTATTAATACAATCGTATTGGAAAGCAATTTGGAATTATGCAAATAAAGTAACTAACATGTTCATACCCTTTAATCAGATATTCTGAAACTAGGCTTTGATGTCAAGGAAATCATTGATGAAAAGAAAGTCTCCATATATACTAAAATATTTGAAGTGGCACTTTTTTGTGATCACAATGAAATAGAAACAAAATAGATGCCCATTGATCAGGGAATTGGCTAAACAAAGATGGAAAGGAATGTTACTGTCATGTAAAAAGGGCAAATGTGATGAGTACAGAGAAGCACAGAAAGATTTAAATGAACTGATAATAAGTAATGTAAGTAGGGCCTAGAAAACAACATGCACAATAAATGCTGTAACAAATGAAAAGAGCCATAATAAAAAGAAGTCAAAATTTTCAAAATTACAAAAAATAAGCATGACTCCAAAAAAAAAACCCAACTATGGGAAGATACCCACTTTACCCCTCTGGAAATGTGGGAGATCCACCAGTGCGGTACATTGCACATATTTTCAGACATTTTTCAATATATTTATCAATTGTGGTGATTTTTTTCTGCTTTTTTTCTTTTTTTTGTCTTAAAAAATTATTTGTTTTATGGAATGACTTTCCAGGAAGAGAATGGGGAAATTTTGAATTTTGGTGGTAGTATACACACACACACACACACACACACATATATATATATAATTTTTTCTGGCAACTGAATGAAGAATGAGAAAGGGAGAAAGAAGAGGTCAGAAAACCTTTTAAAGCATCTACGACTATAGTCATAGTTCAGGAAGGTAGAAATGAGGGCATATAACAAAATGGTGGCAGTGAGAGGACAGATTTAAGACTTGTTGGAGAGCAGATTTGGCAGGATATGATCATTGATTGCATATAAGAGATGGAGAGAGAGAAAAGATGAAGAAAATGTCAAGGTTTTGAATGTGGAAGACTGTAAATGGCAGCACCACAGACAAAGGGCAGAAGCAGAAGTTACACAACCCAAACCTCAATGAAAACTAATTTATCTTCAAGAATCTGCAATGGCCACATGTTAAGTGAACCATGCCCTTTGCTTGGCACCACAACAAAGTATGGTTGAAAGAAGGAGGACACTTATTCCCTAGACTCTCATCTCTCTTCCCACAACACTTTTCTCAGGGCCTTTTATTCAAATGCTGGTCAGGTCTGGTTCCATTTAGCTCTTGAAATATGACTGCAAAAAAGAGCCAAAGGTACAGATGGGAAGGAGGATGTGTTTTCTTTTTTTAATAGGTTGACACAGAAAAAAATAACAGGCCTCAGGGCCTCTCCTTGTGTTCTTGGAAGAGTCTGTTTTTTGATCAAAGAATCAGCAAAAATACTTAGAAAGACTAAGGAATTATGACCACTTGAAAAGATGCTATATTTTCTATGAATCATACAGATTCAGGAAGAGGTAAAGGAGAGTACTGGAAAAAGGGGGAGGGACTATAGAGGAAATGAGTAAAACCTTTGAGTTTGAGGAAAACCTCAAACCTTTGAGTTTGAGGAAAACATCTCCCTAGAAAAAGGGATTAGAAAGTTTAATGATAACCTTAGAAATCAAAGAGAAAGGGAGCTATGGGACTGTGTAAATAGACAATTCTTCAGTTTGTATTTTATTTCATATTTTATTCAACAACAGGGTAATTCCACTGTGTTGCAGACCTCTCCCTACACCTCGATATTCTGATAAAATTTCAGTACCTTTTGCTCCACCAAGATGGTTTGATGAATTAACTACAGGGAAATATCCCCATGGAAACAGATCTGATCTTTGGGGACTCCTGAGACAAGTTATAGCCTCAAGGTTAAAACATTTCCTGCCCCTCTCTTCTCAACCCCTCATCCCAACCAAAAAAAACCTGAAACCTGTTCCTATCACTCAATCTCCCAAATAAGTAAAGTGGCTGAGCAAGCACTTAGACTTCTTTCAATCCCCATAATGTTACCCAAATATTGAGGTCAGGAAACCATCAAATGTAAAGATTTAAGGTTTAGGGATGCTCAAGATCCCAAAATGCCAACATGCTGGCTCCTGCAGAATGAATGACTCAAGACTTCTCTCAACCAAAGAAAAGCAAAGTTTATTAAAGATTCACTATAATGGGAAGACTCTTAAAGAGCCTAAGGTATCTCAGACATTTTTATTGTACAAGTGGATCAGAATCATTTGACACTGAGTTAGTCTGTGCTAGATAATTCTTGGCTACATCATGGAGGCAAGATGGAGCTTATATACAGAAAGATTGTGGGAGGGTTCTAGGGGTGGTCTAGAGGAGGAGTTTGGGGAAGGTCTCGAGGAAGAGTCAAATGAGTAATGAGACTAAGGGTGGGAAATAGCTGGAGGCTACCTGGAGATGATAGACAGTGGAGGGCTAGGCTAGTTTAAGGGTAACAGATTTGGGTATAGATATTTTGGGAGGATCAAGGGTGGGAAGGAGCTGGATGATGGAAAGGTTTATGGCCTCAGGCAAATGCCTCATCTAGTGGGAAGATTCAAGGAGAGTTCAAGTGGGTTCCCAGAGCCTGTACCTTATCACTAAGAATATTTAAAGCTACTTATACACGTATACATACATACATACAGAGGGAGAGAGAGACACAGAGACAGAGAAAATTTAGACACTGAAAGTGGAGGAAAATTAAAACGATTTTATTATGAGGTTCAACATATAGTAATCATGCAGAGTATACCTAGGAAAGTCTGCATGGGATATAATTACTGGGTTTGGGAGATTGGCTTTTATATAGAAGAATAAAGAAGTGAAGGACTTTCCAAGTGGCTCCTGGCTGTCTCATGATGACCAGAAAGGCATGCAACATTATACAATTTGGTGGAGAAGTTGCAAAGTTTGTTAGTAAGAGTTTTGACTTTTGAAGCACTCCTGGGGTGATAAAAGGGGGAAGGACCAGGAAGTATATAAGGACTAAGGACAAGATGGAGGGGCTTTACAAAGTGGAGTCACTTTGGTTGCATGTATATACATACATACATATACATATATCTATATTTATGTATGTTTATCTTTCTTTGTTCTGTGGAATTGTTATCCAACTGTCAACTGCCCATTAACTGATGCTAATTGAACTTTTTATCTTCCAGCTTTTGAGGAGGTACAGGCTCTGGGAAACCCTAGAAGTCTGATTAAATCTTCCCACTTGATGAGGCATTTGCAGAGGCCAAAGTTTTTCATTCTGGCTGGGCCCAAGCCTCTGTTACCAGCCTAAACCTCCATTGTCCATCTGTTTCCCACCCTTGAGCCTATCAAAATATCAATCCACCCTTGCATTGACCTCTTTAACTCCTCCTAAAGACCCTTCCCAAACTCATTACTGGAGTCTAATCTCATTTACTCTTCCTGAGGACCCTCCCCAAATTCCTCCTCTCTCTACATAACATCCCATCTTCCCTCCACATGGTGTGAGAGCACCATAGAATGACCTATCACAGGCTTACTCTGCAACAGACTTGCTCTGTCCTGCTTGCCCAATGCAAGCCTTATTGATATCTAGGCTACTTAGGAGTCTACCCAATATGGCGAACTTTTAACTATTAATGAATTTTCAATAAACTTTACTTTTCTTTGGCTGAGAGGAGACGAGTTGAATTCATTCGGCAGGATCCGGCATGTTTTGGAATCTTGAGCAACCGTAACCCTCTTTATGGGTAACCTCTTTCTTCACTTTGACTATTGATATATTTGATGAGGTGCAGGGTCTGTGAAACCCTTGGAGTCTGATTGAATCTTTGCACTTGATGAGGCATTTGCAAAGGCCATAAGTATTTCATTGTGGCTAGGCCCAAATCTCTTACTCTTACTAGCCTGGCCCTCCACTGTCCATCTATAAAAATATCTATACCCAAATCAACTGTTATATCCTTGAACTGGCCTAGCCTACCATTGTCTGTTGTAGACAAGTGGGCCAGAATCATCTGACACAGAGTGAGTCTGTCCTAGATAATTCTCCAGGTCATCATGGAGGCAAGATGGATCTTATATATAGAAAGGTAGTGGGAGGAATCTGGGGTGGTCTAGAGGAGAAGTTTGGGGAGGTCTTCAGGGGGAGTCAAATGAGGTCAGATTCCAGTAATGAGAGATTAAGGGTGGGAAATAGCTGGAGGCTCCCTGGAGATGACCAAACAGAGGAGGGCTAGGATACTTTAAGGGTAAAAGACTTGAGCATAGATATTTTGGGAGGATCAAAGGTGGTAGCTAGCTAAACAATGAATGGAAGGCTGGCTAGTAAGAGTAAGAGATTTGGGCCTAGTTATAATGAAAGGCTTATGGGCTCAGGCAAATGCCTCACTGTGGGAAGATTCAAGGAGAGCTCAAGGGGGTTCCCAGAGCCTGTACCTCATCTGTTATTAGGGGGAATTACTAGGAAGGACTAATCTAACAAATGACCTAGAATCAAACACGATACCTATAGTGAGGCTTGTTGTTCTTTAATCATTTTTCAGTTGTTTCTGACTCTCCATGACTACATTTTAGGGTTTACTTGGCAAACATACTAGAGTGGTTTGCTATTGCCTTCTCCAGTTCATTTTCCAGAGGAGGAGACTGAGATAAATGGGGTTGTGACTTGCCTGTAGTCACACAGCTAATAAGTGTCTGAGGCCAGATTTTAACTTAGGAAGATGAATCATCCTGATTCCAAGCCCAGTATTCTATCCACTGTACCACATGGCTGCCTATAATGAGTAATTTTTGTCAATAATATCTCCCCCAAATTCCCCCTCAGCATATATAATAGATAATTGAATTGTAGTCAAGAAAGTAAAGATGATGGAACAGGTGAAAACAGTACAGTGTAAGCCTCTCCTCTCCTCCAACTTTCCCAACAAAGACCAATGAAGAACATGAATCTGAATAATGACTGAATGTACAAGGAAAAACCACAGTAATTTTTCTTTTTTTTAAAAAGAGGGTTATTTTTCTCTAGTCCAAGATCATAAGTAGCCAGAGCATGGATTACAACTGGCATGGCCCTACAGTTCTATCACTCTGATCCAACAGGCCTACCTCAGGGTTTACAGATAATAAGTGGATTGTAAACTATGAATCAAGGCTAAGCCATGTGTAGTAGTGTTTCCCAGTCTAAATCTATTGACAAGGAACCTGAAAAACTCAGACAAAGACAATAGTGATCAGACTATGTGCAGCATCAGATAACTCAGGTTATGCTGAAAGTTTGCAGTTTCCCAGCCTGAGTCACCCCTCAGATACAGGAAAAACACAGTCCTCTATAGTCAAGAGAACAAAGAAATAGAGCCTCAGATAATACAAAGTAAGACCAGGAAAGACTTGAACATTCTCTCCAGAAGCACTTAGAACCTAGCTTTGACACAGAGGCCCAATTCAGGAAATAAAGGCTGTAGCAAGAAATAAAGAACAGCAAGAAAATAATAGGCCCGTAGGAAGAATGATTGTGGAGCTAGGGAACAACCAAGACAAAAACCTAGAAGATAAGAATAACTCAAAAATGTCTATAGGTGAAGCCTTTAAAAAAATTAATTATTTAATTTTTAGTTTGCCATATTCACTTCCTCAAGATTCCGAGTTCTGAATTTTCTCCAAATCTCTCCCTATCTCTCCCTCCCCATTACAAGATGGTATGTACTCTGATTACCTCTTTGCCCAGTCTGCCATCCCATCTATCACCCCCCCCCACACACACATATCCCTTTCCACCTTATTTTCTTGTGGGACAAGATAGATTTCTCTATCCCATTGCATGTATATCTTATTTTCCAGTTGCATGAAGAAACAATTTTGTTTTTAAAACTTTGAGTTATGGAGGTGGAGACAAGATGGCTGCCTAGAAGCAGGAAAACTTTGTGAGCTCCTCCCCATAACCACCTCAAATACCAATAAAATATGACTCTAAACAAATTTGAGAGCTACAGAACCCACAAAGTGACAGAGAGAAACAAATCTGCCACTAAAGGCAGCTCCAACAAGCAGACAGGAAGGGTCCATCACAGTGTTCTGGGAGACAAGCCCAGCCAATCCCAGCCCTGCATGAACCTGTGGTTTTACCCCAGGGTGGTCCTGACCAGCAGCAGCTAGAGTGGACTTCAGGAGAGTGGATAACCAGCAGCTATGGTGGTTTCTAGAATTATCAACCCATAAATGACAAAGTAAAAGGTCAGTGTGGACTTTGTGGGAATAGTGGGACTGAGAGTAGGGTCCAGCCACTGCACCTGGGGTGAGAAGGCAAGAAACAGCAGAGGTGCTGGAGCCATGCTGTCACCTCCACATGGCTGCTGCAGAGCTCCTGGCCTGCACATCATAGTGGGACCAAGACACCATTCCAAGGGTAATCACTCTTGCTTTAACCTGCTTGGATCTGGATCGCTGTCTTGGGTGGAGGTCCTAGAACGTGTGACCAGTGAGCCAAACTTTGTGGGAATTGTAGAGAGGGCACCCAACTAATAGCTCCAGCGGCTATGAAAGCCTCAACAATTTGGGACACAGCTCTCCTCTCTGGAAGCAGAGTTCTACTGTGGCAAAGAGCTCAAAAGTCAAGTAATTGAGTGGCAACATGAGCAAGCAAAGGAAGCAAAACAAGCACAGCAATCAAACCTTAGATTCCTTGTTTTGGGAACAAAAAGGATCAAAGCATGGAGTGGGAGGAAGACAACACAGTCAGAACTCCTGCATCAAAACCTTCCAAGAAAAATAAGAATTGGTTACAGGCCATGAAGGACCTCAAGAAGGATTTTGAAAATCAAGTAAGAGAAGTAGAAGAAAAATTGGGAGGGGAAATGAAAATGATGGAAGAAAATCATGAAAAGAGAGTCAATAACCTGACTGAAAAAAATAACAGCTTAAAAAATAGATGAACTCAAATGGCAAAAGAGGCCCAAAAAACTGATGAGGAGAAGAATGCCTTAAAAAGTCAAATTTGCCAGGTGGAAAAAGAATTTCAAAAGCTCACTGAAGGGAATACTTGCTTCAGAATTAGACTGGAGCAAATGGAAGCTAATGACTTTATGATAAATCAAGATGCTTTTAAACAGATCTAAACAAATGAAAAAACAGAAGGCAATGTGAAATATCTCCTTGAAAAAAACCACTGACCTGGAATAGATCCAGGAGAGATCATTTAAAAATTACTGGACTACTTGAAAGCCATGATCAGAAAAAGAACCTAGATATCATCTTTTAAGAAATTCTCAAGGAAAATTGCACTGATATTTTAGAACCAGAGAGCAAACTAGAAATGGCAAGAATTCACCAATCACCTCTTGAAAAAGATCCCAAAAAGAAAACTCCTAGGAATATTATAATCAGGTTCCAAGATCAAGGAGAAAATATTACAAGCAGCGAAGAAGAAACGATTTGAAATATTGTGGAAAAACAATCAGGATTACACAAGATCTAGCAGCTTCTACATTAAGGGATTGAAGGGCTTGGAATATGATATTTTGGAGGTCAAAGGAGCTAGGATTAAAACCAAGCAAAACTGATTTAATGTTTCATGGGAAAATAGTATGATTCAGTGAAACTGAGGACTTTCAAGCATTCTTGAAGAAAAAACCAGAGTTGAATAGAAAATTTGACATTCAAATACAAGAAGGAAGAGAAGCATGAGAAGAAAAACAGGGAAAAGAAATCATAAGGAATTTATCAAAGTAGAACTATTTATATTCCTACATGGAAAAACAATAACTGTAACTTATGAATCTTTTCTCAGTATGAGGATAGTTGAAGGGAATATAAATGTGTATATATATATATGTATATATATATATATATGTATATATACATATGCATGTCAATATAGGTAAGTATATGTGTATATGAATACGTATGTGAGTGTGTCTATATATGTGTACAGGTATACATAGGCGGAGGGCACAGGATCAATTGAATAGGAAGGGATGATATTTAAAAAATAAAATTAAGAAGTGAGAGAGGAATATAATGGAAGGAGATAGGGAGAGACAAAATAGGGTAAATCATCTCATATAAAACAGGCAAGGTAAAACTGATGCAACAGCGGGGAAGAACAGGAAGGCAAAAGGGAATGGGCCAACTTTACTCTCATTGAATTTGGCTTATGGAGGGAATAACACACACACTAAATTGGGTATCTTACTCTATAGGAAAGAAGGGGGGAAGGGGATTAGAGGGGGGATCATAAAAGGGTGTACAGATTGGGGGAGAAGGGTAGTTAGAAGCACATGCTTTTGAAAAGGGACAAGGTCAAAGTAGAAAATAGAACAAATAGGGGCAGGATAGGATGGAGGGAAATATAGTCAGTTTTTCACAATATATCCACTATGGGAATGTTTGTGTAGCTACACATGTACAACTTATATTGAATTGCTTATCTTCCAAGTAAGGGTGGGTGATGAGGGAAGAAGGGAAAGAATCTGGAATACAAAGTTTTGATATCAAATGTTTAAAATAATAATAATAATAATAATAATTTTTTTACATGCAACTGAGAAATAAGATATATAGGCACTGGGATATGGAGATCCATCTTGCCCTACTGGAAAGTCAGAGGGAGTATGGGGGAGGATGTAGGAGAGAGCATACTGGGGGAGGGCACATTCAGTGGGATCACTGTTTTGGAGGTGGTGGGTAGGGGACAGATGGGGAGAAAACTTTTAACTCAAAATCTCATGGAAATGAATATCGTGAACTAAACATAAACATAACATTTATTTAAGAAACAAAAAAACCCTTTGAGTTGTAGATTCTCTCCCTTTTTCCTTCCCCACCTACCCTCATTGAGAAGGCAACCAATTCAATATAGGTTATACATGTATAGTTATGCAAAACACTTCCATAATAGTCATGTTGTGAAAGACTAACTATATTTCTCTCCATCATATCCCACCCTCCATTTACAGGATTTTCTCCTTTGACCCTGTCACTTTTCAAAAAAAGTTGTTTTTGACTATCCCCTCCCCCAGTCTACCCTCCCTACTAACATCCCCTGCCTTATCTCTTCCTTCCTTCCTTTCCTGTAGGATAAGATACCCAATTGGGTGTGTATGATATTCCCTCCTTCCAAATCCAGTGAGAGTAAAGTTGACTCATTCCCTCTCACCTCCTTCTTTCCCTCCATTGTGAAATCTTTCTCTTTCCTCTTTTATGTGAGACAATTTCCCCCATTCTGTCTCTCCCTTTCTCCTCCCAATATATTAATATATTCCTCTCTTTCCCTTTAATTTTGTTTTTTAGATAACATCCCTTCATATTCAACTCACCCTGTGCCATCTCTCTGTCTCTCTGTCTCTCTCTCTCTTTCTCTCTCTCCATCCATCCACCCACCCACCCATCCATCCATCCATCCATGTATGTATGTATGTATATATGTATCTATCTGTCTGTCTGTCTGTCTGTCTGTCTATCTATCTATCTATCTACCTACCTATTTCCTCCAACTAATCTAAGACTGAGAAAGGACTCATGAGTTACAAATATCATCTTTCCATGTAGGAATGCAAATAGTGCAACTTTAATAAGTTCCTTATGATTTCTATTTCCTATTTACTTATTTATGCTTCTCTTGATTCTCATATTTGAAAGTCAAATTTTCTATTCAGCTCTGGTCTTCTCATCAAGAATGCTTGAAACTCCTCTATTTCATTGAATATCCATATTTTCCCATGAAGTATTATAATCAGTTTTTCTGGGTAGGTGTAATGGTAATCAATTTGTTGGATATTTAGGGCTAAGTGGATAGGATACTTACGGCTGAGTAGATCAGATACTTAGGACTAAGTAGATCAGATACTTAGGGCTAAGTAGCATCTAGTAACTTAGGGCTAAGCATAGAACTCTGTCCATTGGTAAAAAGATGTGAACTCTCCTGTTGACTTGGCAGAAGGTTATTGGCTGAGACACTCCCAGGTTGACTTGGGAGAAGGCCAGTGCTTATAAGGAATAATTTCAGAGAGTCAAGATAGATTTTGGATTTGGCTCCTCTGTGAAGCTGACTGAAGACATGAAGAGGATGGGACTTTGTTTGTTGGTGGCCTGGCTGATCCTTGAGTTCCAGGCAAGAGAAGTCCTGAAGGGTTTGAGGTGTGCTGAGCCCTGTGAATTTCAGTGTGTGCTGGGGATTGCCCTGAGGACTGGACAAGGACCCGGGAACTGTTCATCTGTGAGGACTGGACAAGAGCCTGGCAGCTTTCAGCTCCTTAATCTAAGTGATTGTCTGGCAGATTCAGGAGGGAGCTGGGACCAGGGAAGAGGATCTAGGGAATCAGAGAGACCACCCAGAGTCAAAATGAAGAAAAGGCCTCCCCTTGGACTAAACTGAGGTTTGTTGGAAATCAAGGGGTGGAAGGTTTGTGTAGTTGTCTAAGAACTTTGTTTGGAGACTAAAGTTAATGGTTGCCCCATGAATGGAAGATCAGTATATTGTGAATTGGTGATTGAATCAATTCCCTCTTAGGGAAACTAGGTCATTCCTTTTATTAACTGATTGACTGAATCTTTAAAATGTGAAGCTGGTTCCCCCCTTAGGGAAACTAGGTGAATTGATTGATTGGATCTTTAACTGGATTGATTGAATCTTTAAATGTGAAGCTCGTTTCTCCCTTAGGGAAACAAGCTGATTCTTGTTCCTTGTTCCTTTCTGTAATAAGATATAATATTGAGACTTTCCTTGTTCTGAAGATTGCATATAATATTGTGAATTGTTGATACTGTGAACGTTGTACTGAATCTAGATTTGTAATGGAATAAACAGAGTGTTCACTAATACTGTGTAATCCAAATCTTAAAAGCTGTTCACAGTAGCATTCTCTCAGGAATCTACTGATGATTGGCTTTACAGTAGGTGATTCTTGGTTTTAATTCTAGTTCCTTTGACCTCTGAAATATCATATTTTAAGCCCTGAGATCCCTTAATCAGGGAAGAAGTTAGACTTTGTAGAAGCAGTTAGACTTTGTCTTATCCTGATTGGGTTTCCATAATACTCAAATTGTTTCTTCCTGTTTGCTTATAATATCTTCTCCTTGACCTAGGAACTCTGGAATATGGTTATTATTTTCCTAGGAGTTTTCCTTTGGGGATCTTTTACAAGAGGCAGTTTGTGAATTCTTTCAATTTCTATTTTACCCTCTGGTTCTAGGATATCAGGGCAGTTTTCCTTAATAATTTCTTTTTTTTTT
>CM053598.1:198316266-198338881 GCA_028646575.1 Pseudocheirus occidentalis
AGAGAGAGAGAGAGAGAGAGAGAGAGAGAGAGAGAGAGAGAGAGAGCACAAATAGTATGCTTCAATCTGCATCCAGACTCCACAGTTCTTTCTCTGGACATGGATAACATTTTACATCTTAAGTCTTTTGGAATTGTTTTAGATCAGTGTCTTGTTGAGAAGAATTAAGTCTATCATGCTTGATCATCACACAATGTTGCTCTTACTATGTACAATGTTCTCCTAGTTCTGCTCACTTCACTCAGCATCAGTTCATGTAAGTCTTTCCAGGTTTTCCTGAAGACTGCCTGCTCATAATTTCTTATGGAACAATAGTATTCCATCAGATTTATATACCACAACTTGTTCAGTCATTCTCCAATGGATGGGCATCCCCTCAATTTCCAATTCTTGGGCACAGCAACAAGAGCTACTATAAATATTTTTATACATGTGGGCCCTTTTCTCATTTTTAAGATCTCTTTGGGATACAGACCTAAAAATGATATCGCTGGGTCAAAGGGTATACACAATTTTATAGTCCTTTGGGCATAGCTCCAAATTGCTCTCCAGAATGGTAGGATCAATTCACAATTCCACCAACAATGCATTAGTGTTCCAATTTTTCCACATCTTTCCCAGCATTTATCATTTCCGTTTTTTGATTGTGTAGCTAGTGAGTTACTGAGGTAAAATGCCAAGTTCAGTCTTTTGACTCCCCGTTCAGCATTCCATCTACTGCATCGTGCTTCCTCAGACTCCTTTCTTTTGTTTGGTACAAATTAGAAGTTTGTCTTTACAAGAATTGCACGAAAGTCACTTTGGACACAAATCTGCTAAACTTCTAGGGTAAAAGTCATACTTTATCTACAAAGAGTATTTAAAAATGGAGTCATGCTATCCATAATGGTCTAGCTTTAAAAGGAAACCACCTTTATTGTATTAAGACAAACTCTATATAATATCAATAAACTGATAAGGAATAGTCTGGCCTTCAGTATGAGTATATTTATTACTTCAGAACTTTACTATAGAAATCACTGCAGGATTATACCAATTGGAACACAAAAAGAAGAAAAATATAAACATTGACCTTTCGTATTTCATGGCTTGGGGAAATGGGGTAAACAGTATAAAATATAAAAGCATGATAATATAATTGGGTTATAGCAGAGTCTCAAACTAATTTGATCACAGGAGACTAATGAACTTGAAATATCTTGATAAAGTCAATTAGTGGTGATCAGGTATACTGAGAGTTTGGAATATTGCTGGATATGGGAGCTTAGAGAAAATTTAGAGCAAGATAGAGGACATTAAAACTATTTTCATACCAAAAAAGTGTCTTTGCTATGTATTTACATAAAGATGTATATACATTTATTCATATACACCCATTATCATAATGCTGTTAGGCTGATGTGGTTTAGGGAGATGTAGCGCCTTGATATTCCACCTCAGGTTTGCAGATGGCGTTTTGACCATGATGGAAGCTGGGTTTACACTGTATAATCTTTTTTATCTGCCATCTGTCTTTGCAAATATGTCTCCTCTTCATGAGAATGACATGATGAGCTGCCTCTGGTAAGAGTATCCCATGAGGAAGATTACCTGAGTACAGTTATCACTGTAATTTAAAGGAATACTGACATGATCTCTGGTTTCTCACTTACCCCTTTTTTCCTTGGCCTAGTCTGAAATAAGATGCTTTTTTTTTTTTTTAACTCCAGTGGCTAGTAATAAGTTGACAGGATCATAGACCTCTAGCAAGAAGGAATTGTAGATGTCATTTGAATCAACATCTTCATTTTACAGATAGGGAAACTGAGGCCAAGAGAGGCTAAATGACTTACCTGACATCATACAGGTACTGAGTAAAAGGATTTGAACTTTAGCTCTATGATTACAAGTTGAGTTCTTTTTCTAACATACCACATGCATTTCCTAATAGCAGTAGTTTTAAATAAAATAAAAATAAAATTTTTACTAAAAAAATGTTGTTTTGTATTGAATTAGGATTGAGATATCAGTGAAATTAGATCTGCCCAGAGGCACATTCTGGTTCTCAGGCTTTTTTCTTTGACTGGGAGAAAGCAGGAATACTCTTACTTTCTACAATTGCAGTAGAAATGCTCTTGGTCCTCTTGTCTTGAATTTATAGGCAGTCAGAACCCTGGACTAGGATTCAGGAAGACCTGAGTTCAAATCTTGCCTCAGACACTTACTAGCTGTGTAACCCTGGGCCTAAATTCAATCTGCTTTATTTTTCTTATCTGTAAAATGGGGATAATTATAACACCTACCTCCCAGAGTTGTTGTAAGCTTAAAATGAGATATTTGTAAGGTGCTTAGTACAGTGAATGGAACATAACCTTGTACCCAGTTCAAGTCACCCTTCATCTTGTCCTCCTGCCCTAAGAGACTAGGGCACTAGGACAAGGAGACTAGGAGACAACAGACCTAGCCCGCCAGCCAAGTCAGGCCTGTCCAAGCCCACCAAGCAGAACACTATGGCCCCTCATTCTTACCTGGGAACCAGTTGAGGGACTTTTGCTGTTTGAGTAACTGACAGATGGTTAATCAATGCTGTTCTTTGGCTTCTGTATTTCCCTTCTTGCTCTTAGATACTGTTAAGTTGTGCTTTCCCCTAGCCACCATTATGTTATGGTTTTTGCCTTTAAACACTCTGGCTCTCCCCATGCTTGGGACTGCCCCATTTGAGTCTACTCTCCGAGCAGTAGACTCTAGAGTAGAAGCTACTCTCCATGCTTCAATAAATCCACATTATATTTATAACTGGGTCTTGCCTCACATTTTTCTGCCCAACATTAACAAACACTTAATAAATTTTAAAAAATAGAATAGTTTTTCCTTTCCTATTTTATCTCACCCTCTGGAGTAAGAATAGCAGATTCAGCTGAAAAGACCTACCTACTCCTGGGTGTTAAGAGCCCTGAAATCACAGAACACGGGCAGGTTGACATTACTCTGTCTTTTACTCCTTTTCTTGTCTGGCTCTGTGGGGAAGGAATTGACTTTGTAGATACGCCAAAGATCAAAATGCCATATGCACAGAAGGGTGGCACTAAGCATGGAAAGCTCTGCCAGAATTAAAAAAGCAAACAAACTCTGTTGACCTGTGGTGCAAATTGAGTAAGAAATAGAAAACTCTAAATGGATTTTGTTCCTAGTTAATCTCTCCTTCTGCTCTGAACACACAGTAATTAGTCGTCTTAGAAGTAACCTCACTTTGTTGCTAATGGGCATTGTACACAGACAAGCTGGGTATCTGCTGGGATAAAAAGTAGCAAATTCAAGGGTAAAGGACCACTTGTAGAAAAAAGAATGAAGAATTCCGTGACAGATGACTTGAGGAAAGGTGGTGGGGAAGGGGTCATAGTTTCCTTCTTGGAAATAATCTTTACTTTAGGGAGTTTTAAATTTTATTTTTGTTGTGTGCTGTTTTTGTTTTGTAGAAGGGGAAATCAATGAAATTAGATCAGTTTCCATCTTCCTCTCTTTTTTCTTGACTGGTAAACCCCATGGTAATTCTTGGTGTGGGCCGAAAATACTCCAAGGGAAGGTCTGACTGTCAAACCGAATATTTCCCATGGAAATTATAACAGTAAGACTACAAATTGCTTATTTGTATTATTTTTTTTCAGCACCTTTATCTTTTCTTTTTTTTACAATTATTTTTTTAAATTCTGAATTTTTCAAGAGCCATATTAAATGATCATTTCCCTATGCAAAGCAGATAAGGAAAAGATTATACATCAAGCCATGAATCTGCACTATGGACAACATACTTAACCTTCCAAATGTAGGACGAATTCAATAGGCAATTATTGAAACTCTCTAGCTTTTCCAACAACTTAACCTTTTCAAAGGGTTTTATAGTCTGAGTTACTCAGAACTCCAGGTCCTTTTGGACCTCAGGCCCCAGGGAGGAAGGCTAGGATTCTTATTTCCATTTATTAAAAAGTGAAACGAATAAATTAGGTGGCTTCTTCCTAATGTAGAAGTACAATATATTTCCTTCTCTCATTCATTCTTTGGGCTATATATAAAAAAATAACATTAGGATAGTATTTAAGTTTGAAGTCTTTGGTCCCACTTGACTGAGAAACCTCATCAATCTTTAACTATCAATTCTGAGAGGGGAAAAAAAGGTTCTGCATGGAAATGCATTTTGTTTTGTCATTCTTATGGAAGATCTACACAGTTTCAAAAAGAAAGGGCTAAAATTGATTAAAGCATCTATTAGCAAAGAGAAGAACAAAGTCTTTGATTAATTCAATTAACAAAAGTATCTTTTGAGTTCACCTGAACCAGACAAAAGAAAAATCCTTGGAAATAGTGGTTAAAAAGGGATTGAATGGTTTTAGGATAATGATTTCATTATCCTAGGATGCATCAAAAGTTAATTGACTATTGTTATATTTGATGAGTCAAAACATTAACTGAACTATTTCTTCTCATTGTGGAATTTTGTCTCTTGTTTAATGAATCTGTAAATTGTGAATGGAAATGGCCTGTGTCAGAAAGATTTACATGGCATGAGGAAAGTCTAGCCCTTTTGGATTTCTCTTTCTTTAAGTAGAGATGCTTAGATTCCAAATAATTTAATTGATAAATTTACCTCAAAGATTTGTGCCCCAAAGGCAGAATCCTGATTCTTTTTCTTCCACATTAATATTTCTTGGACCTTGGATTTGTTTCAGCATTTGGGGTTGGGGAGAGAGATAAGGAAGAGGAGAGAAGGAAGAAGAAAAAGAGAAGAATGTTCAGCTTCATTTCCCCTCCCACCCTCATTTTTAGTATGATATGGATGCTCCCCCCAAAATATATAAAGAAATACTATGCTATAAAAAAATATGATGTCCAGAATAATATTACAATTATAAAATAACAGGATTTTATAATAAAGAATAAAAAATTATACCATATTGGTTAGCGTTAAAATATTATATATAGAAAATATATCCAGGGTCTGTTCTCAAAATGTTTAGGTATCCAAACCTTATTCATCGGCTAAGATTATCTGGACTACATTTCCCAGAAGACTGTGTATGATGCCTCAGTATAATAGTGAATGGGTGATGTGATTCTGTTGTGTACAAAGTTAAAAGATTAAGAGGCTCTAAAGGTAGTTTATTACTGACTGGCTAAGAATTAAGTTTGGGTACAAGCAAAGTAGATATGAGTGGTATAGATCTGGTCCTAGTATCTTGAAACTGGTCCTGGTACCCAAGAATTCAGTACCTTTTTTAGGACCTTGATTTTAGAGATGCAAGGATCCACAGAGGCCATTGTCAATCTCCTCATTTCCTAGATGAGTAAAATGGGGCCCAGAGAAGCTGTGATTTATTTGCTCAAGGTGGTAGAAATGACATTTGGATCTACTTCCCCTTGATTTCAAATTCAGTGTTCTTTCTACCATGCTCCGCACTCTTTCTAGGATACCCTCCCACCTTTTTCAACGACTTTAGTACATAACTTAGGGTCTTCTGTGGTTTTATACATTTTTATTATTATATGTGCAACAATATGTTTTGCTTGGCAGAATTTTGCAACTGCAAATGTTATATTCTACACTACTGTACTGACTAAGTGGATTGCATTTGGTCCCTTTGAGAAGTGACCAAAGAGATGGCCTTTGGTCACATGCTTTGAAATACTATGTTTTTCTCTTTTGGGGATGTAGAAGGAATGAATAGGGAGATGACTTGAAGACTTTGTAGGCATGAGAGGTAGCATCCATCTTGGCATACATTGCTTTGAATTCTTATGTCATATTACATAGCCTGCACACACACATATACATATACATGCACATATACATACAATATACACATACACATACACACATACATATACACATACATGCACACATACATGCACACGTACATGTACATATACACGTACACGTAGACATACACATACATATACATACACATACACATACACATACACATATACATATACATATACATATACATATACATATACATATAATAACAGGAGCCTTAAAAGGAGATAGAGCTCCCAGAATCATGTCAAGGAAAGTATGCTGTGTATGTATGTATGTGCATGTATGTGTACGTGTATGTCTCTGTGTGTATGTATGCATGTGTATGGGGGTAGGAGAGAGAGAAATAGAGAAAGAGAGAGAGAGAGAGAGAGAGAGAGAGAGAGAGAGAGAGAGAGAGATTTCTATTTGTGCTTTTTTCTGGGAACTAAACATTTAGAGGACATTGATAAACTAGAAAGCACCCAGAAGAGAAAACTTTGAAGGAACTAAGGAAGTCTAAGTTACTAAGAGAGGATTAGGGTAGAAGTTGTCAAGCTCCTATTTAGATATTTGAAAGGCTGGCATGTATAATGATAATAAGAGTAACAACAATAATGAAATAACAATAGTAACAATGGCTTACATAATTACATCACATAATACAACACATTATGAATCTTTTGATTACTCACTTGAGAGAATAACCCAAAGTCTTCCTTCTGACATTTATCAGATACTTGGCATATATCTCAGAACGTTTAATTGTTCTTTGATTTTTGCTTCTGCTACTAAAACCACCTGAGGTCTCCCTCCCTTTTCCCAATAATAATCCCGTAGATAAAATACTCATCTGGGTCCAGACAGTCCCACGGCATCTGTTACTGAAGATAAAACTCTACGTACTCTCCTTGTTGGGAAGTATAGGATGCCCAGGGAGGACTAATACCTTTGGTGTGAGGCCTTGCAGAACCCTTTTTAGGATTTATCTTCTAGCTTTGGTGTTTATCTGGCACTCGGCTCTCATCTGTGGCTCAAAGAAGCTGTAGCATGCACAGTAGCTACACCCTGTAAATCATCTCAGCAGAAAGGATCAACTGGATTGAAGATGGGACATAAACCCATTCCTGAGTTGGAGGGGTGTCTATCACAAGCGTGTGAAGACTTCCTCCAATGGAATGGGCACATGAGAATAATTTGTTCCAATAGCCAGGAAGGCAGCTGAAGCAGGGATTGTGGAGTGCTTAGAACTTGGTCAAGGCTTGAAGATGCCAAGGTCATAGGCTGCATCTAGCCTGTCATCACCAGTTGTCTTGCCTTTGGTCTTACCACTGGACTTCAATGATTTTGGGAGAGAGAGGAAGGCTGATGACTTTGTGCAACTCTACGTCACTTAAAACCAACTCATGCAGAAGTCGAGACGTTACCATGTGATGTCATCAGTCCTCTTCCATAACAAAAGGACAAAAAACAACAACAGCTACAATTTGTGGGTCAGAATTATAATTTTTGGACATTATTTGAAAGGCTATACCATGACTTAATTGAAAAGCACATAGTAAATGTAGAAGAAAGAGAAAATAGAAAAGAAAAAGAGGGTGAAGTAGATCTTCCAAATAATAACTCTTTCTGTTTAGCCAACTTTGAGTAATAAGGGGTGATTCTCTGATTTCATAATTTTACCCTTCTCACCAATTAATGTGTTTAAAGATTCCAAAGCACAGATCTGGAATTAAAGGTGAAAAATAATATTTTTTTTCTTCTCAGGTCTCATGGTTATGTAAAATATCCTTTAATAAATCCCCTTTGGACATATCAGTCTTGAATTTGGATTTCCTTTTCCTCTCCCTAGTGTGGATTCTTGGGTTACTATATAATCACCCATTTGGAGATGCATTTGTCACCAAATGAAGGCATAGAAATAGGTAGGAGAAACAGACTTCACTTTTAAATTCAAACTCAAGTCCTCATTGCTGAATTGCTCATTCCTATCACTGAAGAGAGCAGCCCTAATTTCCCAACTTTGTCTCTCCAATCCATCTTCTTTCTGAATAATCTCAATATTCATGTTGGTTAGCCATTTGATAAATTTAGCTTTGATACATTTGACACATACAGTTCAAGAACCTCCTCAATTCTCATGAACTTCATCTCTATTCTACTTCAGACACCAAAAGCAGTAATCATATCATAGATATTACCCAAACTTCAAATTTTTTTTGCCTCTGAGATAGTAACCTCTGTAATTCCCTTCTAAAATTACAATCTCCTGTTCTTCCATATTCCTACCATCTTATTCCTCCTGAAATTGTTTTTCTCCTTTATTGTGACCTCCATGCCCTCTATCCCTTCCTGTTTTCCAAAGAATTTAATTTTACAATTCAATAAACTTTTAATCATGTCTAATACATGCAAAGCAAATAATTTTGTTCTTGCTTACTCCCTTCACTATTTGGTTACTTAGTATGAAGTTATGTGTCATTCCGTAGCTCTTCTCTTTGTGTCTTTTCTTAATTCTTACCTTTCTAAATCCACAAATCAGGGTTTATCTGAGGATAGCTAGAGAAAGTTATGGAACTGTACTGACCGGGATCATGCTACCTAATTTCAGCTGGGTGTTCAACATTACATGATAATATTTTGTTTTATTTCTGATTAGTTCCTATCATGTTCTCCATAGTAGCTGTTCAGAACCATCTTTCCTCAAGCCCCTGGTTCTACCCTCAGCTTCTTCTCTAAGCAGATTGCTTTGTCTTTTCCTTTCCTAAGAAGAATGAAGTCATCCAACATGAGTTCATCTTCCTTTCTCTGTACCTCAAACACTCGCTAGGTTTCCAACTGTTCTGTACTCTTTTCTTCTAGTATCAGCTTTTGAGACCCCCCTTTTCCTTGTCAAGACCAATCCCTTACCTTGTTCTATTGATTCCAAAGCTTCCCATCTGCTCTTGAATCTTCTTTCTCTTAATTTTCATGCTTTCTGCAGTTTCATCTTCTCTGCTTATAAACAACCCTTGATTACTACCATCCTGTAAGTTATTGTCCTGTAGCTTTCTTCCACTTCATTGCTAAACATATATATGTCATTTATATTCACTACCTCTTCTTCTTCAACACCTTGAAGTATGTCTTTCATCTCCTCACTGCTGAAACTATTGCCTTCAAGATCACTAATGTTCACCTCATTGCCAAATCAATGACCTCTTTTCAAAGTATGGTCTGTAGCAGCTGTTGACTCTGTGGAGACTCTAATTAGACAGAACTTAAAGAAATGTGCCAATTTTTCCAAGGGTGTGCTGAAAGAAAAGATGGGGAAGGGTAGAGGAACTAACAGGGCTATAGAAACATTGTGCATGTGAACTGCAATCCCTTTCCTAAGTTGGAATAGTTGTAAACACTAATCCCTTTCTTGTATCTGTGAGACATTGGAGCAGCTGGGTATTGTTCCAGTCATGCTGAGTCAGATTGATTAAAACGGCAAAAGGAGGGGATAATGGTCATACAAACATCTGAAAATGCAGAGAAATAATCATTCTTTATCAGTAGCTCTGCTTGTTTTGACTCTATTCTCCCCAACCCCTCAAACCCCAGGATAAACTGATCCTCTGAAAATCTTATCACCAGGATGGTTGATTAAAGTTTTTATTCCAAATAAACACCTTTTCAACTCACCCTCTGTTGACTTTCTTCCTGATGAGAAGTTTGGAGGGTGGAGCACTAAATTCCTCCCCAAATTTTCTTTTTCCTAGGACTCCCAACCTTCCCGATAATTTCGCTCTCCACAGGTAGCTCTGCTTGGCTTCAGCTCCACAGAACAACATGCCAGAGACTCTCTAGCGTCCCGCCTTTTGAACTTTCTTTTTGTCCTTGAGGGCAGGGACTCTCTTTTTCTTATTTTTATTCCCAGAAGTTTAGCTCAGTTCCTGGAACATAGCGGGTACTTAACCTGGATTTACTGAGTTGATCTAAATCAATAGGCATTTATTAAATTGCTATTTTGTGGCAAGTACTATGTAAAGTGTAGGAGAGGAAAAAGTTCCTGAAGTCAAGGAGCTTGTAATCTAATGAGTGCATCCCTCATTGATTTCTTCCCCTGCCCCCCATAATCCTTATAGGCAGCTAGGTGGTATAGTTGATAGAATGCAAGACT
Organism: Pseudocheirus occidentalis; assembly: GCA_028646575.1. Taxonomy (NCBI): domain Eukaryota; kingdom Metazoa; phylum Chordata; class Mammalia; order Diprotodontia; family Pseudocheiridae; genus Pseudocheirus; species Pseudocheirus occidentalis. The sequence goes on from CM053598.1 coordinate 198,326,184, forward strand.
TGCAATCTGGAAGTTCTGAATTCAATTTGACTTTGGATATTTACTAGCTATGTGACCCTGTCTTCAATCTCTTCTCACTTGAATTCACTCTCCCCACAACTGCCAAGATAATTTTCTAAATGCACAGGCCTGTACATGATACTCCTTTCTTTAAAAGCCTTCAGTGGTTTCTTATTTCTTTTAAAATAAAATATATACACCAGCAGCAAGAGATAGAAAGAGAAATTCCATTTAAAATAGCTGTAGACAATTTAAAATACTTGGGAGTCTATTTGCCAAGAAAAACCCAGGAACATGACTATGAACACAATTACAAAACACTTTTCACAAGTAACACAGATTTATTTGTTATAAATAACACAAATAACACCAGATCTAAGCAATTGAAAAAATATTAATTGATCATGGGTAGGCTGAGAAAATATAATAAAAATGACAATTCTACCTAAATTAAATCTATTTATTCAGGGTCATGCCAATCAAACTATCAAAAAATTATTTCATAGTGCTAGAAAAAATAATAAATAATTTATCCAGAAGAGCAAAAGCTCAAGGATATCAAAGGAATCAATGAAAAAAAATGGGAAAGAAGGTAGTTTAACCATACAGATCTCAAAATGTATTATGGGGGGTGGCTAGGTGGCACAGTGAATAGAGCACCGGGCTGGAGTCAGGAGGACCTGAGTTCAAATCCGACCTCAGCCCTGTGATCTTGGGCAAGTCACTTAACCCCATTGCCCTGCATACCCCCCTCCAAAAAGCAAAAAAAAAAAAAAAAGTATTATGAAGTGGTAATTATCAAAACAATCTGGTACTGGCTGAGAAATAGAGTGGAATAGATTAGCTACAAATTACATTGCAATAAATGATCAGAGTAATCCAGTATATGATAAACCTGAAAGCCAGGCTTTTGGAACAAAAACTCATTTGACAAAAACTGTTGGGAAAACAGTATGCGCTAGGCATAGACCAACATCTTACACTATATACCAGGATAAGGTCAAAACGGGTACATGATACACATCTAAAGGGCAATGGCATAAGTAATTTACGAGAGCACGGAATAACCTCTCTGTCAGATTTATGGGTAAGGGGAGAATCCAAAACCAAAGAAAATAATAGAGAGCATTACAAAATGTAAAATAGATCATTTTGATTATATAAAATTAAAAAGTTTTTGCACAACCAAACCCCATGGAACCACAATTATAAGGAAAGCAGAAAACTGGGGAAAAATTTTTATGACAAGTCTCTCTAAGAAAGACCTCATTTCTCAAATATATAGAGAACTGAGTCAAATTGATAAAGACACAAATCATTCCCAATTGATAAATGGTCAAAGGATACCAACAGGTAGTTTTCAGACAAAGAAATCAAAGCTTATCTATAGTCCTATGGAAAAACTGCTCTAAATCACTATTGATCAGATAAATGCAAATTAAACCAACTCTGAGGTACTACCTCATCCCTATCAGAATGATTATGACAAAAAGCAAGAGGCAAAATGTTGCATGTTGGAGAGGGTACGGTAAAACTGGGACATTAATGCAGGTGGAGCTGGGAACTGATTTGACCATTCTGGAGAGTAATTTGGAACTATGGCCACAGGGCTATAAAACTGTTCATACTCTTTGAGCCAGCAATACTGATGGGGTTTAGATTCTAGGAACCCCCTGGAATCTTTCCACTTGATGAGGCATTTGCCTGAGGCCATAAGCCTTTCATTATCCCTAGACAAAAATCTCTGTAACTCTTAACCTAGCCTAGACCTCCATTGTTCAGCTATGTCCCACCCTCAATCCTATCAAAATATCTATATCCAAACCAGTTACCCTTAAACTAGCCTAACCCTCCATTGTCTGTCATCACCTGGTAGCCTTCAGCTATTTCTCCCCCTTAATTTCATTCCTGGAGTCTGACTTTAGTTCCTCAAGATCCTCATTAGACTCCTCCTCCCGCAAACCTTCCTCTAGAGAACCCCTAGATCCCTCCAACAATCTTTCTTTATATAAAGAGCTTGTCTCCATGAAGGTGTCAGAGTTTTCCAGCCTGCTTGTCCAGTATAAGTTGCAGAAATACTTAGACTCCTTAAGAGTCTATCCAGTATGGCAAATGTTTAATGATGAAGTCAGAGTAGGGAGAGCTGGTTCAGTTTTGAAAGAATTCAATCAGACCTCTTTAGCCAAAGGGAGCTTTATTGTCACAAAAGCATGTGGGCCTGAGACTTAGCAAAGAGCTAAAGAAGGGCATTGGTATAGGAAAAGAACCAGACTTGTATACACAGAAGTTACATAGTCTATAGCAGTGGTTCTCAACCTTCCTAATGCTGTGATCCTTAAATACTGGTATGTGGGTATATCTGCATGTGGGCAGACCCGCCTGGAGACCAATAGAGGCATGGTGTCTTGGTTCCTAAGACCATTGGAAAATATGTGTTTTCCAATGGTCTTGGGCGACCCCTGTGAAAGGGTCATTCTACTCCCAAAGGGGATGTGACCCACAGGTTGAGAACCACTGGCCTATAGGCTGCTGCTGATGTAATTTTAGGTTTTCTAATGGGGGTTGGAGATTTAGGGACTGGATAGGTACAAACAAGATAAGGTAGTTGCTTGTAAGATAGGGAGAAATTGTCATGACACTGCATAGGGAAGTTGAATGCAGGATGGGGAACACAGGATAAAGGGAACAAAAACAATTCTTTTGGTATAGGTTGCATGGTATATCGAGATAAGGGGAAGGGGCACTAAGGCACCCTCGAGTGGGCTAAGAATAAGCCTCAAACCCCCCTCAGGGGGCCTGGGAAAGTATTCATTACTATTTAGGGCATCTTTGTATCTACGTCATTTAATAAACTTTGTTTTACTTTGAGAGAAGGCTTGAGCTGAATTTATTCTGCAGGACTTGATGAGGTGCAGGCTCAGGGAGCCCCTTGAGCTCTCCTTGAATCTTCCCAGGTAAGGCATTTGCCTGAGGTCATGGGCCTTAAGTTGTGGCTCTGCCCTCCTTTGTCCAGCAATTTCCCACCCTCCAGTTCTACCCTTGAACTGGCCTGGCCCACTATTGTCTGTCAGCTCCAGGTAGCCTCCAGCAACTTCCCACATTTACTCACTCATTCCTGAAGACCCTCCCCAAACTCTTCCTCTAGACCACCCCTAGATTCCTCCCACAACCTTTCTGTACATAATACTCCATCTTCCCTCCATGTGGTGTGAGAATGCCATAGATTGACCTAGCACAGACTTGCTCTGGTGTGCTTGCTCAATGCAAGCATCACAGATACCTAGGCTTCTACCTAGGTAGAGTCTACCCAATGGCAAAAAACTGGAAATTAAGGGGATGCCCATCAATTGGGGAATGGCTAAACAAGTTGTGGTACATGAATGTAATGGAATACTATTGTGCTATTTATAGGGGAGGAGATGGACTTCATATTTACCTGGAAAGGCTTATACAAAATGATGCTAAATGAGAAGAGGAGAACCAGGAAAAACTTGTGCACAATCACAGACACTTTGAGTGTGTGATGACCAGCCTTGATAAAATGGACTCTTCTCAGCAACACACAGCTGTAAGACAACTCTACAATTCTCAGAACGGAAGGAGATACCTACATTCAGAGAAAGATCTAGAAAGAACAGAGTTTAAATGGAGACTGAAGCAATTCACATGCTATCACTATTTTCCATGTTTGGTTTTGTTTCCTTTTGCCTATTGTCCACTCTATTGGTTACAACCCTTCTATACAACCAGACTAATGTCCAATGTGAAAGTATTTGCAGAATCTATACTTGATTGCATGCTGCCGTGGTGGGGGGAAAGGGGGAAGTCAAGGGACTCTGGGATGGAATCTTGTAAACTAAAAGTAAATAAACAAATCAATTTAATTAATTTTAAAAAGATACAAAAAGAGTCTACCCAATGTGGCAAACTTCTAATGAACTTTTAATAAACCTTCCTTTGGCGGAGAGAAGACTTGAGTCAAATTGACTTGGCAGAAGCTGGTGTACAGGTATTTTGGGGTCCCAAGCACCCTTAACCCTAACACTACACCACATCATACAGACCCAGAATGTTGGTATTTTGGGGTCTCAAACACTCCTAAAGCCCAAACCTCAACAATATAACTGCTAGGTATATATCCCAAAGACATCCAAAAAAAGGAAAAATACAAAAATATTTACAGCAGCTTTTTTTTTGTGGTGACTAAGAATTAGAAATTGGGGTGGCTAGGTGGTACAGTGAATAGAGCACTGGCCCTGTAGTCAGGAGGACCAGAATTAGAAATCAAAGGGATACCCATCAACTGGAGACTGCCTAAACAAGTTGTAATATGTGATTTTAATGGAATATTATTGCATTATAAAAAAATGACAAGCAGGATGATTTCAGAAAAACCTGGAAAGATTTACATGAACTGATACATAGTGAAGTGAACAGAACCAAGAGAATGCTGTATATAGTAACAGAAATATTGTTTGATGAAGAACTGCGAACGACAGCTATTTTCAGCAATACAATGATCCAAGACAATCCCAAAGGACTAATGATTAAGCATACTATAAACCTCCAGAGAAAGAACTGATATTGATTGAATACAGACTGAAGCAGGCTATTTTTCACTTTCTTTTTTTTCTTCTAGTCATCTTGTACAAAATGACTAATATGGAAATGTTTTACACGATTGCACATGTATAACCTATATCTGATTGCTTACCATTTCAGGGAGGGACAGGAGAGGGAAGGATAGAATTTGGAACTCAAAACTTTAAAATATTGAAAGACATGGAAGGTAATAAAATAAACTATACAAAGCCACTAGTCTGGTATTTAAGAACCTTCACAATATTATTCCCATCTGGGTAGAAGAGTGGGCAACTAGGTGGCACAAAGAATAGAGTTCCGTGTCTGGAGTCAAGAAGACTTATCTTCCCAAGTTCAAATCTGACCTAAAGCACTCATTACCTTTGTGGCCCTGGGCAAGTCACTTAGCCTTGCTTGCCTCAGTCTTCTCATCTATAAACTGAATTGGAAAAGGAAATAGCAAAGTACTCCAGTATTTTTTGCCAAGAAAACCCTCCTCCTCCTCCTCCTCCTCCTCCTCCTTCTCCTCCTTCTCCTCGTCCTCCTCGTCCTCCTCGTCCTCCTCGTCCTCCTTCTTCTTCTTCTTCTTCTTCTTCTTCTTCTTCTTCTTCTTCTTCTTCTTCTTCTTCTTCTTCTTCTTCTTCTTCTTCTCCTCCTCCCTTTAGGAAAATCACAATCTCAATTTCCTCAACTGTTAAATACTTCTCAAGAATGTTGGGTGGATCACATGAGATAATATTTGTAGGGTGTCTGCCACATAGTAGGTGTATAATAATTCCTTCCTTCCTTCTTTCTTCATAACACTTTCCACTAAACTGTAGCCTCCTTAAGATCAGGGCCTATCTTTTGCCTTTCTTTGCCCTCATCCTTTGCACTCTGACATATTGTAGGCACATAATAAATGTTTATTAACTTAACTAGACTTATTTCACTGTTCTAGCTAACCCAGATCCTATCCCAATTTTATGCATTTGGACAGTGTGTTCCCTGTATGTTGAAACACATGATTGAACTATTTTTCTTCCTTTAAGACTGAGGTGCCTTCTCAATGAAGCCTCCTTTCATCCCCTCAGCTGAGAGTAAAATTCCTACCTGCTCCAATTTTCCTAGAGTACTTTGGGGCTCTCTCTTTCATCCTTCTGTCATTCCATCTTGTATCATACCTATTTATATAGGCCATGTCCTCCTTTTAGATTGCATGCTCCTTAAGAGTGAGCCGTGTCATTTTTCATCTCTCGCCTGATTACCCAGCACAATGCATTGTGTGTAGTCAGTATTTAATAATGTTTTTAGTTCAATTTTTTGAACTTTTCTAGTTCCTTCCTATTCTAAGATTCTGTGATTCTATGCATTTCATTGATCAAAACTGTATGCCTTGTCTTTTAAGTTGTTAAAAAAAACCCCACAACAAACCTGTTCTTTGAAAAGCACCCCTCAGAAAGAAGAGATGGAGGATAAAATGCTGTCCAGCTGAAGGAGAATTTTCGGGTCTTAGACATTTACATTCCTTCACATGAGCCCCTTTGATGTATTAAGAAAGCACCATCACTTTTCATTTTCCTTTGGTAATAAGGTGAAAGCTTCCCATTTTACTCAGGGTACAGAGCAAGTGCTTACTACGCAGGTTCAATGGAAATTCTCTTTCTTGGATTTTAATCAGTTACTGATGCAACACAGATTTGTAATAGCAGCTCCCAGTTAAATAGTCTGGAGCTTTATTAGGGAGATATCTAAATCCTGTTCCCAGTGGACAGATAAGCGTTGACGTCACAATTGATATTCGTCGGTTCTTTGGCTGGCAGCCTCTTCCAGAAATTGGGGTTTATGGGGGTGGGGGATGAGTTTTATTGGAATGACTGTGAATACCCTGAAAAACTTTGAAAGGTTACTGCAAGGCAAGGATTTGTCACTGGTAAAGGGAGAAGAAAGAAAGAAGGCCTCATTTACCCTTTGGGTAATCACACTTACTGTAATCTTTTTCTGATCCCTACAGCATTTTTGATTCACTTCAAGCACACACACACACACACACACACACACACACACACACACACACACACACACACACAGTTATTCTTTCCCTCGCCTTCAGTCCTGTGTTTTCGTGAAATCCAGATTATAGATAGATCTATCTATGGGATGAAAAAAAATCCTTTGTTGAAATACCTAGAAGTGGGAGAAATTCTTACGTTTGAGAAATGGAAGTAGTGAGAACCTTTACCCTAATTTAACTTTCTGGGTGAGTGTGTCTGAATGAGATGTTAGTCATTTTGTTCTCCTAAAAGATGTGTTTAGCTAGTCATCTCAAAATTTGAGCCTGGAATCAGGAAGGCCTGAGTTCAAATCACACCTTAATTTACTTGCTAGTGGTAAAAACCTGGGCAAGTCACTTAATCTGTGTTTGCCTCATTTTTTCTCATTTGTAAAATGGGGGATAATAATAGCTGCCTTGCAAGATCCTAGTGAGGAAAGATAACATTTGTAAAGTTCTTATCACAGTGCCTGGCCCATAGTAAGCTTAATATAAATGTTAGCTATTGCTATTATGTCTTGTATATTATACTGTCCTATGCAACCAGTTTCCTTCCTTCCCAGGTTTATTCAGTTCTTGGCAAAGATCCTGGAATGATTTGTCATTTCCTTCTCCAGCTCATTTTACAAAAAAGGAAACTGAGGCAAATGGGATTAAATGACTTGTCCAGACTCACACAGCTCTCAAGTGTCTGAAGTCAGATTTTAACTCAGGGATATGAATCTTTCTGACCAGAAAGGCCCAGTGCACTATCTAGTTGCCCAGTTTTAGTTTATATGCTTATTTGTGCACCCCATTTTTCATTAGCTGCAAGCTCCTTTAGAATAGGGACTTTGTTTTTTTATCCTTGTATCCCCAGCCTCCAGTATAGCACCTTATTCATAAATATTCATGGAACTGAATTGGTTTGGTCATCGTAATGAAAAGGAAGGAAGGAATGTGAGAGACATTCTAATGTGGTGGTTGACTTGGTTATAGTCAGAGCTATGCTGGTAAATGTTTAAGGACTGGGTTTCTGGGGGAAAAAGTACTCATGACATACTTTTATGTTTAATCTGCCTTACGAACATTTTTTCTATCACTTTTTGAAGTCTAGGCAATCAACAAAACAATAAATCAAGACTTGATTTGTATGCTTGACTTATTTCCAATGCATAAATTCTCACAATGAAAATTTAACAATTGACCTCTCTCTAGCTAGTCTTCATTGGCTCTAGCACACCAGTGGTTATAGAAGATAGATTAGAGGCAGTGTAGTACAGTGGGAAGCAGCTTTGAAGTCAAAGCCCTTAGTTTCAAATTTGGGCTGTGCTATCTTGCCTGTGTTACCTTGGAAAGGTAATTTAATCATTTTGGATCTCAGTTTCCTCATCTATAAAATGAATGTGTTGAATTAAGGCCATTGCCTCTAGGTTCCTTCTAGCTTGATATCTGTAATCTTAAGATTTAAGCACCTAATGATACCTTTAGAGCAGTGGTTCTCAACCTTCCTAATGCCATGACCCTTTAATACAGTTCCCCATGTAGTGGTGACCCCCAACTATAAACTTATTTTTGTTGCTACTTCATAACTGTAATTTCGCTACTGTTATGGATCTATCTGATATGCAGAATGTACAAATTGAACATAACCCACAGGTTGAGAACCACTGCTTTAGAGTCAGAGGAGGAAGATGCAATGTAGCAGGTGTTTCAGATGAAGTAAGACCTGTGTGGCAGGCAAGGATGATGTAATGCATTTGGGGGGTTAAGAAGATCAGGTGAAAGGCTCTCAGTAGGACTGCATATAGTCCATTTTTACATTATTGATTTTGTTGAGTGGACCATTTTGTGGTTCATTGATTTTCCCCTGTTGATTGGATTGTGCTTTCCTACTGGTCAGCGGACCCTTACTTCCCTTTAGCTTCATTTTTCCTCTCTGTTGGTCTCTTTGCTGCTTGTCTTTGTTAGTGTGCTGCACAAGTCACAATTGCTGGCTATTGACTAAATGTGACATTTCCACCTTTGGTAGAGTTTTACTGTTTTTAAAAGAGAAATTGGAAGGGGAAAACTGTCAAAAAAATGTCAAGCTAGAAAACTAGCTTCAGAGGAATATAGACTGAGCTCAGTGCTTCCATTATCCCCATAGAGAAAACACAACAGGAACATGCTAGAAGGATCATGGAGAGACCATTGGATCTGATGTCAGAAAACCCAGGTTTGGATCCTAGCTCTGCTACTCACCAGCTCCTGTATTCAGTCTTGAGCTAATCATTGAATCTCTTTAGGCTTCAGTTTCCTCATCTATAAGATGGGGTATAGAATCTGGACTAAATGGAAGCTCACGTTCACTACTCAATTCTACTTACCAGTCTCAAGTAGAAGCTGTATAGAAAGTGATCTCATTTCTGTATTAGAAGCTGAGGAGGAGGCATTTTAGTCCTCTTTTGATCCTAAAAAGCTACTGTGTGGATATAAACTCAGAAAGATTTAGTGACTTTCATGTTAAAGGAGTGGAGGGCTTGTAATAGGATACTCTAAAAGGCAAAGGAGCTAGGATTACAATCAAGGATAACCTCCTCAGAAAAGCTTCAGAGAAAAAAATAATGCACATTTTAATGAAATAGAGGACTTTCAAGCACTCCTGATGAAAAGAGCAGAACTGAACAGAAAATTTGACATTCAAACACAAGACTCAAGAGAAGCATACAAAGGTAAACATGCAAGAATAATTATAGTGATCTGAATAAAGTTAATGTTCCTATATGGGAAGAAGAGACATGTAACTCCTAAGAAATTTATAATTTTTTGGACAGTTTGAAGGAATCTACATAAACAGAAGGCATGAGTGTAAGTTAATTATGTTGGGATGATCTAAAAAAAATGAAGGAGTGGGAAAGAAGGATGCACTGGGAGAAGCAGAATGAAGAAAATTGTCTCTCATAAATGAGTCATGGAAGGAAGAGCTTTTATAGTTGTGGTGGGGATTGGGGAAGTGATGTACAATACTTGAACCTTAGTCTCATCTGAACTGGTTCAAAGAGGGAAGAATATATATCTCTATCTATTATATCCATCCATCTACCTATCTATCTATCTTTCTTTCTTTTTTTCTATCTATCTATCTATCTATCTATCTATCTATCTATCTATCTATCCATACACACTCCATTTATAGAAACTCTCTTATTCAACAGGGAAATAAGAGGGGAAGGGGATAAGAGAAAAGGAGGGGATGATAAAAGGGAAGGTGGATTTGGGGAGGCAGTGGTGAGAAGCAACACAGACTCTTTAGGAGGGACAGGACAAAAAGAGAAAGATAAGAATAAACCAAAGAAATGGGATGGGGGGTAATATACATTTAGTAATCATAACTGTGAATGTTAATGAGATGAGTTCACCCATAAAACAGAATTGGATGGAAGAGTGGATTAGAAATTAGAATCCAACAATATGTTGTTTATAAGAGACACACTTGAAACAAAAAGACACACACAGAGTTAAAATAAAGTGCTGGAGCTGAATCCTAATATGCTTTAGCTAAAGTAAAAAAAAGGCAGGGGTAGCAATCTTGATCTCAGACACAGCAAAAGCAAAATTAGACGAGAGAGAAAATTAACAAAACAGCATTTTGCTAAAAGGTACCATAGACAGTGAAGTAATATGAAAATGTTTTACAGAAATTTTCTCTAATAAAGGCCTCATTGCTCAAATATATTGAGAATTGAATCAAATCTCTAAAAATTAGAGCCATTCCCTAATTGACAGATGGTTAAAGGGTATGAACAGCAATTTTCAAAGGATGAAATCAAAGTTATCTATATTTATATGAAAATGCCATAAATCATTATTGATTAGAAGAATGCAAATTAAAACAACTCTGAGGTACCACAATATCACACCTATCAAAACTGACAATTACTGTTAGGGATGGGGGAAAATAAGTACAGTAATACACTGTTGGTACAGCTGTGAACTTGTCCAACCATTCTGGAAAGAAATTTGTAGGGTATGCCCAAAGGGTTATAAAACTGTACATGCCCTTTGACCCAGAAATACCACTACTAGGTCTGTACCCCCAGGAGATAAAAGATAAAGGAAAGGGACCTAGACATATAAAAATGTTTATAGCAGCTCTTTTTGTGGTGGAAATCCAGGGCTTGCTCAACAATTTGGGAATGGCTGAACAAGTTGTGGTATGTGAACTATTGTGTTAAAAGAGTGACCAAAGGGATGGTTTCAGAAAAATATGACAAGACCTATATGAACTGATACAAAGTGAAGTGAGAAGAATCTGACCATCAGTGTGTATAGTAACAGTAATGATGATCAGCTGTGTAAGTCTTGGCTACTCTGAACAAGAAAATTTAAGACAATTTCAAAAGATTCCTGCTGAAAAATGCTATTCATCTCCAGAAAACTGAACTCTGAGTACAAACTGCAGTATAATTTTCTCACTTTATTATTCTTGCTTTTTGGGGGGCAATATGGCTTATTATTTCACATGTGTAATTGATACCATACCTTCTCATTGGGTGGGGAATAAGTGGAGAATGGATGGGAAGGATAGAATTTGGAACTCAAAATTTTAACAAGAAAAGGATATTTGAAAATATTTTTAGAAGTAAAAAAAAACTCCTCAAAACCCCCCACAACAACTCTGGGGGGTAAATATGGTTCTTTTGCTCACTTTACAGTAGAGAAAACCCAGGCAGACAGAGGCTAAATGACCTACCCTGAGAATTTGAACTCAGGTCTTTCTAACTCCAGGTTCAGCACTCTATCTGCCCTATAACCTAAGTGCCTAGCCAAGAAAATCAATGAGGAGGTGAACAAAAGAATCCTGCCTCCCACCTCAAAAGGAGCTCTGAAATCCTCCCACAAATGTTCTAATTATTAGAAAAACCAAAGCTAACTTTGGTATAGACTGTATCTGCTTACCAGGGAAGTTGGCTTAAGGGCATTTAAATACAAAAAGTGTGAAAATTGCTTCAAGCATACTCCTAGAAAGAGATTTTAGAAACCACAGGATACCAGGTTGAAAAGAGAGCCCAATATGATACAGTGGCTGTTGTCAGCTTCAAGCCATCTATTGTACTCAGGCATGCTGGTAAGAAAGCAACTTGATTCACATTCAAGCTAACACATGGGGGTTTCTATAAGAAAACTCTTTACAGCTGTCACATTTTTCCTCATCTAGAAGGAAATGTGTGTGCTTCTGCTTGACTTGTGATACATCTATATCTGTATAGGTACAGAGAAAGGGAGGAGAAAAAAAGAGACATGTCAGAGGATCCAAATACAGAACAAGACCACCGCTCATACTCTGCCAATTATAGTGAAGAAAGAAGAAAATTTCTTCTGCTTTTCTTCATGTGATTTAGTGGCCAGTTGTTCCATTCCCAGAGAAGGGGTGCTTCAGGGAAACTGTCCATCATTGTTAAGGCACTCATGTTATTTAATCAGCATTTAAATTTAGAGTCTGATAAAGGGTACCAAAGTCAGAAGAGTAATCTGCTGCAGTAGCTCTGAGACTTAAGGACTCAGGAGGGTGAAACTGCAGGATGGTCTCACTAGAACAGGGGTTCTTAACCTTTTTTTGTGAATTATAAGGGTCTACTCCTATAAAGTACTTCTCCTGCCCAATTTCAAATGCCTAAAGCTCCTTTATCAGGAGGTGACACCTTTCATTCCACACTTAGAGAGTCATCATAGTGTTATTGCTATGTGTTTTTGAAGAGGACCAATGACATTTCTTGACTTGTGCATGAACTGGATTTATGTGAGGCAGAGCTGCATGGTTGTCAGCCTCACTCTCTCTTCCAAGGTCATTGTGGTCCAGTGGAAAGACAAAAGTCAGAATGACTGACTATGGCCCAGGATATAGGGGATGACCTTGGTATCTTCAATATTTGACCAAGCTTTAAGCACTTCATGGTGCCTGCTTCAGCCTTCTTCATGACTGTTGAAATAAATTGTTTTCATCTGCTCATTCTGCTGGGGGAAGTCTTCACATGCTTGGGGTAGATATCATCCTAAGTCCCTGAGAGGTTAGTAATGAAATTAGAAGATTCCTTTGCATGCCAAGCTGACAGAAACAGGAGGT
>CM053598.1:198338981-198367569 GCA_028646575.1 Pseudocheirus occidentalis
CACTTCATGGTGCCTGCTTCAGCCTTCTTCATGACTGTTGAAATAAATTGTTTTCATCTGCTCATTCTGCTGGGGGAAGTCTTCACATGCTTGGGGTAGATATCACCCTAAGTCCCTGAGAGGTTAGTAATGAAATTAGAAGATTCCTTTGCATGCCAAGCTGACAGAAACAGGAGGTATGAACCCTTGTTTCTGACAAAACAGGAAGGGCATGATTAGGGAGGAATAAAACATAGTAGCTCTGGTTAGTCAAATCTGTGGAAAGGGAGCTAGGACTGAATTTGCATTTAGGCCAAGACTGGGCAGAAGGAAATTAAGTATGAGGGAGTCCAAGCAGAGTTGAGTGAGTGTCCTGGTGTTATACAAAGCTTTTAAAAGCAGATAAGGAAAAGATCACTCTTTACTAGGGAGTAGAGAGGGTGGGATTAAAGATCATGCATTTGAACTGAGCCTTGAAAGATGGGTAGGATTTCAGTAGAGAGAGGGTAGGAGGGAAGGCTATTCCAAGCATAATGTACAGTTTGAGCCAACACTCAGTAGTAGGAAATTGCAGGCCAGTTTGGGAGATGCCAGATGTTCCAGTTTGCTCAGATTTTTCTCTTAATAATAATAATAACTTATCTATGGAAGTTTTGCTCTTTAAAGGATTTACTTGAACGTTATCTCATTTGATCCTTAAAACAACCTGTTGTGGCCATATGGGGCACAATCAGGGTGGCACAATAGTTGACTTGTGTAGCAGGAAGATGGCAGCTGTTGTCAGCCCCTTACAATGCAGTTAAATGTATTGACAGGAAGGAGAAAAGGTAAGCCAAGTGAAACCCTTTTGCAACTTATAGCTGCAGTTCTTGAAAGTCTGGCTGCTTTAGTGGCTTTCCCTCTATGTCTCTATTTTTATTCTCCTGTATTATGTGTATTCCTCAGGAATATAAAATGCATCGAGCCGTACTATAAATCACAGGACCCTTGATGTCAGAGGTGGTAAAACGCTGACAAGTAAGAAAATGTTTCCCATTTTATGATGAAGAAATACAAGTCACAGAGAGTTAGCAGACTTATCCAAGGTCACATGACTAGTTAATGCCGTATCTTAGATTAGAATTCATATCTTCTGATTCCCTAGTCACAGTCTCCTGATCTTTTCATTATAGCAAGAAGCCATTCCACTTTCAGGTATAACTCTGTAGGTTATCAGAATGTTTTATGTAATACCAGTCTCAAAGCCTTTTGGTAGGGACTCTGTTTTTCACTGGAGATCAGTGTCCCTCTTTTGGACTTCAGGTGCTTCAGGTTTTAAGAGAGAAGATGGAAGATGTCAACCCCACTTCAGGTTGCTAGAGGAAAAGACTCTGGGAAGACATGAGTAGAGCTGGCAGTCTCCATCATGTCCCTGTCTCTATCTTTCTATGTATACCCACCTCACATTCAGTTCTCACCAGTGACTCCAAGAAGTTGTAGCATGCACAGTGGCCATACTCCAGTAAACTTTATGACAGATGGTCTAAAAGAAGCTGAGGCTACTGACGGGTCTCAAGCCCATTGTTGAGTTAGGGAGGTGTCTCCTCCAAGCATAAGACGACTTTCTCCAGTGGAATGGGCAGATGAGAATGATTTGTTCCAACGACCACAAAGGTGCTTAGAGTTTGGTCAGACATCAAAGATGTCAAGGTCATCCGCTGCATCTTAGAACATTGCCAGTCATTCTGACTTTTGTCTTGTCACTGAACTTTGACTCTGGAAGACAGTGTGAGGCTAATGACTGTACAACTCTGTCTCATTTAAATCCAATTCATGCACAAGTCAAGACATCATCCCATGATGTCACTGATACTCTTAAAAATGAAGGACAAACAACTACAACAATCCTTAACTTACTATATTAGAGACTTTGGGGAACACTCCCCAGAGTGAAACTTAGCACTCTCTCTTTTGGCGGAGAACTCACTTCCAACAAGAGAGCTTAATTCTATATTTTCTGGTTTATATTTTCTTATGTATACTTTCTCTGAATTTTCTTTTGGTATAGAATCAGATAAACAAGCTTTTTCTTGGTAATTGCTGTGTGTATTCATTGTAGGAAGGGAGTTAAGCCCTGGATATAAAACTTTGGCTCCTGTTTCCTCCTAATAATAAATAACAAGTGGAAATTAGCTAGAATCTGAAAATCACATTTATTAGAAAAAAAGATTCAAGGGAGCAGATAGATATAATTCCACATTGTTACCCCCTTACTCAGAGGAAAGCAGAACAGGGCACCTTCCTGCTTCCCTTCCTTGCAGGAAATAAAGTCTCCCTTGGAGAAAGGTGGGCCAAGAAGAGACTAGAGACGTCTATTCTGCCTCCTTTTGAGCTACACAATGATACATCCTAGGGACAGCCCTCAAATCATGTGGCTTCAGTGTACCTAATTCATATGTTAACTTTCACCTTAGAAGTTAATAATTTCTTTTATTTTTGTATGGGGTTAACTCCTCATTTTAAAAAATACTTGGTAGATATAGAAATATTTTGTTGACTTATCCCTTAGCGGTTTCACAAATCAATAATACTTTTGAGGGAGAAATGTTTATGTGGTGTATAAAGGGCATTTTCTACCACTGAACAGAAGGATACAATTAGTGTATGCTTCGTACATCAGTATGTCTGTTGGCCCATTGCTTTTCCTGGAGTTGTCAAGGTTTATGGTAGTATGGACAAATGAAGGTATTAATTTCTTGGGACTGATGCTAACTGATAGAGGGGAGATGTGAAGGCCCACATTCTTGTCTGAACCCATTCAATTCTTCCTCCGAATGTCAGCATAATGCCTGGCAAATATTAGGTGCTTAACAAACATTAGTTGACTCTTTCTGGTCATTATCTTGCTGTTTTCCACAATCAACACCCGGTCAATCAACAAAAATTTATGAATTCCCTACTATTTTTCAGGCCCTGTGTTAGGCTCTGGGAATAAGAGGACGAAAAGGAAAGTTTCTATCTTCAAGGAGCTTATATTACATTGGGGGAAAATATACATGTATATATACATACACACACATATGTATATGTGTATATACATATACATATATACACATATAAATATGTACCAAATACATATGATATGGCCCTTTCCACTTCCCCTTCCCACAAAAACACAAGCAAAGAGTGTTGGTCTGCTTTGGATGGTCCATGTAGGAGCCGGGTCGGGGGTGGAGGAGTGAAGCCTGGCTTCCAGTCATCTTTGACTCTTCAATGAGATTCCCCTGATTGGTTACTGAACCTAAAGAACTGATGATGAGGGCTGCCACAGTTGGTAAAAGGAAAGACAGTTCTGACCGATGACCCTCTCGGATGTAGCCTCCAAGATGACAAGATATGATTTTGGAGACCACTTGCCATTCTCCAAATGATGTCAATGCTCTGCTTAAAAATCTTCACTGCCTCCTCACCACATACAAGATGTGAAATGGTGTGTTGTAGTGGATAAAGCATTGGACTTGGAGACCTGGTTAGATCTCTGCCTGAGATACTAACTAGCTGTGTGATAATGGGTGAGTGATTTAACGCCTCAGTTTCCTCATTTGCAAAATGGGAAAGTAATACTTGTACTACTTGATTCACAGGGTTTCTGTGAGGGAAATACTTTGCAAACATTAACATGCTACATCATCATTATAATTTTTAGCAGGGCACCTGGGTGGTGTAGTGGCTAGAGTGCCAGACTTGCAGTCAGTAAGTTGTTCAGTTGTGTATGACTCTTTGTGACCCTATATTGGTATTTCTTGGCAAAGATACTGGAGTAGTTGGCCATTTCCTTCTCTATGGGCTTAAGGCAAACAGGTGAAATGACTTGCCTAAGGTCACACAGCTACTAAGTGTCTGAGGCTGGATTTTAACTCAGGTCTTCCTGACTCTCAGCCTAGTACTCTATCCAATGGGCCATCTAGCTGCTGCTGGAGTCAAGAACTGAGTTCAAATTTTACCTCAGACACCTATGAGCTATGTGACCTTGGGTAAGTCACTTACCCTCTGTTTGCCTCAGTTTCTTAATTTGTAAAATGGAGGTAATAATAGCACCTAACTTCCAAGCTTGTTGTGAAGATCAAAGGAGATAATAATTGTAAAGCACTTTGCATAGAGTGCCTGGCATAGTATTATTATTTGTTAGTAACTCGATTTCTTAGCTTAGTTTTTGAGGGTCTTCACAATCTGATTACAATCATCTTTCTAGCCTTATATGCCACCACACCCCTCTCTTCATAAACCTTATGCTTAGGACAGAGTGGTTTATTAACTCATCCATTTCTGCTTCTCAACAGTCCTTTGGTTCCACCTTGCCTAAAATACCTTCCTTTCACCTCTCTGCCTAATCTTTAATTATATAAATACATTAATTATATATTATATAAACACACGTGTATTTATATCTTCTATTTTTAAATAACCTTAATGTCTAAATAGATCCCTTTTCCCTCCCTCTTCTCTCCAGAGAACCATCATTTGGAACAAAATGTAAAAATCTTTTCTTTCAATCCAAATTCTTTGTCTTTCAAAGGTTGAGGCAGCTAGGTAGCTAAGAGCATAGCAGTAATGTCGGGAAGACCCAAGTTCACATCTGTTTGTATGACCCTGGGCAAGTCATTTAACCTTTGTCTACCTCGGTTTGCTCAACCATAAAATGGAGAAAATAATAGCAGCGACCTCCCAGGACTGTTGTGAGGATCGAGTGAGACAATATTTGTGAAGCCCTCACACTGTGCTTGGCACATTTTAGGTACTGAATAAATTCTTGTTTCCTTCATTATTCAGATCCCACAGTCCCCAGTGATCTCTTATCTTCTCTCATTGTTTGTCCTTCATTCTCGAAGAGGACTACAATGTCAGGAAGGTGATGCGGAGACTTGCGAGTGAATTGGATTTAACTGAGGAGGGCTGTGAAAAGTCACCAGCCTCACTTTCTCCTCTGGAGCCATGTGGGTCCAGGGGCACAATACAGATCAGGATGATTGGAGATGGCCCCGGATGCAGTGGGAGACCTTGGCCTTTTTAAGCTAAGGTCTCAGTCTACTTTTCTCTTATACCTTTATTTTGGCACTTCGCATTTGAGGCTTATCATTTATTACCTGAGAACATTATTTTTTCAAATATGTGTTATCTAACCAGCTATATAAATTCCTTGCAGCTATGGACTGTGCTATGTTTTTGAGTATCTTTGGTAAGTGTGAATTAGTTATTGGAAGACTATCATAGGCCAGTCTAAGAGGTTCTAGGTTTGATATGTAACAAATGCTCATGGACTATAATATCCAATTAAAATAAACTTTACTGAGTTGAACATTAAAGGATATACTTCAAAGTTAAAAAGGATAAAAGTATTCCCCTCTGCTTTCCAGATCATTAGGTCAGGACACCCAAGAGAACAACCCAAGGACAGCAAAAGCTCAGGAGTTCCTCGGCAACCAATCAGCTTGGCATTCTTTGGAACAGTAAAAGCTCAGCATTGTTCTCCAACAGACTTTTCCCTCCAGGCTAAGCCTTTTATACATAATATCCCTGGATATGTAAAGTGCCAGTAAGTGGCAGAAAGAGAAACAGAAACTCTGGCCAGGCTACAATAGTTATGTGAGCATTGCCACTTTAGACACTGCAGAATCACTTTTCTCCAAGCAAAGGTCCTGATGGCACTCTTTGAGGTCTATCAGGAAAAAAGTACAAAATTTTTGCCCCTTTAGAGGCCTTTAATGAAGGGATCCCCTTTTTCTGGGGATTAAATGGAAACTTACCTCTACCTCCATCCAGGGACTCAAAATCACAGCCAAGTTAACCAAAGATTATCCTTTCCTCCAAGTGAATTCCCATTCACTTTAATTATAAAACTTTCTTTCTTCCTTTCTCTTATGTTATTAAAAAGCAAAGCTTCTTCTAATAATCTACTCCTTAGTCTCCCAATCTTTAATGGAAATGAAGCCTGCCAATTAAAGTTAACGGGACTACTTCTCATGTAGTATAAAAAAAAACAAACCTTTATGAGAGGTTAGAAACTTTGAGGTACAGAAGATGGACTGAAGAAGGATCAGCTGGTAGTATATACAAAAGTAACCTTAAAGGCTGGATGCAAGAAATTTTTGGCATGGAGAGTTCCTTCTTCTTGGGAGTAGTGCTGATTTATCAAAAATGCAACCTCTGGGAAACAGGACACCTAACCCCACTAATTAGAGGTAAAATCACAAAGTACTGGGTTTTTTTTTAAAAGCACTATAGCATTCTGTGATATTAGTTGCCTAAAAATGGTATGGAAGGTGGAAAATTCAGTAAAAATGATGCAACAGACCCAAAATTAGAAGTCTATCACAGCAAAATGGTTATTCTGATCACAATACGCAATGGTGCCAAGGGGCCCAGAAGGAAGATGTATATATTCCATAAGGGCCTGGATGGTGCCTTCTATGATAGCAGACTTAACTGACGGTGTAATTCCCATACCTTGAATATGCATACACACACACACACATATATACATATGTGTATGTATATACACAATATACATACATAATACATGCATATATACATATATACATACACACATATGTCTCAACTATAATAAGGCCAAATCTCTTTCTCTGCAATGGAAGAAGAGGGACAATGTAATCAATTCTCCAAGCAGAGGATGTTGAGAACCATCTGGGTTATAGTGCACTGATATTTCTAAGGTAAATTTCTGGCAGAAAGACCATCACTGAGAAGTACAGCAGCATCTTTGGTTAAAGTGATCAATGAACTAGCATCCACCATAACCATAGCATTATGGTACTCATGTCCAGGTTAATTACGGACCAATCTGCAATGGTTGCTCTTCTGTGCAAGCATCATCCTGGTTGTTGAGTTCAGCAGAGGGCATATAATGCTACTGATAGAAATTTAAATGACCCTACATTTTCAAAGTGGTAAGGGTAATTGTTCTATTGGTCCTTACCTCAAAGTGAAGAGTCTTTGATTGTCCACTTCTGTTCTCTCTGGACCCTACACCATTCAACCGATGGTTGTAGCCACTACTCAAGAAACAGTGTAAGTCAGAAGTCCTTGACGTGACTTTGTTTGAAAAATATTTTGATAATTGTAATTTGATGTAACTGGTTTCTTTTTTAATCCAACGTATTTTATTTTATTCATTTAAAAGTAATATGAGAAGAGGTCTAGAGGCTTCATTGAGCTGCCAAAAGATCCATGACACAAAAAAAGTTGAGAATGATATAAATGAATATCTTTCAAAATTAAAAAAAATATTTCTATCTAATTTATGGAATAAAACAGACATTTTCATAACATAGTAAAAAAAAGATGATTGTATATAAAACTGTAAATCTAGTACATACAACTTGCTTTTCCTTTTAAACATACAACATTCCTTTAAATTTCAAATTAAAACATACAGCCTTCTTTCCAGGTTCTCCACCATATCAACCATACAGCTTACAGTTTAGTCCACAAAGAGAATTATCCAGGATTCCTATACTTCAAGGTGCTCCTGATGAGAGAATAAAATTAATAATCTAAACTTTAAAGAGCTACATAATAATGACAATCATTATTATTATTTCTCATACAGAATTATCATTAAACCAAGCCAAAACAAAGGTTCCTCAAAAGCCAGGACCCATTGAGTTAGAGGAAGAGGTAAAGCATTAATGTTGGAACTAGAATCCTTAGTCTTCAATAAGGTCACATGTAGTACCAATGCAATATTCACAGTGCCCACGATCACTATAAATATACCTGCATGGTGCTTGGTCACAAAATAGAACAGACTCTCCATATAAAAGACAGATACAAAACACTTATTCAGACACCAGAGAACCAAATCCCAAAACCAGTAAGCCAATTCCATCATAGTAGCAAAGAAGCCAATAACCTACAATGGCACAGAAAGCCACCCATCCTTCAGCCTTCCCACAAACCGATATTTACTAACAAGACTGACTCCCTGGGAGGCATGCTCTCCTCCCATCTATCTAGTCTGGCTCTGACTCCCATTTTTCTGTGGGCTCTGCTCCACCCTTCAGCAAACTCCTCTCACCACAGGCTCCATGTAATTACACACAGCCTATTAGGGGATAGAGTTTATTTTCAAAGCAGGGCAGGTCTTCAGATTCTCTTAGGTTTATTAAGGGTCAGGGAAGATCTTCAAATTCCCATTCCCCTTGTATCATGTCATCCCCTGGTCATGAAGGGCACTAACTGACATCTGAGGAGCCTTGGCAATCACAATATGGGCAGTACTGTTGAACAATAGAAGCCCTCTGTGTCTTAACCTTGTTAGAGAACCTTTCATTACCCAATTCATAATGCAAATTTATAGTCAAATGGAGGTATTTTGGCTATCCTTAAATGTCTGTATTTGAAGAGGACCATGGACATCATGGGTGACATCTTGACTTGTGTGTGAATTGGATTTAAGTGAGGCAGAGTTTTACAGAGTTGTCAGCCTCACTCTTTCTTCCTGAACCATAAAAATCCAGTGACAGGACAAAAATCAAGATGATGGGAGATTGCCCAGGATGCAGTGGATGGTCTTGGAATCTTTGATGCCTTACCAAGCTCTAAGCATTCCACAGCTGCCTTCATGGCTGTTGGGACAAATTGTTCTCATTTACCCATTCCATTGAGGAAAGTCTTCACATGTTTGCAGACATTCTCCTAACTCACTGACAGTTTGAGATCTGTTGGTTGCTCTCAACTTGGTTTAGCCCATCTGTTGAGATGGTTTACTGGGATGTGGCCACTGTGCATGCCACAATCTCTTAGAGCCACAGGTGATAGTTGGGAGAATTAGGTGGATGCCAAAGGTGGATGAGCAGCCCTGAAAAGGGTTCAGCAATCCCTTGCAACAGAGATGCTGGTCTTCCTGAGCACCCTATACACCTGCTCTCCTTAAATATGCCACTTCTATTAAAGAAACCTTTTGCACGGCCCCACCCAAATTTGTTTCTAGTCATCCCATAATTCACCTCTATTTCTTACATAACACTCTTCCCTCACTTAATAAATAATTTAACTATAAGGCTACTGCAAAAAACAGAAGCAAAAGCTAAATCTTCCCAAATAATAAAACCAAAACCAAAAGGTAAAAAGCAAAAACATGGCTACTGCATTAAATAGTGTAGGCCTTAGCCAATCCATTAGGTGCCAGGTTTGATATTCAGTAACTACTCACGGGCCACAACTTCTAATTTAAACCTATTTAACTAGTTAAATATGATGCATATCAAGGTTCAAAAATAATATAAATTACCCATCTGTTTTCTTGATCACCATGTCAGGAAATCAAAGAACGTGTCCCCACAGACAGTAAAAGCCCATTGGTCCTATGGTAACCAATCATTCTGCTATTCTCAGGAGAAGTTAAAACTCAATTGTATCCTATGACAGTCCTTTCCTCTTCAGGCTAGAACTTTATACTTAAAACCTCTGGATGTGTAAAGCTCTGGGTTGGTATGCATAAAGTAATCATGGAAAAAACCCCAAAAAACTCCAGCCAAAGCAACAACATCTATAGGAACACAAGCACACTTCTGCTCTCAGTGGTTTAGTAGGCCCATCTACCTCTCCTAAATGACAGCCAAGTTATCAGTCTACCACAAACCCTTCAGAGGTGTTCCAGATCCCTCCCATTGCTTGACACAGAGTCCCCACTGTTTCTTGGAAGTACGCAGGCTTTTTTCTAACTGAAGTTTTAATTTTAACCAAAGCCACAAATACTTTTCTTTACTCTGATTTCAAACTATTTTTTTGAGATCCCAGAAATGATTTCCTGGTGGCCAAAATTTGTTTGACTCAAGTTTCTCTCTTGTTGTCTCTCTGGAGATTTGTTAATCCACTTCAAGTTCATTTGGCCAAGTACCATGTGTGATTAACCAGGTAGCTAGCTTTCCCAGTTAAGGGACAACTTCACTAGATAGCTACACAGTCCCAGTGGACCAGTCCAGAGACTTGCCCTTATGGTACTTTGCCACTTCAGAAAAACGCCTCATGCCTTTATACTGGCAGTGGTTTTCAACCTTCCTAATGCCGTGACCTTTTAATACAGTTCCTCATGTTGTGGTGACCCCCAACCATAAAATTATTTACGTTGCTACTTCATAACTGTAATTTTGCTACTGTTATGAATTGTAATGTAAATATCTGATATGCAGGATGTATTTAAATTGAACATAACCCACAGTTTGAGAACCGCTGCTTTACAGGAAGCTTTGCTAGGCAGAAAAGAATGTAGCAGCTCTTTGGCTGGGGCCTCAGAGATTCCTTCTTTTCTTGTTTTATTTACAAAACTTGTTTCCAGATGCTAAGCAAAATAAATTGATTTTCATCTTTGCTGTTGTGTTAGAATTGCTGCAACAATTCACATTATCAAATGGATTTACTGTATAAAATGGAGCATAATTGGTACTTCAGGCAGGTCACAAATCTGCTTTGGCAGGAGCTTATCACTCAGAGTATTTTGATTGGGAAAATTAGTTAATTCAAGATGAATATAATGTTCCTTGAGTCCTGGTATAATATCTTTTAAAATCCTGAATATATTATCCCATCCAGCTAAAAGATAGCCATCAGATTATCTGATTCTGTGCCATCTTTAAGATGTTACTTGTGCTAGTGCATCCACAAATAGGGATATATCTCATTTATTAAATCTGTCAGGTAGGAACCTAACTGATGGAATTTAGGCATATTGCACTAATCTCTTGCTTTTATTTACAGCTCTCTGTCTTGCATAAATCTTCCC
The DNA here is from genome assembly GCA_028646575.1 of Pseudocheirus occidentalis. Classification (NCBI taxonomy): domain Eukaryota; kingdom Metazoa; phylum Chordata; class Mammalia; order Diprotodontia; family Pseudocheiridae; genus Pseudocheirus; species Pseudocheirus occidentalis. The sequence goes on from CM053598.1 coordinate 198,349,741, forward strand.
CTAGAGAGTTTAGTCTAATCCACTTGGTCTGACTGTTTTCCTTATGAAGAGGGAGGAGGCACTAAGAAGATACTGAAGATCTATGCCCTGAGCCTTGTAAAGTAGCTGAACAGCAGTGGATTCTCCCAGTCCCTCTCTCCCTCTCTCTCTCTCTCCCTCCCTCCCTGTGTCCCTCCCTTCCTCTTTCTCTCCCCCCTCTCTCTTTCTTTCTTTCTCTCTCTCTCCTTTTCTGTCTATGTCTCTCTGTCTCTGTCTCTGTCTCTCTCTTTCTCTTTCTCTGTCTCTCTTTCTCTCTGTCTCTGTGTCTCTGTCTCTCTCTCTCTCAATTAGATTATTACTTTGGTGACTCTTCCATTATCTTGATCAGCTCCAATGCAGTACACCTTCCTTTTGTCCAAGATTGAGATCATATACCACCTCCTCCATGAAGCCTCTCTTAAATTCAAGTGTGTTTTCTCCTGTTGGAGCTCACATCACTTACCCAATTCACTCTTCTACTGGCAGGGTAGATCCTGGGAGGGTTGTCTGTTACTACTTCCAGTGTTTCTGAGTCGTTACTCAGGTGATCCCCCACTGGTGTGCTTCCCCTTGATCAGCCAGCAGATTCAATTATTTTTCAAAGGCATTTTTTACAAATGGCATAGCAGTAGTAGCAGGGATATACTCTCCTGAAAACATACCCAGAGTCTAGGAGGGTATAAATGGGCATGAATTTAAAGTAAGAGACACACAAGACTAAGGTAACTCACAACTCCAGAGTTAGAGGGGCTTAAAGTCTATTCTCTCTCCAGAGGGTTCTCCTCTGGCTCTTATGCCTTGGCCTGGCAGGTTGTTCTGACTCTTCTCAAGGGAATGGTGTATCTGCTGAACAGGTCAACTTGCTGGTGTCCTGGGCTCATTTCTATATGAGTAGCTGTTATCTTTTTTTCTACCCTCAGCTGCTGGCTAAAATGGTGGGGTAAGAGGGGAGGAGGTGGGGTGGCGGAGGAGAGGAACTAAAGCATTCTCTAGTTGAGGCACATTCAGCTAGGATAATGACCCCTAGGTTTTCTACAAATTCTTCACTTGAAATTCATTTCCTTTAAAATTCAATCTATTTAGTTATAAGGGCGGTTCCCTATTTTCACCTCCCATACACATTTGGGAAGCATATGTAAACAAGTGATTAGGATAGAAAAGCCAGCATACAGTCTGTATTCTGGAGGTACACCATTGTTTTCTTGTAATGTTCAGAAATCAGGTCAATCCAAAGTCCTGGCAGAACAGATCACCTCTTGAACTGACTTCATGTATACAAGGACCCAAGATGTTTGTGTCACAAACTGTCACATGTCCTAGTTCTGTATCTTATTCTTCATAAATCATACCTGGGTTGAGTGCCTTGTGAATGTGGATTGTTTCTTTCTTGGAATCAAACAGACTTTTAAAAGTGGGAATAGCAGTTCCTGCTTCTACCTTTGCATGTGAGTGGGATGCCAGTGACATGAGAGATGAGAGGTAAGGCAGGAAGAACCCAGCAGTCACTGTCAAAAGATAAAAATTTGGGAAGACAGGTTGAGCAAGCCATTTTCAGCTCCGTAGCTCTCCTTTGTATTATTTTACTTCTTCATTCATTTCTGGCAAATTGTTGCCCCTCACTATATTGCACTCATCTAAATCTGTTACAGCCACCAGCTTTTTTTTTTCTTTTTACTTTTCTCAGGCCTTGTGGGTCTAGGGCATGCTTCAGGAGCCCCAAACTGACCTATATGGAATTTCAGTTTACTTTTTGTCCCCTACTTTGTGTCCAACTCCCTCTGTTCCCAGACAGAGCTCCTAGATTGTGATCTTGGAACTGGAAGGGACTTTTGAGGTTGTTGGGGATGAAAAACCCCATCCAAAATTTAATTAAACATTTGGGGATGTCATAGAATAAAAACAAGAGTTTATTCTCTTCCCTGGGAGAAGAGGGCAGTCTTCCCCATGACTGATCATAGGAAAGAGGCATGTTACAAAAGAGAGAACAAGAATTTATACTCTAATGCAGTCAAGTCTCCTTCCCCGACTGTCTTCTCTCTCACTGTCTCATTGCCTGAGAGGTACTTAAGTCTCGGTGCCAAAATCTTCCCCAAGAGCAAGTCACAGGCAAGCCCTCCGATATCTCCCTGTGGCTGGGAAATAGGTTTACAAAGAACAAGGATGCTGACTGACAGCAAGGGACAGGGGGGAAGGGTCCCAAAGCAAGGAAGGAGGAGTGAGCCTGGGCTGTCCCTTGCCCACAGAGGCAAGGAAATCAGAAAGGGTTCACTGCTGATTGACAGCAGTATCAAAGAAGGGGAAGTTAATCCGAAACTGCCCGAGAAGTTTTCACTCTCCCCAGACAAGGTCAACTGGTTCAATTTCCTTACTTTATAGCTGTGGAAACTGAGGGCCAGAAAGTAAGTTAAGCAACTTGTTTGAGCTAATAAGTGACAGATTTGGATGCTAACCTATTTCCTCTAACTGCAGAACTGACACTCTTTCTTTAATACCATGCTGTTTCCTTACTGCCTTTATCAAGCTGGGAATTGTCCTAGTTACCTACACCCAAGAACATGCTATAAACAAATGTGATAAATGACTATCTCCATTTACATATAACATACCTAACTGTATTTGTTGTTTATTCTTCATAATCAAAGAGGATCAGTGGCATCACAGTGTTGGGATCAAAGTACAGTGTGTTTAATTGTGGCTGATCAGTTTGATATAAGCTTAGAAGGCTCTACCACAGTTTAGGCACAAATAGTTCATTTGAACATTAGGGATGAAGATGTCTCTAGATTTGTCCATCTTGCATGTCCTTTGTGCTATGGCAATTCTGCTTTGCTCATAGAGCACAGCACCTTATTTGATGTGGGCATGTCATGCTGAGTGGTCCTATGTTCCCAGACTCCCATGTCTCACAATTGATATTAAAGTTCTTCAGAGAGACCTTGAGATTGGCCTTGAACTGCTTAGTCTGACTTCTGTGAGTGCTTGCTTTGTGGGAGTTCTCTATAAAATAGTCTTTAAGGTAAATGTATTTTTGGCATTCGAACAGCGTGGCCAGCCCATTAGAGCTGTGCTCTCTGTAGCAGAGAGTACCGGGCAGTTTAGCTAGAGATCCTTTTCATGCATAAGAAAAAACCAATGCCCTCCCCAAATCTCAAAATTGTGTAAATACAATTGTAGCCTGGGCTTTCTCTTTGAGCATGCTCAGTTTGCTTAACACGGAGTCCTCGGCATCCTCCATAGCTTGAATTGGATGGTTTTCTTTGATTGGTTACCTACATCTTTATAACTGGCAAGACTGAACCATTTGCCTTTGGGCAGAGTGGGGGAATTTAGCTTTTGTCTGTCACTTTTAGCTGTGTTCTCCTCAGCTGCAGTCCAATCTCCTATCTGCTGCACCCAGTGTGGATGTCGTGAACTGATATAGTGAGAGGGGAGAGACTTGCAGATGCCTTAAGTCAGTGCTTCTTAAAAATCTGGCAACAGTAAAAGGTTTCTGAATGCTCAATGACCAAAAATGAATTCAAAATCAAAGGCATAATGCATCAGAGGTGTTTCTGGCAATGCTTGTGCCTGTTGCTTCACCAAGCTTCTCTATAGCCTTGGTTCTGAACACAGAGCAAATGCACATGCCTTCAGGCCGTGCAATGCCAAAAAACTTGAAAAGGCATTGAGTGGAAAAAGTTTAAGAAGCCCTGCAATGATCCCCTCATGATCAGGCCTTGAAGCCATGATGATTTTGGAGCAAGGATTATAAGAGGCTAGTATAGCCAGCCTGCTCAGCATGCAAACCCTGAGAAGGCAGCATGCTTGGGACTCAAGCCTAATGGGGGTTTTGACCTTGGAACTGGGACTATGTTCTATAGGAACAGAGCTAGTCATGAACCTAAGCCCCTTCTCCCCCCAGATATGGTGATATAAAGGATGATGAGGAATTATGTCTCCCAGATATTGGGGGGGGAATAAGTTTGCCTATTTGGAATAATACTTTTAAAATAAACATTCCTTTTGTAATAAGCTACATAATATCGCACAATTAAAGAGGCCAATGTGGATATAGAGTCATAAAACTTGGGTTCAAATCTCAGTCCTGCCCTTCAATACTTGTGACCTTGAACAAGTCACTTTACCTTTCTAGGACTCAGTTTCTTGATTTAAAACTGAGGGACTGAACAAGAGCATATACTACCTAAGGAAGAACTATCTACTCTATAAGAACTCCTAGGAAAATGAAAAAGTAGTTTGGAAAAAAATGCTTAAATCAGTACCTTATACTGATGGGGTTTGGCCTCTGGGAACCCCCTTGAATCTTCCCATTTGATAAGGCATTTGCTTGAGGCCATAAACCTTTCATTATCACTAGGCCCAAATCTCCATTACTCTTAAACTAGCCTAGCCTTCCATTGTCTTAATCTGATTCCTGATGTCCTCCTTAGACTCCTCTGCAAACCCTCTCCAAATTCCTCCTGTAGACCACCCCTAGATCCCTCCCACAATCTTTCTGCAGATAAGATCCATCTTGTCTCCATAAAGAGGCTGAGATTCAATCTAGTGGAGACTTAATCTGTGTTAGATTGTTCTGGCCCACTTGTCAATACAAGTTTCATCAATACTTAGGCTCCTTAAGAGTTTACCCATTACGGTAAATTTTTAATAAACTTTGCTTTTCTTTGACTGAGGGAAGTAACATTGGGTAAAATTCATTTGTCAGGACCCAAAATGTCAGTATTTTGGGGGTATCAAGCACCCCTAAATCCCCAAACTTCAGCAATACAATGTATCATAATAAGGTCCAAATTACTGTGGAAATGGCTTAAATATAAAAGGTCAGATTATTTTTAAAAATTGGAGAAAAATTGATAGAAATTCTCTTCCAATTCTGTTTAGAGAGAGAATTCTTAGCTAAATAAGATATCATAAAAGAAGAAATAGACAACTTGAAAAGCATTTGAATGACTAAAATCAATGCAATTAAGAAGAAAAAGTCTCATTTTGGAGAAAAAAAAATTGCATCAAATATTTTGGATAAAGGTCTGATACCCAAGATATATGGGTACTGATACTGTAATGCAGAAGCTCAGGTCTTGGTGCATTCACATGAGATTCAGCCAGGTCAGAGAATGACAGTGGAGCAATAGATAAGGGGTTCATACAAGTTTAGTCTTGATGATGGCAGGTTGAGGACGAGATGAGGAATCATCTGCACTTTCTGACCAGTGCCCACTTGATTTATAGAGAAACAGACAAAGAAGGCTCAATGATGACAATAAGCTCCTAAGTGTACATTAACTTTGGTTTTATCATGATTAATTAGCATAGAGCAGGCACAATGTGCTGTTTACAGGTTAAGCTCAAATGTTTATATTTTCTATAGTTATATAATAATGCACAAGCACAGAGGAATTGTTTATGGGCTATGATCCTGGGAACTTGTATCTTAAAATAAAAAACCACCAAATCCATATCACCTTACACACATTCTACCCCTCTAGGATCTTGGTCTTTACAGTCTATACCTTTAGGGGCCCTTGAGCCAGAAAGCTGGAACATTGCATCCATAACCCACAACAATATAGGCTATCATAACAAACTACCAAAGCAGCCACAAGGTCTAAAACGGACAAGATAGGCTAACTTTCCACCCCCAAGAAGTACAGGCCCACCACTCAACAACAGGTACCTGAGAGGCTTCCTCTTGCAATTGCTGAAGGGCCAAAGGGACAATGTGTTTGACATAAGGTATATAAATACAACATTCAGTAGATAACATAGTACACATCTTTCCCTGGGATGGTAAGGAGGTCTAGGGCCATACAGTACCTAGTTGTCTAACTTCATTACTGAGTAATGAGATGGCTTGATGGGCAGTGTTAAATGCCTTAGCAGTGTGCACTTCTAGAGCAGTGAGCTCATTTTGTGTCACAGTGGAAGCTGCTTGTGGGGAAAAAAGGGACAAAGGATAGTACCACCATGCAGTACATGTGTCATGGTGTCAATGCATATACATGTCCCAATTAGTTGGGCTTTTTGCCAATGTTTTCAAAATGCAGCCTGGTATGTACAGCGTTCCCCAGTGACCAGCCCAATTTAATGGGAGTTATATAACCAGATATACTGACCACAGACTCCCAGGGAGCTCCAAGGAACCACATAGGCACCAGTTAAAGCTTTTGAATGTTCATACCATGGGTCTCATGGATCAATTTTATTCTGAACACCGATAACCATTATGGTGTGACGTAGGGGAATGGGTGTCCATCCCATTGCTGCAGTATCTGGCCCATCAGTATGTTACACCCAGCACTCAGCAGGGTACATCAGCTCAACCATAGTGGCAGTGGCCCATTTCAGTCCAAACCACACCAAGTAACCCAAAATGGGGCAAGTTTGGTTAATCTGTCCCCTGATGATGGGTCATAAGTACTAGATTGTTTTAATCTGCCCGCCATGTGCTGGGCCAGTCCAGGTAGAGTTCCACAGATGTATTCTCTACCGTAAGCCAACCGCCATACCATGTAAGCCAACTGCCATACCATGCCATCTTGGTGCAGACCCAACAAATATAATGGCAAGCAAAGGAGTACTTAGCTCCTTGTTTCAGTTCTTCAAGTATCTTTGAGCCTTGCCTATGACTATAGCAGGTTTTTGTTAGAAATAGAACGTGTGAAGCCCACAGTGGGAGCAACTTGCCATATAAAAGCAGGAAAACAAGCTGGAACCAAGCAGAGCTGGGAAGAAGAATGGCTGGGGTGCTGGCTCTTTGTCTGAGTTGATGTTACTTTGTCAGATCTTTCTGCTGACAGATGATGTTGCTGTTGTTACAGAAGCCCTGGGACCTTACTGCTGTTTCAGAAACCCTGAAAGAGAACTTTCTTGTTGTCTGTTTACAGAAGTTCTGAAGGAGGGTTTTACTGATGTTTTCAAAGGTCCTGGGACTTTATTAATATTTTATATTGATTTCTCAGACAGAGGACCTGTTTGTGGGTCTATGTTGATTTCACAGGCAGAAAATGAATGATGATGGTGCTGGCAGTGTGTATGAATGTTTTTGTGGCTCTGCTAATCTTGATGTGTGTAGCTAAACTGGGAACTGAACTAGGAGCTGGACCAGGAGCTGGGAGCTGTGACAGTTGTTGGGTGAATTCAAGGAAGAGCTGGGAGCATGGAAGGGAAGCCATGGAGTTTGGAAGTTAGCCTACAGTCAAGATGAAAGGATCTTTACTTGGGTACTTAGTGCTGACTGATGAGATTAAGACACTGGGACATAGGAGATGGGAAACCTTTGTACTTTGTACTCCTTAAGGATGATTTCTCCTTAAGGACAACTTGAGTTAAGGGTGATTGGAAGCCAATCTCCAATCAAGATGAAAGAAGACTTTAGATGAGCATTTTATATTAATTGATTCAGATTGTGACTTACTGAATGATATCTTTTGTTTAAGAATATGTGGCCACTTTAATAAGTTGTTACGTTATTTTGCTATGAATATTATACTTTGGTTTCTGTGAATGTCTAGCTTTAGTTTACTGCTGAATAGAGAGTTCGTTATATTATGTGATCAGAATCTTAAAGCTATTCACAGCAGCAATCCTCAGGAGAGCTGCTCATGCTTGGCTTTACAAGAAGCTAATTTATCAGCCAACCTGGCTAGCATATGGGCCCAGTCCATGAACAAGTTGAGTTATCTGTGCCTTAAGGATGGTAAGACAAATGACATAAAGTCACTAACAAAGGTAAATCTTGACTATCAGGAAGTATACAAGCAAGGATGGGACCCCAGTCTGATTTGGTGTATCACTTTTACCTCTTGCCCAATGGGAATTATGGAGGGGTCAATGTACATTGCTGCAGGGGCTATGAGGAAAACCCATAGAGTCAATATAAATGTCCCCCACAAAATAGCTTTCCCCTCCTCTGTGCATGGGTACACCACTTTTAGGGTCAGTGGTCACATGGCTGCCACAGATGGCACACAAAAGAGTCATACTTGTAGCCCTGCCCCTCAGGGGGCCAACAGGGTGAGCCAACCAGCATTAGCCTATTTGAAAGTCTTTGGTCATGTCCAGATCTTTGTGTCTCCTGGGTTTAGCACAGTAGGTGCTGGCAAAAGGATGTTATTTTGGTGTCCTAAGCTCAGTTTCAATAACTCATCTTTAGTCTGTACTTGTAGCTGTATTGGGGAGGCAGCATACTGCAAAAAGGCATCTACTAGAGCTGTAGAGGCTGTTCATTAAGGGCTCAAATGGTTTGAATAACAGACCAAAAATGGGTGGCCCACCCTTTCATAGTCTCTAGTTCCACTTTCAAGGCTTTTAAGCAGCCCATTATGTCATTCTGTATTGCCAGCCCTTTGTGGGTAGCAGACTATGTAGAAGCTCTAGTCTATGTCCTGGTCTTTCACCCAGGACTGTATATCACAGCTAGACAAGTGAGTGCCCTGCTCATTTCCCACCACTTTGGGGCACCCATATGCAGCTGACAATTGCTCAAGTCCCCTCCTTGCATAGACTTGGTCAGCATACTGGGGAAGAAATCCCATTAATAGCCCAGTATCCGTGTCAACACATGTTAATACATACCAGTACCTCCCTGATAGTGGGAGTGGCCCAATGTAGTCAATTTGCCATTTTGTCAGGGGTTGGAACACCCAGGTAACAGCACCATCCATCTTCGGTATGCACCAGGGGTCCTGTTTGGAACAGGCCACACAGTCATGTTTGTTCACAAGAACTTCTTCATAGGTCATGGGCACACTCTGTTACTTAACAACCTCTCATGTTGTGTGAGGTGTAGCATGTTCCAGTCTATGATGCAACCACTGTGCTACGTCTAAGGCAAGGGCATCCTCAAGTCACAGCACTCATAGTAATGCATAGGCCTCATCATTCCCTGGTGAAGCCAGAGGGGCATGCCCAGTCACATGATACAAGGTTACCACCTTCTGCTCTCCTATGGACCACAGGTCCTTCACATGTACATGCCCCACAATGATCAAAAGCTCACCAACCCATTGGGAGGAGCAACAGGTGAGTAAGTGCATCGTTAGGCCATGGAATATAGCCCAGTACATATGGCTAAAGGGCCTTTTTCATGGATTACTACAAGTCGCATGGCTCATAACTCATGACGCTTTGCCTTTACTTCCGTCCATATAGTGCCAGTCTCTGGGTGGAAGACTATGCTCCTCCACCTTGGGGGTTTCCCTGGTTGGACCCAAAGCCGTACCAGGCGACACGGGTATGGACCCATTATCTTCATAGGACTTTCTAACACAGTCAAATCAATGCCTTATCAGACACATGTACAACAGGCCCCCAAACTGCCTGAAGCTTAGCACTAGGTAGGACTGGTGGACATTGAGCTTTGCTGTTGGAGGTAGAAACCCCACTCGGTCAGGGTTGCATTCTGTGATACACCTCTTCTCAGTTTTTGAGTCTAATCACACACTCATCTGGCTAGAGAGTCAGTGGTATGCATGGTTATCCATGCCCCCTCCATAATGGGCTCTGTTATGAGGACGGTATGGTACACAGCAGACAAATGCTTTTTAATCAAGGAGTACTGCACCTCTGCTCATAGTTGTGACTAGAACCCTACTGGTTGTCAGATTCTCTCCAATTTCTGCAAATTTCCTGTCCATATCTCTCTGGGGTCACATGGACATCCCATTCATAAGCCCATGAAGGATCAAAGGCACCTGAAGCCTGCATAGGCTACCTTGGCAGTGACAAAGGCTTGGGAACAGTCCCAATCCCCTATTGCAGTCCCACTGCCCCCTATCTAGACCATACAGAGGTTTCAAGATCTGAATCAACTGAAGAATGAACACCCTCCAATATCCTAATAAACCTAAACTCCTTGCATTTGTTTTTATACTTGTAGAGGTGGGGGAGGCTTGTATCTTATCAATAGCTGCAGAAGGGATAACCTTGTCTTATGCAACCAAATAAAACCCAGGAATTTGACAGATAAGCCAGGCCCTGAGACCCTGTCTTGGTTGACTACCCATACTTTCTCATATAGATAAGCCCCCAAGTAGGGGCAGTAGCTTCCAAGTCTGTGAGAGAGTTAGTGGTTAACATGATATCATCAATACAGTGATATATTTTCATAGGTTGTGGCTTGACCCATTCAGCCAGGTCTCCAGCCATGGCCATAAGGCCATGGCACAAAGTGGGGCTATGCAAATAGCCCTGGGGTGACACTTGAAATGTTCATTGGTGTCCTTCCCATGAAAAGGCAAACTATTCTTGACTTTCTAGGGGCAAATAGGAGAAGAAAGCATTTGCCAAAATCCAGCACATAATGATATGTCTCTAGCTCGTGGTTTAATTGACCCATGAGGGCTGTAACAGAGGTACTGCCAAGTGCAAAGGAGGTACAACCTCAGTCAATTCTCTGTAATCTATAGACATATGCCATGAGCCATTGGGTTTCTGCACTGGCCACATTGAGGAGTTATAAGGACTATGTGTTGACTGGACTATACCAACCCTCTCAAGTTCCAAAACAGTCTAATTTCCTTGTATCCTCCTGGTAAATGATATGGCTTTGTGTTAGTAATCCAACAAGGGGCTGGAAGAAGCAGGGACCCATGCTTCACATAACCTCTGGTGACTATCTTCATAATAAGAACACACAAGTAAAACTCGTTCTTGGAAGTCTGTAACCACAACTTGTGGTATATTGATTGGTTGGTATATATAGGCTGGTATATAGTGGTTGGTATATCAATACCTAGGATGTATTCAGGAATTGGGGAGCAGCCTCCCTATTCCCAGTGAAATGTCTGCCTTCTTAACCTGAATTGACCATCCCCCATCACCATCTATCACAGCAGCTTCCCCAGGACACTGCTCAGGGTTACCACACAACAAAGAATATTCTGCCTCTTTGTCCACCAGTGCTAATGTCCTTTGTAAATCCCTTGGGGACCAATAGATTGCAAGTTCCACATAAGGCCTCCAGTACCCACCTGGTGCTGCAAGGTGGGTTCCTTGGCCTTCCCCTAAATCAAAGCAGAGTAGTCCAAACTCTTGAGATTCTTCTTTGGTATGTATTGAGTCCTTCATGAAATTCTGCAATGACACTGCCCTCACCCTTGATCCCAAGCCTTCTCTGGATGGTCCCTCAGGGTGCCTTTTGGTCAATGGTCTGAACCCGTGTTCAGGTTTCAGCTGTTGCCACAGTTCCAAAAACACCTTATTTGACCTATCAGATTTGTTCCTGTCTATCCCAGTCTCTATCAGGTTGATCCATATCTGATTGCAGGTGACCTTGACAGGTCCCTTATGGGCTTCTTTCTCTTTTTTTCCTTCGTGACTGCACTATGGACCCCTGCTTTTACTGTGTATGTTTTCAGCCTCTCCTAGATTTGCAATGGTGCAGGTCACCCCATTGATGTGCCGCCCCACACATTGGGCCAGTAGAGCTACTAAGGGTCCAAAATGTTGGGAGGGGGTTGCTTGTAGCACTTGGTCCCTCATGCCTGCTGTAAAAATTTCTTCATCAGGTCCTCAAGTGTTCAAATTATATATGATATTCTTCATGCCCAATTCTCTTAACATCTGCTATAGGTCAGCCTAGGGGACAAGGGCAAATCCCCTTGATTTGGCCACCTTGCCCAAACAGCTGTCATCACCCAATCCAGCTGGGAATTTGAGTTTGATGGGTTACCTGCAAATGCTGGTATAGGATGGGAAGTGTAGTCATAGAGGCCAGCTTAGCCATCTCCATTCCAGACAGCAAAATTTCATCCACCCCTACATCCCACAATCTAAAAGACCAAGCAGCCACTGGCTCAGAACTACACTGGTAAAAGTGGGTGTCTAGATCCACCATTTCTGCCTGGGCGTATGGTCTGAACATGGAATGCTCCACCACTTGTGGGGGAGGTCGAGTCTACCCTTTAGGGGCCTGTGGCTGCTGAGATAATGTAAACATTTGATTTTAGTTGGTAAACATCCACTGTGTGTGCTGAGCTAAGTCACCATGATATTTCTAAAGTTTCATGTAAACTTGTGAAGCTATTGCTGGCAAATTGCCTTCTTTGTGTGCTCCTCTATAAATCAACTGAGCACTGGTTAGTAAGTGGGGAATAGGAATGCACAAGGAGAATGTACATGTGTGTGTACCTTGACTGGCCCCCTTCAAGTCTGGGGCAGGGGTTGGGGGGGGAAATGCACAAGCTGGGATGTTGTACATATTCTAATCAGCTCCCATTGAGACTCCAGGGCTTGGATCTCCCATTCTTGTCTGCCCCTGTGAAAAGAATAACTAGGGGTGCTGTAGGAGTTGTTCTCCCATTACCAGCAACCTCCACTAAGAATAAAGTAATTAATTAACCCCTTATTATATCTCCAATGTTGTCCTTCTGGCTGCGCAGATCAAGAGTTGAATCTGTTAGAAAAGTTCCTGCGTGCACTCCCACTATGTATAGTCAGTGTTGCCTATGTTAAACTTGGCATAGTTGGTATTACCTGTGTTATAGTAACGCTAATATGATGTTGGTAGAGCTCAGAATTGATTCAAACATTTTCTAAATCAATTTGAAATTATCCTTCCAAAAAATGACTAAAATTTCCGTATTCTTTGACCAAGAGATTCACTATTAGGTATATACTCCAAGGAGATTAAACAAAACAGAAAGAACTTTCCTATATGTGAGAGGAGGAGCATTTTTCTGACACAGCTTCTTTTGGTTCCAGCTTTCTTTTTATCACCAGCTTCTTTGATGCAGCTTCCTGGTCTAGGAGCATAAAAAGTCCTAACTGCAGGGACTCTGGATCTTTTATACTTAGTGGTTGCTTGAGACTACACAAGTCACCAAGACCTGATGATTTAGTAACCAGACACATTTCCAGATGGAGATGAGGGGGAGCTGTAAAAGAGAAATTAAGTGCCATGATATCCTTGTTACATATACTTATGTTAGGGCAAAGCAAACCTTATTTGCTAAATGTTTAATGACTTGCAAGTTCCTCATTTTGTCTAAACTATGAACCTGGACTGGTCTTATAGCTGTCCTTCCAAGACCGCAAAACCAAATTATTCATAGTAGTAATTCTGGAGATAGCAAAGAATTGGAAGTTAAGTGGGTGCTATCAATTAGGGAGTGGCTCAACTGTAATATGTGCTTATAATGTAATTTACTATAATAAGTAAATGTGAGGAATTCTGGGAAGCCTGGGATGACTCATAATACATTAATGATTCTGAAATGATCTAATCCAGGAAAATAATTTACACAATGACTACTACAATATAAGAAGACAGAACAATACAATAAATTTGAAAGCTATGTAATTCTGTTGACTAAGTTTAACCTCAGAGAAGATATGAGCAAACATATTTTTCTCTTTTTTGTTGGATAAGTGTAGAGGGGCAACTACCAGAATGGAATGTTGCATATATTATCAGATGCATTTCCATATGCTGGTTAGTTTTGAAGAACGGATTTTTAAAAAAAGATCCTTGTTACAAGGGAAGGTCGGGTGGGTGAGGAGGGGTAAAATGTGTTAAAAAAAAAGGGACTATATTATAAAAAGCATCAATAAAGCTTTTTTTTTTTAAAAAAAACATAATACGATGCAAATTCAAAGTAAAATAAAATAAGGTTAAATGATATGAAGGACTAATCTGACAAATCTGAGTTGCTTTGTAAATGTTAATTTATCTTGGGCAGTGGGAAAATAGAACAGTAAGAGGGAGAAGTTTGGCTCTGGTTAGTTAGTATCAGGTTCCACTGCCCATTGTTGGGTACCTGTCTATTGACCAAAGAAGGAGCAAGTACAAATCTAGTCTAGTACAGAGTCAACATCCTTCACTTCCTAATTCTGGTATTGAATGTGTCTGTGCTCTGGTTAGTACAAGGTATGTCCCTGGACTGACATAAATACCTGTGATTCAATGACCCATATTTACCATATTGAAGACACAAAGGGAGAAAGAACCAGGTGTCCTCATAGTAGAGCTTCTACTAGATTGCCTTACCTCTGTCTGCCTACACTATCACCATTGCACATTTAGGTCAGCCTAATAAGGAGTTGATCAGCTTTATTGCTTTTGACTGTGTTCCATAAATGCATGGACAATAATCCCCTAGGGGAAGTGCTTGTAGAATGAGCCTCCAATCTGACCTGTTTCCTGTAGCCCTGGTGCAGAAAGAGCATTACCAGGGCATTGCCCATTGCTGTGAAAGATGCCAGCTGTCCTCCCCTCTTCTGCCTCATTTTACCATCACAGTGCCTCATTTTCCATACCATACTGACAGATATTTTGGATTCTTGCATACTTTTTAAGACAAGAGCCTCAGAGTGAGAAGGAGGAGAAGAAAACAGAGAGATAAAAGAACAGTGGAGAAAGAAGCAGCAATTTTTTTGAGGTTAACTCTTTGCAAGTGTTGAGGTCTAGGAAAAATTCTTAATAATGCATCAAATTGGTCTAATCTAATGGGCTTGTAGTGTGGATTGTAGAGCGAGTGATTTCTTGAGCTCCACAGAAGCTATTTTTGGTTTAGTTCCTTCTTAGAAACTTTCCTTGCTGCAAAATTCCTGGCACAGAGTCATGGGATCATGAATTTAGAGCTGGAAAGAATCTCAGAAGGCATCTAGTCCAATTCTCTCATTTTACATATTCTGAAATTACATATTTACAATTACAAAAAAATTACATATTTACAATTACAAAATTACATATTTACATAACTGAAGCTCCCATAGAAATTACATGACTTGTCCAAGGTCATATAGGCAATAAACCTTAGAGGAGGAGTTCTTAACCTTTTTTGTACTATGGATGCCTTTCACAATCAGGGAAACCCTACAGACCCCTTCTCTGAATAATGTTTTTAATTTCATAAAGAAAAAATGCACAGAGGAAACACAATATACTGAAATATAGTTATTAAAATATTTTAAAAAATGAATTCACAGCCTTTGGGTTAAAAATCCCTTGTTAGAGACTGGTTTTGATCCCAAGTCCTCCAAGATACAGTCATTCCTTTATTGATTATACATCATAGCCTTGTCCTTTACTTGGAATGTTAGAGCTAGAGGGGGCATTTTATTCAGGTCATTTGCCCAGTTGGCACAATGGAATAAAATGGCGCCATGACTAACATTCTATTCTGTAAAAGAGAACCATCTTGGACCAAGGAAGCTGCATAGAGAAATTGCCCTTTTGCCATCAATACTGCTCCTAATTGTAATGTGTTCTCCTTGCCTCACTCACTGCTGACTTCACTGTGTTTAGACTGCTGCTCCAAATTCTCTTCCCACTACGTACTTTTTTTCCATTAAGTATGATATTCTAGCTTCACCCAGTACTAGCACTGGCTTACCTTCTTTGGACCACAGGTTTGTAGTTGAAAGATATCATTACTCACTTTCTTTTCCTTGGATGGTTCTTACCTTCTCCCTTTGAATTGCCCTTAATCACCAGCATATACAGATTTCTGCTGGGTCAAGGATTTGACACTATACTTGAGTCCTTGAAATATATAAATATAAACATACATATATGTACATAATTCTATATATTTATATAGCATAAAATATATAATATGTAGATAAATTACAAGTGCAGAACTGAGCCAAAGGCTTTGCAATAATTGACAATAATTGTATATGTATATATGTATATATATATATATATATATGTTAAAGTACATTCAGATAGTTTGCTCATTAATTAAGTGATTGATTATAAGTATTTCCTTATGCCCCTGGGACATTTTGGCACTTTTTTCTGCTCGTCAGCCAATATGTTGTTCTTTTATGTTTATAGATATCTTTCCATGATTCTATCAATGTGTGAATTACTTAATGTACATAAATAATTAGGCTATATTGGGAGAAGTTATGGAGTAGAGAAGTATTTCATGTCCAATGATTGTATTTCTGCCCTACTAGGTGATGGTTGTCAGTGTTCCAAGTTTAGGCTGACTTTCCTCCTGTAGAAGGTTAATGAACTTGGAGAATGCCTTTCCATTCTCCAGGATGGAAAACAGACCAAAGTGTTTCTAAAGCAAAGAGAAGTGAAACTTCATGTGGAAAAAAGGGGAGTTGAAATGGAGAAGTGGAGACTTTATCCACATCAGGATGATGGAGAATGGAAGGGTGTAATGTATATGAACAAGGTGAAGAAAAGGAAAGTTTAAAACACATTGGAGACCATTCCTGAAGAGAATAGAGATATATGCTCTAAGAAGAATAAGCTGCTTGTCTTCAAAAGAATGATATAATAGAAGCACAAAATATCTTAGATGAGAGATCCAATAAAGGTCAGCAGAAGATGAGAAGAGTAGTAGCTACAAGATTCCTTGCCCAGTGGTAGTAAGGCAGTAAGGTAGTAAGAAGGTCTTAAGGAAGTTATTTTCCACCTTAACAACAATAGAGATGTTTATTGTCTTCCTGGAGCATTTATCTAAGACGTAATGGAAAACTTCCCAAGACTTATTGAAGCAGATGATAACTACTCACTTATGGTTAATCAGATAGGCATAAATAACAGGGGTTGTGGGAATGGCAAAGTTGAACAGCTGTGCTACCATGAGAACTGGGTACACTCCAGAAATTATGCCTAATAACAAAAGAGTTGACAAAAACAACTCCCAAGTCTCAAATGATTTTTAAAAAAAGAAATGGGCATATTTAGACTGAAATGCTGAAAGGCTCTTTTGAGTAGGGTGGCATGAATCCAACTAACAGATCAATTATACCAAAACAGAATAGGTCAAAAAAACTAGACTTCCAGAAGTGTCCTCAGAAATAGTGCCAGAATTTGTGAATTCTTGAGCAAGAAAATGATGACCAGAGAGGTACAAGTTGTGTGTTTTTTTCCTCTTTCTGTTGAAGGAAAGGGATGCAGAAGAGAAAAATTAATTTGGGAAAGGAACAGCTCGCTAAGAAAGTAGTGTCTCAGACTGGGATTTGGATTTCTGGATCATATCTTACTTAAAATATAGTAATGACAGATTTCTGGCCAGAGATAGAATGCATCTAACAAAAGCTGGTGAATGTGTTTGTGAGGTGTCTTACAAGACTAATCAGAAGGATTTTAGACTAAAAAGGATGTAGGAGGGAGGACTGCTTATGTATATGACCCAAATTATATACTGTAGAGAGTAGCCACTAAGGATGCAGAAGGCTGCAGCTGAGATACCTGAATTTAGAGGAGAGAAAAAAATCCAAGAAAAAAGAAACTGGTAACAAAACCCATGGCATGAAATATCCATCAAGAAATGCACAAAGATTAGTCAACAAAGAAAAAAAAAATGAGAGCCTTTAATCCAAGGCAAATTTGACTTCATAGATACCACTGAGCTTCAGTGAGATGAAACTATGACTAGACCATGGATGTAAATGAATATGCCTTACTTAAAAGAAATGGCAGTTGCAGTAGAGGGTGGGTAGCATTGTATATTAAGAAGGTACAATCATGTCAGCAAAATCCAGAAAGCAGAGGGAGAAAGCATAAACAAGAGTCTTTTAGTGAAGGTTAAAGGAAGGAGAAGCAGAAATAATTTTGTCATTGGGTAAAAAACCCCGAAATCATATGGCAAAAAATGTAAAGTGCTTTGAAAATTTTAAAGTCCTATATAAATGCTATTCATAAGTAGATGAGGTATTTGGAAAACAGATGACAAGCCTGGCACAGAGGCATGATATAGTTAACAAAGAAAGACTTCATTTATACAGATCCCTCCTATGCTGAAAGAAAAGTAGCTTCCTCCCTCCCTTCTTCCCTCCCTTCCTCATTTCCTTCCTTCCTTCCTTCCTTCCTTCCTTCCTTCCTTCCTTCCTTCCTTCCTTCCT
>CM053598.1:198367669-198378783 GCA_028646575.1 Pseudocheirus occidentalis
ACATCTACAAAATAGGGATAATAATAACACCTACTTCCCAGGGTTGTTGTGAGAATAAAATGAGATAACAGATGGATAGTGATTTGCAAACATTAACGCACTATATAAATGTTATTGTCATTATATGATTTTCTACAAGTCACTTAATTTCCCTTGGCCTCATTTTCCTAATCTGTCAAAAAACCAAGTTGGATTAAATCATCGCTAAGGTGTCTCTTCCCGTTTTAAATCCGTCCTCCTGTGAGACATTAGGGTGTATGTACATGCCTTGCTAACTCCTAGGTATGCTCTGTAACCGTTATTTGTTGTACTTAATTGTTAATTTATCATTAGTCTATTGGACAAGGCATGTATTGTTTCCAAACTATCAAATCAAGCACCTAATTTTTAATGAATGTCTTCTAATGGTAATTATGATTTTTTTTACCTGTTGTGGAAAATTCAGTTTAGTCCCTTATTGATCTGGAATTGAACTCAGGAAATATTAGCTTTCTGCCAAAGGCTAAAAAAAATTTTTTTTTGGGGGGAAGAGGGTATTGTTCCTAATAGCACATCAGCATCTGGAAGGAGTATGAAGTATGGGTCTGGCACTGAACTGCTTTGAAGTTATTCCTGCTGACCTTAGATAGGGGACTTATACCAACATCCCTGAAGGTTCTCACCAATGACACAGTTAACTGGCACTGTTCCTTATACAATTGTACAGTGGGGAGCCATCAGGGATGTTCTGTGCCTTATAATTGTCATTGTTGTATATCTTGGGATCTATAACTATTTAAGCTCAATGCTTGCCTGAGAGAAACAGTGACACAGAATAGGTCAAGAATAGGTCAACCATTTTATAAAGCTGCTGGGGACCGCTTAAGACAAAGGGTACTTGGCAAGGAAGCATAGCTACGACCATTTGAAATGGGCATAGGGCACAGTGGAAGAAACCAAGTAGTCCCAGAGGGATAGCACAATGTTTACCTGTTTCTGCACTCTCTGGATAAGTCATGAACACCATAGTCTAACAAATAAAGAATTTCTAGACATTTCATAGCATGTCACATCCTTTTACTAGATTTCCATTGCCAGGAATAAAACTTCCTCATTGTTATAATTTTTTTCTGTGCGTATTATTCCAGAACATAAACACAGAAACCAAGCTGGTGGGAGGAATTTAGATTTCCAAATTTCCCTCACTTTTATCCAGTGATTTGGAATTGAGCACCTCCATTAGATACCTGAATAGACTTTCATTTCCAGGGGCTAGTACCAAGTCAAAGTAAGTCAAGTAAAAAACAAAATCAGTTAAGCGCTTACTATGTATTGGACACTGTACTAAGGACTGAGGAAGCAAAGGCCAAAAATAGCACTTGTTCTCAATAGCTCAGAATCCAATAGGATAGTCAACATGCAGACATAGGAGGAAAATCCATATATAGGAAAAATTAGAGATTTGGGAAAGGTGTCTTACAGAAAGTGGCACTTTTTAGAGGCAGAGCCAAGATGGTGGCATAGAAGAAGGAAAATTCCATGGTTCCCCCCATAACCACTTCAAATACCTATAAAATATGATTATAAACAAATTTTAGAGCTACAGAACCAGCAAAATGAGAGAAACAGATCTCGTTCTGAAGGAAGCCTGGCAGCTGGACAGGAAGGGTTCATTTCAGAACACTGGGAGCTGAACCCATCCCCACATGAGCCCATGATTTTAGCCCAAGAGTGGCCCCTACCAGCGGCTACAATGGACTTTGGGAGAGTGGAATACCAGCTGCAGTGGTTGTTTCCAGAATTATCGACCCATAAATGCCAAAGGAAAAGTTAGAGGTCAGTATGGAACTCTGTTGGAACTGGGAGGGACAGAGGAGTGGGTCCAGCCCTTGCTCTTGGAACTAGAAGTGGTGGAGGTGTGGCGGCCCTACAGCTGTCTCCATGTGGCTGCTTCAGAGCTCTTGGCCTGCAGATTATAGGGGGGCCAAGTGAACACTCAGAGGGTAATTGCTCTTCCAATTACCTGCCTGGATCTGGTTCACAGTCTTGGGTGGTGGCCCTGAGGCGTGTGACCAGTGAGCCAGAGTTTGTGGGGGATGCAGAGACAACACCATCCTAATAGCTCTGGCAGCTGCAAAAACCACTGTGATTTAGGAAAAAAACTTTCCTTTCTGGAAGCAGAGTTCTACTGTGGCAAAGAGCTCAAAAGTCAAGTAATTGAGTGACAACATGAACAAGCAAAGGAAGCAAAGCAAGAACAGCAATCCAACTTTAGATTCCTTTTTGGGAGGGACAGAAAGGATCAAAGCATGGAACAGGAGGAAGACAATGAAATCAGAAATCCTGCACTAAAATCTTCCAAGAAAAATATGAATTGGTTACAGGCCATGGAGGAGCTCAAGAAGAATTTTAAAAATCAAGTGAGAGAAGTAGAGGAAAAATTGGGAAGAGAAATGAGAATGATGCAAGAAAAACATGAAAAGAGAATCAACAACCTGACTGAAGCAAATAACAGCTTAAAAAATAGACTAACCCAAATGGCAAAAGAGGTCCAAAAAACCAACGAGGAGGAGAATGCCTTAAAAAGCCGAATTTGCCAGATGGAAAAAGAATTTCAAAAGCTCGTTGAAGAGAATAATTCCTTCAGAATTAGATTGGAGCAAATGGAAGAGAATGACTATGAGAAATCAAGATACTATTAAACAGATCCAAACAAATGGAAAAATAGAAGGCAATGTGAAATATCTAACTGAAAAAACCACTGACCTGGAAAATAGATCTAGGAGAGACAATTTAAAAATTATTGGACTACCTGAAAGCCACGATCAAACAAAGAACCTAGACATCATCCTTCAAGAAATTCTCCAGGAAAATTGCCCTGATGTTTTAGAACCAGAGGTCAAAATATAACTTGAAAGAATTCACTGATCACCTCTTGAAAAAGATCCTGAAAAGAAAACTCCTAGGAATATTGTAGCCAGTTTCTGGAGTTCCCAGATCAAGGAGAAAATATTACAAGCAGTGTCCTGAGTAGAATTATGGTTCAGATTCGTTCCCACAAGTGACACACTGTACAATTAGGAAATAATATCCATTTTAATTATATACATAGAATAATACAAGAAGTCTTAGAAAAACGAAAGCAAAGTCCCAATTCACATAGAAACAGGAAGAATATAACTATAAGGATAATTATGAGATAAACAGAGAAAAGAAGAAGAAAAACATCACCAATCAAGGAGTGCTAAACTCATGTCTTTGAGGCTGGGGAATCCCAGAATTCAGCCCTCGAGTTTTTTGATTGGGAAGAGTTCCAGGTAAGACGTCCCTTCCATGGAGACATTCCAATACAGAGGAGGTGCTGGGGGATTTTTATAGACTTTCTGAACAAAGGTGGCTCTGAGCCAAGAAGTTTGGCGCCTGACTTTTTGTATTCTCTTCCCCCCAAACCCCCCAAGGAAAGGCTGCATGCATGCTGCTGCAAGAGTTGATTTATGGCAAGCTTGGGAGAATTAGCCAGTTTCTTCCAAGCATGCCTCGGCACCAGGAATGTCTAGTTCCTGGGAGTAATAAATAGCAGGTAAGTTACACAGCACATATCCTTGATAGGCCATCTTAGGGGCAAAATAAACTTACTCACTATAGGTACATGAATTGTCCCTTCAAGCAGCCAAAAAGAAATAATTCAAATATTGTGAAAACAATCAGGATAACACAGGATCTAGAAGCTCCTACATTAAGGGATTGAAGGGCTTGCAATATGATATTCCAGATGTCAAAGGAGCTAGGATTGAAACCAAGAATCACCCACCCAGCAAAACTGAGTATAATGTTTCAGGAGAAAATATCATCATTCAATGAAATAGAGAGCTTCCAAGCATTCTTGATGAAAAAAACCAGAGTTGAATAGAAAATTTGACACTCAAATACAAGAAGCAAGAGAAGCACGAGAAGGTAAACAGTAAAAAGAAATCATAAGGAACTTATAAAAGTTGAACTATTTACACGCCTACATGAAAAAACAATAATTGAAACTTATGAAACTTTTCTAAGTATGAGGATAGTTGAAGGGAATGTAAATGCGTATATATAAATGTGTGTATACATACATATATATGTCTATATAGGAAGGTATATGTGTTTATGAATACATATGTGAGTGTGTATATATATGTATACACATATACATAGAGGGCACAGGATCAATTGAATATGAAGGGATGATATTTTAAAAATAAAATTAAGAGGTAAGAGAGAAATACAGTGAGAAGAGGTAGGGAGAGACAGAATGGGGTAAATTATTTCATATAGAAGAGGCAAGGATAACTATTACATCGGAGGAGAAGAACAGGAAGGCAAAAGGGAATGGGTCAACCTTACCTTACTCTCATTGAATTTGGCTTAGGGAGGGAATGACATACACACTAAATTGGATATCTTGCCCTACAGGAGAATAGGGGGGAAATGGATGAGAGGGGGGTGATGAAGGGGAGAGCAGGTTGGTGGAGAGGGTAGTTAGAAGCACACAGTTTTAAAAAGGAACAGGGTCAAAGTGGAGGGGATAGGATGGAGAGAAATATAGTCAGTCTTTTACAATATTTCCATTATGGAAATGTTTTGCATAACTACACATGCACAGCCTATATTGAATTGCTTGTCTTCCCAGTAACGGTGGGTGACAAGGGAGGAAGGGAAAGAATCTGGAATTCAAAGTTGTAAAATCAAATGCTTAAAAAAATTATTTTTATTATTACTATTTACATGCAACTGGGAAATAAGATATGCAGGCATTGGGGTATGGAAATCCATCTTGCCCTACTGGAAAGTGGGAGGAGGGATGGGGAAGGATATAGGAGAGAGCAGATTGGGGGAGGGGGTATACAGTGGGATTGCTATTTTAGGGTGGCAGGTAGGGGAGAGACAGGGAGAAAATTTTGTAACTCAAAATCTTGTGGAAATGAATCATTTAAACTAAAAAATAAACATAAAATTTAATTTTAAAAAACAACCCCCCCAATAAATTAAAATAAAGAAGAAAATGGGACTTTAGTTAAAGCTTGAAGGAGATCAGAGAAGCCAGGAGGTGAGGGTGAGTAAGAAGAAAATTCTAGGCCTGGGGGACAGCCAGTAAAAATATGTAGAGTTGGGAGATGGAATGTCTTATATAAGACATAGGCCAATGGAGGCCAGTGTTACTGGATAGACATATTCAGAAAATGCTTATTTGCTGCCTACAATGTGTCAAGATACTGTACTGAGAGCTGGAGATACAAATAGGAAAAAGAAAGAGTCCCCACCGTCAAGACATTTACAATCTAATGGGTTAAAACAACATACAAAAGAAAACTGAAAGTAAGCGCCTGTGATGGGGAAGTATCAGCCCAGAGGCATGGTGGAGAAACCAAAGAAGTCTAAAATGAGAAGTCAAAGTAATATTGCAACATTTGTGTGTGGAGTAGAAGAGAGTGTAAAAAGACTGGAAAACTAGGTTATGAAAGGCTTAAGAAGTAGCTGGGAATTAGGTTCTATGGGTGGTACTGTAATCTTAAGGTTCCGTGTTCTGTCCCAGATCTTTTACTTCTACTGAAGACTAAGTAGTGAATACCCAGAAATGAGATTCTCTACATCCCTTGAAGTGAGTCCCTTCACTCCAAGTCCTCTTGAACCAGAAGTAGCAACTCTATTTTGGCTGGGTGGTTTGGTACAGTAAATTAACACCACTAGATGCTCATCTCTCCTCTCCAATTCTCCATTTCCTCTGGGACTTTGAGTCATGTATCTCTTGGGAGATACATGTGTCCTCTACAACTTGTACCCTCTTCCTCCTAGAAAATTTAAGCTTTCTTACAACAACAGGGAAAGCATCGGAATTATTATTTATTTAAAAACCTTGGTCCACACAGGTTCTTTTAACTGTAACAGGCAGACCTTCCTGTTGAAATTTGCCAGGACAATAAAAATGGTCTTTCCTCTCTGGGAATAATCAAGTCAGGGGAGCATTGCTACTCATGTTTCTCAATGGACCCATGAAAAGGAGATACAGAAAGAAATACTGCTCCTTAGGTTAATTAACCTGCAGCTGCTTCGGCTTTCCTGCTAGGAGAGGATGAAAGAGTCAGAGATATAGGAAATTATAACCCTGTCTCTAGCTGAGGGTTTGAAAGTATTTTCAGGGAGCTATTTCCCTTTGTCCTTTGTATTATTCCTTTTGGAAAACCAGGAAAGATGAGCTCAGCATGACCTAGAATTCAACCATACATACCTGATCCTTTCTTTGTGTTAGGACCTTTCTAGCATCAGTCAGCATCACAGAGGCCTTGCCAACATAGGGGATGTAGGAGAGGCCACTAGAATAGAAGGGAAGAAGCAGATGGTAACTCTTATTTTCCCAAAACTTTTTGTTCATTGCCCTTTCCCAGAGTCACAGAATTCCCATGGCATCTACCTCAGTGCTGCTCACTGGGGGGAGAGGGAGGAGGGAAGATAAAAAAGAAATGTGAATGATGAAATCACAGGAACATTAACCCTCAAAAACACTGCCAATGTGGGCAGACTATTAAAGCTTCATTATAAAAGATCTTAGTCTTTTATGTTTCAGATGTACCAAGGGTCAAATCATGAAGTCAAATAATTTTAAAACTGTGAGAGACTTTAGAAATCAGGTACTTCCACTGTTTTATTTTTCAGATGAAAAAACTGAAGCCAAGATAAATTAAGTGACTTGCCTAAGGTCACATGAAAATTAGTAGTTTCGGGACTGAGACTCATGTTTCTTGACTCCCAGGATTTTGATCTTTCTTCTATACTTCATGTCCCATATTGCACTTTGTGATGTATCATCTTGGGGTCACACAAGTATCCTATAATGTGGGTGATTCTGTTCCCTAATATCACTTTATAACATGACTATGTAATTTTGTATGCATAAGGAAGGAAACATCTTCATGATTAATTTTGTTTTTCTTTTTAAAATGTGGATATATTTGCATTCTTTTTAATCTTTCATTTCATTCAACAAACTTTACCTACTGTACTATGCACAAAGCACTGTGCTTAGGTACTGAGTATACAAAGAAAACAATTATGTACCCTCAAGGAGCTTGCATTCTATTGAGGGAAGTATAGCATTCATATAATACAAAAAAGACTGAAGAGAAAGAGAATTCTCATTAAGGCTTCATGGGAGAGATGGCATCCAAACCTAGTCCTGAAGGAAGAAAAGTTTCTTAAAGGTGGAGATGAGGAAGAGTGTCTAATCCAGGCTTGGGGGATGGTCGTATGAATGCCCGGGAGATGGAGGGTTGAATTCAGAAACTAGCTTCATATTTGCTGGAAAGTAGGGTTTATAAAGGAGAGAAGATTGGAAAAATAGTTAAGAGTCACAGTGTGCAGGTCCTTCAATGTTAGACTGAGGATTTGCATTTTATCCTATAAGCAACTGGGGACCACTAAATGATTTAGAGCAAGGGAGTCAGACATGATGAGACTATTTAGGAATACTACTCTTTCAGTTGTACATACAGGATGGATTAGAGAGGAGAGAGAGCAGAAGCAAGGAGATTAATTATGAGATCTCTGAAGGATCCAGGGGAGAAGGGAGGATGTCATGAATTAGGATGGTAGCTGTGTGAGTGGAGAGGAGACCATTTTAAGAGATGTTGTGGAGGTGCAATGAGAAATTGAGACTATTCATCAAACTCCCTAATTTTACAAATGAAGAAATGGAATCTTCTCTTTCCGTTTCTCTCTTTTCCTCTCCTTCATTTTTCTCCACCCCTCTCTGCTTTTACTCTTGCTGTTTTGTAATTTAGTATCTGTCAGTGTGCCTTGATTATGCAGATGTACTTTAATATTCAAGGTCAGCACATATTCAAAAGAAATGTAAATGTGACAAGCCCCTCAAAATATATCTCTATAAATATGTAGTTAGCTACCTGAATATAAGTATGTCTCAGAGTAGGAAATGAAAAATGACAGGTTAGCCATTTAGAAATTCACCTAAGGGACTGGTGTTTTCTGGGTCTAGGAGAGTAGCAGGTTTAATAGGGAGATAATGATATTCACCAAACACAGATTCAGTAGGAACAAATCAGACGTGACACATTTGTCATCAACTAGTCCCAGAGAAGAGCCATTTAACACCTGGGACTTCCTGATGGGTTCAGTCTTTTCTGATCTCAATGTAAGCTTTTATGGATATTTGGACGCCCAGGAGACCTGGCAGTCTGGCAGACAGCATCTGTGTGCCCAAGTCTTGCTCACAGGTACCTTTCTTCTGAGGGAAACTGAGTTTGGCACCACCTGCTTGTAAGTGATAACCATACTGCTGGTAGGTCTGGTAACTAATAGAGGGATGTGGAATCTGGCAGGCTTAATACCGACCTACAAGGAACAGTACTATGACCTCTATTGGGAGTTCTTACTTGGTCCGTAGTTGGTGTAGTGACTAGTGAGTAGGCACTATATTGGAATTCAAGAAACTTGGATTCAAGCTTTAATTCTGCCACCAACTCACTGCTTTAAAGGTCTTTTCAATCTGGCTCCTCCCTACATCTGGTCTTCTTACACTTTACTCCCCAATTCAATGACAGTCAATTACAAATGCCATTTCCTAATTTCTTCACTAGCTGTATCTGCCATGCAGCAATGCTTTCCCTCCTCACCCCTGCCTGACAAGTTTACCTGACTTTCTTCAATACTCAGTTCAAATCACTCTTTCTACAGGAGGACTTCCTTTATTGTCTTCCTCTCTCTCCCCCATTCCCCACTTCATACTTTCCGTCTGAGAATACTGCTAATTTACATTGTATGTATCTTGTACTTACACAGTTTTTTTTACATACTCTTTCCTCCTTATGTGGGCTCTTTGAGAGCAGGGCCTGTATTTTTGCTTTTATTAGCATAGTACTTTGCACTTAGTAGATTTCATAATAAATACTTGTTGTCTGACAGTGTGAACTTGAGTAAATCACTTCAATCACCTTCCTGGGTGATGAGCCAGAAGAGAAGAGAAAAATGTTACAGAATTGGGAAGGGTCAGAGAGTAAAAATGACAGAGAGAGAAGCTGGGCTGTGGGAAGGAATTTGATTTGAGCATCCTTAGCCTCTTGGATGGGAGAAGAAACACTAGAGAACTGAGATTTACATGCTCCTATTGAATAGACTTCTAAGAAATCCAGGATTTCCAATGCTGCTGCTGTAGGTGCCACTTCATCTGTCTCGATGATGAGCCAGCTACAGATCCATGAGTCTGAACTCACATCCCTTCTGTTTATGACGATTGGGAGGAGGTAGTTTGGGGAAAGGGTAAATAAGAATGTTTTCTGCTTGAATTTATCCCTTGTTCTTTGTCTCACATTCTATTTTGAAGACAACTAACTGGTACTTGTGTCCCTTTGTCCAAGACAGTTAAGTCCTTTTAAAATTCTGTACTGTCATTTTCTCCAGGGCCTGATGTGACAGTTTGGGTACAGTGGAAAGGATAGGGTAGCATTTCTGGTGATCACCATAATTTCTTTTCTCTATTCCCAGGAGAGTTGGAGTTGTTCCACAGTGACCTAGATCAGAATGACCATTCCCTTGTCATGTTATAGCATGTGGATGAATGAGCATGATTATATCTCATGTTACATTTGCTTTTAATTTTTAGATACGATAGTTATTATTTTGTTTTATTGGAATGTTCTTATTTTCTTTAAAACAAATAACTTTTCATGGAGGTTTTGGAGAGGGCTGATGGGTTTCATCTGATGCAAGAAAAGAAGGGGAAGTGAGATTTGACAGTATGTGTATGGATCTAAAATACCAGGGCTGTCCTTTCTCTATCTTTTTTTTAAACACTTGAGAGAGTTCCCAATTAAACATTCTAGTCCATGAGGTCAAAAGATATTACAAAGAGGACTGAGGCCTTTTATCACATGATGTGGGTTGATAGGGATGGGTTTTGTGAATTGGATTCCTTTATTGCTGGTGGCCTGGACGTCACTTGTCTATTGTGATCCAGACAAGCAACCAGAGAGTTGAGACTAAACTCTGTGTGGCAACGGGGGCTGTGACTTGAACCTGTACTTAAAACAATTGGGATTTGTACCAGGACCAGAACTGTGGAAATAGTGTGACCAGGAACAAGAACAGAAGGCTGAACCAAAGCTAGGAAGAGGAGGGGGAATGAAGCATCAAGAGCACTGGAAATTCTTGGCTATTGCTGACAGTTAATTGCTGAACAGGGGATTAGGCAGGGCTGGGAGGATCTGCTTCTTCCCCAATATGGTCTTTGCCTTTCATTTTAAACTCTAAGAGTCATGGACACACACACACACACACACACACACATCTAGCTTCCTTGAGGGCAGGGACTATCTTTCTTCCTATTAATTTTATCCCCAGTGTTTAGCATACTGACAGACACACAGTAGGCACTTATTGGATTCCACTGGGCCTCCTCGTTTCCTTTTTTTGGTCTCTTCATGATACCCTGAAACAGGAGTTATAAGACTGTTCTCAGGCACTCCAAAGAAGTAGGAGATGTTGCAGGAAGCACTTGTCAAATTTTTTTTGCAGTTTTATTTTACTGTGGTCAATCAATTGTGTCACATAAATACAGCTGGGAAATATCTCAGGTATAGGGTGTGAGTGGAGCCAGGGAGTCTACAACTATTCAGAATGACATTTCATATTACCCTTAGATTAGTACTGAGCCTCTTTCACTGAGGGATCATGGGATCACATATTTAGATTTGCAGAGAATCTTAAAAGCTACTGTGTCCAGCTTCCTCAATTTATAGATTAGCAAAGAAAAATACAGAGGTTAACTGATTTGCCCTGGGTTCACAGGTTGTATAAGGTAATGAGATCAGATCTGAATACAGGACTTTGTGACCCCAACTTTAGCGCCCTATCTCTTTTTTTAAATTTTAATTTATTTTCTTGGTTACATCATTCATTTCCACAAGGTTTTGAGTTATAAATTTTCTCCCCTTTTTGCCCCTACCCCCCAGCCCAGAACATTGATCCCACTGTAAGGCCCCTCCCACAATCTGTTCCCTTTTATGCCCTCCTCCAACACCCCTCTAGCTTTCTAGCAGGGCAGGGAGGGGCTCCCTGCCCCCGTCCCTGTATGTATTATTTCCCAGTTG
>CM053598.1:198379283-198399237 GCA_028646575.1 Pseudocheirus occidentalis
ATAAAATATTTGGGAATCTATGTGCCAAAACAAACCCAGAATCTATATGAACACAACTACAAAACACTTTTCACACAAATAAAATCAGATTGAACTAATTGGAAAAAATCAATTGCTCATGGCTGGGTTGAGCTAATATAATAAAAATGTCAATTTTACCTTAATTAAATTACATATCTAGTGCCATACCAACCAATCTATCAAAAATTACTTTATAGAGCTAGAAAATACAGTAACAAAATTCATTTGGAAGAACACAAGGCCAAGAATATTAAGGGAATTAATGCAAAGAAATGCTAGGGAAGGTGGCCTACCCATACCAGATTTTAATCTGTACTACAAAGCAGCAGTCATCAAAACTACTTGGTACTGGCCGAGAAATAGAGTAGTGGATCAATGGAATAGACTGGATACATGAGACTTGACAGTCAATGACCATAATAATCTACTATTTGATAAACCCCAAAATTCCAGTTTTTGGCATAAGAACTCACAATTTGACAAAAACTGCTGGGAAAACTGGAATATAGTATGGCACAAACTGGGCATAGACCATTATCTAATACTGCATACCAAAATCAAGTCTAAATAGGTACATAATCTGGGTATAAAGGCTGATACTGTAAGCAGTCTTGGAAAGCAAGGAATAGTTTGCTTGTCAAGTTTATAGAGAAGGGAGGACTTTATGACCAAACAAGAATTAGAGAGCATTATAGAATGCAAAATGGATAATTTTGCTTATATTAAATTGAAACATTTCTGTACAAAGTCAATGTAACCAAGATCAAGAGGGAAGAAAGAAACTGAGAAAGAATTTTTACAACTAGTGTCTCTGATAAAGGCCTCATTTCTAAAATGTACAGGGAATTGAGTAAAATCTATAATACAAGCCATTCCCCAATTGATAAGCAGTCAAAGGATATGAAAAGGCAGCTTTCAGAAGCAGAAACTAAAGATATCTATAAGCATATGAAAAAATGCTAGTGATTAGAGAAATGAAAATCAAAACAACTCTGAGATAACACATCTCACCAGTCAGACTGGTTAAAATAACAAAACAGGAAAATGACAAATGCTGGAGAGATTGGAACACTGATTCGTTGTTGGTGGAGTTGTGAACTGATTCAACCATTCAGGAGAACAATCTGGAATTATACCCAAAGGGCTATAAATAATTGCATACCCTTTGACTCAGTAATACCACTTCTAGGGTGGTATCTCAAAAAGATCATAGAAGTGGGAGGACAACCTGTATGTACAAAAATATTTATAGCAGCTCTTTTTGTGGTGGCAAAAAATTGGAAAATTAAAGGAATGCCCATCAATTGTGGAATGGCTAAATAAGTCATGGGATATGAATGTAATGGAATATTATTGTGCTATAAGAAATGAGGAGCAGATGAACTTCATATTTGCTTGGAGAGACTTATACAAACTGATGCTGAGTGAAAAGAGCAGAACCAGAAGAAATCTGTATGCAATTACAGACACAACATATGTGTAATGACAAACTTTGATAGTCTGGTCTCTTCTCAGCAATGCAAGGTTATAAGACAACTCCAAAAGACTCATGATACAGAGAGATGTCTACATTTAGAGAAAGAACTAGAAAGAACAGAGTTTGAATGCAGATTGAAGCAAACTACATGCTCTTTCTCTCTTTCTTGTTTGGTTTTGTTTCCTCTTTCCCATTGTTCATTCCATTGGTTACAATTCTTTTTTACAACCAGACTAATGTGTAATGTGAAAGTATTTGCAGATTGCAAATTGATTTGCAATTGATTTGCAAATTGCAATTGATTGCATGCCACTGCCATGGGGGAGAGGAGGAAGAGCCAGAGGGGGAGAAAATTTGAAACTCAAGGGAATGTGGAAATGAATCTTGTAAACTAAAAGTAAACAAACAAATTAATAAAGATAAAATTTTACTTTAGAAAAAAGTTTCTCTAATCCTTAGGCCTATATGACTAAATTTGAAGATAAATATGAAACTAAGGAAACATGAGCACTTCCCCATTCAAAGATTCAACTAATGAAATAACTATCTATCTAATTCTTGCCATTTATTAATAAGAATAAGGAAAATTATTAACTTTGGTAAGTATAAAGGGAAATTCTGGCTCAGAGACCAATTTATCAACCATATTTACATCGGACGCAAGCATAAAATCTTATATTCACCATTCATTGAAGCTTTGGGTGTGTGTGGGTGTCTTTTTATGTGTGTGTGCATGTGAACATGCCTGTGTATGGGCATTTCTGTCAAAGTTTCCCTATTTTTCCTGCACAAAAGGATCTGATATATAAAGAGACATATATGAAAGACTGTCATTGCAAGATACTGCAGATTTGTTTACTATGAACCCAGGAGGCTATGGTAGGTTAAAACTGAAAAGAAGATTTAGGCTTTATGTAAGGAAAAACTTGCTAATAATTAGTAATTCAAAAAATGTTTTAGGTGTATCATGTGGCAGTGGGTTCACACTCATTGCAGGTCTTCAAACAATGGCTGGATATGCATTTATCAGATATGTTATATAGGATAGTTTTGTTGGTAGTGTTGTTCTTCATGTATGGTTTGGACTAAATGGTCCCTAAGGTTCCTTCTAACTCTGAAATTCTCTTACTGTATAAGGGGAAGGAGCAGATATTGAGCTCTCTGCTATATTCTGGCCAAAACCAATAGCTGAAAATCCTACTAATAACCTCTTTGATGAGATACTTGAGGCAGCATGGTGGCCAGTCTTGTTCAATTCTGCTGTCAGATCTGCGGAAGTATCTGTGATTTTATTTTGGTCAGATTGTGTTCTACAGAATCTCTTGCGTTTTTCAATAGCCTTCTCCTCCTCCTCCTCCCTGAGGCTACTCCTGAGAGGCAAGTGTCTGAAGAAGGGGCTCTAGACCTAGAGTATATACTCACATATCAGTTAACATCTTCCTATGAGGATTTGTTGAAGCAAATTGTTGAAGTGGTGGGGGGTTAGGGGGGAATTATAGCAATAATTTCGGATTCCTTTTCAGATGTTTTGTACCTTGTTTCTTTAAGAAGTGTTCTCCAAGGGGGAAGGACAGTTTGTACCATCAGATCATGTCCTGCCCCTTAAGAGTGTAAGATTTAATAATGTGCCAAATTTAATACAGTGAGGTACAATGTTAGGGAATTAAGCGTTTCCATAGTTACAACTGATGGGGTGGATGAGCTCTTATGAGAACTTGCTAGGACTCTAAGGTCATCTCTTTCATGTAATAAATTCAACTTTCTCTATCAGGCCAGATAATCTCTGAAACCCAAACTTTTATTCAGTGCCTGGAAAATTACAGCCTATTAGAGGAAAACCATTGAGAAAATGTTTCAAATGATGTCCATCCTGATTCATCTAAAATGGTCTAATAAGTCACAAAAGCATATTTTCTGTAATTATATGAAGGGCTACTACATAAAATAAGTCATTCTTGACAATACTTTAAAATGACCACTTAAAATCATCAAATTCAGTAATTGTTTAAAAGTCTTGTCAGAAGGAATCAAGTGGTTGAGCTGTGGAGAAATCACTGAAAAAGATTACAAGATTTTATAATTTATACAAAAATATTCCCCCCAAATCAACCAGAGGGTTGGGACTGAGTGTGAATTGGGTCAAAGGATAGATGGCAAGACGTGCTGTACATGGAGGGGAGAGTGATGGGGCAAGGAAAGGATAGTGAGGAAAAGATGGTGGGAAATAATTTAAAGTGGAATTAGGAAGGAGAAAAGTAGGTGAAATTGGGTAAAATAGAATGGGCACAAGGAGAAGAGCAAAGTAAAAAAAACGGAGACAAGCATAGCCATTTCCTTCTGTTGTTGTACTGGCATTTAAAGAGTTAAAAGCTCATCTTCAAAAATATTGGGAGTGGTGGTAAGACTTGAGGGTGCTAGAGTACAGATTCAGTTCTAATCCTTGATATTTATTTGACGACCACTATGAATCAAACTTTTGATTTGCCAATTTAAATATAAAATACTTTTAAATTAATTAAATTAATTAATTAAATACAAAAAGTGGGTGAGTTCAAGTAACCTAAGAGAAGAATGATGTGGGAGAATGGTCAAGATATGCTGAACTTCTTCAAGTAGCAAAGTCAACCACCCAAAATCACTAATCTGGGGCCTGGACTACCCGGTCCATCCTATTGATAAGACTAGGAATGGCCTCAACACTTTGTGTGATAATTTTGTTAAGTTACTGTTTGTCTACTGTAATCTACTGGTACTAATATGTCTTGGTCTTGGGAGAGGCTGATGGTCCCTTACTACATGGTACTAGATGTCATGATACATCCTTACTTGTACCCCCATGAACTAGCCATTGATCTTTTCTTGAGTAGCCCCATATTTCATGTTTTGGGGGTATGGTTTTAGGAACCACACCCAAAGCTTTTTTTCTTGTTATCCTCAGACCACCTATTTGCATCATCTATATCTGCTCAGATAGCCCCTGTGACTGCCCCAGTTTCCTTCTGAAATTGTACCAGTTGGTCAGCATATACCTGTATGATGGTGTGGTGGAGGAGGCCCATGGGTAAACCCTTTTGACACTGGTGTCTGGCTTTGCCAGAAGATAGGAACGCATTGCTCCAAGCTTCTGCTGGTCATGGGAGGGAAGCAGAAAATGAGAGATTGTCCTAGACACATACTAACATCTTTTCTAGGGATTTCAGCCCCTCCCTTGTTAACCTCTATTGGGGAACTGGCTACAGAAGAAATTCATTTTTATCCAAGTATACAATTTCCCATCTTAGAAACCTAAAAAAAGGGCAAAAGGTGAAGACCTATAATTGATTTAACTAAGTTGGCAAAAGTCTTCTGGGAGCTTTCCAAGTTGTTGGAATGCTGTGGCATTAAGAATCTTCACACTGGCCCCATTGGAACACATTCTCACCAACCATTTTTTCAGACTCATCAGGTTATTGGTTAAACTTCTCCTTTTTAGCCTCCAAAATTCCTTGGTGGTGAAAGTCTACCTATCTTCTAATCTTTACTGTTAAGAAAGTGACCACTGGAAGCAGGAAAGAGGGTGGTAATAGAGTAAAGCTAGAACTCTCTTATTGCCGGGGCGAGGTCTTACTTCTCATCTTACTCCCACTTTCATTAACTTCTCTTATATCTTTCATCTCTGTGGGTCTAAATACATGACCTTTAGGTCAGAAACCATACTTTCCTCCTATGGCCTGTTGGTTCTTTCCCTCATCAGTATTATCACCTTTCACTTGTGTCATTACTGAGTCTATGAGTTGTTTCTCTGACTTCAGAACATAGTCCTCAAAAAGCAAGAACTCATTCTAGTTGTTGAATACACAGGAATAGTTTACTCTCCTTTTTCTTATTTTGGTTCCATTAAAAATAGGCAGCAATTGTATGCTTCTAGACAGCTATGGCATAGAAGATGAAAGCTGGTAAGTAAGCAAGAGAACTAGTTATTCCATCTTTCTGGCCCCCATCCTTATGTACATGGTGCCCTTTGTTCCTGACTCCTTCCTTTAGGCATAATTTTCACTTGCCTTTACCCTTGGGGAAAGCAGTTTTTCCCCCTAAACCTGCTACAGAACAATGAGAAAAAGGGAAAAATACCTTAGATGCCACCTCATACATCAGATATGGACAGCCTTCACCATTCTGCTATGTTCAGCAGAGTCTAGATTAATTTGATCTTTTCTACTTTGGGAAAGCTATAAAATATGAATCAATAAAATCCTTTTGTCCAACACTGATTTCCCTGCTGAGAATATTAAGTTAGAAAGACAATCCGTCTCTTTCTCTGGCAAATATATTCCATATTTTTAAAAAGCTCCTATTTCTCTCTCTTGAATGCTTTGCTGACTACAGGCTCTCTCATTTGCCTTTGAGCAAATGAAACACCTACAGATAATGCAACAGTAGTATAGTGGTTGACCACAGTCTTATCTTAATACCAGGTCTTAGAAACTAAATAAGAAAAAATGCAGAATAAACTTTGAAAGCAGACATAAGCTTGAGGAAGAATACAAGCTTATCTGGGAAGGAAAAGGGAAAATGGAATTACTGTTTTGGATCTGTTCCTCTGGATAAGTTCAACAAAACCAGAATCTGCAAAGGCAGCCCAGTCTGGTGCTGACCTCATCACTACAATTCTGTTCTCATTTTCATGGTCACTGATCTAGGTGGCCTCTGCTGCTCTTAGGTACTTGGTTCTGCTCTTGCTCTCCAAGAAGGCTATTACTAGAGAACCAGTGTCTGGCCTTAATCATGGCAGTGGTAGTAGCACCTCAGGTTGGACTCATAGTTGGTTTCCCAACCTCTTTTTATACACTTTGACAAAGCCACTGCTTTCAAGGTTGCTTCTCTTCCTCCTCCACCTCAGGAAAGGTGAACTGGTGAGTTTTCAATGGTCTCAAGTAGATCATCATTGGGAAATTTCTGCCCAACAATGTCTGGTTACACAGGCAACAATTTATTTTTTTAAGGTTCCAAGTCACTACCAATAAAAGAAAAACAAATCGAAGAAACTCTGATGTTGAAAGATGACAAAAAAAATGAAAATTACCATTGTTGTTAAGGCTATGAGAAGACAGATACATTAATACACTATTAGTAGAGTTTTGAAGTTGTCCATTCTGGAAAATACTTTGGAACTCTATTTCCAAAAAGTCACACTTTGACTCAGTAATGCCACTGTGTAGCATCAATCCCTAAAGAAGTTTAAAAAAAACAAAAGAGGGAATGAACTATACACACGACATATTGTTTGTTATATCAAAGGACTAGAGAAAACTGGGTGACCCTCAATTGGCGAATGGCTAAATAAATAAATAAATGTCATAAAACAATATTATGTTATAAGAAATGGCCAAGGGAACATATTCAGAGAATCCTGGGAAGATTTGCATAAACAGATGCAAAGGAGAATGAACAGAACCAAGAAAATAATCTATACAAAGACTAAAATTATTTTTTAAAAGACCTACTGTGAAAGACTTTTAAAATTCTGATAAATTAAATGACCAATTATAACTTCGAAGACCAGTGATGAAGTTTACTTCCTACCTTTTTGCACATAGGTGACAATATGGATGTAGAATGAATCCTACTTTTTCAGAGAAGTACAATGTACAGATTTGTCTTATTGGAGAATACTTATTTGTTTTAACAGAGGGTTTCTATTTGGGAGTAAGGGAATCTATGGAAACTGATGGTAATGAGAAAAGAAAAGAAGAGGAAAAGTCTGTGATTTTTTTTTCAAATCCACAAAAGATGAGCAGAAGGAAGCTTAGGCAACATAGACAAGCAAGAATATTTCCTTACTGTTATGTTAAATTAAATATGCATTTAAAATGTAATATAAGTTCAATTTCATAGCAATCCTTTTATTGTTTTTCTTTATGTACTGAAAAGTTCATGTTGGCTGATGTATATCAATTTCATAATAAGAAAAAAATCTTTTTTAAAATTTAATTCCCCAAGTTATACAATATGTAAGCATTTCCCCTCCTTAGCCAATCCACCACTTGCCCCCTGTTTACACTTCTGTAGAGTCTCCTGAAAAAGAGGTCCCCTATCATTGTACCTTCCCACCATCCCATTGCAGTGTAATACATCACTTTTTAATAAGGTCTTAACTCAGGACATGCCAAAGTTTTTGACAGACAGAACAATACAATATATACCGAGATGGAAAGGGTAAAAAGTCCTTTTTCTTTTATGATTTGACATCAAACAAGGACTGTTCAATGCTTTTGTATGTTTACAGTTTTATGGTGATCATTCTCAGAATCCCAGTAGTCTACAGAAAAATACAGCCTTTCTTAAATATATCCTCTAGTTTGTAATCTAAAGCAATAAATTGCTTTGGGGCAAAAATGGAGGTTTTTCAGAGTTGTGAATCTTATTCAGGAAGGCTACCCCAAAATAAACTGTTTCTGCCATTACATTCAAAGCATTCATTTTGTAACCCACATGAATGATAAGCTTTAACACTTGGGGGATCTGGGTTTTGGTACATATTTTAGTATAGGTATTCTGCCTCTCTAGCATTGTCAAAACCATTCTAGGCAGGGATGTACCAGGTACCTAGGGAGCTTTAACTAAATATATCACAACAAGCTATTCTGATCCCATTTAAATTAAAAACAAAAACAAAAACCCAGATCTGTAGGTGGGGGGTCTTCTAGGTGGTTCAGTGGATAGAATGCCAGCTCTGGATTCAGGAGGACCTGAGTTCAAATCCAGCATCAGATACTTTACTAGATGTGTGATCCTGAGTAAGTCACTTAACTGTGATTGCCTAAAACAAAGAGAAAGAAAATAGATTATATTTAAATATAACAGATTTATGTCATGGTGGGAGGGATCTTCCCTTTTTTCAGCAACTGAATGTCCAGATTTGGTCTCCAGGTGATAGCCCTAGGTTCTTCTTCACATTTTCTGTAGCCAAGCAGCAACAGCATATGAATAGCATGTGGATATTTAGGAAAAGTTCTGGAATATCATCAACCTCCATAATGTCTTATAAAGGTAGAGGTTAATGGAGAAGGCATTTGAAAACAAAGAAACCATTTTTGCTCTGTATATTAGCCACCAGACCTACCTGCTCATTTTCATCTTCTCTGACCTTTACACAGCACTCCCTACCATGTCCTTAATTGC
This sequence comes from Pseudocheirus occidentalis, assembly GCA_028646575.1. Lineage (NCBI taxonomy): Eukaryota > Metazoa > Chordata > Mammalia > Diprotodontia > Pseudocheiridae > Pseudocheirus > Pseudocheirus occidentalis. The sequence goes on from CM053598.1 coordinate 198,387,943, forward strand.
TTGCTCTCAGTAGCTTCACCATTTCCTCGTATCAAAATTATCCAACTTTACCACTTCACACTCATCAGATTGCCTAAAAGTACAGAAAAGAAAAATGACAAGTGTTAGAGCAAATATGGCAAGATATTGGTGGACATATAAGCTAGTCCAACCATTGTGGAACCAGCAATTTGGAAATATGCCCCCAAAGCTATTAAACTCTGCATATTCTTTAATCCAACAATACCACTCCTAGACCTATACCACAAAGAGATTAAAATAAAAAAAGGAAAGGGACCCATATATACAAAAATATTTATAGCACCTCTTTTTGTGGTAGCAAAGAATTAGAAACTGGGGTGGGTGTTACCCATTAATTGGGGAATGGCTGAATAAGTTATGGAATGTGAAAGTGATGGAATACTCTTGTGAAGAAAGAAATGATGAAGAGGATGGTTTCAGAAAAACTTGGGAAGATTTATATGAACTAATACAAAGTGAAGTATACAGAATTTATATGTACAACATTTATATGGTTAACAATATTGTATCTTAAAGACAATCAACTGTGAAAGACTTAGCAACTCTGATTAGCATCATGACATCTTTTTTCATGATAAAAAATGCTATCTACCTTCAGATAAAGAACTGATGGACTCAGTTCACTTGAGGCATTTTCCCTCTTTTTATTATTTTTTTAGATGTAGAAATGCAGAAAATTGTGGGGGGGGGGTTTTCATGACTTCATATTTATAACAAGTTTTGCATTTCCTGCCTTCTCAATGGGGGAATGTGAGAATCTAAAACTGAAAATAAAATAAAATTGGATTTTAAAAAATAAAACGCCTTCAGTGGATCTTTTGGGCTAGAAAGACAGAAAACTTCTAGAGTTGCATACATTATCATATGTTAATAGTACAATGAATTCAGAAAAAATAATGTTAATAATAATAGTAGCTAGGATTTATATAGTATTTCAAGGTTTGCATAATGCTTCACTTGTGATCTCATTTAATTCTCACAACACCTGTGAGGCAGGTGCTCCTTTTCAGATGAAGCACATGAGACATAGAAAAGTTGTATCATTTGCCCAGGGTTACACAAGTAAGATGTGTCTAAGGTAGGATTCAAATTCAGGTCTTCCTGACTCCAAGTCCTATGCTCTATCCACTGAGCCACCTTGCTTCCTAAATTCTAGGAATAATAGTGGACTGAGACACAGAGTCCACGAATGTCCTGGACTGCTGAAACATCAGTTTCTATGGTTACTCTTCACACCTGTAGCCTCTTCACATTCAGTAAGCATACTCTCTGTTACCACAGACTTGCAGGGTATCTCACCATCAATAAACGGCAACAAGAGATGCATAGGATCTACCCTGGGTCACTTACTATTATAGTGGGTGTTATGTTTTGCCATATAAGTTGTGTGTGTTCACATGAGTCTGTCTAGATGTAGCTCATACATAGGCAAGATTAAATATATCAAGAGTCTTCTCCTTCCATCCTTCTCAAAGGGAGACATTGATTCCTTCCAGGAGGCAAAGTAGAAGGTTTGGGTCAGAGGTTGGCTGCTCTCCTTTCCTCAGAGAAAGTGGGGGATACCAGGCTAGAATTATGCTTATCTGCTAATCTATATTATTAGTTTAGGAAAAAATAATTCAAGCTATGCATCCCAAGCTATATAACCAAGGCTTCCCACCAAGTGCCAGTTCTACAATGAACACAGCAAATAGCAAATAAATCCATTTATCCAAACAGATAGCAAATAGAAATTAGAGAAAGTATGCCTACAAGAACATATACATATTTGTTTGTATATATACACATATCTATACATATATACACACATATACACATATATACACACACATATATGATAACAAGCAGAGTAAATGAGATCTTCCATTGGAAATAAGATAACTGACCTCAATGAACGATCAGATTATCAGATCTTACCCAAGTGGAAATTTCCCCAAGTCTCTAGTGTAGTAAACTGGAAGTGGGGACTTGATTAAAGTGCTGGCTCCTGTTGAAGATATACTTAGAGAATCCTAGAGACTCAAGTTAAAAACTTCTCAAGACAATAAATAAATTTGGCAAAGTTGCAGGATATAAAATAAACCCACATAAATCCTCAGCATTCCTATATATTTCTAACAAAATACAACAACAAGAGATAGAAAGAGAAATCCCATTTAAAGTTACTGTAGATGTAATAAAATATTTGGGGATCTACCTGCCAAAACAAACACAGGAACTATATGAACACAACTACAAAACACTTCTCACACAAATAAAATCAGATCTAACTAATTGGAAAAACATCAATTGCTTATGGCTTGATCAAGCTAATATAATAAAAATCACAATTTTATCTAAACTAATTTATGTATTTAGTGCCATATTAATCAATCTACCAAAAATTACTTTACTGAACTAGAAAAAAATAATAACAAAATTCATTTGGAAGAACAAAAGGTCTAGAATATCAAGGGAATTAATTAAAAGAAATGCTAGGGAAGGTGGCCTACCCATACCAGATTTCAATCTGTACTACAAAGCAGCAGTCATCAAAACTACTTTTTACTGGCTGGGGAATAGAGTAGTGAATCAGTGGAATGGACTGGGTACATGAGACTCAACAGTCAATGACCATAGTAATCTACTGTTTGATAAACCCAAAGAGCCCAGTTTTGGTGATAAGAACTCACAATTTGACAAAAACTGCTGGGAAAACTGGAATATAGTATGGCACAAACTGGGCATAGACCATTATCTAATACTGTATGCCAAAATCAAGTCTCCAAATGTGTACATGATCTAGGTGTAAAGGCTGATACTGTAAGCAGTCTTGGAAAGCAAGGAATAGTTTACCTGTCAGATTTATGGAGAAGGGAAGACTTTATGACCAAACAAGAACTAGAGAGTATTATAAGATGTGAAATGGATAATTTTGATTACACGAAATTGAAAAGTTTCTGTACAAACAAAGCCAATGTAACCAAGATTAAGAGGGAAGTGGTAAATTGGGAAAGAATTTTCACAACCAGTGTCTCTGATAAGGGCCTCATTTCTAAGAGAACTGAGTCAAATCTATAAGAATACAAGTCATTCCCCAATTGATAAATGGTCGAAGGATATGAACAAGCAGTTTTCAGAGGAAGAAATTAAGGATATCTATTAAGCATATGAAAAAATGCTCTAAATTGCTAGTGATTAGAGAAATGCAAATCAAAACAACTCTGAGATACCACATCTCACCAGTCAGATTGGCTAAGATGACAAAACAGGAAAATGATAAATGCTGGAGAGGATGTGGAAAAATTGGAACACTAATGCATCGTTGGTGGAGTTGCGAACCAATTCAGCCATTCTGGAGAGCAATGTGGAACTATGCTATAGCCAAAGGGCTATAAATAATTGCATACCCCAAAGAGATGATAGAAGTGGGAAGAAGACCTATATGTATAAAAATATTTGTAGCGGTTCTTTTTGTCATGGCAAAGAATTGGAAATTAAGGAAATGCCCATCAATTGGGGAATGGCTAAAAAAGTTGTAGTATATGAACTTAACGGAATACTACTGTGCTATAAGAAGTGAGGAGCAGATGGACTTCATATTTACCTGGAGAGGCTTATACAAACTGATGCGGAGTGAGAAGAGCAGAACCAGGACAAATTTGTACACAATGACAGACACAACGTATGTGTGACAGTCAACTTTGATAGCCTGGACTCTTCTCAGCAATGCAGGGTTATAAGACAACTCCAAAAGACTCACGATGGAATGAGATGTCTACATTCAGAGAAAGAACTAGAAAGAACAGAGTTTGAATGCAGATTGAAGCAAACTACCTGCTCCCATTCTTTTTCTTGTTGGGTTCTATATTCTCTTTCCCACTGTTCATTCCATCTGTTACACTCCTTCTTTAGAATCTGACTAATGTCTAATGTGAAAGCATTTGCAGATCCTATACTTGATTGCATACCAAAATGGGGGGGGGGAGGAGAGGAGAAGGAGGGAGAGAAAATTTGAAACTCAAGGGATTGTGGAACTGAATCTTGTAAACTAAAAGTAAACAAACAAATTAATAAAGACCAAAAAAAGTACTGGCTCCTCTACATATCAACTTCTTCCCAGAGTCTTTCTCTTCCTTCAGGGACCTGAAGAGAATCTGAAACTCTGCATCTTCACTCTCAGAAATGGAAGCCAAAGGACCAGGATGAGGTCTCATCAATACTTCCCTCAAGCAGATGCAGATTATTTAATAATCAGTCTTCACCAATGAGGAGAATCTTATGCAGTTGGGTTTTGAGCTACCCCCTTACACTATGAATGCCTCCAGTATATAGAAATGAAAACCTATGCACATATATAGCAATAGAGTTTTATCTAGAATACTTTACATCCTAAAGGGAAATTTATAAATTTCATAGAAATAACAACAAATTTGAAAAAGCCAGATGACTAGAAAGATTAATAAAATGTGGTGGGCCATAAAAAGCTTTGCAACATATAGTATGTAGAAACAAAATCCCCCAAACAGGAGAGCCTATAGTATCTGACTTCTAGAATATCTTTATACAGGTTCGAGGTGGAAATGTCATCTATAATACAGAATCTTGAAGACTGTATAGGGGAAAACATATGTGTTGTGGGATGGGATGAGTGTTGATGATGTCAAAGAGGAAAACTGAATGATATCACAGGATAAGAATTTGTGATGTCTAGATGGAAGGGAAAGTGTGGGAAAAATTTTAATACAATATCTTCAAGACAATTTTCTTGTGCTATGGCATGATGGAGCTGAGAAAGAGGTCAATAGTGACTATGCAGGCGCTTATAACTCATGTTGCAGGAATGGAGATAGTAGAGGCAAAAGACAGAAAATAACTGAAGATGAACCCACAACTGGTCTGGAAGTGATCAAAAACACATAATAATTTCCCTTGTTTCTCCTAACAATTACCATTGTCTTTCAGACATCTTGATATGGATGTCTAGTAGACATCTTAAACTCGATATGTCCAAAATGGCACTCAAATCAAATACAAAATGTTCTATTTATCATTCAAAATTCCTTTTTATTAATTAATTTTTATTTGATTAATTAACTTAATTATTTAATTAATTTTAATTAATTAAAGCTAATTTAATTACTGTAACTCCCTTTTACTTTTCCAGTCTTCTTATGCCTCAGCCCCCAACATGTATTTTCAATCCAGTGATACTGTCCTTCCTTCAGGCTGTTTTATGAATAAAATGCTCCTTTTCTTGACTCTGGGCATTTTCTCAAGCTGTCCACCCCATCCTGGAAAGCTCTCCTCCCTCCTCTCTCACAACTGACCTTCATGGCTTCCTTTAAGTCCTAACTAAAGTCCCATCTTATACTAAAAGCCTTCCCCAATCACTCTTAATTTTAGTGCCTTCCCCCTATTTATTCCTATTTCTTTCTTTAAGTTGCTTGCTTTATATATACTTGTTTGCAAGTTGTCCCTCTCATTAGATTGTAGGTACCTTGAGGGAAAGGACTTTTTGCTAACTATGTATCCCCAGTGCCTTTATCACAGTGCTTTGCTCATAGTAGACACATAATAAATGTTGATTGATTGACTGAACAAGAAAGTGTGGAAAGATAGGATAAAAGCAATGGAGGGGAGAAGCTGGTATGGGGTAAGTAGAAATGAGATCACTACACTAAAGAGTAAAGGAAATGGTATAACTAAAGAACATTTCTATGGTAGGGAAAGGACAAGATATGTGGTTAGAAATGCAACACCAATATCAGGGTTTTGTCTGGACAGGATTTTTACACTAGGAAACCACCTCCTCTAAATAAGGGTTTTTCCTCCCAGTATATCATTGCAGCCCAAGGGGAAGAAGTGCACAAGGTTTCCAGGGCAGCCATCACGCAGAGAGTGTTCAGGGAGAAATTGAACCAGAGAATGAATAACCAGCAGTAGTGAATAATCATGATAAGTCCAAAGAAGGTACAAACTAAGATTCATAACTCAGGACATGGACTCATATAACAAGATATTGCTTCTATCTAACCAACATTGCTTCATGAGCTGTGCCATGAAGTTCCCCCCCTTCATTGTTTTCCATTATGCCCAGGTCTGCTGACCTCTAAAGACGAAACAAATACCATTCCATCACACACTAGTTTCCTGTCTCCCTTTGGGTTAAGGGAAAAATACTATTTGTTCAACTCCCACCTACTTGTCCCCTCCCCTGAGCTGCCCAGCACCCAGAGAAGAATCTACTTTGAGACCGGATCCTTAAGGGATCTTGATAACTCGCCTGAATTCACAAACTGTAACTGATGGAATCCTTCCAATCCTAGTGATTCTGAAACCCTGATTGTCATCAATCCCATTCTCCATCCCATTTATTCCCATTTGTCTCATTCCAACCCCCACAATGTCTCACTCTAAAGCTACAGGCTCTTATCCACTCTTTTCTCTGGAATACCTCCTCTATAGAGAACAACCTTCAAACTCACTTTTATTTTAACCCTTTTCCTTTTTCATTTCTTTCTTCTCCTAAATCTCACTGATACTCGCCTCTCTCCTGATGACACAAATTCCTCGGCCACCCTTTCCTAGCACTTGCTGCACTTTCACTCCTCTGCAAATCAACAGTCAAATTGGGGGAATTAGAATACTCCTTGTCCCCATTGTCACTCTCCCTTACTCAGCAACCTCTCCTCTCAGGTTCATTCAATCTATCTCTACCACCAAAACAAAATTCTGGTCACTGTTGTCTACTGATCTCAAGTGAGTTCAGTGACCAAAGTCGCAGTCCTTTCTATCTTTCTCCCCTCTTGCCCTCCTCATACCAACACATCCAACACTGAACTCATCATTTTTTCACCACAAACCCTAACCACTCCTGAACTTCACTTTTATAGTCCAGGTACACTACTATCCCCCTAGTCACCCTGGCTCACAATCCAGTTGTCATCCTCAGCTCTTTACCTTCCTAATTTACTTACCAAATTTACTGTCATAATATCTCTCATAAATATTACCTTTGCTCTGCTGACAGTCACCACCTTGGTGCAGGATTTCCTCATCTTACTCCTGGACTATTGCAATAGACATCTACTTCAAGTCATTCCTGACTCTAATCCATTCCCATTCAGTTATAAAATTAACCTTCTTAAAGAAACAATTTCTCCATGTCACCCCCTATTCAGTAAACTCTAAGTGGTCCCTATCATCTCTAGGATCAAACATGAAATCATCTGGCACTCAAAGATCCTAATGTCCTACCTCTCCCTCCTACCTTTCCAATCTTACTTCATATTTACCTCCACTGCAGTCCAATGACACTGGCCTCGCTGTTCTTTGGACAAGATGCTCGATTTCCCAACTCTGGGAATTTTCAATGGTTATCTCTCATGCCTAGAATCTCTCCTCATCTCTGCCTCCTGGCTTCCTTCAAATCCCAGCTGAAATCCTACTTTCCACAAAAAGTCTTTGCTGATCTCCCTTTTAATGCTAGTATCTTTCATTTGTTGATTGTCTCCAATTTATCTGGCATATATCTTGCTTATACATACTTGTTTACATGTTATCTACTCCCACACCCCATTAGACTATGAGTTCTCCAGAAGGATTGCCTTTTGTTTTTTTCTTTTAATTGAAGATGGAGATTTTCATGAATATCTTGTGCTGATACTTTAGTTACAACAATAACTTGCTCAGCTTTAGGGTGGGGGTGAACTTGATTCACATGGTCCTCCCTTCTTTTTTAAATGCTTATAATATATCTAAAGGTTATTCATAAAAATTATCCCCAGGAAATCCTCTCAAAATATGCTAATGAGTCAACTTTTAGGGGAAAGAGAACCCCTAATATTTTGGAGAGATATTTCAATCTATGAACTGGTTATATTCTGTGCCTTTCTAACTAGCTGCTGGCATCCTTCTATCACTTTCTTTGCTGCAGACTGAATACACATACATGTAGCTCACAAAAACATCATTATTGAGAATGAATTTTTAATGTGAAATCAGGAAATAGAAAAAACTTTACGAAACAGTGGAAAATGACTTGCAGAAAGGCCCATCAGCAGCAGGTCTTACTATAGAAGGCCTACAACTGAAGAGAGTTACAGGGAAAATAAAACCTTTCACAGTTTTTCCTCAGTTTTTAAAGGGGCAGTTTTTAAAAAAAAATTCTTTCTCTTTAAATTGTTATGGTCATTATATTCTTTGTTTCACTAAGTGAAACCAACCTGCTATTCTTTGACTGCTCATCCTAGAGCACAGACTCCAAGATGACTACAGGGTTCTGATTGTAATTGTGCTGCTGTTATTCCCTTTGCAAGACATTCCTCTCCATTCTGCCTCCTCTTACTGTACTCAAATCCATCAGTCACTTATGGTCTCCCACAGAGTGATTCAAAAGCTCCTGGTCTGGTAAAACTTTCTTTTCTATCATCAGACATGAACTCAGCTTCTTATGAGGCTGTAAAGGAATACTACCCCTTTCAATCTGAAAATTCCAGGATTCCCAATTAGGATTTCAAAATTCTTTCTTCCACACACAGGGAAATCAATCTAAAAGGTCCAAGTCCCAAAATATATGCCAAACACATATGCAAAATATTCATGCTAGTACCTTTTTAGTAATGAAGAACTAGAAACAGATTACGTGTCTATCAATTATGTAATGCCCTGACAAATTTGTTGAACACAGATGTAGCAGGATATTACCACGTTGCAAGAAACAACAAATATGATGTTATAAAATCAGAGAAACATGGAAAACATGGATTGATGCAGAGTGAAGTAAGCAGATTCAGGAAAAGAATATATAAAGAAAATACCTAAAGACTCGGGAAAACAATATATGCATATATAACGACCATAACAATTTAAATGCAAAGAATATTAAAAATGGAGTATTGTATAATTATAATGCGCAAGTTTGGAACCTAGAGAGGAACAGAAAAAAAGTCCCTCCTCCTCTTTATTGCAGAAGAAGGGCATTGGATTTTTTATACACTGTCAAGTGGGGTAAATGTGTGGGTTGGTCTTACTGAACTGTTTTTTCCTCTTTCTTTTTAAATCTTTGCTACAATGGAAATATCTCTGCATAAGGAAGAAGACATATATTCTGAAATAAATATGATGTAGAAACAAAAGGCATTAAAAAAGGAAAGCACCGTGAAAGTTTGTTGTCATTTTTTAAACTGCTTCCCTCTTTTTTCCTCTTCATTTTTCCTTGATTCAGAATTTTCAGAAAAAATCTCTCCAGGAAACATCATTAGCTCTGGTCAGCAGGCAAGTTCAGAGGAAGTAAGAAGAATAAACCTCCTCACTCAGTAGGCAGCCAGTCTGGCAACTCTTCTTCCCTCCGGAGGTCACTGAGTCCTACACTACGGTCAGACTGACAGAAGAGGGCTCCTGGTAGATTTTATGATCCATAATAACAGTCCTCCCCATGATGCAGCTGGGATAAAAGGACTAATCAAATTTCATGCTTCAGGGTATGAGCTGATTACTGCCAGGGGCAGAAAGGAATTTATTCCCTGTGGTTTAGCCTTGCATGGGGCAACCAGGTGTATGCTGTGGGGTTTCTCACTCTACTGACAGATGTGAAGGGGGAAAAAAATGATTCGTGAATCTCAAGCCCTCCCCTGCACAATGAACAGTTTCAGCTTTTAAACCAAAGATAATAAGGAAGTGATAGAGAGCTCATTGGAGAAGTTTTGCTGAGACTATGATATCTGTTCAGATGTTGACATTGAGAATGTACCTGGGGGACTCTTTGCAAGGCCTGGTCCCTAGAAATGAGGTTCACAGCCACTCTTGGATGACACCAGGGAATCAGCTAGAAATCCTTGGCTACTCTAGGCTCTACCCTCAGACTGTATTTAAAGGTCTATATTGACCTCAGAGCTGGAGAAGGAAATAGCAAACTTCTCTAGTATCTTTTCCAAGAAAACCCCGAATGGGATCACAAAGAATCAGATAGGAACAAAATAACTGAACAACAACGAAAATGGACCTCACAAGTATCCTACATTCTTATGCATCTTTGAGGATGGTATTGTTTCAGGTCTAAGCTGTCCTTTCATTAGCATCACGCCAGTTCATATCCATCTAGGGGTTTTTATGAATTTCCTATTAGTCCCCAAGAAAAATCACCCATCACAACCCTTCCTCTTCCTCACTGAATATTTAAATCTTACTTGGACTTCAAAATAGAGCTCAAATTCTGTCTCTTTAATAAATATTTCCAAGCTGCTCTAGCTCACAATGATCTCTTTCTTTTCTGAACACCTCTGGCATTTATCATTTTTTCGTCACTTGGCAGCTATCAGAATGCTATCCTCTCATATTATATGGCTATTTCTTGTATTAGTTCATTATTCCTGTACTTGTGGGGTTTTTCTGTGTTTATTTTTCTGTATTATATTTATGTAAGTATTTTGACAATAGGGCCTTCCTTTTTTTCTTTATCTTTCCAGTGGCTTGCAAGTAAAAGGAATTTCATAAATGTTCACTGAACAGTTATTTCCCTATAAATAAATGGTCCTAGTAGGATGGAAACAAATTTGAAAAGAAGAAAGATAAACTATCAACAACCATTTGAAAAAGTGCTACAAATATCTAATAAAAATGCAAATTAGAACTACTAATTTTCATGCTCAGTAAATTGGAAAAGATGATACAAAATGAAAAGAGGAAAGGTTAGAAGCACATTGATGGACTTATTGGTGGAGCTATGGTTTATTCCAATCATTCTGGAAAATGATTTAGAATTGTAAGACAAAATCCACCAAATTGTTCATGAACTCTAACCAGCATTCTTACTACTACACTATGTCCCAAGGACACTAAAGACAGACAGATTTTATATGCAACAAAGTATTTGTAGTGGCTCTTTTTGTAGACACAAAATGCAAGAAACAACATGTGTTCCTATTGATTGAGATAAGACTAAACAAATTGTAGTATGTTAACAAAATGGAGTGCAGTTGCACCATATGAAATGACAAACTTGAGGAATTTGGAGAAATACACCAAGATTTGTGTTAGATAAATCAGAATAATGTAAGTGGAACCAAGAGAACAATTAATTCAATATAACACAGTGAAAATAGCATAAAAGGCAGCTCAAATCTGATTAGTTGTAATGACCCATCTTGGTCTAAGAGAATAGATGATGAAAGAGATTATTAGTTTTTAGTTTAGTATCTATTCTGCCACTCTCATTTTTATTAAATTGTCTAATCCATTCACATTTAAGGTTACAATTGTTAGGTTTGTGTTTTCTTCTATTTGTTTTTTTTT
>CM053598.1:198399737-198437748 GCA_028646575.1 Pseudocheirus occidentalis
GGTAAACCTTGGCTTCTTTATCTCTAGAATTGGGCTAAAAATATCATCTACCTCCCAGAGTCGTTGTAAAGATAAAATTAAATGTTATTTGTAAAGCACATACAAACCATAAGCAATTATATTACGCTAGCTAGTGTTATTATTAAATGCTAGCTGTTATTCTAATAATCTTAAATTCTTCCCAGACAAAACCCAGTATAAGTCCCCTGCCTTTTATCACAGACATACATCTCTCTTTCACTATGGGAATTTTCTTTAGTTTAATCAATCAATAACCATTTATTAAGCACCTGTCATATCTGAGTCAGAGTCAATAAATATTTATTAAGTGCCTATTATGTGCCAGGCACTATGTTGAGCATACAAAGAAAGGCATAAAACCATCCTTTCCCTCAAGAAATTTATAACACTAGGGAAAGACTACCTATGGAAAAAAAAACACTGAAAAGCAAAGAGATTAAAGAGCAACTGGCTGAGAGATGTGATGAAGTCCAGGGCAGTGGGAAATGTTCTGAAGAGGTATGAATATCCAAGCTGAATTCTTCTCACAATATGATAAGTTTCTGGAGATCCTGAATTTCATGAAAGCAGCTGTGTAGGAAATGATGGGGAAAATTCTCAGAGAACCATCTTCAAATGGCAGAGAAACTAGCAAGAGCTCCCAGATGTCAACTCATTCCACTCCAAGCAGAGGGAGAGGAGGGCTGCCCAGGGATAGCTGAAAAGGTGTGAGCTTCAGGGTTGATTTTATTTTACAGAATGATAATTTCTGGAGATTATGATATCCGGGACAGCAGGTAGCCTAGGGGGAAATGAAGGGTGGGAAATGCACATTCCAATAATTACACTAGGCATTCAGGACTCAAGTATGGAGGATGAAGTAATCCTTTCTCTGAAAGAGTTTATGCCCTTCCCTTTACTCTTCAGGAGAGTTACTCTCTTCTACTTCCCCTATTACAGTACTCCTTGATTGCTTCTACCTTATTTTCTCATAGCCTCCACCATCACTTTCTTAAAAACAAAAACCTTTATTCTTTCAAAGAGTTTTTATTCATAGATTTTCTTTTTAATTTTTAATTAACAAAATCATTTTTCCTTCAATTTCCCCATTGATGAGAAAAAAGACCAAAAAAAACCCCAAACTTGCAAAATCTTTGCAATAAATGTGCATAGTTAAGCAAAAATAATTCCCAAATTGGTCATGTATAAGAAACATATGCCTCAATATGCAATGATTCCATCATCTCTCCAACAGAAGATAGAAAGCATTAATCATCAGTCTTCTGGAATCATAGTTGATTAATTTCATTAAATGTTTTATGTTTTTCAACACTGAAAATATTGTATAAATTGTTCTCCTAGTTCTATTGATTACACATTGCATCAGTTTATGCAAGTCTTCCAAGGTTGATTGGAAACTGTCCCCTTCATCATTTCTTAAAGCACAATAGTATTTCATTACATTCATATACTGTATCATAATTCATTCAACTTCTAACTTTATGAGTACTTCCCTAGTTTCCTGTTCTTTGTCATCACCAAAAGAGCTGTTACAAATGTTTTTGTCCACATATGTCCTTTCCTCTTCTTTCTATCTTTTTTCCTTCTATCTTTCTTTGCCTTCCTTCTATTTACCTACCACCATCTGTTACTGGTATCACTGGGCAAAAGTAATAATAAAAAAATTAGAATGTAATAATTTGAGGGAGGAATAATTGCAAATTGTTTTCCAAACTGGTTATGCCAAATTATAGCCCCACAAATAGTGCATTAAGTGCTTATTTTCCCATAGCACCCCCCAAATTTGTCATTTTTCCTTTTGTGTTATCTTTGCCAATCAGATAAATGTAAGATGAAACCTCAGAGTTGCTTACATTTCATTTCTCTAATTACTGGTGATTTTTGGAGCATTTTAAAAATTATGGCTATTGAAAATTTGGATTTATTTTTTTTGAAAAGTACCCGTCCATATCTTTTCACCATGTATCAATTGGAAATTAGAGCCTTATCAGAGAAACTTGTGGCAAAGATTTTTCCCAATTATTGATTTCTCTTTTTAACTTTATTTAATCATAATTGTTTGTTTTATCTTCTAGGGTTTTTCCACCATTTGTCCCTTGTATTGAGTTCTTCTCTCATTCATAGGTATGAAAAAATTTGTCTTTGCTTCCTTAATTTGCTCTTGCTAGCAGCACGTATGTCTAAACAAAGTATTCATTTGAAATTTATGATAGGAATGAGATGTTGGCTTGTACTAAGTTCCTCTTCTTGTTCAGTCATTATCAGTTGAGTTTGACTCTTTGTGACCCCATTTGGGATTTCCTTGACAGAGATACTGGAGTGATTTGCCATTCCCTTCTCTAGCTCATTTTACAGACAAGGAAACTGAGGCAAACAGGATTAAGTGACTTGCCCAGGATCACACAGATAGTAAGTGTATGAGGCCAGATTTTGACTCACAGAGATGAGTCCCCTTGACTCCAAGCCCAGCACTCTATCCACTACACTATCTAGCTGTACTTAGTTTCTAACAGACAGCTTTCTAGTTTTCCCAGAAATTTCATCAAATAGTGAATTCTTACCAGTATTTGGGATTCTCCCAGAACCTTGTTGAGAGATTAAAATTATCTCTCCTCTGCTCACTTAATGACCAGATACGGGTGCATCTTTAACTTTTCTTTCTCTCTTGCCTCTCATTTTCTTACTCACAGAACTTCCCAATGGGTTGGTTGGTTAGTTGTTGTCCTCAAATAGGACCCAAATGATATCACTATGTTAGAGTCAAGGTAAAATGTGTCCAACTTGGCCGATCAGACCAAGGTGAGCTCATAAGGCTCTACTCTAGCTCAGGCTCAAATAGTCCATGTGAACATTTGGAATGGAGAGATCTCTCAATTTGCACATCTCATGTTTCTTTATTGCCGTTCTATACTGTATGTAGAGCACTGTGCCTTCTTTGATGCAGGCATGCTATGCTGGGTGGTCCTGTACCAGTGTCCCTAAGTCAGGTGCTCTATCCACTGTGCTACCAAGAGACTTATGATCTTTACTTTTTCTCTACTCATTCTATCTGCAATGTCAGTTCCTTTGACTTACATGAACTTTGCGGGTTTATTTTTTGAAGTTTTTGTCTTTTCCTTCTCTTATGGTAAATTTTCTTCTACTTCCTTATTTTTTTCAAATATATCATTCTTTCTTTCATTGCCAATTTTTGTGAATCTTTTTCATTGTTTTTACAAGTTTTATATACAGTTGCTTGTCTTCTTTAATTCTGTATTGAATGCTTCAGTATCCCATGTAATTCCTCATACTAATAACTTCTTTTCAAAGTTAAATTAATCTTTTCTACCATTATGCAGATTTTTATTTTTGTTCAAGATCTCTGAGCAGTCTGTAGAATTCCCTTTCTCATGTGTATTTTCTGGTTCATTTTCCTTCATATTATAGTTCAAGAAAAATGTATTTATTTATTTTATATTTGTTTGTATTTCCTTCCTGCAGTATCCCCCACTGACTTCACCCTAAATAAATTCCTTAACACAACATGCATATTCCTGCCAAACAAATCCCCATATTGTTGGAATTGATTCTTTTTTTGCCTTTTTTATGTCCCTAATATTTCACACAATATCTAACAAGCAGCAAATTTTAATTGACTGACTCATTGGTCAAAACTGTTCTTGTTGTTATTCAGTTGTTCCTGTCATGTCCAATTCTTCATGACCCTATTCAAGGTTTTCTTGGCACGAATACTGGAGTGGTTTGTCATTTCCTTCTCCAGTTCATTTTGCAGATGAGGAAACTGAGGAAAATGGGAACAAGTACAGGGTCATATTGCTGGTAAGGGTCTGAGGTCAGATGTAAACTGAAGTCTTCCTGATTCCAAGCTCATGCTCTGTCCACTGTACTGCCTACCTGCCCCAAACTGACTGAAATTGGCTATGCCCGCAAAATACAAGTGCCTTCATTTTAAGTTTACCCATCATTTCTCTGATAAAAGGTGAGTGGTACATTTCATATTCAACCCTCTGGACTAATATTTTATCATTTCATTGATCAGAGTTTTAAAGTCTTTCAAAGTTGTTTTTCTCGGCAATATTTTGGTTATCGCATAAATTGTTCTTAGTTCAGTTCACTTCAGTCTGCAATAATTCTTATTGGTCTTCCTAGCCACCTTCTAAACTGTTTCATAATTTCTTTCTGTACAATAATATTCTATTACACTCATATACAATGTTTAGTCATTCCTCAATAGGAGGACACCCCTTCCACTTAAAATTTTGGGCTTATATGAGAAGATTCTACTGTTTTATGAATTTTCTGTTAATTTATCTACTTGTGAGGTGGGTTTACATCCAGGTTTTATTCCTCGGACTTTCTACCATTTAATCCTCTTTTATTACATTCCTTACAGTTCGTATCTAACTCTTATTATTCAGTCATTTCAGTTGTGCCTGATTCTTTCTGACCCCATTTGGGATTTTCTTGGCCAAGATACTGGAGAGGTTGGCCACTTCCTTCTGCAACTCATTTTCCAGATGAGGAGCTGAGGCAAATAGAGTTAAGTGACTTGCCCAGGGTCACACAGCCAGTAAGTGTCTGAGGTCAGATTTGAACTCAGGAAGATGAGTCTTCCTAACTCCAGGCTCAGCACTCTATCCACTGCACCACTTGTATTTATTTGTTGTTGGGTCAGTCTGGGGAGTGAACTAGAAACAAAGAGTTAAACTAAGCCTGAAGAACCAGGCAGGTATCAAAGGTGAGATGTCTTGAATTCAGGCAGAATTACTGGGTAGCAGAAAGCATGAACCCTATCATAGAGCCCTGGTAAACAGCCTAGGACTTCAACAGCAAAGAAGGGGAAGAGAAAGGGAATAAGTATTTAGTAAGTACCAACTAGCAAATCCCAGCATGAGGGCCACAAGCCGAACAGGTCATTGGGAATACAAAACTGAGTATTTGAACAGACATAGTGAGCAGCATCATAGGATTTAAGAGCTAGAAAAGAACTTAGAAGAGACCAAGAGGAACAGAGTCACTTCACAGACAGGGAAACTGAGATATTGATAGGTGATATTAATGACCCACAGTTACATGATAAGTAACAAACCCAGTATTCTACCCATTATGTTTGTGTTGGGCTGATTCTGACCTTTTCCTTCCCCACCCCTCCAAAAAAGAGTTTATTTATAGTTAGATGAAATTCTAGACAGATAAATATAAAACCTTTCACATGGGTTCAAAAAACCAAGTTTCACAAGTACAAGTTAAGGTCGAGGGAGATACTGTTAGATAATAGTTTGGAATAATAATGATAATAGCCAACATTTTTAAATTTCTTTAAGGTTTGCAAAGCATATATATATAATATACACGCATATGCATACATACATATATACATGTACACACATATATACATGTACACACATACACATATACACATACATATATACATATAGATATGTAATGCTTTGATTTTTTAAATATAATATAATCATACATATATGCTTATATAATGATAATATTATATAATAGATTATGTTATATTTTATACATGTATATAAAATCCCACTTGATCCTTACAGCAACCTTGTGCTATTATTATCCCCATTTTACAGATAAGGCAACTGAAGCACAGAGAGGTTAAGTGACTCATCCAGGGTGACATAGTTAGTACATAGTTATATAGCTACCTAGTATGAGGCAAGATTTGAACTCAAGTCTCCCTAACTCCAGCTTCTTTACTCTATCCACTGTAAGTGTACTTAGGTGCCTAGAGTTGGGGACTTTCTTGGACTGCAAGCTCAATGCCTCAGTAGTATGTGTGCTTGGTAGTCACAAAAGTTAATGCTGATCTTGGGCTGAATTAAGGGAGGCATAGCTAAAATTTGGGGAGGAGTAGAGTTAATCGATGCTTTGTTTTCATATTCTAGAGAAATCTCACCCTTAAGACAAACTTACTAAAGAATGGGTTTTATATTTCAAAGGATTCTGATAGCTTCCATTTTAAAAGTTCCATTGCTTATCTAGCTAGCTTCCAAGTTCTGTCTATGGATTGTAAAAATGGAAGGATTGGCTATCAGAGCTTAAATACAGTGTGAGTCCTTGAGGAATTGCTGGGGACTAGAAAAGGCCTTCCGTCTTAGTTATCACTCTGGTTAAGCAACTATATTAAATATACTTTTATAAAAGCTATTGTCATAACCAGCATGCTAAGAGGGGCTCTGTTTAAATGGGGACTTATGATTCTCCCCTCTCCTCCAATTTTATTTTGACCTTTTTTACTTTTTTACTAAAAACAATTATCTTCCCCAGCTTTGGAAGTTAACAAAAGGAGATTTACTTATCCAAAAGAAGGAAAGGATAATCAACAGAAATGTGTATTAAGGAGACTGAAAGTAGATACAGACAAAAAATGCTCTCCTGCCTCTAAGCTGCTTGTATTGGCCTGACACCCAGACATCAAGGGTAGCTGAAGCACTTTGTAGCTGTTTCATACTCAGGACACAAGAAAGTTATATCAACTGCCTGAGCTTTAAGGTTCTTAAGTCCATTTTGTCTTGAAGGTGTTTTCAATACCTTTTTAAGAAAAAAAAAACTAACCTAACTTTATCTGTGGGGATATTAAAATATTGCTCCTACCAGAGGTGGGTTCTGACCTATGGAAATTATAAAGGAGAAAGTACAGGGAGAAATTTATTCTACTTTTACCTAAACATAGGAATATATTGTCTTAGCATTTCCCATAAACATCCCTATAGCAGAAAGAAATTGTTGCTATCCTCATTTCAACCACCAATCCTCATGTGATATACGGGGCCATTTCCCTCTTGCTCTCAGTTGTCTAATTATATTTTCTGAAGGACACCAATAAACAGTATAGGCCATCAGCATCACTTCAGCCTGAGCCTAGCTGCCATCATGACCAATAGAGTCCCAGTTCACAAGTTGGAATTCATTCTGTTCTCATCCCCTCAGCCCTGTCACTTGCCTTCCCCTCCCACCGTCAAGTGCTGCACTGTCATCAGGCTTGGAATGGCCATAATAATTCAGACTGACAGTATCTATAGCATTAAGCCGAAATACTTCAGTGAAATTGCCTCTTTGCTGTCTCTGCTCTGGGTTATAAAGATTCCTCATGGCTCACACAATCCCCTCCAGCTCTGGAGCCAGAGGGGCTGCCCTCAGAAAGCCACTTCGGGACTGAATTCAATTTTTTCCTTGAAGCATGTTGCCTGATGATTCCTGAATGCAATGCAGCATAATTATGGCTAGGGAAACCCCAGAAGGGCTGCCCCTCTCACTTTTCTCATCCCACACCCTGATCCAATAGCTGATGAGATTTACCCATTTTAATCCTTTTACTTATGTTTGAGAAGATTCAGGGCTAAGGTATTAGGAAACTTTTATGGAATAGTAGTTTTCATGGATTTAAGGTCTCATACTGGGGAGAGGTTGTAAATGTCTTCCAGATATTCTTAACTGAGATTGTCAAGTAGGGCCTGACAATCTAATTTCCTGGAAAGCCACACACGGTTTTCATTGGGTGATTATCTCCCTTGGTGTCCTTGTTCAGTAATTCAGTCATCTCTGACTCTGAGTGACCTCATTTGGGGTTTTCTGGTAAAGATTCTGGAGGTTTGGCCATTTCCTTCTCCAGCTCTTTTTACTGATGAGGACATTGAGGCCAACAGGGTTAAGTGACTTGCCCACGGTCACACAGCTAGTAAGTGTCTGAGGCCAGATTTTAACTGAGGAACATAAGTCTTACTGACTGTAGGCCCAGAACTATATCCACTGTGCCATCTAGTTGCCCTCTCCATCTAACTAGTTTTTGTTTATTTTGAAAATTAACCATATGATTTAGAACACTTTAGGGTCAGGATCAGAATGGTTATAGTCATAAAGAATGTGAATTTACCCTCCTTGGAAGCCTTCCAGCCTAGGATAGAAATTATTGAAAATAACTTATTGGAGATATTATACATTATTTAGATGGAGATTGGGTTAGATGACTTGTTAAGTATCTCCCACAAATAACAGGATGTTACAGTTCTGGCATCCCACAGAGAGGATAAGAGTATGAGCCTTTGTTGGGAATCCTTGGAATTATAGTCTTCACACCCTGGAAGAGATTGTGTTTTGCAAGATTTAAGATGGGGGTAGGATGGAGGTAGAAAAGTAGGAAAGTGGAACGGGCTGGACTTCTCTCAGCAGTAAAAGCATTTCAACTAGTCTACAAGTCAAACTGAGGGGGAAACAGTTATCGAGAGAAGGAAAGAGAGAGAAAGGAAGGGGCAGAGGCAGGCAGATGGAGCCAAGAGGGCAGCAACACAGGCAGTAGTATGATGGAAGATACTTCGAATGAGCATGGACAATGGGTGTTGATGAGCTTGGAGCTTCCTTTCTCACCTATTGAAGAGACTGTAGAAGAATAATTATTTCTCCCTCAAAAGACTATTGGAATGGTGATATGCTTTACTTCATTCCATCCCCTGTTTTATATTCATCTGCAATCAACAGGTTTACTTCTTAAGTGTTTTCCATTGAAGTGTGTGTGTGTAATGTCTGATTTCTTGTGTCTTTGAAAGTGCTTTCCCATACACAAAATCCATGATCAAGTACTAAGGCTCTGTACTGACCTTCTGTATATTAGTTATATACTAGAATGTGAATGGAGGATAACTGTCCCTTGCTAGAAATAAATACAATTTAAGTAGGGTAAAATATTTCAATCTCTGTCCAAAATCTTAGGGTACTTAGCTGGGAGCAACATGAGTCAAAGGTGAAAAGAGAACCTCTTGATTATAATTTTATTAATAATTTTAATAAACTTCCCAAGAGGCAATATTTAAACCAGATCAGGAATATTCCATCTTGTCCCCTAGACTAAAGAAGCTCTTTGTTATAACCAGTCCAGGTTACTTTGAATATAGAGTATCAGACGAATCTCCAGGTTCCTAAGTGAAAGAGAAAGATAGTGGAATACAGAAGGTCAGATTAAGACAAAGTCATACTCCCAGGTTTTCCTCTCTTACTGGTCAGAGGAATGTGTAGTATGGGAAGAATCCACTCCTTCCCCTTTTCCTCTTGCAGGGAGGTGCATAAGAAAAAGCTAGTACCCTCCCAGCTTTGCTCCACAGCACGTCTGCTTCTTATGCAGCTGAGAAATTCTATGATTTTTATTATTCATTTTCATATGTGATTTATGAAGTGTTGTAACAAAGATTAAACACTGCTCTAACTGTTTGGCTCCAAACCAATTACAGGGTTGAATCCCTGTGGGTTTTGAGGTGCCAAGAAAAGAATGATCCCATTTATATGGAATATTTCAGGGCAATGAAATATACTCATTATTATGAAATATACTCATTATGGAGCCAGAACAGCTAGCCAAGGAAAAACTCTTCTGATGGGGGGGGGGGGAGAGAAAGGACCTTAAAGAACCCTAAGAAGAGTAATGGCCAGGGTCCAAAAGACACATTTACTTATATATTTCCCAGTGAAAGGTATACATTGGGGAGTAACATAAACATAACTTTCTGATTTGAAAGAGCACTGCTTCTAAATGGGTTCTAAAAATTAAGATGATCCCTTCGTCTCCCTCAAGGCACTGCCTTTCACGAATGAAGTGTCAATCACAACACAGGCACATGTCACATTTTCCCCTCTCACTCCCCCCCACAATCCCTTTCTCTTCCAATGCTCACTCCAAAGTCAGCAGGCTCTCCTAAAAATCCCGTCTTAGAATTTGTAAATTTTATGAAGTCTTTACACTCTGATCTCTTCCCTTGACTGAAATACCTTCAAAAAGCCTCACGCGTAGAATACAGCTTCATATTATGAAAAGAAAATGAAAAACAACCCCTACAGGGTTTCTTTTGGTTGTAGAATCTTTATTATTACTATTATTAACATGGTAATAATAATATGTAACAGTAATAATAAATAAAGCGCGATTCAAAGAAAAGGGAGGCATGCTTGCCAAAAGCTTTCACCACTTTCGTGGCGGATGTCTTGTGTAGAGTCTAAACTGAAGAAGGGTTCCCTCATGATGGCAGAGTATTTTAGATGCTCCTGGTTGTGGGTAATGTTGGTCTAATTACATTCAACCTCAGAAAATTGCAGGGACTAAGTGAAACTCAAAAGAGGTTGGACTAAAATCCGTATATGAAAAATCAAAGGGATTTTGGTTGTCTTGTCTAGACAGTAAAATTCAGCTGGATGCCCAATCCATCAAGTTAATACATCCGGGACAGACAATGTAAGCAGACAACAAATTGGATGCAGAAAGGAATAAAAAGAAATGAGTGGGTGGGTGTTTGTTTTGGAAATTTTACAGTATTTTGACAATCTCAAGCTGTTCTCTGAAACAAAACTCTATCTTTTTAACACCAATGACCAATGTTTCCTCCTGGAAAGTCTTTAAACACCTTAATCTCCTAAAAATCAGAATTCCACATAACCCAAAGCATTCTTATGACAGCCTGTACACAGAAAATTGTAAGGATAAGGGATATCATAAAAAATAAAGACAAAGATAATCGGTAAGGGACCACTTGAATGGTCTCACAGTGTTGCTGGAAGGCGGGCCTACACAACATACAGTCCTCAGACCACTTGTAGCCCACCAAAGGATTTCAGGAGGCCCATAAAAAAAGTAGAGGATGTAAAAATGTAAAGAAAAGATGTAAAAAGGGCTGTGTCTGTGCCCCCACTTAACTCATCTTCCACTAGTCACTGCTGTGCCTATCATTTAACTTGAATTGTACTGTGTACACGCTCCTGTTTGTCACATGACCTGCAGCAACCAACCATCAGTCTGTCTGTAGTCTGAGAAAAGTGATTTCACAATAAATAAAAGTCTTAAGTAATAAATGCAATTAATTGATATTCATTGAGATTTCTCTTTTTTGAAGTAGTTTATTCGCAAAACAGTTTAATCATTAATGATGCCTTTACTTGAAAAGTGAGCTGCTAAAAACCTATCTGCAGCCGTGGAAGTTTAGTTTTTTTTTAATTTTGGACTCTACCTACCACCAAGTTGTGTAGGTCTGTTGTAAGGGATGAAAAGAGAAAGAGACAGACAGAGACAGAGAGAGAGATACAGACATACACACATGCATAAATATTACATATACAAACATAAAATTATGTGCCCTTGTGAGATATGTGTCTACAGGGTTTGTCTAAATGAGGCTTATAATTACCTCTGAAATCTGGTCTACCATTCTCCATCATCTTCTTTCTTAGGACCCGAAGGTCAGTAGCTAGGTGTTTGCTCCTTCCCTTGCCTAGAGTTATTGGGTTAGACCTATTCCTTAATTATTGCTTGTCTAGGGGGTGTAATTTAAGAGTTTCATTACAAAAGCTGCTTCATGGTAACTAACCCTTAGTTTAAGGATTATACCCATCAGCTCAGTCACTTTCTTCTGAATACTTGGTTACACAAAAGACCATCATAAATAATGCAATAGCTAATAAATCAATTTATCTAGGCAAAGAGTAAATAGAATTTATAGACATTATACAGATTAGAATGTATCAGCAAAATGTTTAAAAGTGAATGAGCTTGGTTAAAAGCCGAGTAATATGCATATATTTACATGATACTTTAAGATATATATATATATACAACACATTCATAATGTAAGTATAGATAATTATACATCACTTTATATTATTGTATGTATTATGTATATTTATGATACAGATGGATACATTATGTATCCATAATACCTATATGCATATATGTGGCTACAATACATAAAGACATATAAACTCATGTTTATCTTATGCTTCACAAAGCATTTTCCCTGTAACAACTCTGTGAAAAAGATAATACAAGCATTATCGTTTCCATCTTACTGATGAGAAAAATATATTTCAAATGACTTAATCAGGATCACACAGCTGGTATGTGCCAGAACCAAGACTTGAAGTTAGGTCTTCTGACTCCTTGACTTCCCACTGCATTGGTACCTTCCTGCTGGCTGTAAGCATCTGCTCTGCCCTCCTGATAAAGCATTCTATGAAGCAGCTCGTAATGAGCTCCAACATCTGATGTGAGAAAGGTATCCCATAATTCTACTTTCCCTTATTCAATAGTATTCTGGAGAGCTACAGCTGTGAAAGCCTCCAGCAGTTTCCCACTGGCCTTCTGATTTTGAGCCAAGGGAAGAAACCTCAAAGGCATACTTCTCTAAAGCTGATTGATGCCCTTTGAGACCTTCACCAATGGAAGTTTTTCAAGCCCCTTCCTTCTCTCATTTCCTAGCTTCCACAGAAAGATTTTCTGCCTGTTACCCTGGTGCCACAGACCTTCATTAGAGAAATCAAAGCATAGACTCTTACAGGTGGTTCATCTCCTGAGTCTAGAAAAAAAGGACCGGAATCTTCTAAGTGAAGTCAGTCTTGATTATTGATTTCTCTTTCCAGCTGAAGGTTTTGAGAGGGCCTGATTAAATCATAAACTGCTGCTTAAGGCTTAATGCTGCCTCAGAACTCTGAGCCAAACCTTGGTGTCCTAAGGGCACTTCGGCTCAAATACAAGTCTGAGCATTTAAGTTTCATGTTAAATTGTTCTACCTCAAAATGGTTACTTGAACTGCTTGTGCTGTACAGGCTACTAGCCCCAGAGGTAAATAATTAGATTTAAACCACTGATTATAATCCATGATGCAAAGGTGGGTTCAGTAGCACAGATGAAAAAATCTCCTTGCTGAGATTTGTAGCTATTGTCTAAATAATGCAGAAGAGAAGGAAATGGATTAAGCATTTATGTAGCCTTTTACTACATACTGGAGACTATACCAAGTACTTTACTAGTACTGTCTCATCCAGTCCTTGTAACAACCCTGCCAAGGGAATCTCCATTTTGCAGTTTAGAAAACTGAGATATAGAAAGGCTTAGTGACTTACCCAGGGTCACACAGCTAGTAAGAGTATGAGTAAGAGGTCAGATATCTACTAAGGTCTTCTTGACTCTAGGCCGAGCTCTCTATTCACTAAAACACAAGACTGCCACTTCACAATTATTATTTGATCAATAACCAAATTTTGATTAATCAATTAGTTAACCATTATTTTTGAGTATCTGTTATGTGCCAGCCACTAGAGAACCAAATACCAGCCCCTACTCCCCCCCACAAAATAATAAAAAATAAAGGATCCTTATTCTCAAGAAGCTTACATTCTAAAGCTAATTTGAGAATGAAGATTTCACATATATAGGTATATGTGTACATATACATATATGTACAATCACAAATATACATATATATATATACATACACTCTGGGTATACATATATACACACACAGAATAAATATAAAGGCAATAAACACAAATAAATTCAAAGTACTTCAATATAAGATAGTTTAGGAGAGAGGGCACTAATAATTGAGGGATGAGGAAATGTGAAGGAAGAGAGGGATTCTAAGAGGCAGAGGGAGGGAGACATGAAATGTATTCCAGATAGTGGAGCTGTCCAGTACAAGAATACTGAGATGAGAAATGAAGTTTCATGCATGAAAAAGAGAGAAGATCAAGTTTTCTGGTTTACAGAACACAGGAAAGAAAGCAGTACACAATATAGGCTGGAAAGATAGACTGGAATCAGATTCTAAAGGATCTTAAAAGCTAAAAAGAGGAGTATATGTTTTATCCTGGAGGCAATAGGATAATAACCCCTGAATAACTGAATAATAATTCAGTTTACTGAGTGGGAAAGTAATGTTCAGATCCACACATAAGGAAAATCATTTTGTTATCAGCATAGAAAGTGAACCAGAATGAGAAAGACTGAAGGCAGGAAGATCAACTAGGAGGCCATCGCAATAGTCTAAGCAAGAGGGGCTGTCGTTTTGGATTAAGGTGGTGGATTTGTCTGTTGAGAGAAATTGAATGTAAGAAATGTAAGAAAGACAACTGTCACGAGTAAAATTCAACAAACGTAGACTGAGACAAATGTTCTCTGAACAACATAATAGTTTATTAGCAGCACTACCTGTTAATAAAGTAGATCAATAGATGCCTCAGTTTAGGCCAAAGACCACTAGACCAAGGTGCAGTTCCTTTTGGTGAGCATAGTATAAAGAACAAAACAGAGTGGGTGAGGAAATAATATAGTTGGTTATTTGGTTGGTGGCATCATGGAGTTGAGGACAATGTGACTGGTTATATAGCTGAGGTGTAGGGTACAAGATGATTGGTTGGAATGAATAGGAGATAGGCATAGGAATAGGAAGGAATAGGAATACAAGGCTAGCAATAATCCCCTTCCTTCCTGTAACCAAGAAATGTTCATTGTTTGAGTTCATCTGCAAGGACAGAGATAGTGGACCAGACCTCTTTGAAGGACAGCACTTGGTAGTGGATGGATACTGGACCAGATTACCTGGTTTCCACCCACACCCCTCAAGGCCAACAGATTTTCTTGAGGCAAGAACAGAACTGCAATAAGCAGGAGAACTGAATTTCTAGACTTTACTCATTATGGACAAACTGAATTTCTTAACTAAGTTGAGAAACAAAGAACCATAACTTATGCAGCTACAGGAAAAAATTAATTATAAATAAGATCAATAAAATTATACAGAATCAATTTAATCTTATCATCTAGAATTCTGGGATAATATTGATGGGTCCTAAGGTTGGTATGAACACAACTGGTTAAGTTCTAGTAACTTTGATTATTAAAAATCATTTCTTAGCCAAAGCAACAGAGTATGATTTTGGATCACTGCCTTGTCATGGTGGAGGGATTTGGGTAGGTCAATGAAATTATGAGCTATACTACTCAGGGTTACCCAAGACAGGTAATAGTGCAGAGTTCTGACAAAAGGTGATCCACTGGAAAAGGAAATAAAGATACTCCAGTGCCTTTGCCAAGAAAACCCCATGGATGGCATTAAAATTATAAAAAGAGATGACATTAGAAAATGAGCCCCTCAAGTCAGAAGGTGGTAGAGTATGCTACTGGAGAAGAGTGGAAAACAACTACAAGTCTCTCCAGTACTGATGAAGAAACTGGGCCAACATCAAAAGGAACATCATCTGTGGCAGGAAAGGAAAGTCTGATACTGCAAAGATCAATATTGCATAGGACCCTGGAATGCCTGATCTTATAAATCTTATAAACTGGATGTGGTCAAACAGGAGATGGAAAGATTAAACATGGACATTTTTGGTGTCAGTGAACTTAAAAGGACAGGAATAGATTAATTTAATTCAGGATCATTACATATACTACTGTGGGCAAGAATCCCTTAGAAGAAATGGAGTAACCCTCCTACTCAATAAAAGTGTAAGAAAAGCAGTGCTGAGGTACAATCTCAAAAATGACCAAATGTTATCTGTTCAAATACCAGGTAAACCATTCAACATCACAGTAATACAGGTCTATACTTCAACCACTGATGCCAAAGAGGTCAAAGCTGATCAGTTTAATGAAGATCTACAACATCTTCTAGAAATAACAAAGAAATAAGATATCACATTCAATGTAGGGTATTGGAATGCTAAAGAAGAAATAAACAGATAATTGGAACAATAGGCAAGTTTGGCTTTGGAGTACAAAATGAAGAATGGCAGAGACTGATAGTGGTAATTCAAAGTAATTCACTGGTCAAAGCAAACATTGTTTTCAACAACCCAGAAGGTGACTTTACAGTTGGACATCACTATATGGTCAATATAGAAATCAGATTGATTATATACTTTTGAGCTAAAGGTAGAGAAGTTCTATACAGTCAGTTAAAACAAGACCTTGATCTGACTGTGGCTCAAATAAAAAACTTCTTGTAAAATCCTGACTGAAATTGAAGAAAGTAGACAAAAACATAAAGGTACAACCAAAATAAGATCCTTTATGAATAGGAAGTGGAAGTGATGAATAGATTAAAGGGATTATATCTGGTAGATAGAGTGCCTTAAGTACTATGGACAGAGGTGTGTAGTTTTGTGCAGAAGGTAGCAACAAAAACATTCCAAAGAAAAAGAATAGCAAGCAAGCAAAATGACTGTCTGATGAGGCTTTACAAATAGCTGAGGAAAGAAGGAAAGCAAAAAGGAAAGGAGAAATGGAAAGATAAACCCAACTGAATGCAGAATTCCAGAGAATAGCAAAGAGAAAAGAAGGTTTTCTGAAATTAGCAATGTATAGAAATAAAATAAAAGATCAGCATGGGAAAGACAAGGGATCTTTTTAAGAAAATTAGAGATATGAAGGGAACGTTTCAGGTAAAAATACGCATAGCAAAAGACAAAAATGGTGAGGACTTAACAGAAGCAGAAGAGATTAAAAAGAGGAGGCATGAATACACAAAAAAAACTATACAAGAAAAATCTTAACATTACCAAAAACCATCATGATGTGGCTGCTGATCAAAAGCCAGTCATCCTGGAGAATGAAGTCAAGTGAGCTTAGGAAGCATTGCTAGTGGAGATGATAAAATTTCAGCTGAACTATTTAAAATCCTAAAAGATGATGCTGTTAAATGCTACAATCAATATGCCAGAAAATTTGGAAAACTCAACAGTGGTCACTGGATTGGAAAAGATTAGTTTACATTCTAATCCTAAAAGCTGTACATAATAGATTTGCAGTTTCATGTGCAATCCTCTTTATTATATGATGTTATGGAAATGCTTGTTTTATTCCATAAAATAGAAATAAAATTTTTAAAAAATGAAAAAGACAATGCCAAGGAATATTCAATTGGGCTCGTTTTCACACTGCAGTAAGGTTATTCTTAAAATTCTGCAAGCTAGGTTTCAGCAATATGTGAACTGAGAATTACTAAAAGTGCAGGCTGGTTTTTGAAGAGGCAGAGAACTAAAGACCAAACTGTTGACATTTATTAGATTATGGAAAAAGTAAAGGAATTCCAGGGAAAAAACCCATCTACTTCTGCTTCATTGACTACACTAATGCCTTTGACTGTGTGGATCACAAAATGTGGCAAATCCTCAAAGAAATAAAAATATCAGGTCATCTTATTTGTCTCCTGAGGAACCTGTATGCAGGCCAAGAAGCAACTGTTAGAACTGAATATGGAACAACTGATGGGTTTAAGATTGGAAAAGGAGTATGGCAAGGCTGAATATTGTCACCTTATTTATTTAACTTTTATGCAGAGTACATCATGCAAAATGCTAAGCTGGATGAATCAAAAGCCAGAATTAAGGCTGCCAAGAGAAATATCAACAATCTTAGACATAAATAAGATACCACTCTAATGTCAGAAAGTGAAGAAGAATTAAGACACCTCTTGATGAGGGTGAAAGAGGAAAGTGTAAAAACTAGCTTAAAGCTTAACATAAAAAGAATTCTTGGCAGCCCAGCCCATCACTTCCTGGCAAACAGAAGGAAAAGTAATGGAAGCAGTGTCAGATTTTATATTCTTGGGCTCAAAGATTACTGCAGATGGTGAATGCAGCCATGAAATCAAAAGATGCTTTCATCTTGGAAGGAAAGCTATGGCAAATCTGGACAGCATATTAAAATGCAGAGACATCACCTTGCTGACAAAGGTCCATATAGTCAGAGCTATGGTTTTTTCAGAAGCAATGTATGGCTGTGAGAGCTGAACCATAAGGAAAGTTGAGAGCTGTAGAATCCAATGTTTTAGAATTATAGTGCTAGTGAAAACTTTGGAGAGTCCCTTGAATAAGTCAATAGAAATTAATCAAAATTAGTGAAAAGAAATTAATTCACACTATTTTCACTGGAACATCAAAAACTGAAACTGAAGCTTAAATTTTACTTTGGCCACATAATGAGAAGACAGGACTCATTGGAAAAGATCATGATGTTGGGAAAGATTCAAGGCAAAAGGAAAAGGAAATGGCAGAGGATGAGATGGATAGATAGCGTCATGGAAACAACAAAAGTGAACTTAGACTTCAAGAGATAGTGGAGGATAGAAGGTCCTGGCATGCTACATAGAAAAGTCAGGCACAAATGAATGACTGAAAGACAATAAATGATATATGACACGGAGCAGAGGGAGCAATCAATCAATAACCATTCATTAAATGCCTACTAACCACTGAGCACTGTGGTAGGCACTAGGGATAGGAAGAATAAAATAATCCCTGTACTCAAGGAGTTTATATTTTGATGGAGTTGGTGATTGGAAATCCTAGGACCATAGGCTATAGAGTCAGATACAACCTTGGAAAGCATAATAAAACTGAAATTAAGAGAACTTAATTTACTGTAGATCATGTGTCTAACAAAAATCAAAAGGAACAGCTTGTGGAGTAATGAGAGATTGTTGAGATTCTAGGAAAATCATGTGAACCCAACGTAGGCATAACTGTGACTGACTAGACTAATGATAATTTCTAAAGATACTAGTCTCCTCTATTCTCAATTTCTACAGACCTTTATTATTGCTATAGAAAAGTAAGCAAGACCTACAGAATGAGGGTATGGCTACAGGTTCCATATAGCGCTGCCGGGATAAGGTGTGAGAAGTCACAGACCTAATTCACTGCAAGGTCTGAGTGGAGAAAATAAAAAGCGGGTCCTATAAAATTATAAACTAGTTGAGGACAGTGCTCATGTCTTATTTTTTTTACCTCTTCCAGAACTTAGCATTGTATATGTTACCTACACCTAACAACTGATTTTTTAATGAATGAATAAATCTTGGGAAACCATTAGGTGTAATCTTTGTTGATGTTATTTTTGTTCTTGTGTTACTATTCTGGTTGTTACAGACCTATGGCTTAATGAGCATAGAAAACTCCTGGTATAGAATCTTCTTTTCCAAACCAGAGAAGCAATTATTCTCCAACTTATAGTCTTAGAGAGTTACCTAGGGCACTGGGACTTCCTCAAGGTTACATAGTCAATATATGACAGAAACAGAATTTGAAACAAGGTCTTCCTAACACCAAAGTTATATCTTTTCCAACATACAATGCTACCTCTAGAGTTACAGTTTACAGCAAAAATATTCCAGTTTGGAGGAGAAATATAAAAGTAATATTTTTTTTAATTTTTTGTTACTGTCATATTGATAAATATCAACAAACATGAACATTTCTATACACAAATAAGAAAAAAGAGGAATGTGTATGGAACTGTGAATTTTCTATTATATATACTTGGATTTTATAATGAATAAAGCAAATTCAATATGGTTCCAAAATTATTCTTCTTCTCGCTCTTAATTTCCTTTAGTTCTTTTTTGTATATATTTTTTAAATGCTTCACTAGCTCTCATTTCTTTGGATATCACTATCAGCAGCTCCCCAATCCTACCCAAACCCCTTGTGCCCATAGAAAGTTTCTTTCTTGTAATAAATAAAGCAAAACAACTCCATACATTGACAATGTCTGAAAATACTTGTCTTATTCTGCACCTCTATCACTTGTCTGTCAAGAGGTGAGAAGTATGCTTCAGCAGCAGCCTAATGTTTGGTTATCATGCTGATCAGAGTTCTTACGTCTTTCTAAGTTGTTCTTTACAGTGTAATCATTTTATGAAGTTTCTCTGAGTCTCCCTTTAATAATTTCTTTCTGCATAATAATTTTCCACTACATTCTTCTATACCATGCTTGGTTCAGTCATTGCTTAGTTGATGGCACTCCTTTAATTTCTAGTTCTTTACCATAGCAAAAAGCGTGGCTCTAAGTTTGTTTGTTTTAATGGTATTGTTCAACGAACTCTCACATGCTAATACAAGCTGCTTGTGGTGGTGACTGGTGGTGGTTAAGAAAGGGTGGGTTATAATATCTAGCTATTCCTAATTAATGGAGAAAGACAGCCAGGTTTCCAGGGCAACCTTTGAGGAGGTGGAACAGTTGGTTTTTACTTCTTGGGCAGGTTGTTTTCACCTCATTGATTTTTCACTGCTTATTGAATTACCCTCTCCTGGTTGCTGGAGTTCATTTCATTGCCCCCTCAGTCCCTTTCTGACTAAACCATGATTAATGGTCACTGTCTAACGCCAACACTTCTTTCTTTATGTGCCCATCGCTTACAGCCCTACAAGTCTACAGGGCTTCAGGTCACTGAAGACGTGTACTCACTACCCAGAGGAGACAGAGAAGCCAAGGGTGATACAAGGCAATGTGAGCAGAGCATTTATTTAGCTAACTCTTTCCAGATTTATAGGGCATTGCTACTGAATAATTAAAATTTACTAAGCCATTTCCACAAGATATTAACTTTAAGTAATCCTCAGTAAAACTAAGTGGATAGCAAGTTTGTTGTTTTGCTTAGGGTCAGTAATTAAAGATTTTTCAATTATGATAATATTTATGGAATAATAGTCTTGGTAGGTAGAGTCTTATTAGAATTGTGTTTTCCATATTAAACATTCTTTTATCCAGTTCCAACCAGAGGAGACATTTTCCAGGCAATTTTCCTATTACACCTCAAAAATTTTCAGTATTTTCATCTGTTCCTTCCTTCTTCCCTTTTTCTTAGATGATTAGGTATTTTTGCTTCTTTATAGGGCTAGTCCCTCTAGTTGTACCCTTAATTTTAACCCTTGCCTTCTTGCCTTAGAACTTTGCTCCATTAGATAATCTGTCTCTGTAGCACATCCTCCATCTTTTCTAAGGGAGACCCAAATAAAAAATCCTTCTACATTAACATTGGTCATCCAGCCTCCACTTGAAGATATCTAATGAAAGAGAACTCACTAAATCCTAGGCAATCAACTACATTATAAGAGAGATCTAACTATTAGGACGTTTTCCTCCTTATGCTGAATTGAAACCTGCAATTGCCACCTATTCCTGTTGTTTCTAGTTCTCCAATCTGGAGTAAACAGAATGAGACTAATCCCTCTTTTAAAATGACAGCTCTGGGAAAAGACTCTTGGGAAGATGACAGAGTAGGTCAGAAAACTTTCAGCTCTCCAAATTTCCTCTGCAAAAAAAGACAGAACATCACTTCAGAGAAGCAGAAATAAACATAGGGTAAGACAATTCCTAAGACAATTGGAGAAGACCCCAGAAAAGACCCAATCTCCAGAGGGAGAGGTTTGACCTGAGTGAAGGGCAAACACCTCCAGGCTGACCCTGCAGATTTAACAAACAACAAGCCCCAGGGGCAGCTGAGTTGACAGGCAGCCTCAGACTTGGAAACTTTCATCTCACAGACAATGTGGGGATCTGAAAGCTGAGTAGGAGAAGATTGAAGGACCTTCCACTGTCTAGCTGTGCTGCCTAGATATGTCCCAGGCTGTGACTGTAGGGACAAGGAGCTAGCACAGACCTGGTGAATGCAGTAACAAGGGTCAGGGATTCTGCAGACCCAGGCACTTGCAGGAGAGCAGAGTCCTGGTTTCAGTTCCAGGGCAGAGAGAATAGCTGCAGTTTGTAACCACCAGATGAATTAAAGGGAGCAAGATCATTTGCTGGACGATGTGGTCTGAAAGAGATCCCAAGAGGAAAACTTACAGGAATATCAGGACCAAGTTTCAAAGCTCCCAGGTTAAGAAGAAAATATTGGAAGCAATAAGAAAAAAACAATTTAAATATCATTGAGCTAAAATAAGGATTACACAACATCTAGCAGTTACTATGCTGAAGGATGAAAGGCCTTGGAATACTGTATTCTGTAGAGCAAAAGAGCTGAGGTTACAACCAAGGGTAATATGCCCAGAAAAGTTAAGTATAATACTGAATGGAAAAGAATGGACATTTAACAGACTCAAAGACTTTCATGTTTTTGTGCCCCATATCCTGGAACTTAAGGGAAAATTCACCATATAACACCCAGAAGAATACAAGGTAAACATTAAACCAATTATAAGGGATTCAATAAGGTCAAATTGTTTACTCCATATATTTGAAAATATTAGCAGTACTCTCATGATTGTCATCATTATTTGAATAGTGTGAAAGAAAGGTATGGCATAAACTGAGTATGATGGGCTGAGTCTAAAAAAATAAAACTTTTTAGGGAGAGATAAAAAGGAGTAATTATCTCATACTAATGAGGCATGAAAAGAAAAACTGATACAGAAGAAGCTACTAGGGGGTAGAGTGGGTAGTCCTGCAACCTTATTCTCATTGGGAATAAGTTAAAGAGGGAATAACATGCATATAAATACTTATACATACATGCATACATGCATACATACATACATACATGTGTGTGTCTCCTAAATTCAGAAAGAAGTAAGAGGGCAAAGGGATAGGAAAAGATAAGGGAGGGAGTCTTAAGAGGTATGAGTAGGTTAGGTAATAGGAGAGCAAGACAGCAGGTAGAAGTAAAGCAGAGGAGTGAAGGAGAGGGTAAAGAGAGTGAAAAAGATAGTGAGGAATAATAGGAAGGAGGAAAATGTACAAGTAATTATAGCTTAGAATATGAATTGGATGAATTTACCCATAAAACAGAAACAGCAGATTAAAATTTTTAATTCAACAATATACAGGAAAAATTATGAAAATGAGAGATACACACAAAAATAAAAATAAAGGGCTGGTATAGAATTCAGTATGTAAAAAAAGCAGGGATAGTAATCACGATCTCAGACAAAATTAAAGTTAAAATAGGTTTGATCAAAAGTGAAAAATAAAGAAATTCTACTACGGGTGGGCAATATTATTCAATATTGTTTTAGACCACTTAAAATACCTAGGCAGCATAAAATACCTGAGCATACACCTGTCAAAACAGATACAGGAATTATCTGAACATAAACATAAAATACTTCTTATAAAAATAAAGTCAGATCAAATCAATTGAAGTAATATTTATTGTTCATGGGTAGGTAAAGTCAATATAATTTTTTAAATGACAATTTAACTGACTAATCTATTTATTCAATGTCATTCCCTCAAAAAATTAATTTACTGAGTTAGAAAAAATAATAAAATGTATTTGGAAGAACAAAAGCTCAGGAACTTCAAAGAAACCAAGGGGAAAAGATATGAATGAAGGAAGTTGATTTAGCAGTATCAGATCTTAAACTATATGATAAGTTGAGGGCATTGTTGAAGTGTAAAAAGGATAATTTTCATTATTTTAAGTTAAAATTTTCTTATATAGATAAAACCTATGTAGCCAAGAATAGAAGGGATGCAGAAAACTGGGGGAGGAAGGTCGGGCCACAGAAACTTTCATAGAAAATCTCTCAGATGGATATGATTAGGTCGAAATATTGTTATGGTGTAGGACATGATGAGCTGGTTGATTTAAAAAAAACATGAAAAGATATGGACATATGAAGAAAGTATGCTATCCACATTCAGAGAACAAGGTGGTAGGAGGAAATAAGCCTAATACTGTCTTACTGTGTTATATATACATAAATGAGTGTATATGTGTGTGTACATATATATATGTGTATATACACGCTTATATGTATATACATGCTTAATCATAGCCTTCTTTGCAGCAGTGGGAGGAGGAGGGGGAGAAATAAAAAATACACAGCAGAGAACAAAAGAAAAGCAATAAGGAAGCAAAGAAAAGCTTTGGCAGCTTTGAAAACAATGTGTAGTATTTATTACATAGGATTTCTTGAAATGGGAATTTATTGTTTTAAATTGAATCCTCTGTTATGGTCTACTGTGTATGAGGCATTTTTTCTTTCTCATTTTAAGTTTAAAATTTTTAAAAAATACAAAAAATGACTGCCCTTTAAATATTTCAAAATTCCTATTATATTTTCCCTAAATTTCTTTTCCAGACTAAATGTCTGTTTCGTTAAACCAGTCCTCATACATCATGGGCTCCAGTCCTTTTATTAACTTATTTCTCTACTCTGGACCTAATTCAATTTATCAATGTTCTTTCTAAAGTGCTGCACTCAGAACTCAATACACTACTCCATATGTGGTCTGGCCAGAGCAGAGTACAGTGGCATTATCAATTTCTTTTGTTCTAGACACAATAGACCTATTAATGCAGTCAAGTTACAGTCTTTACCAATACTGATTTTGCAATCTTCTAAAAACAAAATAAGACAAACAAACAAAAGCCAGATCTGTTGATGTGGAATAAAACTGAATAGCCAGACCTGAACTGAGTTTAAAAGGTCTCAGTTCTCAAGTAGGTAGAGATGAGCTAAATGAGCCAGACAGTAAAATTACCGTTGAAAATATCTCCATGAACTTTAATCTATACAAATCAAAAGGCTGAGCTGAAAACAGGCTACAGAGGAGTTTGTACTTAGTTTTATTAAACTTTCTTTTAGAAAATTGGCCTCACCTTTCTAGCATATCAAAATATGTTTAGATTTCAATTCTGTATCTCTTTCATTGATTTATTCCCTTCTGAATACAGACATCCTCAGGTAGAGTCCTTTAGAATTGTCATGGATTTGATCAGAGTAGCTAAGTCTTTCATAGTTGATTATTACTAAGTTTTGCTTCATATGTCTTCCTAGGTTTTTTTGAAACCACCCCTTCATTGTTCTTACAATACAATTCTATTCCATTACAAGCATATGCCACAACTTGTTCAGTCATTCCCCAAGTGATGCGCTTTCTCTCAATTTCCAATTCTTTTCCACCACAAAAAGAGCTCCTATAAATATTCTTGTACATGTGGGTGATTTTCCTTTTTCTTTGGAATGTGTGGACTTAGCAGCAGAACTGTCAGATCAAAGGGTATCCACATTTTTATAACCCTTTGGGCAGATTTCCAAATTGTTCTCCAGAATGGATGGATCAGTTCACAATGCCACCAAGAATACACTATTTTTCTCATACCCTCCAGCATTTGTCTTTTTCCTTCTCTGTCATGTTGACCAATCTAATAGGTATGAGTTGGTACCTGAGTTGTTTTAATTTGCATTTCTCTAATTACTAGTGGTTTAGGACATTTTTACATGACTACTGATAGCTTTATAAAAGCATTCATATAGCGATTTAAGGTTTGCAAAGTCCTTTACAAATATCTTCTCATTCTGTCCTCATGATAACTCTGGAAAGTAGGTGCTACTACGATTGCTATTTTATATGAGGAAACTGAGGCAAACAGCGATTAAGTGACTGTTCCAGGGTCATACAACCAGGAAGCATATAAGACTGGAAGTCTTCCTGAATTCCTAACCAGATTGTAGAGGCAGTTTGGTGGCACAGTGGATAGAGTACCAGGCCTAAAATCAGGAAGATCTGAGTTCAAATCTATCTTCTGACGCTTACTATCTGTGAGACCATAGAAAAGTCTCTTAACCTCTCTCTGACTAATTGTAACCGGGAATTGTAATAGCACCTACCTTTTAGGACTATTTTGATGATGGAAGGAGATAATACTTGTAAAGTGCTTACTCCAGTGCCTCAAATAGTGTGGGCATTAATAAATGCTTATTTCCTTCTCCAAGGTCCAACTTTCCCTTCACTGTACCACTCACCTCCCCATTCATTTGAAAATGAATTGTTTATTCAATTCAAAATGTACTGATTAAGCACCTCCTATGAGCTAGGTGTTTTGGATTCAAAGACAGCCGTGAAAATATTCTTTACCTTCAAAGGAGGTTACGTTTTACTGGGTTCCTTGTGCTACAGCATTTCTTGTAGATACTTGAGCATGATTACCAGAATTCAGAACAACTTACCCTCACACCACACATAACCTCTAGGTTCAGGCAAAATAAATATTTCCTAGCAACCCCCTTAATAACTCTGAACTAGGTAGTTTCTCTCTAGAATTAACTGACCTGTGTCTCTATATACCCAATACATATCAACTTGGGTGAGTTACTGCTCTGAATCTCCCCAGTTTCAATTTAATAAACCTATGGTGAAAACCTACCATATTCAAAGCACTATGCTGATTATTGGAGATACAAAGAAGAAACAAGACCACGCCCTTCCCCCACCTTCTCTACTGCTTTATAATGCAATAGTTTTTAAAATTAACTTTCTCTCCAGTCTATCCTTTTCATCTTAATCTCTTCCTTCTCATCATGTCTTCTTGATTCACAGCTTCCTTCCTTTAATCCATCTTGGTTACCAAGAAAACACACAAAGTTACCAAGGCAACAGGTTTAAACGGACTAAGAAGGCAAAAATGCACATGAAGCATAGCAGAGAAAAGTGAATTGTAGCAGAAAGAGCATTGGACTCATACAAAACCTAGGTTCTTATCCTGGCTCCACCATTTCCTTTGTTGTGACCATGGACAAATTCTTTAATTTGCTTCTAGGCCTCTGTTTCATGGAGAAAATGAGAACATTAGTCTTAATTTTTCCTAACGACTCTTTTAGTTCTAGCAAACTGTGATGCTAGACCAGGACAATGGTGGCCTTGGAGGCCAGCTAGTGCAATGGCAAAGAGCACTGGGTCTAGAGTTAGGAAAATATGAATTTAAATCCAGCTTCGGGTATGAGTTCAAATCCAGCTTCAGATGCTAGTTATGTGACCCTGAACAAACCACTTAAACCCTGTTTGCCTTAGTTTCCTTAGTAAAAGGTGCTAGAGAAGGAAGTATCAAACCACTTCAGTATTTTTGCCAAAAACAAACAAATGGGTTCAGAAAGAGTCAGACAGGATTGAAGTAACTGAATAACAACAAAAACCACCAGAAACCACTCAGATACAGAGTATGAAGGCACAGCGAGGCTTAAGTGAAGAGAAACCAGGGGATACACAGAGACCATAGGTCAAGACAAGAAGCAATCAGATGAATAGAATGTTAGGCATAGAAGGGACCTTCAGGTGCTACTTTGGCTGACAGTTAGAAATCAAAGCTCAGAGAGACTGCGCAATTTGCTCAATATTACATTATGGGTCAATGCCATAGCTAGAACAGGACCCCCAGATTTCCTGTGTCCTTTGTTCTTTCCCCTAAGAACAGGTAAGGGCTGGTACCGTAACTGTGAGGACATTTCCCAGATTGCTCATCAGCCTCACTTTTCTTCATTATTCCTCTCAACAACTGCCAAAGAGTCTCATCTGAAGGCCTACATGTGATGCCATAAAAGTAGAGAGGATTTTGTCACAATTTAGTGACAAAAAGCTGGACTCTACTATTGTTTCTAGGAGTCAACCTCCCTCTCTCCTATCACAAGCAGTGTCTTCCCCCATGCCTGGAATTAACTCCCTCTTTATCTACCTCACAGAATCTCTCTCTTCCTTTAATATAATGATCAGATGTGATCTTGTACATGAAGCACGTCCTGATCCCCCCAAATGTTAGAAGGAGAATCTTGACAAGTGGTGCAGTAGATAGAGAGCAAGGTTTGGAGTCAAGAAGAACTGAATTCAAAGCCAGCCTCAGATACTTACTAGTTGTGTGACCCTGGACAAATCACTTAATCTCTAGTTTGCCTCATCTGTGAAATGGAAATAACCATAGCACCTACCTCCCAAGACTGTTGTGAGAATTAAATAAAGTGCTTAGCACAACTGGCACATACATAATAAGTGCTATTTAAGCATTAGCTATTATGTTAGCCACATATAAATGTGCACATATATATGTGTGTGTGTGTATTATTAACTTTATATTTATGTTACATATATTTTATAGGTACTTATTATCTCCCCAACTAGAATGAGACTCACTCATTGTGTATGTAAGTATTATTTCATTCTTTCTACCTGTGTATGCAGGGACTAGCACAATGCCTGTGCTGGCATATGGTGGGTACTGAATTTGTTGATTGATTGACTGATTGATGGATGGATGGATTGATACAGTGGACAGAGTGCTCACTAGCGTCATAAATCCTAGGTTCAAATTTTGCCCCTTCTCCTTACTAATGGTCTGACTTTAAATAAGTCACTAAACTATTTCTTCTTCTGTAAAATGTGGTTGCACTAAATGGCTTCTGTGGTTCCTTCTGACTCCATACTCTAACTTGGGGACAATGAATTTTTTTTAATATATTGATAGCTACATTTCAATATAATTGGTCTCCTTTGTAATTTTTGTGTTTTATTTTATGCATTTACAAACATTTATTCTGAGAAGGGGGTCATAGACTGCCAAAGCAGACTATGACACAAAAGAAAGAGTCCCTGATATTAGAACTATGATTCTATGGGTTTTTCTCTGTTTATAATGGGAAAAAAAGTTCTTTAAAGACCCTTCCTTTTATTTTTCATTTGTGGACTTGCTTACTGGGGAAAAGAAAGGGATGTTCAAGTCCTTTTCCTTCAATTTTCTTCCTCTTAGGAGAGGAGAGGAGAACCACAAAATCAGAAAGCCAGAAGGGACCTCAGCATCTGTCTAGTCCAGTACAGACATCAAAGGATTGCCCCTTCTGATACACTCAACAGTCCTGCCTCCACTTGAAAACCTCCAGGAAGGAGAAGTCATCAGTTCCCTAGGTATCCCATTCCACTTTTGGACAGCTCTAATATTTAGGAATTTTTTCAAGACATCATCTAAATTTGCCTCTTTCTAACTTCTGACCTTGCTCCTGGTTCTACCCTCTGGGGCCAACAAGACTAATCCCTCCTCCAAAAGACAGTCATTCATTCAAATACTGAAGACAGTTATAATGCACTCCCATCTTCCTGTTTGCAAATTAAATTTACCTATTTCCTTCCATCAAGCCACGAATGCCACGTGCTCCATCCTGATTACCCTTATTTTGATATTTTCCAGTTTATTAAAATTCTTTGTGAACTATGGTGCCCAGAACTGAACACAATACTCTAGATGAGGTCTGATGAGGGCAACAAACAGTGCGTACATTGAAACTCTCACCTTCCTATTCCTGGAAGCTATACCCCTCTTAATGCAGCAGCCTGAGATCACATTAGCTATAATGTTTTCATCCCTATGATTGCTAGATCCACTTTGACATGTGCTATATTTTATACCAGAAATGACTCTTTTAAGTACATAGGGAACTTGATTTGGGGTTGATCTGATTTGCCTGCGTGATGTATATAATGATGGCTCAGTGACTAAATGGTGGGGAGAAGTCATCCACCATTGTGGAGACAGTCCCAGGACTGAGTTGCAGTTAAGTGACCAGCAAGGTTGGGGGGACCCAGTAAGGTAATCCTCTTTGGTTCAACAAGAAAGACACTAGATTTAGCACCAATGCTCATTAGGCACTAGCAAAGGTTAATAATAGCCAGAGGGAGCCAGAGACAAGATGGCAGAGTAAAAGCAGGGATTTGCTTGAGATCTCCCCCAAACTCACCCAAATACCTATACAAATGAATCTAAATAACTTCTATAGCAGCAGAACCCACAAAATGACAGAGTGAAACAAATCTAGCACAAGACAACTTGGAAAGTCAACAGGAAAGCTCTGTTGCACCAGGCTTAGAGAGAAGCACAGTCCAGCACAAAATGCACCAACACAGATCATGCCCCAGCAAACCTGGAGCAGGTCTCAGGGGACTGAATCACTGGCAGCTGTGTCAGTTTCCAGACTTCTCATCCTACAAATGCCAAGCACAACTTAGAAGGTCAGTAGGAAAGTTCTGTCAGAACTCAGTGAGAGAGGAGCAAAGTCAAGCCCCAATCTAAGCAAGTGACAGTGGTGATGACTGCTTTTGGAGCTCGAGGCCCACAGGTGGTAGGGAGATCTAGCAGCTGATCAGAGGATCAGAGGGAGATTGCAGGGATCTCTTCACTGGTGCTGAGGCAGGATTCTCTTGCTTTGCCTGTACTTGGATCTGGTTCGCAGTCCTGGGTGGTGATCCTGGGGCAAGGAGCAGCACTGGTACGGTGGAGCTTGTGGCAGTGGTGGAAAAGGAAACTTCCTCATGGTTCCAAGGGAGAAAAGAGTGCTTGTGGTCTCTCAGAGGCCAGGAGAGAAGTAAACGCTACTTTGATCATGCCACTTTGGAAGAACTGAAAATTTACAGGTCCCTAGAAGTATCTCTGAAAAAACCTGCACAAAACCCCTGACACTGAAGACTCTCCACACTAGAAGCATGGTCTAGTTTAACAAAGCGTTAAAAAGTCAAGTAATTGACTGCGAAGATGAGCAAGCATAAAAAAGTCAGACTACAGAATCTTACTTTGGTGATAAACGTATGTTCCATACACCCAAAAGAAGATAATAAAATCAAAGGTCCTACATCCAAAGCCTCAAAGAAAAATACGAATGGGTCTCAGGCCATGGAAAAGCTCAAAAAGGTTTTTGAAAATCAAGTAAGAGAAGTAGAGAAAAATTAGAAAGAGAAATGAGAGTGATGCAAGAAAATAATAAAAAAAATTCATTGGCTTGTTAAAGCAGACCCCCCAAAATACCAAAGAAAATAACAGTTTAAAAATAGACTAACACAAATGGCAAAAGAGATCCAAAAAGCCAATGAGGAGAAGAATGCCTTAAAAAGCAGAACTGGTCAAATGGAAAAGGAGAAACAAAAACTCACTGAAGAAAATAATTCCTTAAAAATTAGAATGGAGCAAATGGAAGCTAATGACTTTATGAGAAATCAAGAAATTATAAAACAGAACCAAAAGAATGAAAAAATAGAAGATGATAGGAAATATCTTATTGGAAAAACAACTGACCTGAAAAATAGATCCAGGAGAGATCATTGAAAAATTATTGGACTACCTGAAAGCCATGATCATAGAGCCTAGACATCATCTTTCAAGAAATCATCAAGAAAAACTTCCCTGATGTTCTTCAACCAGAGGCTAAAATAGAAATTGAAGAAGTCCACCGATCACCTCCTAAAAGAGATTCCCAAAGGAAAATTCCTAAGAATATTACAACCAAATTCCAGAGTCCCCAGTTAAGGAGAAAATATTGTAATCATCCAAAAAGAAACAAAAGTATTGTGGAGACACAATTAGGATAACACAAGATTTAACAGCTTCTTCATTATGGGACCATAGGGCTTAGAATTTGATATTCTGGGGGTCAAAGGAGCTAGGATTAAAACTGAGAATCACCAACCCAGCAAAACTGATCATAATCCTTCAGGTGAAAAAATGTGAAACAGAAAAAAGTGAAACAGAGGACTTTCAGGCATTCTTGATAAAAAGACCAGATATGACCAGAAGTTTTGACTTTCAAATACTAGAATCAAGAGAAGCATGAAAAGGCAAACAGGAAAGAGAAATCATAAGAGATTTACTAAAATTGAGTGGTTTAAATTCCTACATGGAAAGATAATTGTAACTCATGATACTTTCTCAGTATTAGGGTAGTTGGAGGAAATACATATCCATATCCATATCCACATCCGTATCCATATCCATAGCCATAGCCATATCCATGTCCATGTCCACATCCATATACATATACACATACACATGTATATGTATATGTGTATGTGTATATGTATATATGTGTATATATGTGTGTGTGTATATACATATATAAAATAAACACAAAGAGAGGGTGCATGCACAGGATGAGTTAAATATGAAGGGATGATGTCTAAAAACTAAAAAGTAAGGGGTGAGAGAGGAATGTACTGAGAGAGGGAAAAGGGGAGAGGCAGAATGGGGTAAAATATCTCACATGAAAGAGGCAAGGAAAAGATTTTATACTGGAGGGAAAGAGGGAGGAGGTGAGGGAGAATGAGAGAAGCTTACTTTCATCGGATTTGGCTTAAGGAGGGAATAACATATACACTCCATTGGGTGGGGAACTCC
This sequence comes from Pseudocheirus occidentalis, assembly GCA_028646575.1. Lineage (NCBI taxonomy): Eukaryota > Metazoa > Chordata > Mammalia > Diprotodontia > Pseudocheiridae > Pseudocheirus > Pseudocheirus occidentalis. The sequence continues at coordinate 198,431,246 of CM053598.1, forward strand.
ATCTTAGCCTACAGGAAAGTAGAGGGGAAGAGGATAAGAGAGGGAAGATGATAGAAGGAAGGGCAGGTTGGGGGAGGGAGTAATCAGAAACAAACACTTTTGAGGAGGGACAGGGTTAAAGGAGAGAATAGAATAAATGGGGAGTAGTATAGAATGGAGGGAAAATAAAGGTAGTCTTTAACAACATGACTAATATGGAAATGTTTTGCATGACTCCACATGTATAACCTACATCGAATTTCTTGCCTTCTCAATAAGAGTGGGTGGGGAGAGAGGAAGGGAAAGAATTTGGAACTCAAAGTTCTAAAAAACAAATGTTCAAAATTGTTTTTATGTGCAACTGTTAAACAATATTATAGAAATCTATCTTGCCTTACAGGAGAATAGAAGGTGGAAGGGAATAAGAAAAGGAGGAGAGGTGATAGAAAGGACGGCAGATTGAAGGAAGGGGTAATCAGAATGCACTCTCTTTTGGGGTGGTAGGAGGGAAGAGATGGGGAGAAAATTTGAAACTCAAAATCTTGTGGAAGTAAATATTGAGAATTAAAAATAAATGAAAATAATAATAGCCAGAGGACAAGACATTGGCAGGTAATAATCAGTCATTTGTAACTGTGGACTGGGAAGAAGCTGTGAAGGAACAAAGTGGAGGTCCAATTCATTTTAGTGAGGTCTATGTTCTTTCTAAGCCTCCAGAGCTGGCAAAAGAGTGTTCAAATAATTATAACTTCTAAGGCTTGATAAAGTAAAATAATTCTTTTGGTGAGGCCATGTTGCTGAGAATCATGAAACAGCATGACCTTTCAAGAAATGAAGCTATAAATGACCCAAAAAGCAACAGAAAGACAAGTTTGCGGTATAAGTAGTAGAATTATATTTCTGATGATGACTTATATGCACAACAAGGCATGAGGTATTATCAAGGACATGAATAACTGTAAAAGGCAGTTGACTGGTTGTATATCAAAAGTGTGACAGATGGATAGTCCACATGCTATACTGATAATCATGTTCTATTAAAAGAACCAGAGAAGATCAGTGAAAGAACACGGACAAGAACTGTTGAAGTTGTAGATGGGTTGCAATCTGCTTGGGGTCATTAAAAGAGCTTTTCAATTTCCCAAAACTAATCCAGAATATGCTCTTCTTCCTCCTCTTCATTTCTGTGCTGGGCTCGTTGTCTGCCCAAGATAGCTACTGTTATACATAGATAGATAGATAGATAGATAGATAGATAGATAGATAGATAGATAGATAGATAGATAGATAGATAGATGGATGGATGGATGGATGGATGGATGGATGATGGATGGATAGATAGATAGATAGATAGATAGATATAGATATAGATAGATATACACACATACATGCATGTGTGTATGGGTGTATACATATATACATACATCTACATATATATAGTATGTATGCATATGTATGTGGAGTGTGTGTATGTGTGTGTGTGTTGTATACACACATGGGATTTAAGGATACTGAGGAATTGGGAAATCAGGGAGTTTGAAGAAGATGGTGAGCTGTTTCTGAATTCCTTTAGAAAGAAGAGTTTAGGCTCCTTTAGAAAGAAGTGTGTGTGTGTGTGTGTGTGTGTGTGTGTGTGTGTGTGTGTGCATGTATATGCCACATATAATATATATACAATTCCAAATGACTTTTGGAACACTATATATGTTGACTGGAATACACCATTAAAGTCAAGGTGGCTATTGTGGACTGTTCCCCAAATATACGAGCCCTCCTTTCTAAAGGAGTTCAACAACAATTCACCATCTTCTTCAAACTTCCAAATTTTCAAATTCTTCAGTATCCTTAAGTACTGTAACCTACTACTTCACTCCATCTCAGCCACTCTGTATCTTAACATTAGCCATAAATGTTCCACTTCCCTTCAAAGTCTGACACTCTTTTAACTGACTATACCTTCTATCATTCCATTGCTCCCTGCCTCACCTCTCCTAAACTTGTCTTTGCTCTAATCTCAGCTTCCAAGCCCTTTACCCATCTGTATTTTCTCAGGAAAAATTATTTCCTACCTCAATCTTTACAGATGCTATTGCAAACCTCATCTTAACACCTTAAGTCTCCTATGCCTCTCCCTCCACCTCTTCACCTGAAGACTTCACCTCTTACTTTATTGAGAAAGTTGTGAACATTCTTCATGAGTTCCCTCTTCTCCCCTTCTTTTCATCTCAAAACCCCTTGACATCATTGTTCACTCTCTCTTCCTTTCCTCCAGTCTCTGACAATAAAGTGGCCCTTCTTCCTTCAAGACCAACTACCTCTACAAGTGCCTTTAATCCAATCTCTCCCTGCCTTCTCCAGGAGGTGCTAACCTCAATCACTTCCTTTCTCTCTAATTATCAACCTCTCCCTGTCTACTAATTCCTTCTTCAGTGTCTTTAAAATGTTTAAGCATCTTCCAGACTTAAAAAAAACATCTTCACATGATCCTGCATCTCCTATATTCAAAGTTTTCCTCCCTTTCATAACTAAACTTCTAGGCAAAGCTGCCTACACTTGCTGCCTCCACGTCTCTTGATAACTCCTATTCACAGTCCGATTTTAAGCATCACTCAAAGCCCCGTGGATACCCTTTTTTTTTTTCACAAACTGCCTAGTTAGGCAAAAGGGGGCTAGCTTCCTCTCGTCTTTGTGACCCACCAGTTTCCTCAGAACTCCTGGCCTGAACTTTTAAAGGTTTAGACTGTTGTCTCCAGGCTGTATGGTTATTTTGCAGGTGTTTCTGTAACTTGAGTATTAGACAAAAAATGGGCTGTTTCTGGGTTTAGTTCTTCTCCCCTTTCTGAACAAAGGACAGAACAGACTCAATGGATTTCCCTAGTACTCTGGCAGGTACCAATACCAGCTTTCCCTTTTTATCAAAGTCTAAGAAGTCATCAAAATCTAAGAATATATCTAAGCTTACCCAGAAGACAGGCTAGAAATTCTAGCAAACCTGGAGGGACTGAAATATTCCCTTGACCTTTTCTCTTCCCCTCCAAGGCAAGAAACAATAGGAGTGCTCCCTTGAAGTGTGCCCAACACTCAATCAACTTTATAAGTACTTATGCTTCTAAACTATTTCTCTAGTTCTCAGAGTCCATTTAGCTAACTCTCTATCATTCCTTTCCTTCTTCTCAAGAGGGAGTCCATCTAATTTCCCCGAAAGTCAATAGGTAGTTGTTACACATTGTCTTTGAAGGATCCTTGGCTATTCTCTGGAATTATCTTGTGGACTGACAAGTGGCCCAGTCTTTCAACTGCTTGCTATGTGATGGCTTTCCGACAGCCATCCATTTTATGCATTCCCAACATACCAACATTTCTTAGCAAAACTGTTACTTTACTGAAGTTTCAAGTAGTGACCATGTGTATCATACTCTTGTTTGCATCTATCAGAGATTTTCTGAACTGAAGTTGACAGCTATGTGACAGGTCTCTTTTAGATAACTTCCCATATGAGTCATATACAGTCTTCTGTAAAGCACAAGTTATTAGGCAAATGTGACTCTCATTCAAACATAAGCATGTGGCAAAGCCTGTGGTAAAGCATGATGATGCCTGTTTATATTATATATATGCACTAGAAAAACTGTATGTCAACTTCTCTGAAACTTCTGTTCAGGTCTCAAAGTATGTTCATCAGATAGTGACTAGAATATAGGCCTCCCTGAGGTTGTTAAGGTATGGTTCTAGACTTCTCTATTTCTGCCAAAGCAGAATGTTTAGACCAACTATAACTAATTCTAACCAATTGGTTAGAATGGATACTAACAGGGAAACCATAGAAACTTCCTAATTTCTGATTGGGTATTGTAGAGAATACAAGCTTTGCAGTGTATTTGAATCAGATCTGTGAAAGTCACATTTCATTTGTTTGTTTATAAGAAGTTTACAGGAAAGATTTCTCAAGTCATTAACAGATCCAAGAACAATGAGCAACAAACAAGATACAATTGTGAATATACAATAAAGAAGGGTTAAGGGATTATTTTGAGTGAAATACCTGTGTGAGGTAATGGCACAGAACAGAAGACAGCAAATTTTCCCAAGCACCTAACAATTATTTACAGAAAAATATATAATATATTATTTCAGGTTCATCTGGCTGTGCATTTTTTGTGGCTACTTTTAGAATATGCAGCTTTTGGTTGTTGGAAAGGTGAGCTGCTCACTCTTACATCTTTACTGAACATACAGACTTTTCCACTTAGTCAAATTCCAGACCCATTCAGTTTTACTTCTGCAATATGCTTGAGTATGCCTGATAAAATGGTCACCACTAAGACGCTGCTTATATTTTTCCTACATCCTTCAAGCAATTAAAGTCAATACATACAAATCCCAATGGTTTGCTGATGTTTGTAAGTGTGAAACATGATTTGACAGTAAATTCCTTCAAACATATTGGATATATCTCACACTGCTTAGAATTTTCCTGACATTATTAAAATGTTTCATTTACTTTAATTGTCTTCTAATGTTTACTTTCACACTTCTTAGAATTTTCCTGACATTATTAAAATATGTTTCATTTACTTTAATTGTCTTCCCTTTTTCTGTTCACTTGTTTTGTTTTTTTCCCCAGTTAACAGTATTTTATTTTTTCCAATTACATGTAAAGATAGTTTTCAACATTCACTCTTCTTAGATTTTGAGTTCCAATTTTTTTCTTCCTACTTCCTTCTCTTCCCTCTTCCCTAAGATGGCAGACAATCTGATGTAGGCTATCTATGTACAATCATGTTAAACATAGTTCCACATTAGTCATGTTGTGAAAGAAGAATCAGAACAAAAGCAGAAAATCACAGAACAGAAAAAAAGAGACAATAGTAGCCCGAAATTTGCATTCAGGTTCCATAGTTGTTTCTCTGGACGTGGATAGCGTTTTCTATCATGAGCCTTTTAAAATTGTCTTAGATTATTGTATTGCTGAAAAGAACTAAGTCAATTGAAGATGATCATCAAATAATGTTGATGTTACTGTGTACAGTATTCTGATACTGCTCACTTCACTTTGCATCAGTTTGTACAAGACTTTTTCTGAAATCTACAAGTTCATCATTTCTTATAGCACAATAGTATTCTATTACATTCATATACCACAACTTGTTCAGCCATTCTCCAATTGATGGGCATCCCCTCAATTTCCAGTTCTTTGCCACCACAAAAAGAGCTGCTATAAACATTTTTGTACATGTGGGTCCTTTTCATTTTTTTATTATTTATTTGGGATATAGACCTAGTATCTATTGCTAGATCAAAGGATATGCACAGTTTTATAACTTTGGGGGCATAGTTCCAAATTGCTTTACAAAATGGTTGGATCTAGTTCATAACTCCACCAACAATGCACTAGTGTTCTAATTTTCCCACATCCTCTCCAACATTTATCATTTTCCTTTTGTTGTCGCATTAGCCAATATGATAGTTGTGAGGTGGTACATCAGAATTGCTTCAATTTACATTTCTCTAATCAATAGTGATTAAGAGCTTTTTTATGAATATAAATCGCTTTAATTTATTCATCTGAAAACTTCCTGTTCATACCTTTTGGCCATTTGTCAGCTGAGGAATGACTTGCATTCTTACAAATTTGACTCAATTCTCTATATATTTGAGAAATGGGATCTTTATCAGAGACACTTAATGGAAAAACTGTTTTCCAGTTTTCTGATTTCCTTCTAATCTTGCATTGGCTCTGTTTGTGCAAAACCTTTTTCATTTAATGTAATCAAAATCATCCATTTTGCATTTCATGACATTCTCCATCTCTTGTTTGGTCATAAATTCTTTGCTTCTCCATAGATCTGGCAGGCAAACTATTCCTTACTCTCCTAGTTTATTTATGGTAGGTATCACCCTTTATGTCTAAATCATGTACATATGTATCATATACCTTACCTTGGTATATTATGTAGATGTTCTTCTATACCTAGTTTTTGCGCTATAATTTTCCAGTTTTCTCAACAGTTTTTGTCAAATGGTGAGTTCTTATCCCAGAACCTGGCAGGAGTCTTTGGCTTTATCAAAAGGTAAACTACTACTTTCACTGACTGTCATGTCTTATATACCTCACCTATTCCTGATATTCATTGATCTCCCATTCTATTTCTTAGTCAGTACCAAATTGACTGTCTTCTCTTACACCAAGCAACCAAAATCATTACATGGTACTGTCATGGACACCAAGTGAAATGCCTCAGGTGTCACCAACTGTTCCCTGGTTGTATGTGTGGGACCTCAGAATTAGTAAGAATCAGTAATCTCAGAAGGTGTTCCATTTCTCTCTTTGTATTGTCTGTACCATGTCTGGCATATAATAGGAACTCATTGGCTGATTGACTGATTCATCATTTAGAGACTGATACAGTTGCATACTTCCAGCTTCTACCATTGTCTTAACAATATAGCCACAATTAGAATATAATCATTAGTAATAGTAACTTATGAAACCTTTCTTAGTATGCAGATAGGTGAAGGGAATA
>CM053598.1:198438248-198454875 GCA_028646575.1 Pseudocheirus occidentalis
GAGCAGATCAGGGGAGGGGCTTTACAGTGGGATTGCTGTTTTGGGGTTGGGGTAGGGGAAAGATGGGGAGAAAATTTGTAATTCAAAAATCTCATGAAAATGAATGATGTAAACAAGAAAACAAATTTAAAAATTTATTTTAAAAAGAGTATTTAATTTCTACTCATTTTAAATTTGTCTTTCCACTGATCTTTGTTGGAGGTAATTTTGATTGCATTTTGATCTGCAAAGGATGTATTTAATATTTCTGCCTTTCCATATTTGATTTTGAGATTTTTGTCCTCTATTACATGTGTAGGTATGTAGGTGCCATATGCTGCTCAGAAAAAGATATAAAAAAGTATATTCCTTTCTGTTCCCATTCAGTTTTCTCCAAAAGTCTGTCATATCTAACTTTTCTAATATACTGTTTACCACCTTACTGCCTTTCTTTTTTATTTTTTGGTTGGATATATTGAGTTCTGAGAGAGAGATAGGTAAGGTCACCCAGTAGTATAGTTTTGATGTCTATTTCTTCCTGTAACTCACTTAACTTCTCCTTTAAGAATCTGGTTGCTGTACTACTTGGTTCAGTATTGCTTCATTGTTTATGGTATCTTTTAGCAAGATGTAGTTTCCTTCCTTGTCTCTTTTAATTAGGCCTATTTTTGCTTTTATTTTATCTGAGATTTGGATGACTACCCCATGCTTTTTTTACTTCATCTGAAGTGTAAAAGATTCTGCTCTAGTCCCTCACATTTACTCTGTGTGTCTCTCTCTGCTTCAAGTGTGTTTCTTTTAAAGAATGAATTGTGTGATTATGGGTTTTGATCCGTTCTACTACTCATTTATATTTTATGGGAGATTTTATCCCATTAACATTTACAGTTATGTGACTGTGTATTTTCCTTCATCCTATTTTTCCTCCTTCTTTGTTCTCTCTCTCCTTCCACTCTTTCTGTCTTTAACAGTGTTTTAGTTCTGCCTACCACCTCCCCTGATCTGCCCTCCCTTCTGTCAGTCTCCCCACCCTATACTTAATCTCCTCCCCTCTTACGTCCTTGTCAGGTAAGATAGATTTCAATATTCAACTGATTTTGTATGTTATTTCCTCTTTAAGCAAATACTGATGAGAATAAGGTTCAAGCAATGCCCATCACCCACCTTTCCATCTTTACCTCCACTGCAATAGGTTTTTTTGTGCTACTTCATGTGAAATAATTTACCACATTCTACCTCTCACTTCTTTCTGCACCCAGTGTACTCCTCTACTTCCTTAAATATTTTTATGTGATTCCCTAAAATTAATCTTATACTTATACCCTCTATGTATATTCCTTCAAGCAGTACTATCAGTACAATTTTTAAGAATGATAATTATCTTCCCATGTAGAGAAGAAAATAATTTAGCTAGAAAAAATCCCTTATGTTTTCTTTTCCATTTCTGCCTATTTATGCTTCTCTTGGGTCTTGATATTGGAGATCAAAATTTTAGTTTAATTCTGGTCTTCTCCTTAGGAAAGCTTGAAATCTTTCTATTTTGTTGAATGACCATTTTTTCCCTTTATGAATTGTGCTTAATTTTGCTGGATAGGTAATTTTTGCTTTTAGTCCTAGCTCCTTTGTCCTCTGTAATATCATGTTTCATCTTTTAATGCTGCAGCTGCTAAGTCCTGTGTAATCCTAATTGTGCCTCCCAGATATTTGAATGGTTTCTTTCTTGCCACTTGTAGTATTTTCTTCTAGACCTGATAGTTCTGAAATCTGTTTAAAATGTTCTTTCAAGTTTTTATTTTAAGATCTTTTTCCTGAGATGATCAGTGGATGTTTTAATGTCTATTTTGCCCCCTGGTTCCAGGGCACTTTTCCTTGACAGTTTCTTGAAAGATGATGTCTAGATCCTTCTTTTGATTATGACTTTCAGGAAATACAATAATTCTGACGTTGTCTCTCCTGGATCTATTTTCAAATTCAATTGTTCTTCCCATGAGGTATTTTACATTCTCTTCTATTTTGTCGTTCTTTTGAATTTATTTGATAGATTCTTGTCTTATAGAGTCATTAGCTTCCACTTGCCCAGTTCTAATTTATAAGGAGTTGTTTTCTTCAATTGGCTTTTGTACTTCCTTTTCCATTTGACCAACTGTATTTTTTAGGGAATTGGGTTTTTAGTGGATTTTTAAATCTCCTTTTCCATTTGTTAATTCTACTAAAAAGTAGAATTACTGCTTTAAAAAGCAGTTATTTTCTTTTTCCAAGAGGACCCTTGTGATACATGCTGCTCTGAGGGGCTTAGTTCAGGGTATGGCTCTTGCTGCCAGAGGTCATACGGGTCAGAAAAATTACCTGGTGGTAAGCTGGGGTCCTAATGGTAATGTCTGGAGTGTACTGAGGCCAGTGGAGTGTTTCTACATTTCTCTGGGGCTACACTGATGCACATGGTAGTCTGGGCCCTGGTGGATCACTATTTACCCACAGCTATGCTGAAGCATGTGGCAGGGGGTGCCAAAGCTGGTGACCTGTTTGCCAGGAGTTACACTGAAACATGTGGAGGTTCTCAAATCTGGAGTCTCCCAGTCCCCTCACTATCCTGAGGAAAGTGGGGTTCCTGTTGTCAGAGTTTGCCTACTCCACCATCCTGGGGCTCAAAATCTCCCACTGGTTTGCTGAGATGGGGCTTGCTGCTGGCTTGTTGAGATGTTTCCTGCACTGGATTGTGCTCCCCTTTTACCCAAGTGAAACAGATCTCCCAAGTTTCTTAGGCTCAAAGATTGTTTCACCCCATCTATTTGCTGGTTCTGCTCTTCCAAGATTTATTTAGGGGTGCTATTTTATGGTTATTTGGAGGTGAATATGAGAAAGATATGGTGATTTACTACTTATTTGCCATCTTGTCTCCTGGAAGCAAGAACTTGTATTTCTGACACTAGGGCCAAATGGTTACTTTCCACTCTTGGTATATTCCAGCAGAAAACACTACCTTCCCCTATAGGCATTACCAAAACTCTGCTGAGCTATACCCCCAAGTCACTGCCTTCTGCCCCTCATGGACCTGAGCCATTTGCCTCTGAACTTTGCTTTTCCTCCTGCTCACTGCTAGCTATGATCAGAATCAATACATTGCTAATAAATCTGCTGCTGACTTAGGAGTTTACCCTTTCCTTGTGTACCCCAAAATGAGGTCTGGGATAGTGGTAGACAGTTTTCATAAAGTATGAGTTGTTGGCCAGGACTGGCACTAAGTTTGGAAGCCCCTTACACCAGGAACTCTCTCATCAAACTTCGCTTCCTGTTTACAGGCACCCCTGCTCCTTGAAAACATCCTATCAACAAAGGAAAGAGACAGCGTGTGAAACACAAGCATTTTACAAAGGTATCATTCAATCCTCACAATCACACAGGAAAGCAGATACCATTATTATAATCATTTTACACTTGATGAAACCGAAGTGAGATGAGAGAGGGATCAAATTACTTGCTGTGGGTCACACAGTTAGTAAATGTCTGGGTGAATTCAGGTTTTCTTGACTCTGACCTCAGGTTATTATCTACCATGCCTAGGTGCCATCAATATTGTCCTCTGAATCATAGACCTTAATAGCATTTTCTTCCACATGCGTTTGATTCACTACAAGTCTTTCCTTCACAGTGTACAAAATAGCTCTTGTGGATGTCAGGAATCCAAAGAAAAACTTCTTTATCTACAATATTCCCTGGAAGAAAGGAGGTAGATTAAAAACCCAAGGTTGGAGAGTGGTCAATGTGCCAGATATTGCTAAGTAGCCCTCAGGTGGAAGTTAATGTTATTGATCATAGCCAAAGGAAGAGGAGTAAGAGGAAATACTGGTCAATGGTATCAGTTGGTCCTGGCCCCAAAGTTCAAGCAATCCCTACAATGTTAAGCAAAGAATAGAGAGGTACTTCCATGCTATCCATCCTTAGTAAGACCTGGACCACGTTTAAAAAGGACTCAAAATCATCCCAGTGTAGGATGTAACTACAGGTTTTAAATATACCACTTAATAAAATGATGGTGGTGGTTCATTAGTTTCAGTCATGTCTGATTCTTTGTGATACCATTTCAGGTTTTCTTGGCAGAGATCCTAGAGTAGTTTGTTGTTTCCTTTTCCAGCTCATTTTCCAGATGAGGAAACTGAGGCAAACAGGGTTAAATGACTTGCCCTGAGTCACATAGCTAGTAAATGTCTGAGACCATATTTTACCTCAGGAAGATGAGTCTTTCAAACTCCAGTACCAGCTCTCTATCCACTGTGCCATCTAGATGTCTCACTTGGAATGATAGAACTTTAAATCAAGAAAAAATCTTAAAAGGTCATATAATTCAATCCTCCAATTTTTCATATGAGAAAACTGAGGCCTTGAGATGTTAAATAACTTGTTCCAAGTCCCTGAAATGATAAATGGCAGAACTAGAACAAGAACCAGGACTTTCTCACTACTCCATATTCTATTGCTGGCTCTCTCTCCTCTATACTAGATTGACTCCTCAAAATAAGAAAAGTAAAATCTAGAGCAAAGATTCATTGACAAAGTTTTAAAATGCTGAGTAGCGAGAGGACCAACACAGTAGTGGATTAAATACTTTTTTCTCAGACCTTACTAATTTTCAGAAAAAGAAAAAATCAAAGAAGAGAGCGGGGGAGGGGGAGAGAAAGGGAGGAGCGGAGAATGTTTCTCTCCCAGCATTTGGAAGCTGACAGAAAACTGAGCTGGAGTTTTCTTGAGGTCAGAATCTGGTGAAGGCTGAAGTTGCTGCCACCTGGAAGGCTAAGATTCCTTCTGGGTCCTCGGGCCAACCAAACTACTAGATGACTGAAGAAGCATAACCAGGATAAGCCCTTGTTTGTGGCTTGGTTGATCTTTGAGTTCCTGGCAACAGAAAGTGTGAAGGTTTTGAGATGTGCTGGAGCCTATGAACTTCAGTGTGTACCAGGATCTGCCCAGAGGACTTGACAAGGAGCTGGGAGCTGTCTGCCTCTAAATCCAGGTGACTGTTTGATGGATTCAGGTAGAAGCTGGGACCATGAACGGAATGGAATCCAGTGAATGTGAGAGACCACCCCAAGTCAAGGTGAAGAAAAGGCCTCCCCTTGGACAAATGATGAAATTGAAGTGTACTAGGCACCAAGGGGTGGAGGGTTTGTATAATTTTCTAATGATTGTACTTAGTGATTAATGAATTTAGCAATTGTGAATCTAGATAAGTGACTGATTAAGTTAATCTGTGATTGCCCCATGAGTGGAAGATTGATTATTGTATTGTGAAATGACTGAATGATTAAGTAAGGAGGGTTTCTCCCCTTAGGGAAACCAGATGATTATTCTTTTGTTCTTTGTGCTAGATATTGTGGCCACTGTAGTGAAAACTATGTGACTATTCTAATGTTAAGCTGTTGTGAACACTGTATTGTGATTTTCTGTGATAAGATGTAATGTTGCGAATATTATATTGTGATTTGTTGTGAATGTTTGCCTTGATTTGTAATGGAACAAATGGAGTGTTCACTATATATTGTGTAATCAGAATCTTAAAAGCTGTTCACAGTAGCATTCTTCTGGGAAGCTGCTTGTGCATGGTGTTACACATCCGCAAGTCAAAAAAAGTGTACCCTAAATAATCACCATAATAAATATCAAATGGTGAGTAAATCCATTTATCTAAGCAAGCAGCAAACAGAAATAGGAAAAGTCATAGAGATTAGAACATTCTAAGAAGTACACACAAGTGAACGAGATATTTAGATGGAAACAAGACAAAATTCTCAATTCCGACTAAGATTAGAGCCCCCAAACTTGCCTGCAAAAAAAAGTCTCTGAAATCTTTAAATAAGCAAGCTGGAAATCAGGGACATTTGGGGAAGAAATATTTTTAGGAACTACTACAGTCTTTTCATACATCTCCCTCCAAAAGAGTTTGTCAAGCACTACCCCAACTTAACATCTCCCAGATATTGCCAGCATTTTGTCAACATTCTCTCCATCAATTAGGAGTCATTTCTCCTTCTATATGCACAAGATATGGATGCCTCTCCCCCCGCTCGATATGGGTGATAAGCTGCTTTACATTCAAAAATACAAAGTAATTTTTTTGCAAAATAACTTAAAAAACTGACTAAGTACATGATTTTTAAAAAACCCTTTGCAGAGCCAAATGTCTCCCAGGGATGAGATCATGGGAATCACAATTTTATCCAGGCAATTTCAGAAGCATACATTTTAAATAATTACAAACATGATGTACAAAAAAAGGATGAGCAGTCAGTACCTGAACTTCCAAGGAATAAATGTTGCTATTAAAGACTGAAAAATGGAACTCCAAGATCTTGGTAGCTGAACATTATCAGAAAGAGCAGTCAAAGTTCTTCTCTTATTTTCTGTTTATTTTATGTCTATGAGTCATTGTAAGTTTTTTTTAAGCAGAGAACTGGTTTTTGATTCCCTGACAATACTTACTATATCCTTTTGATATATGCTTACATATCAGAGCTAGCAGTAGTGTGAGACAAGGGAATTTTGAGTCACAGGACCTGGCTTGATTATCCCAACTATACCACTGTATGGCCTTGGGCAAGTCACAACCTCTTTTGGCCTCAGTTTCTTCATCTGTAAAATTAGGAGATTTGGCCAGATAAACTCCTATACCCTTGACATAGCTAAAATTTATGGTTCTAAGAAGTTTATAATATGCTTTCCTGACAGCTCCAGGAGGTAGGCAATGCAAACATTAAGCCCACTTTACCCTCAAGAATGCCAAAGTTCAGATACGAAGTGACCTGTCCATAGTCAAACAGATACTAAGTAAAGAAAATACTTTAAATGTTAATCTGTGACATCTGATTCTACTAATCTAGTGATCCTTTTACTTTACCTGTCCATAGTGGCACACAGAAGGTCTTCAATAAACATTGACTGATCATTTGGCATTCACAAATTGGGAAGATTGAACAGAGGGTAATTCTTTCCACTTATAGAAACTCAATTACTCTACAGAACTAAAGGGTATGAATGGGAATTGTGAGAGGGGTATAGGAAAGAGAAGAGGGAAAAGGGAAAGAAGAAAAGAGAGGGGGGAAAGGAGGTAGGGAGAAGAAAAGGAGCAGGAGAGGGAGAAAGAGAGGAGGGAACAAGAAGAGGAGTAAAGAGGGAGAGAAAAGAGTGAGAGGAGCAAGGAAGAGAAGGGAAAGAGTGAGAGAGAAGGGAGGGAGGGGGAGAAAAAAGAAGAGGGAAAGAGAGGAGGAAGAGAGAGAAATAGGAGAAAGAAGTGAGGGAGTGGAAAAATGGCGGGGAGAGAGAAGGGAGGGAGGAGAAAGAGAAGGAGAGATGATATTCTATACCCAGGAAAGAGAGCCTAGTTGTGGTCGGCTTTGGCCAGTCTCTGCTATGGAGCCCAGTAATCCCTGGGCTCTACACAGATACGTACCTTGAAGGTAGTGAGCATAATTTTTAAGTAGATGAGATCAGTTAATCCATGTTGTAAAATAGAAGAACAAAGAGTCAGGAATAAAATAGACATGCAGCCTCAATCACACAAGTCCTGTTTTGACGCTGGCCCAAGCCACCTCTAGGCTGATGCGACGTTTTTGGATAAGATCAGTCAGAGAGACAGATTACATTACTCCTCTGACCCGGTGATATCTTCACCTTGGGCTGACTGCTGTGATCCAGACTTTGAATCCACTTCACTGAGAAAGAACAGAGAGGAGCATGGGATTCGGGCGGCTGATAGCAATTGTTTACTGACTTCAATTTTGCATCACTCGTTTTTCTTGTAACTAGATCCCTTTCTTAAATAATGATATCTTTCCAGGTTAAGTAAACCTGCTCTTTTATGACCCCCTTGTTTATGCTGGGTTAGTCAATTATCACAGCTTGATGCTGAGGTTAGGACACCTACCTCAGCCTCCCACTAGATTAGTTCAGGGAGAACGAAATCTATTCCAAAACATTATGATTGCTCGAGATGTCACGGTGCTGACAATCCAGCCTGAACGGGTTGCTGAGGGAGTCTTGGATAAACTGAACAAGAAAGGGCCTATTTCATTCATGACCAGAAGAGCTAAGATAGCATTTTACCTTAGAAAGAATAAAATAGAAGAAAAAGGTAGAACAACCAAATACCCTTTTATAACAATACTATACACCTATGTCATCAGGGATATCATTTTTCTCAAGTATCTGCAAGCAGTAGGGTTCTCTGACTGACTGCCTGACTGGCTGTGGATGTGCTATCAAAGCCGGGATAATGGAAAGAGGAAAAGGAGGGTATGATGGTCATGGGGATCTGCAGACCTTCTCTGCCCCTGAATAGGCCAAGATGAATTTGAGGACATTCCCTGATTTGAAAATATACTCTGCCCCTAATAGGCTGCATTTGGTCACATGGAGCTTGTGGTGCAAAGCTTGTTTTTCAGGAAGGCACAACTTTGTTACTTTGCAGTCAAGTGGTTGTGATGTTCTCTGACCCTGGAGAAGGCTATATATGCCTCTGAGGTGAGGTTTTGTTTGGGGCTCATTTATGTGAAAACTTGTGTGATTTGTACAGATGAGACTCTGGGCAGCCACTGAGCCCCCCGACTTTGAAAACTCAGATATTGGTGCTTCTCTCTCTGGTCACTAACACTGTATGGTTGTAATGCTAAGACAACTAGAAGCCATCTGTTGGTCAGCTGAATTGTGTTCTTTTCTCTGTCTTTTTTTTTGTCTGCTTGTAAATTCTGTTTGTATTCTCTGAAGTTCTGACTTTTCCCCCTGAACTAGGTAAATAATATATGCTTAATTAAACTAAGATTGTTAATCCTTTTTGTGCTGCTTTCCTTCAGAAAAGCAGATCAAAGAACCTATGCCAGCAACCATCCTGGGTATGCTAGGGTGCTTGCTGACACAGAGGGTGGGGTAGGAAAGGTCAGTAATCCCACAAATGTGGGATATGGTACTTGGAAAAGAACAGCTAACTCAATACCCTGCGTTTCTTTGGATGATGACAACAAAAAGCAAACAACCTGCTAAAAAATATTCCAGAAAGTTTTGCTTTCTTTACCACCCTGCCCCAGCCAATTAACACTTTTGCTCTCTTAACATTTCCTTGAATTACTTTCAATTTATTTACATGTCTCTCTGTGTTTGAATGTGTGTGTGTGTGCTGTTTTCCCCTGTGGACTGTAAGCTCTGGGAGGGCAGAGACTTCCATTTCTGTATGTATCTATAACCCCCTCACCTAATGTAGCACCTGGCAGTTGGTAGGCTCTAAGTGTTTGTTTTTTTGGTGGGTATAGTGCAGTGGTTCTCAACCTGTGGATTATGTTCACTTTGTAACAATGAAAATACATCCTGCGTATCAGATGGATTCATAACAGTAGCAAATTACAGTGATGAAGTAGCAACGAAAATAATTTTATGGTTGGGGGTCACCACAACATGAGGAACTGTATTAAAGGGTCGTGGCATTAGGAAGGTTGAGAACCACTAGTACAGTGGCTTCATGGAGTACTGGCAAGTGTTTACCAATCAGCTGTGTGTGGCGGTGTACTTACAATGCACTTTTAAGTTTAAGAGACATTGTTAACATTTATAGCATTTGCCCATTTCCAAGGTGTAAATGTTAACACTAAAAATTAAAGTATCCACTCTCCCAATCCAGAAGGCAAGCTTGAAATTGGTGGCCTACCCCTGAGCTTTCAATTGCAAAGGGATGGGTCCATCAATTTCAAGTCTGCTAACAAAAACACCTTGGGACCCAAAAGAAGAGACTAAATTCTGGTATCTCTCTAGAAGACAAACAGACTAGAGTGAGACCAATCGGGTACAACAAAAGGCAAAATTCTTACTATGAGAGAAGGCATAGCCATTTCGTTAGATAGTTTTTTTGCCCTCCAGAACCCCTGTGCTTTAAAGTTCCTTCTTCACAGCCTGAGAATTAAAGTTAAATGGGCAGGAAGTTAATGGGCAGCAAGAGGCATTATGAAACACTTAGAGGGTTTTTCTCCTGTTGCTACCCAGAGACATTAGAATAAAGTCTCATCTAGGGTATCTCTAAAGTTAATGAGAACTAAGATGACAGTTCATTGACTTTCTTCACAAAATTTATTTTATGACTATGGGTAATCGGAATGACTCTTCTTTGAGCCTTGAGATTCAACCATGGGAAACTCCAGAAATCCTTCCAGTTTTATTTACATTTATCACATTACCGCATGCATAGTAGGTTTCCTATAAATAGGCTCTTAAGACTATTTTCAGTGTCTGTAACCAATGAATATGTTTTATGTTGTTTTGTTTTTTAATTTTTACTTTTTGGTTCAGACCTATGATTCCATTAGAGTCACAGGGGGCACAGGGGTCACCTAAGACCATATGAAAACACATATTTCTGATGGTCTTAGGAACCTAGACACCACTCCTCTATCTGTCTCCAGGCGGGTCCGCCCACATGCAGATATGCCCACATAAGAGTACCAAAGGGTCACAGCACTAGGAAGGTTGAGAACCACTGACTTAGAGAAATGTTCTATGTCAATATGGACAACACCTCTATAACTGTTTTTACAGAGTTGCCTGGGGCACTTAGAATATAAATGACTTGCTTCTGTTCCCCCTGAAAATATGTGTCAGCAGCAGAACCTGAATCCTGGTTTTTCTGCCCCTTAAAGCTGAGCATCTGCACCTGTAATACCATACTGCCTGCCATTGCTCAGATCCAAGCATAATTATATTTAATCTTGAGGTCTTTTGCTTAAAGTTCAGGCATATGCATAGGTTCATTGGTGCTGTCATTCATTTGTTGAGTTTTTTTAAAATGATCGATCAGGATTTATCTTTTATTACTGACTTTTAATTGTTTGGGGTCCATATAGGGGGCCACAGATAAGGAAATCAGCTCAGAGATATGTGGTAAATTTTGTTAGACTACTAAATATTTGGTGTGTCCTTTTTTACTCCTTTCACCCAGCTTACAGAAATGAACCTGTTTTGTTATCATGAATTAGAGCCATGGGAAGTTTAGGATGTTACTCTCTTTCCTGTTAATTCCTATATAACAGAGATGCACAATTTCATTGATGGGACCTCAGCAGCCATATAGTAAAATGCATAGCTATATAGGAAGGATGGAAGGAAGGAAGGAAAGGAATGTAGTATAAATTAGGTTTTTTTGCTGCCATGTCAGATTATTGACATTGAGCTTGAAGTCTGTTAAACTTTTCCTCTTTTTAAAAAAAATGGAAATTAAAACCTTATTTCAAACCATATGCTTGGGAAGTTAATTGTTTGAACCCAAGTATAAGACATTATATTTATCATTATTAAATTAATCCAAAGAGGAAGCATAATGTAGTTAGGGAAAAGAGCACTGGGCTTGGAGTCAGGAAAATATGGGTTCAAATTTCATTAACACTTACTGTGTGAGCCTAGAAAAGTCACTTATCTTCTATAGGTCTCAAGCAATTCCCTAGAATTTATAGGATATAGACAAATTGTGACCTATAATACATTAGTAGAAAGAACTTCCACTCTAGGAATTCTCCATTCTGATAGAATTAGAGATTATTCACGTAATCTCATAAATTTAACCTTATTAGATATGGCTTATCCTTCTATCTATAGATAGAAGAGCAATATCTACTAAGGTCTCTACCACGTTTTCCCTAAAGATTTTACCCTAAATATTTCACCTACTTTTTGTTTGTTTTCTCTAAAAGGCAATGAAAAAAATCTTCAAAATTTTAATTAGGTAAGGCAGGGATTAGCAGACATCTGGCCCACTTCCTGCTGTTATACAGGCCCTAGGCCAAGAATAGTTTTTGCAATTTTAAAATAAAATTGTATTGTATTTTAAAATGTAAAAACTGTTCTCAGCTCACAGGCCATACAAAAACAAGTTGTGGACCAGATTTAGCAGTCTAGCCAGTAGTGTAGAAATCCTCATAAGGAAATTAAATCTTGAACCATTTCCAGTTTTCTGGTCATGTAAACATGGCCAACATACAAGGAGTTGGGGGCTCCTCAGTCCTAATGTACACTCCTAACTAGGATGTTATTGTGGAAAGTGAAGAAGCTAAAGAGTTTGTCTAACTTAAATGACACTGTATCTTTGCTGAATGACCTTTCCTGATTATTATTACATAAATTCTTTATGTTAACTGTTAACTGGTTTACAAATGTCTCATTTCCCTCCACTCTCAAGCCTGAACTTCTAGACCAGTGGTTCTCAACCTTCCTAGTGCCACAACCCTTTAATACTTGTATGTGGGCATATCTGCATGTGGGCAGACCCACCTGGAGATGGATAAAGGAGTGATATCTCGGTTCCTAAGACCATTGGAAATATGTGCTTTCCAATGGTCTTAGGCGACCCCTGACCCTTGTGAAAGGGTTCTTCAACCCCCAAAGGTTGAGAACCCCTGTTCTAGACCAACCTGAGTCAGAACATTTGACATTAATGGGCAGGGTTAAACCAGAGGACCATGTGTCAGAAAAGGTAATGTGTAAGAAAGGGAGTCCAGACTTCTTAGATGACTTGATATAGAAAACTTACACCAGGCGTCTGCTCTGCTTCTGGCTATACTTCCAATTATACACTTTGAGTTCATTATGATAGATGGGATAGAAAAGACATCATCACAGACCTAGTGGCATTAAGAAGTAAACATTCTAAGGGATATTCAGCTAATAGAAATAGATATGAATTGCTCTGAATCTTTAAGACCACGCATTGAGATGAAAAAAAAATGCAAAATGTCATTTGTCAAATTTGCATTAATTTGTATTTTGAAGTGATTGTCATTTCCAATTCCATCAGCTATGGGAGATATGGGCCCTCCATGAAGACTAATGATTTTGGAATTGTCTAAGAACTGTGTTAGATAGTCTGCTTCAGACTTTTTATATGGTATTTGGGAGGCCGTTATATACTTTGTTGTATGGACTTTTTTGATTATTGATAATTCTTGAATACAAGGCACTGGGAGAAGCACTTAAAGAAAGAGACTTTCCAGAAATCTTTAAAAAATTCAAACTAGGTGGCACAATGAATAGAGAACCAACCCTGGACTCAGGAGGACCTGAGTTCAAATCCGGCCTTAGACACTTGATGCTTACTAGCTATGCGACCTTGGGCAAGTCAAAAAAAAAAAGTAGTAATAATTCAGATTGAAGACAAATAAGTCATAATTTGCTAAGGACAGAAAATATTTTAAGGAGGAGAGGTAGTGGACTGTCAGCAAAGAGATGAGCCCTATCCCATTGTCTGCCAGGACTTGGGCCACATGGCACAAGTATTAGAAGACTTAACACTTTGGAATCATGTAGAAAACACTTGGGTCATCCCTTGGCTCCCTTTTCTTTATCCTCTACCTCAGCAAAACACTGAATCACTTTTAAAGAAGGGACAACTTTGATCTCATTCCACATTGTGTAGCATTTAATTTTCTCTCTGGGACTTCCAGTGAGGGACTACAGTGAAGTGGTCTATAACCATCTGTGCCCCAAAATGAACAGACCCTATGGTAGGTCCTGAGTCACCCCTAATCCTGGCAGAAATGAGGAATGTAAACACATGATATCTAAAGTTGAGAGTTTCTTCTGCTAATATTTAAGTGAATAGACTTACAGGTAGCTTTGTTCACATACTATATTTTATTGGGATAAATAATCAAATGCCTGTTAATATTGAAAGTAGAATATAAAATCTGAAGACATAAACATTGCATATGTAAATTCAATTATAAAACCAGTCACAAAAGAACATTATGATTTTTGTTGTTCAATCATTTTCAGTTTTGTTCACCTCTTCATGACCCAATTTAACGTTTTCTTGGCAAAGATACTGGAATGATTTGCCATTTTCTTCTCTAGAATATTAAGCTGCACTGTATATAAATTAATAAAGAGATACAATCACTTCTCACTATGTTCTTCTCCAGAGATTACTCTGACTACTGCCTAACTCCTGTTATGTGTTCAATTCAAATGTCCTTGCTCCATCTGATGGAGTCCTATACCATCAATTTTTTTCATCAGACTAACAAGCCTTAGACTAATTTTTAATTTAGATAACACAATTTCATTAGCTGGATCCTATCCTCTTAGGTCACTACTACACTAGAAGGGTCTCTGGCAGCCTCTTTCCAGGAGCATAGGTGAATGAACAGCAATCCTCAGCTGGGTGTTCTTAGCCTTAGCAAAAAGATGTCTAATGAATTCAAGATCTTCTTACATTCGTCTCCCCTCCAAAAACTCTGATCCAGCCTTGCTAGACTACTTGTTTCTCAAATACAACACAGCACTTCATTGTTTCTGCTTATTTCATTATGGTTCACCTATAAAATAAATTAGTCTAATCTCTTATCAGATATATCACTGACTGATCCCTCTCCTCCTATGCTTTGACTAGTAGGTGATGTGGGTAGATCATGTGTGTCTATCCCAGGCCAACAGTGGGGGCAGATTGACTATCTGTATGTTTATGGCCTGTTGTTGGTTATATCTATACCCTAAGAATTTCTGTAGCAACAAATCTAGGCAAAAAAACTATTCTCTGGGTTCAGTCTTTCTGTCCTGTAATAGTGAATATAGTCTCCACTGAAAATATTTTCAATAAAACTATCTCGATCAGAAGTCTTTTAAAAACTGGTGGGTGGCCTCCTTCGCACAACACTTGCCAAGTTGAGTTTCCATTGTTTTCTTTTCGCTAGTTCATTGGAAAGTCTAATGAACTGTCCTATGAGAGAAAGATGGTTATGGTGAATTGCCTTAATGGGGCCTCCTAAATTCTCAGGGTCTGTTTTGTTTTTTGTTACCCAATCTCTCAACAACCTTGTATGGGTTATCCTTATTTTAGTCAATTAACTGTGAGTTCCTTGAATGTCAAGATTTCTCAAAAGAACTCTGTGCCCTTATTGAACATCTTGAAAATATACTTTAGCAGCAAAAAACAGTTCGGTGGCTAGTTGGTTTCTCCCAGTTTTTCTCTCAACTGGGAAATATAATGTGTGCCAGTAATTATACAATCTCTTTTATATAAGGTCCCAAAGGAGAAGTCAATAGGCAGTAGGCACGTTTCTTGCCCAAATATGAGCAAACATTGTATAAATCTTATAGCATAATTCCTGTTGAAATTGTATGCATATTTTAGAAATGATGCATGTAGACTTGTATTCTGTTCTCAGAGTTCTAAACATGGTCAAGTGTTCAATTAAAATGTTCAGGTTATGTGTATCCAACATTTCCTTCAGTAGCTTGATCTCAAAGTTGCTACCTTGCTCAGAGTGAATCCCAGCAGAGAATCTATACATTAAAAAATACCATGAACACAACATTTTGGTGAAAGTAGATGCTTTCTTGTTTCTAGTTGGGAATGCCTGTGCTTTCTTGGTGAAATGGTTAATCAGTCACCAATTAGATGTGACTTGTGTTTTAATTATTCCCTTCCAGAAATAGAAAATTGATATAAATGCACACCAAAGGCTAGTTGATATTCATGCTCTCCAGATATATAGCACAAGTTTGTACCATTTTCTTTTGTACACAGCTAGCACAAGTTTCATAATTCTTTGGTAACATCTGTAGCCATCTTGGGCCAATAAAATCTGTTTCTTCTCAATTCCAAAGGCTTGTATCCCTGTTGGCTTGTATGTCCAAAGTCATCGTGCAAGGTATTCGTGGCTATTGGGTGGTATACACCAGACAGCACCATCTGCTTCCTAGTGGGATCATTCAGATCAGTCCAGTGTGACAGTTCTGTATGGCACAACTCCAACTTCTGCCACCTTTTCAGCAATAAGGTGCCCTCTGCTGGCTAGAACTTAAGACTTTTAGAGTCACAACCTTGGGGGGGTTTTGTGTGTGTTTTTTTTCAATTTTGGTTTGGTTTTTTCATTTGTGTCATGTCCATGCATGTATTTTCAGCTATCCATTCTCATTCCTGGTCATCTCCCTACAGACAGCAGTGGCAAGGAAGATAAGTCAATGAAACGAGTTCTGCATATGCATTTAATACGCTATCTTCTGAAAGTCTGAAACTCTCAGCTCTAATACGGTCCAGTTTCTTGGGTATCACAGATTGTTCTCATGTCATATTCAGCTATCACTCCAGCTCTAGTATGATATGGCACTCTGGATAAGGCATCTGCAGCCACATTAATCCAGCCAGTCCTCTAGTATATGCTGATTCATAACTGACTAGAGTGTCAGTGGGTTTTTCTCTAGATACATAGTCATTGAACTTCCTAGTAATAGCCAAGTCCACTTCAAAGATAAGAACTGAAGTTAGTGCACAGAGTAATGACATGCATTCTTTGTCAAACCTCTGCTAGTAAATGCAGTTGGTCTCTGGTGAGAAACTGGGAGACTTGTCAGCTTACAAAATAGATCGAGAAATGTTTTTTTTAAGTAAGACTTAGTTGATTGAGTGATTAAAAGTTAACTTGGGATACACCACAACAAGTTTGATATTCCCTCAGGAAGCTATTGGCATCAGAAGGAAAATGGACACCATGGCTTTGGTATGCTTAATACTTTCTTTTTTTTTAATTAACTTTTGTTTATTTTTAGTTTATATCATTGATTTCCACAAGATTTTGAATCACAAATTTTCTCCCCATCTTTCTCCTGCCCCCCCCCAAAATAGTGATCC
>CM053598.1:198455375-198477094 GCA_028646575.1 Pseudocheirus occidentalis
TATAACTACATATATATGGCCTGTATTGAATTGCTTGTCTTTCCAGTGGGCGTGGGTGACAAAGGAGGAAGGGAAAGAATCTAGAATCTAAAGTTTTAAAACAAAATGTTTAATATATACATATATTATTATTATTATTATTATTTACATGCAACTGGGAAATAAAATATACAGGCACTGGGCTAGGGAGATCCATCTTGCCCTACCAAAAAGTCAAAGGGGTGATGGGGGAGGATATAGGAGAGAACAGATTGGGGGAGTGGATATACAGAGGGATTGCTGTTTTGGGATGGTGGGTAGGGGAAATATGGGGAGAAATTTTGTAACTCAAAATCTTGTGGAAATGAATGATGCAAACTAAAAATAAACAAAAGTTAAATTTAGAAAAAGATGCCCAATTGAATGTGTATGTTATTACCTCCCTAAGTTAAATCTGATAAGAGTAAGGTTTGCTCATTCCCTCTCACCTCCCCCCTTTTCCCTCCATTGTGAAACCTTTTTCTTTCTTCTTTTATGTAAGATAATTTAGCCCATTCCTCCCAATACATTCCTATCTCACCCCTTAATTTTATATTTTAGATATCATTCCTTCATATTCATCTCATCCTATGCCATCTAATTATCTATCTGTTTGTCTGTCTATCTATCTATCTATCTATTTATCTACCTATCTGTCTGTCTGTCTATCTATCTCCCTATCTATTTCCTCCAACTACCCTAAAACTGAGAAAGGTCTCCTGAGTTACAAATATCATCTTTCCATGTAGGAATGTAAACAGTTCAACTTTAATAAGTTCCTTATGATTTCTCTTTCTTGTTTACCTTTTTATGCTCTTGAGTCTTGTCTTTGAAAGTCAAATTTTCTAGTCAGTTCTGGTCTTTTTAGCAGTAATGCTTGAAAGTCCTCTGTTTCATCTAATGCCCATTATTCTCCCTGAAGCATTATTCTCAGTTTTGCTCGGTAAGTGATTCTTGGTTTTAATCCTTACTTCTCTGACCTCCATAATATCAAATTCTCAGCCCTTCAGTCCCATAATGTAGAAGCACCTACATCTTGTGTTATCCTGATTGTATTTCAACAATACTCAAATTGTTTCTTTCTGGCTGCTTGCAATATTTTCTCCTTGACCTGGGAACTCTGTAATTTTGCTGTAATATTCCTTGGAGTTTTGCTTTTTGGGATTTCTTTTTTTTGTCTTTTTGGAGGGGAAAAGGCAGGGCAATTAGGGTTAAGTGACTTGCCTAAGGTCACACAGTAAGTAAGTGTTAAGTGTCTGAGGTGGGATTTGAACTCAGGTCCTCCTGACTCCAGGTCTGGTCCTCTATTCATTGCATCACTTAGCTGACCCTTGAGATCTCTTTCAAGAGGTGATTGGTGGTTTCTTAAAATGTCTATTTTACCCTCTGGTTCTAGATAGCTTTCCTTGATAATTTCTTGAAGGATGATGTCTAGACTCTTTCTTGGATCATGGCTTTCAGGTAGTCCAATAATTTTTAAATGATCTCTCCTGGATCTATTTTCCAGGCCAGCGGTTTTTTCCAATATGATATTTCCCACTGTCTTCTATTTTTTCATTCTTTTTGGTTTTGTTTTATAATTTCTTGATTTCTCATAAAGTCATTAGCTCCCATTTGCTCCATTCAAATTTTGAAGGAATTATTTTCTTCAGTGAGCTTTTTAATCTCTTTTTCCATTTGGCCAGTTTTGTTTTTTTAGGGCATTCTTCTCCTTACTGGCTTTTTTGCCCCTCTTTTGCCATTTGGGTTAGTCTATTTTTAAGGTGTTTTTTCTTCAGTATTTTTAGGGTCTCTTTTAGCAGGCTGTTGACTTGTTTTTCATTATTTTCTTGTATCACTCTCATTTCTTTTCCCAATTTTTCCTCTATTCTCTTCCTTGATTTTCAAAATCCTTTTTGAGGTCTTCCATGTCCTGTGACCAATTCATATTTTTCTTGGCAGCTTTTGATGTAGCATCTTTGACTTTGTTTTCTTTTTCTGGTTGTATGTTTTATTCTTCTATAGTTTGACTTTTATTTAACATAGTTTACTCATTTTTCCCAGTCAAATACTCGATTTTCTAATTCCCTGTCAAGGCAGGACTCTGCTTCCATTGAGCATGTGGGTGGGGTGGTTGTAAATATGGGTGCTGTCCCAGGATTCTGGGATTCTGTAGCAGCTTCTGGATCCCCCACAATCTGTGAGCCCAGAGCACTGGAAGCAGCCACTGCTACTGCTGTTGCTTCTGTTGCCTCCACTGTCCCAGGGCTGGGGCTGGACCCTGTGTTCCTCTTTCACCCAGGTCCCACAGAGTTCTCCCACTGACTTTCCACATTGTTCATGGTGTTTGTGGATTGAGAAATTGCCACAGGCGTCATCAATTTAGTCCCCTGAGGCCTGCTTCAGTCTCGTTGTGCCCAGTGCAACCCCTTGCCAAACTGTGCTCTACTTGCAGCCCAGTACAAGATACCCTCCTGTGGGTCTTCTGGGGTGTTGGGCTGGAGATGTGGTTTACTCTGTCAAATTCTAGATCTAGAATTTTTTAGAGTCTTTTTTACAGGATTTTGTAGAGGTTTGGGGACAAGCTCAAGCAAGTCCTTACTTTTACTCCACCATCTTGGCTCTGCCTCCAAAAGTTATTCAACAATATTGCTCTTACTTTATACAACATTCTCTTGGTTCTGCTCATTTCACGCTTTATTATTTCCATGTATTTCTAAAATCATTGAGCTCATCATTTCTTATAGCATGGTATTATTCCATCACAATCATATCAACTTGTTTAGCCATTTCCCAATTGATGGGCATCTCTGCAATTTCCAGTTTTTTGACACAAAGAGAGCTTCTATAAACATTTTAGAACACATAGGTTATTTTCCTTTTTTCCCTAATCATCTTTGGAAATAGACCAAGTAGTGGTATTACTTGATTTATTGTTTTGTTGATTCCCTAAACATAACAAAGTGATAAAAAAATATTAATGATGCAGATTACACTTAAAAGTGTGTGAGGTGGGGGGTGGGGAATCTTTGGTCTCAAGGGTGCATGTGACCTTCTAGGCTCTCAAGTGCATCTCTTTGACTGAATCCAAACTCCACAGAACAAATCCCCTTAATAAAAGGATTCAGATCAAAAGGCTGCTCCCAACGACCTAGAAGGCCATGTATGGCCTCAAGGCCACAGGTTCCTCATCCCTGGTGTGAGATATACTTTTTTTCAGACAGCAAGTTCTTAAATATTTGCCAGCACATCCACAGAGTACCCCAATATTCTCTCTTGGTACCTCCTCTCTTCTCTGTTTACACTCTCTCACTTAGTACCCCTATCAGCTCCCATGAGTTTAATCATTGCCTCTATGCAGATGACTGTCAGTCTCTTTCCTAAGCTCTCCAATCACCTTCTAAGGATTTCCAACCAGATGTCCTTCAGCTATTCCAACTTTAAATGTGTACAAAGCTGAACTCACATCTTTTCCCCACAAACTCACTCCACTTCTGAACCTTCTTATTTCTTTGGATGGGACCATTATCCTTCTAATAACCATCTACTACAAATTCCTTCTATCTAACCTTATTCAATCAGTCACAAAGTCCGTCAACAAATCAGCATTTATTAAGCATTTACTATGTGTCAGGCACTGTGTTAAGTACTAAGGATATGAAAACAAAAATTAAACCATGTCTGGCCTTAACCATTTCATGTTCTATTGAAAAAACATCTATGTATATAAGTAATATCCATGTGTATATGCATATACACACAATATATTAAAAGTAGATATATGGAGATTTTTGGAAGGCAAGACACTATCACCTGGGCAGTAGGAAGCAAGAAAACATTTTGAACAGAATATTGAAGGGATGAAGGAATTCTAAGATGTGACAGGAGGGAGTGTGTATGAGAAATAGTAAGGAGCCCAGTCTGACCATATTATAGCGGGGATGAAGGAGAATAATATTGAGTAAGATCGATAATTTAGGTTGGAACAAATAGTGAAGGGTTTTACTTAGAGTTAAACACATATTGAGAAAAGAAGTGACCCTGTCAGACTGGCATTTTAGGAAAAGTTAGATATGGCAAGTGATTGGATATGTGAGATAAAGAATAATACTGACGTTGCAAATGTTGGTACATGAAAGTTTTGAAATTCCCTGGACAGAAATAAGGAAGTTCAGGAGTGGTGTAAGTTTGGGGGGTAAAGATAATAAGTTCAGCTTGTCAATGTTGAGTTTGGAATGCTTATAGGACATCCAGTTGGAAATACTTTATTAAGTATTTATTTATTTATTAAGTATTATTTATTAAGTATTTATTTATTTATTAAGTATTATTGGAGATGTGTGAATAGTCAATCAGTCAAAAAGCATTTACTAAATGTTTACCATGTTCCAAGTATGGTGTTAAGACACAGTAGGAGAGAGAATAGCATTAGATATGTAGATTTCATAGCCATTTGCATAGAGATGTTAATTAAATTGATGGAAGCTTATCAGTATACCAAATGAGAGTATGTAGCAAGAGGAGGGGCTTCAGGATTGAGCTTTGAATTGAACCTAAAATTAGGAGACATGATAATGTGTGATGAGCCAGGGTGTAAAAAGGCAATGGTCTGGAGCAGATTGAGAATAAGGTTAACACAATCCCAGAAAGGAGTGAGCATCAAGAAAGAGAGAGTGATAAACAGAGGTTGCAGAGAAGCCAATATTCATCATATTCACAGAGGATAAGGACTAAGAAAATATCTTCAGATTTGATTATTAAGAGATCACTAGACATTGGGGAAAGAAGTTTTAGTTGAGTGATGCGGTGAGTGAGTGAGAAGTAAAAGTGAGTGAGAAGTAGAGGCATCAGTTGGAGATAGCTTCTTCTAAGAATTTGAGAAAGGGGGCAGCTAGCTGGCACAATGGAAAGAGTCAGGAAGACCTTCTGAATTCAAATCTGGTCTCAGACACTTACTAGCTGTGGGACCTTGGACTTTAACTCGATCCTTTTTTGTTTCCTCATTTGTAAAATGAGCTAGAAAAGGAAAATGGCAAAGTACTGCAGTATCTTTGCCAAGGGTCATGAAAAATCAAACATGACTCTTCATGGGAGGAGAAATATGGTATAATAGAAAGGCAATCACTGGCATCTTCAGTGATACCCTCTAGAGAGAAACTTTTAAATTAAAATATTTAAATTTTAGACTGACCACCAACTTGCTTTCCTTTCTCCTATGTATGAAATTCTTAGTCACAAAGAAATTGTGTGCCACCAGCAGCAAGACTCAGCATCCTCTTAGTTTCCACAGAGTTCCTTGGTGAACACACACTATGTGGTGATTGCAAACATATGCCAACTGTAAAATTTCTCCTCCTCAAGCACCAGAATTCTTTTTTAAATTAGCTTTTATGATTATTTTTGGTTTACATCATGCATTTCCACAAGATTTTGAGTTACAAATTTTCTCCCTATCTTTCCCTTACCCCTAACCCCAAAACAGTGATCCCACTCTATACCACCTCCCCCAATCTGCTCTCTCTTATATCCTCTCCCATCACCCCTCTGACTTTCTGGTAGGACAAGATGGATCTCCATACCCCAGTGCCTGTATATCTTATTTTCCAGTTGCATGGAAATGATAATAATAATAATAATAATAAATAATATTTTAAACATTTGATTTTAAAACTCTGAATTCCAGATTCTTTCATTTCTTCCCTCATCACCCACCCTTACTGGGAAGATAAGCAATTCAATATAGGTTGTACATGTGTAGTAACATAAAACGTTTTCATACTGGATGTATTGTGAAAAACTGACTATATTTCCCTCCATCCTATCTCATCCTCCACTTGTTCTATTCTCTACTTTGTCCCTATTCCTTTACAAAAGTGTGTGCTTCTAACTACTCTCCCCCAAATTTGTGCTCACCTCCCTCAGTCCCCCTTTCATCCCCTTCCTCCATACTTTCCTGTAGGGCAAGATACCCAATTCAGAGTGTATGTCATTCCCTCCCTAAGCCAAATTCAATGAGAGTAAGGGTGACCCATTCCCTTTTGCCTTCCTGCTGTTCCCCTCCATTATAACAGTTATCCCTTGCCTCTTCTGTATGAGATAATTTACCCTATTCTGTTTTTCCCCATCTCCTCTCATTATATTCCTCTCTCACCTCTCAATTTCACCTTTTAAATATCATCCCTTCCTATTCAATTGATCCTGTGCCCTCTGTCTATGTATACCTGTACATATATATGCACACACTAACATATGTATTCATAGGCACATATACCATCCAATATAGACATATATGTGTATGTATGCATACATATATATGTATGTGTATGTATATGTATACACACATTTATATTCCCTTCAACTATCCTCATATTGAGAAAAGTTTCATAGGTAACAATTATCATTTTTCCATGTAGGCATGTAAATAGTTCAACTTTGATAAGTTCCTTATGATTTCTTTTCCCTGTTTATCTTCTCATGCTTCTTGTATTTGAATGTCAGATTTCCTGTTTAACTCTGTTTTTTTCATCAAGAATGCTTAAAAGTCCTTCAGCTCATCGAATGACCATATTTTCCTCTGAAACATTGTACTCAGTTTTGCTGGGTAGGTGATTCTTGGTTTTAATCCTACCTCCCTTAATCTCTGGAATATCATATTCCAGGCCCTTCAATCCCTTAATGTAGAAACTGCCAGATCCTGTGTTATCCTGATTGTGTTTCCACAGTATTCAAATTGTTTCTTCTTCACTGCTTGTAATATTTTCTCCTTGATCTAGGAACTCCAGAACCTGACTATAATATTCCTAGGAGTTTGCTTGTGGGGATCTTTTTCAAGAGGTGATTGGTGAATTCTTTTAAGTTCTATTTTGCCCTCTGGTCCTAAAATATCAGGGCAATTTTCCTTGAGAATTTCTTGAAGCATGCTTTCTAGGTTCTTTTTTTAAAATCATGGCTTTCAGGTAGTCCAATACTTTCTAGTTTGTCTCTCCTGGATCTATTTTCCAGGTCAGTGGTTTTTCCAAGGAAATATTTTACATTGCCTTCTATTTTTCCATTTGTTTGGATCTGTTTAATAGTATCTTGATTTCTCATGAAGTCATTAGCTTCCATTTGCCCCAATCTAATTCTGAAGGAATTGTTTTCTTCAGTGAGCTTTTGAGAGTCTTTTTCCATCTGGCAAATTCAGCTTTTTAAGGCATTCTTCTCCTCATTTGGCTTTTTGGGCCCCTTTGGCCATTTGAGTTAGTCTATTTTTTAAGGTGTTATTTTCTTCAGTCAGGTTGTTGATTCTCTTATCGTGATTTTCTTGTAGCATTCTCATTCCTCTCCTCATTTTTTCATCCATTTCTCTTACTTGATTTTCAAAATCCTTCTTGAACTCCTCCATGGCCCTATAACCTGTTCATATTTTTCTTGGAAGCTTTTGGTGCAGTATTTCTGACTGTGTTTTCTTCCTCCTGTTCCATGCTTTGATCTTTTTTGTCACCAAAAAAGGAATCTAAAGTTGAATGACTGTGCTTGCTTTGCTTCCTTTGCTTACTCATCTTGCCACTCAATTACTTGACTTTTGAACTCTTCGCCACAGTAGAACTCTGCTTCCAGAGGGGATATGTTTGTCCCAAATTGCTGGGGTTTTCGCAGCTGCCGGACCTATTAGGAGGGAGCCATCTCAACAGCCCCCACCAACTTTGGCTCATTGGTCACACACCTCAGGACCTCCACCCAGGATGGAGATGCAAATTCAGGCAGGTTAAGGCAAGAGTGCTTAGCCTCTGAATGGTTGCTTGGCCCACCTATGATCTGCAGACCAGGAGCTCTGAAGCAGCCATGTGGAGGTGGCTGCAGGTTTGTTATCTCTGCTGCTTCTTGCTACAGGGATAGAGGCTGGACCACACTCCATCCCCCCAGATACAAGAGAGTTCCACTGACATTTGTCTTTGGCATTTATGGGTTGATAATTCTGGAAACCACCACCGCTGCTGCTGCTGCTCAGGGCCGCCCCAGGGCTAAAACTGTGGGCCCATATGGGGCTGAGCTGGGCTCCCAGATGGACCCTTCCTGCCTTTAGGGGGAGATTTGTTTCTCTCTCTCACTTTGTGGTTTCTGTAGCTCTAAAATTTGTTTAGAGTCATATTTTATTGGTATTTGAGGTGGTTATGGGGGGAGCCCATGGAGTTTTCTTGCTTCAATGCCATCATATTGACTCTGCCCTTTAAGCCCCAGCATTCTTAAAAAAGAAAATTGAGTTGGAGTTTCAATACTGCTTTGAGTTCCTGAAATGATGGATCTTGAGGGGGGGAAAAACCCTAATTTTTTTTTCCCATTGGTGAAGCATAGGCAAATGAATGCAAGCTCCTAAACTTGCAGAGTTAAGGACCAGAGATTTGATAGGCGGTGACTGCATCATTGAAATGGATTTCTCACTAGGGAGGATGATTGCTAAAGTTTCAAGTAGCGTACTCTCATGTCTAGAAGTCCTGCTAGAAGACCTAGTGATATACACAGCTATCTATTAATCTACTATATTTCAACATTATTCTATATAGGTCTTTAATCACTAATTCAGTTTGAGGTCTACTGTGGTTTATAGGGAGTTATGGAATTTTAGTCAACATTCTTGTACCTTTTTATGTGTCTGCTTAAAGGTCTTTTAACCAAAAGAAAAAAAAGAAATGTTATTCCTTTCAATAGAAGATGCTGTCATCTTGGCTTCATAATAGCATTTGTTTAGATGTAGTCTGAACCAAATCTGGACTGAATTTCATTGAAAATCCCAAAGAAGGAACTCCTTCTGCCAGTTCAGGTTAATACCTATTCTGCCTCAAGCAGCTAAGTGACTTGCCCAACATCACACAGACAGCATGTGAGTAGGGACTTTAACATAAGTTTTCCTGACTTCAAACACAGTTTACTATCCATTAAGCTGTTTTTGTCATTGTTCAGTCATTTCAGTCATGACTGACACTTTGTGGCAAAGGTACTGGAGTGTTTTGACATTTTTTTTCTCCAGCCGATTTACAGATGAGGAAACTGAAGGAAACAGGGTTAAGTGACTTGCCCAGGCACCAGCTGAGAGGACCCCAGATGAGGCCTGCTGATTCACCAACCACAAGGGCCATTCCCAGGCCTATCACCACAGGGCTGGTATCAGACTGAGCTGGGTAAGAGACAAAGCCAGAGGCAGCATCTACTCCCGGGACTACCCATCAACAACCTGGAAATTTAAAAACCCATTATATGATCTTCCAAGGCCCAGGATAGCAGACTGAACCCTGGCTGCTCCAAACCCTCCTCTGACCCAAAAACACAGTAATTATTGCCCCAGAGAAAAATTTTAAGCAGTAAAGTCTTAGGAACCCTGGAGCAAGGGTGTGGCTAAGGTCCTGCCTCAAAATGCTAAGAAAGCAGGCTACAAAGACAAAGACTCTGGAATCCTTTTATGGTAAGAGGGAGGAATCAAACTCAGAAGGAGAGAGTATTGACTCCACACCCACAGCTGAAGCCTTAACAGGGACTACAGCCTGGTCTCAGGCACAGAAAGCATTCCTAGATAAGCTCAAAAAGAATTTTGAAATTCTGCTTAGAGAGGTAGAAGATAAAATCAAAACCTCTTACAAAAGCAAAATTGTGAAATTAGAAAAACATTACAATGAAGAGAGCAGCTCCTTAAAAAGTAAAATATGTGAACTAAAAATGAAATCTAAGCATATGGAAAAGGAGCTTCAAAAACTAGCTGAGGAGAATAATTTGCTAAAAACTAGAATCAACCAAATTGAAGCCAATGACTCTATGAGGACCCAACAATCAATCAAACAAAACATCAAGATTGAAAAATTAGAAAAAGAGGTAAAATATCTCAATGGAAAAATAACTGACCTGGAAAACAGATCTAGGAGAGACAATCTGAAAATCATTGGTCTACCAGAAAATCATGATGAAAAAATTAATCTGGACAATATCTTCCAAGAGCTCATCAAGGAAAACTGCCCTGAGATCCTAGAACCAGAGGGTAAAATAGAAATTGGAAGAATCCACTGGAGCATCATACACCTCCTGAAAGAGATCCCAAATTGAAAAGTCCACGAAATGTTATAGCCAAACTCCAGAACTATCAAGTAAAGGAGAATGTACTACAAGTGATCAGAAAGAAACAATTCAGATATTGCAAAACCACAATGAGGATCTCACAGGATCTGGGAGCCTCAATATTGAAAGATCAGAGAAATTGGAATATGATTTTTCACAAGGCAAAAGAGCTTGGACTACAACCAAGGATCACCTATCCAGCAAGACTGAGCATAATCTACCAGGCAAGGAGATGGACATTCAGTGACATAACAGAATTCCAGACCTTCCTGATGGAAAAGCCAGAGGTCAATGTAAAATTCAACCTCCAATTACAAGACCCAGGAGAGACATAGAAAGGTAAATAAGGAAACACACACACACACACACACACACACACACACACACACACATACACACAAAACTTGTTATTTAATAAGAGCAAAGTGTTTATATCCCCATATGGGAAGCTGATTCCTGTTAATATCATGAACTCTATACCTGCAGCAACATCTAAAAGTGATATAGATAAATGGAGGGTATGGGTATAAATTATGCAAAATGATGATAAAAATCCTTTTTTAAGGGATTGCAATGGAAGAAGAGGAAAGAAAAGCAGAAAAGGGTAAATTATGCTACACAAAGAGGCATAAAAACAATATAGTAGGGGGAAAGAAGGGAGAGAGGTGACCATTATATGAGCTTTTCCCTCACTGGTTCTACTGCAAGGAGGATAAAACACAACCAGTTAAATATAGGACTCTATCAAGAAGAGACATGAAACTTATCATAATAGAGGGAAAGAGGGGAGGGGGAGGAACACTGCATGAGATCTATTCTTGTCAATCTTGGTT
This sequence comes from Pseudocheirus occidentalis, assembly GCA_028646575.1. Lineage (NCBI taxonomy): Eukaryota > Metazoa > Chordata > Mammalia > Diprotodontia > Pseudocheiridae > Pseudocheirus > Pseudocheirus occidentalis. The sequence goes on from CM053598.1 coordinate 198,466,289, forward strand.
CAAGGAAGAAATAACATTCAGCATTGAGTATAAAAATTTATCATATCCTACAGGCAGTAGGAGGGGGAAAGGGACAAGAAAGGTGGGGGGTTTAGAAGGGAGGGAAGAAGTAGTAAGGGAGAGGGGTAGGAAAAAGGAGGGGGTGGATAAGAAGGGGATGCTGAGGGAGATGGTGGTCAAAAGGAAAACTCTTAAGAAGGGGAAGGGAGAAGGGGAAAAACAAAAGTACAAACAGGGGAGGGAATAGGATGGAGGGAAAGACACAGATAGTAATCATAGTTGTAAATGTGAATGAGATGAACTCTCCCATAAAACAGAGGCAGATAGCAGAATGGATTAAAAAACATAATCCTACAATATGCTGTTTACAAGAAACACATCTGAAACAAGGGGACACACACAGGGTAAAGGTAAAAGGATGGAATAAAATATATCATGGCTCAGCTAAAGTAAAAAAAAGCAGGTGTAGCAATCCTTATCTCAGTAAAGCAAAAATAGGTATAATTAAAAGAGATAAAGGAGGAAACTATATCCTGTTAAAACGCACCATCGAAAATGAGGCAATATCATTACTGAACATTTATGCACCAAGTGGTACAGCATCTACATTCCTAAAGGAGAAATTAAGGATGCTAGAGGAAGAAATAGATAGCAAAGCTATACTAGTGGGGAACTTCAGTCTACCCCTCCCTGAGATCAATAATTCTAACCTCAAAATAAACAAGAAAGAAGTTAAGGAGATAAATAGAATCTTAGAGAAAATAGATATGGTAGACCTCTGGAGAAAATTGAATGGGGATAAAAAGGAATATACCTTCATCTCAGTGGTACATGGCACATACACAAAAATTGACCATGTACTAGGGCATAAAAACTTCACAATTCAGCACAGAAAGGTGGAAATATTAAATGCATCCTTCTCAGATCATGATGCAATAAAATTTTATTTAATAAAGTGCCATGAAAGGATAGTGACTTGCCTTGGGTCACATAACTGTTAAGTGTCTGAGATCAGATATGAACTCAGGAAGATAAGTCTTCCCAACTCCTGACCTGGCACTGTCTCCACTGTGCCACACCACTGCACCCTCCATTAAGCTATGTTACCTCTCAGTTATAAAATAAGGGCCTTTTTGCATGGTAGCCTATTGGGCCAGATAATCAATGCTTGGTTTCGCATTGTAACATGCTAGAAGTGACTTCCACAAGAGTATTACAAGGTCAGAGACATTTCGGAAAGATGCACAGCATTTGGTGAATATTAGTAGCAATAGAGTCCATTTCTGCTAACTCTAAAGTAGGAACCTTGTGTTTAGTATACTTAGCCCTAAGCCTTAGCTTTCTGAATTCTTAGGTATTCTGTAGGTCCCTCTTATGCTGAAGGTACATGACAACAGGCAGACTATTGCCCTAATTCCAAGCCAGGCCACATACTCTTCCCTTACATTTTTGTTTTGTTTATTTTTGTACTGACCTCAAGGAAGGACAACATAGAAAATACTGAACTTGTCCCTGTAGCTTTTCTCTAGAGATAGACTTACTTAAGACTCCTTGGGTAGAAGCAGGAGTTGAGGGAAACTTGTAAATATTCTCATTTCCAGGAGGAGATTGAGAGAAGGTAATCCCTGGGAAACACAAATTTAAGAAGGGCAGAACTTGAGACATGAAGGATATAATTGCCTTATCTGTGGGAGCTACAGGAGTCCAGGATCAATGCTTTGGGTCTGCCCCACTGGTATTTATGGAGTCGTGTTAACTGCCGTGCTCCACAATTTTCTGCTAGAACAGATTCATCCCCATCTGTTCTATTTAGCTCTAGGTCTTTGGGATCATAGCCCCAGAACCTCTTCAATGCCATTTCTTAAAGGAGAATAGGTACCATAAAACCATTAGGAGTATTTGCAAGCAATAGCTCCTTCTAAAACCATGTGTCATTTCTTCTTGAATAGCTATGGTGTCTTTGCATCATTAACCTTGCCCAGAAGGGCATTCCACTAATGTTCTTTACACTCTGAGAGAATTTGTGCTCAGCATTTGTGATGCCTCTACTCCCCCTCTTTGCCCAAAGCAATCATCATCTTATGCTCAACTGAAAGGAATAACAATTTTTTTCAAACTACTACTACCATATTTAAAAAAAAATTTTTTCTGCCATCCCCAAATATTTCAGCCTTTTCTTCTTCTTGCCCATTAACCAAGGATTAACCTCCCTTGCCCATCTCTTTCTTCATCCCACTGGCTGTCAGGGTTCTATTAAGTGTCATCTGACCTTGTTTCTTCTCCACTTTGAGGTAGCTGAATAGCAGGTGATAAATGTCTCCCCTACTGGGAAGATTCAGATATAATGCAATGGAAAGTTAGAATTTTAGAAAGCTATAAAATTAGAATCAATGAACCTTCCTTGCTAGGTTTGAGTTAGCTCTGACTCTGACTAATGAAGGTGAGCATAAACAAATTCTTTAACTTCTCTAAACCTCAGTCAGATTTTTTTTCATACATAGAATAGGAATAATAGTGCTTATACCAACAGGTTAATAGGGCTGTTGTGAAGAAATTATTTCCTAAATTGTGAAGTGTGTGTATATGTATGTATATGTTTCAAAATTTATAAGTAAATATATAATGTGTAAATATAATGCAATTCACACACATATGTGTATGTATTTTTATATATTCATACATATTTATATATACATATATATAGTGCAAATATGTTGAGCATAGACTAGCCCACTCACCTTGGCAGTGTAGCCCATGGGCATGATGTTCAAAATAATACCTCTATCAGCCTCTTCTCTCTCTAGATTTCATTTGCCCCAATCTTCTCCCATACTGGCAGATCTAGGTGATTACCAGGGAGTGAGATGGTGAATATGTCCAACCTTGAAACTACAACTCACTTAAAACATCCAAGATGTGATCCTGATGTAGATATAGAATAAGGGGATGTACTCCAACTATTGCTCAACATAAATCCTGAACCCCAATATGTGTGCTTCCCATTTATACAAATCAATCATAATGGTACTATTAATGCTTGATCATGAAACATTTACTAAGTGAGAACAGCAAAGCAAGAACAAACATAACATTTACTCAATAAAAGACAAAATCAGGAATAATCAAGTCAAATTCAAATAATCAAAGTCCACCCTGAAACATGCATCACATTCTCCCACCAATTCAGGCTTTGGGCATATAACTTATAGAAAACTAGCATTGAGAAACATGAATAGGGAAACCCGTGCACCCCTCATTAACTCATGATGTTAACTTTAGGTCTGGATGTTGGTGGTCTCTTTTAGGTAACAGTCTGCCTAATACGTGATCTGTTCCTCTTCCTAGACTCCATACTCTTTTGCTGAATGAAACCACTTCTTTGCTACTCTTATGACAATAAAGTTTTGTTAAACTTGTTTTATTATAGCACTAGCATTATACCATGGGGCAAGAGATGGGATGTGAGACCTGGAGTCAGGAAGACTCATATTCCTGAATTCAAATCTGCCCTCAGACACTTACCAGTTGTGTGACCCTGGGCAAGATACTTTAACCTTGTTTGCCTCAGTTTCCTCATCTGTAAAATGAGCAGGAAAAGGACATGAAAAACCACTCCAATATCTTTGCCATGAAAACCTTAATGGGGTCATGAAGAATCAGAGACAATTGAAATGACTGAACAACAATCACAGCATTATACGCTTTCAATGAAACAGAGAGATGCCCTAAATCTGGGGAATAGTTTTCTTTTTTTTTTTTGCTTTTTTTTTCCACTTTTTGGAGGGGGGAAGGCAGGGAAGTTGGGGTCAAGTGACTCGCCCAAGGTCACATGACCAATAAGTGTCAAGTGTCTGAGGCTAGATTGAACTCAGCTCCTCCTGACTCCAGGGCTGGTGCTCCACTCACTGCGCCACCCAACCACCCCTGGAATGAAGTTTTCTAATCTGCTCCCATAGTTGGGAGCTGAAGCTGTGTTCAGCTGTTTCAATGGCAGGATTTTAAGCTGGAGGATTTTAAAAGTCCTTAGATCTGTTCTCTCGCCTCTGAGAAGTCTTCCTCTCAAGCCGATAATATATGGTGCTAAAGTGCAATCCTGACAAGGCCAGCTGAGTCTCTACACAGTGGGATTCTACTTTCTCCAATGAGCCCTCAGCATCAGCATACCCCTCCAGTCAAAAACAGCTTCTAGATCAGCTACAGGTCTTCAAACCCAGTCAGCTCTCAGACCCAGGATGGCACTCAAGAGCAGCACAGATAAACCTGGCCAGCTCTTTACACAGTAGGATCCTGCTCTCTCCAACGAGCACTCAGGAGCTCTCTTCCCCATTTAAAATAGTTCCCAGAGCAGCTCCAGAGCCTATCTGGCTTCATTTAGCTCTCTGAGCTGGCTTGGCCCAAAGCAATTGCTTTCATCTTCTGATCCTCCTCTGCCCTACTCCATTGAAGCAGCAGGGATCAGTCACCAATCTGCTTTTGTCCCTGTCACCATCTCCTCTCTTCAGGTGGTTGCCGTGTCTTCTCATCCATCTGATCTCATCTTCTAAGCTCTTCTAGTGTCTAATGCATCAAATCAGAGTCTTCTCATGAGAGGCAATCCATCTTTAATTCAGGTGGAAACCCCCCAAATTTTATCAGATAAAACAGAAATAGAAAAAGCCTTAATTTTCCCATAGTACCCAAATAGTTCTTTGATTTAAATTTCTCAGCAATAACTTTTAAAACTCTGGAAGGAGGCATATGTAAATGAGCTGACACAGCAATGCCTTGCAGCCATCTCCAATGGTCTTGCCACCGAGTTGCTTTCAAACAGGTCCTCCAGGTACATTTATTTGAGGAACTGCTTTCTCTCAGGTCTTCAGAACTGTCTCAAATTGCTTTTCTCACAAAAATGTCCTTTCTCTGCCCCTGTCAGCAAATAAAATTACTTTTCATTGTTGTTCAGTCTTTTCAGTTGCATCTGACTCTTTGGGACCCTGTTTGGGGTTTTCTTGGCAAAGATACTAGAGAGGTTTGCCAGTTTCTTCTCTAGCTCATTTTACATATGAGGAAACTGAAGAAAACAGGGTTAAATGACTTGCCCAGGGTCACACAGCTATTAAGTACCTGAGGCCAGACTTGAATTCAAGCAGATGTCTTCTTAACTTCATACCTTATGATTTCCTGGATTTAGGAAACTCCTGGTGAGAAAAATTCTTCAACCAGTACAGACTGATATCTGTTCTCCAAATTTAGTTTTAAAGGGTTGTCTGGGACAAAGTCAAACTGAAGAGTTAAATGAATCACTCAAGGTCACATGATTTATACGTGTCTCAGGTGTCATTTGAACTCAATTCTTGATCTCAAAGCCAACTATGCGTTATGCCACATCGGCTCCACTATGTAAATAGTTAGCATTACTATCATTATTATAAAGAAATTTTTCTTACCTTATGCAGTATAGCCTGGGCCCATTAGAGGATTAAATGAAAGCCTTAGGGGAACCAGTTACTTGCCTCCTAATTGGATGGTTTAACTGGCATCCTTAAATTTTAATAATCTTGCCTTAACCTTGAGTGGCTCTCTGAAAAGAAAATAAAAGAAGTCTTCATGGGTGGCTGCAGAAGACACCATGCAGAGCTGACAGAGAGTCATGACAGAGTGGGCTGAATGATAATCAGAAGCAAGGAAGTGTGGAAGCAATCAGATTGTGAGCTCTGAACCAGACTGAACCTGTTTTGGTAACCAGGCACAATCTAGATCAGAAAGAGGATCAGAAATAGTAACCTGTGGCTCCTTGAGCACGAAGGGTCTTAAGTCTAACTAACAGCTCATTTTTTCCAGTGCCATTTAAAAAAATAAAAAACAAAAATGAAAAGTAGACAAACACAAAAACCTAGCTTTTTGTTTGCTTTTTTTTTTGTTTTTTTTTACCTTTCATGATGATTAGACAAGCCATTGGTAGATGGTGGTGATGGGAGGAGGGAGTAAATTTCAGCTTTCTATAACTATTTCATTTTCACACCTGTGTTATCTGAAAATACTTATCTAAAACTTAATGCATACAAATACTGATTTTGGCTTGGTAGTTTTATGTGTAATTTGAAAGAGAGAGAAAGGGAATTTTCCTCCCAAAGATAGATTTTTTTTTTCTAATTCGGTGAAGCTGGGTGGGGGCAAAGTCAAAGAGAGAGAATGTATGTGTTTGTTTTCTTTTCCATAGGCCATGTGGGAGTACACGCGAGATTTGCAAAGGTACACAAGGCTAATAGAGATATTCTTACAAAACAACAATCCAAAACTCTGAGCTAGAAAGGGTATATGTCTTTAGTTTGAGAGGCTTTGCGTAGTTAGTTCCCTTCTGCAGTCTGCCAATCCAGTAGTAGAGAGACTGAAAGTTAACCCACATGGAAGAAGGGAGAAAACTTTAGTTTCCCACTATTCTGAGCTAGATTTCACAAGGCTTCAAAGCCTAAAGTTATCAATGCATGGGGCTACAAGGACCCTGGTCTAGCTCATTAGCTCCCCCTAGTAGTAAGACATGGGAGTGATAGCAATGTTTTGAATTTATTTTTCTTCTTTTTCACTTTTTCTTACACAGGTTGGCTATACCGGACCTCAACATTTTTTCTTTTTTTTTTTTTTTTACCTGTTTGAATAGATTTTTAGCACAAAGTTTTTGGATTTTTTTTGAAAACCTTTTATTTCAAGATATGAATATTTTTGGAAATTATTTTTGTTTATTTTTTCTAAAAATTCTCCAGTCCTATATTTTCCCAAATATATAATTGTTTTTATTTTTGCTGTGTTTTGCTCTCTCAAATTGGAATTCTCCTCTCATATGATCAATTTGCCATTTTTGTAGGGATATGATAAATGCAAAGTATCTGTTTCAATTCTGATACTTATTGTATTAAGTACATATGAATATAATAATGTGCACATGCGATTTTTAATTGAGTGCTTTTGCTTCATTACATACCAATTGTTGGTATATGAATGCCATTTTACACCTAAATTCCTATGATCCTATGCATGTCAAGTAGTGACTCACTGATTTGCAAGCCCGCTGTATTATTTATTTGCTAAATCTCTATTTCTGTTCTGGATCTCAGGTGATCATTATAACCAAAAATTCTATGAGCTACCTGAGAAAAATATCTTTATAGTCTATGAAAGGTCAAGTACTTGGGAGAATGCTTGGATATATCAGAGAAAGACTGAATTTTCCTTACTCCTGAGGAAAGTATTAGTATCAGTAGGAAGATGGACACTGGTATGTCTAGTCTCAGATTCTATCACTGAAGTGTCAGCATTACTTGGAACCAGTTCCAACCTATTCAAACTACTAAATGGGAACCAGTGCTTTTGTACTTTGACTATTTATGAAGCCTACAGAGCTCTACAGTGAGATAGAAACAAATTTTGGCAGTGAACATCATGAAAACAATGACTCTTCAAATTCAAAAGCAGATTTCTTTTTTTCTTTCTTTGTTTTTGCTTTTTTGGGGGGGGGTGGTAGGGCAGTTGGGGTTAAGTGACTTGCTGAAGGTCACACAGCTAGTAAGTGTCAAGTGTCTGAGGCCAGATTAGAACTAAGGTCCTCCTGTCTCCAGGGCCAGTGCTCTTGAGATTCACCACATCACCTAGCTACCCCTACTCAAAAGTAGATTTCTGAGAAGTTTAACTCTGGTAACTTCCTAGTGTGAAAAGAATGGAGGGTTCAGTCAAATAATAAAGTAATAATAAAAATCAACATTTATATAATACTATGTTCCAGAAATTGTGCTAAGTACTTTACATTTATCATCTCATTTGATTCTCAGAACAATCTTGGGAGGTAAGTATTGTTATTATCCCCATTTAACAAATGAGGAAACTGAGGCAAAGAGAAGTCAAGTGAATTAGCCAGAATCATAAGCACCTGAGACTGGATTTGAACTCAGTTGTTCCTGACTCCAGACCCAATTCTTTATCTACCACTCCGTCTAGTTTCCTCAGCAAGAGGATAAGTATGTTCTCATTATGAGGAGTGTGACATGAGAGGTGCCCAAGGAGTGATCCACAGGATTTCTCTCATTGACTCCAAACTATTCCATGAATTATTGGGAAAGATTCCATTACCTGTGCTTGAAGACCTCAAAAGCCATCTCAAATAATTTGTTAACCACATTTTCACAGAATCAAGCAGCCCATACACATTCCCTATAGGAGTGGTATAAAAGAAGGGTGAGGTAATAGAACATCAATTATAGAAACTTTTAGGATAAAGAGAAAACTGCCAGAATCTAGAAATATTGATGCCTCTCATCTTTGCAAGGAAAAATTCAGTAAGAATCCTAAACTAGTTCAGTTGTAGGAACGCAAACCTATAAGATGTGATGTTGGTAATGATCAGCCCTAGCATCAACAATTCAGGTATAGGAACAGAAATGTCAGCAGAGTTACCTCTATCAGACCTGTGACCAAACTACCTTAGGACATTACAGGAGAACTTGGAAAAGGGATTATGCATGTATCTAAATGAAAATACTAAAATCTAGCCATATAATATATGGCTCACACATAATACAGAAGTTGATACTAATTGTAATTACTATATATTGGTAATTACTTGTGGTAATTACTGTATATTCTATGTTCCAATTCCATTTGATATTTTGCAATTTACACTTATTGCTTCCATATCAGTGCTACGTCTGTATTTTAGCAACATCTGTCAAATAGTTGTGTTTATATGTTTATTTGAATATATTCTAGTATTTATACATGTTTTCTTTTAATATATCTAACAATAATATAGATATTTTTGTCATTGATGCTCATTTGTTTGTGTACTATGAATATGCATTGTGATATGTTCATTTATGTTTTGCATGTAAGTTAGACATTGAAGAAGACTGCCAATGAAAATTTTGCATCGTTCTATATCTATCTACAATTATTATATTTTTTCTGTGACTGGCATCATGAGACACTAGAATAATCATCCTTTCTATTTTAGGTGTTGCAATGCTTATGATATATAATTGTAAATTTCAAGTATACCTCAAGTGATTTTGCAAGAAACTACAAAATTTCTGACCTTGGGGAGAAATGTAATATAAGCTTAAGACCTCAGGGATTCATGTATCTGCCTGCTGAATAAGCAATTTACCTATCATTCCTCCTGTTATGATATTCTTATCTTTGAATGAATTTCTAGGAAGAAGGTAGAAGTTACAATGGGCAGCTATATGAGAAACCATGGGAAGCTGACAGAGAGATGTGCCAGAGAACACAGAATAATAGCCAGGAGCAGAGAATTGTGTGAGTATTTAAAATCTAGATTATACCTATATTTGTTAACCATGTGGAAACCAGAAGGAACAGAGACAGTGACTTGCAGTCCCTGAAGTGGTGAATGGCCTCAGCTTAACCACAAATTAATGACTTCTTCCTGTTTTCTTCCTTTGTCCACATAGGGAAATAAAGTTTTTCCTGATGCTAGTTTTAAAAAAAACCCTCAAACTTCCTATTTCCTTTCCCTTTCCTGATGACATTGACAGATGAAAGTATGGTAGGGGAATTGCAGAGTTCCAGCTTTTTCTATTTTACTGTGATGCCCATGTTATCTTTAAAAAGTTTATATAAATTTTAATGACCATTAATATAGATTTCAGCTGGGTTAATGTATACATGGATTAAAGAGAAAGAAAAGGAATTTTTCCTTGCAAAGACAGGAGTCATTTTTTTGTTCATCAAAGTTATCATAGTGAAAGGGAGAAAGTGCTCGTATATCTTCCACAAGCCTTAAGAAGTGACATGTGAGCCTTTCAGGAACCCGAGACTCATAGTTACCCCTGGAAACATGAATAAGGAATTTGGACAGAAAGCAGAAGAACAGAGCCATAGGCAGAGCCAAGATGGTGGCATAGAAGCAGGAACACTCCACAGCTCCCACGTAATCACCTCAAATACCCATAAAATATGACTCTAAACAAATTTTAGGGCTCTAGAACTCACAAAATTACAGAAAAACACATCTCTTCCTGAAGGAAGCATGGCAGGAAGGATAGGAAGGACTCATCACAGTGTGCTGTGAGCCAAAACCAGCCCGGCCTGAAAGTACCTGAAACTGCAGCTTGGCCCCAGGGCCACCAGAACAAGCCATAGGTGGAGCCTTCAGGAGACTGAATCAGCAGCAGCTGTGGCAATTTCCAGAATTATCAAGGCATAAGAAATAAGGACTAAGTAAAAGGTCAATTGAGCTTGGCTAAATTCAGGGGAGAGGATCTGGCCAAACTGCTTCCAGGGCAAGGAAGCAGCAGAAGCTGTGGCCCTGAAATTGCTTCAACATGACTGCTTCAGAAGCTCTTGGCCTGCAGACTGCAAAGGAGCTAAGTGATCATTCAGAGGCTAAGTGCTCTTACCTGAAACTGCCTGGATTTTGATCATGGTCTTGGGTGGTGGTCCTGAGGTACATTTTCAGTGAGCCAAAGCTGGTGGGGACTGCAGCAGCCTCCTAATAGCTCCAGCAGCTGTGAAAACCCCAGTGATCTGGAAGCAGAGTTCTACTGTGGCAAAGAGCTCAAAAGTCAAGTAATTGAGTGGCAATATGAGCAAGCAAAGGAAGCAAAGCAAGCACAGACACACAACTTTAGATTCCTATTTTTGGGACAAAAAAGATCAAAGCATGGAACAGGAGGAAGACAACATGGTCAGAACTCCTGCACCAAAAGCTTCCAAGTAAAATGTAGTCTGGTTACAAGCCATAGAGCAGCTTAAGAAGGATTTTGAAAATCAAGTAAGAGAAGTGGAGGAAAAATTGGGAAGATAAATGAGAATAAT
>CM053598.1:198503218-198524449 GCA_028646575.1 Pseudocheirus occidentalis
TTTCATAATGCTAACATGTGAAATGTCATGAATTATTTTAAATTATCATATTTACAGTTTAGTGTAGTTTAATATAATACAATGGGGTTGAGTTTCCAGAGGATCAGACTGCTGTGGCAAGAGGGGATTTCAAAATGAAATAAGGAGACAACAAACCAATGAGTACTTATTAGACATACACTGTAAGCCCCCAAATGTGCCAGTCATTGCAGGAAATATGAACAGAGAGGATAGAATTCCTATCCTAAAGAGATTATAGTCTACCTGAGATGATATGGTATATACATGGGACACTCAGAAAATGTTAAAACATGTCACAACCAAGGATTATGTTGCAGAAAGGATAGCTAATATATTACATAACAGAATTATGATCCCAGATGATTGCAACTAACTCAAACAATTATTTAAATGTACCAAGATGAAATTTAATGGGGATAAATGTAAAGATCTATACTTTGGTTTATTATTTTCTTAAGAAAGCTCTAAGATTACTGATGGTTGAGGAAGATGTCACTAGACATCTAGATCTGTGACATCTAGATGGTGAAAAAGGTCTATTGTTTTAATTAACTAAAAGAACAATATGATTAAAAAGTATAATGCTCAGTACCCTTCTCCTCCCAGCCCCCTAAGCTAATGTCATCTTAGACCATATCTAGGCTAAGATAAGAATGGAGATTATTGGCAGTTCTCTATTCTGCACTGGCCAAGCCACTTTACTACTCATTCTAGGCACTAATTTTAGTTCCAATATAGTAAAAAGCTATAGTATGTCTGGGGGAGATTTGATCAAGATAGTGATGGGATTATTCATGTCACATAAGAGTCTCTTGAAGAAACTGAAGATGTTTGTAAATTGATAATTGTTTGAGACTCTTGAGATCCTTCTCCGACATGACCATTTCTTTGTGTGTTTTTCACAGTTTGATGGCCCTTGGGAAGATGACAAGGGGAGCTATGTGTGTTATCTCTTATTTCCTTCTCTGTAGAGATCTTATGTGCTGAGATTATGTTTGGTTTCTGTCCATGGGATGGAGTTAACCAATGATATCCTGATAAGTTTTTAACAAATGGTTCTATCCTCCACTCCCTCAAATGTATGCACAATACATTTTAAAATCTGCATTTTTAACATTTTCTCCATCACTTTAAGTCTATGCAATCAGCAAAACAGTAAGTCAAGCATTGATTTGCAGTGTTTGATCATTCCTGAAGTATAAATATTCACACTAAAATTTAACAATCTGCTCTTCAGGACAACCTTGAGGGTAATCCTTTCAGTACAGATGATTCTGTGATGAAAAGGCCGTTCTGGGAAAGTTCCTATTCCATCTTTAATTTTGCAGTTATCTGAAAATCTGTTTTTTTAATTAAAAAAATTTCACCCTCAAAATCTTGTTTGAACACCTTAGACATACCAAGAAACCTTCCTACTGTTCATCCGCCTGAAGGGCCAATCCTCTAGCATTTTGTTATTGACACCAGAACTAGTAGCCTATGACTTAGATAAGACTTCCTTCCACAAGCCCTTATGTAAGATGACGTGTGTGTGTGTGTGTGTGTGTGTCATAGGAGTTATTTGACTATGTTATAAAACTGCAACATGATCTGTGGTAAAACATTCCCTTCTTACTTTCACATTTGAGATTCTATATATATGAAATATACATCTATTAAGCCACCTGTGACTTGCAACAACCTCAGTCTCACTTTTTTTTCAAATGGTGATTAAAAAAACAACTTTTAGTCCTTATGTTTTATCTCCATAACTGGCATGTTTCAGAGTCTAGTCATCAGTCAATTGAATAGATTGCCTCAACATTATCACACCTCCCCCCTACTGTATACAAAATAGTTCCCAAATCAACATAACATTTTTTCAAATATCAAATGTATTGGAAAGCATTCAATTATTTTATTTCTTTCTGAGTGAAAGTTGAATGTGAAGTTGAATATGCTCTTACTCATTGTAGAGACTAGCTGAAAGTGTGGTACAGTAAGATTTTTCTACAAAGGATGTGGATTTGAATGATAGCACACCATTTATGATCTGCGTGACCTTAGACAAGTTACTTAACTTCTTTGGCTTATAGTAGTATCCTCCTTCATTTGTAAAATGAAAGGGTAGGACTAAACGTCCTGTGGGGTCCTTTCCAACTCTAATCCTACATGGAAGCATCAGAACCTCCTTACTACTTTCATTAACATAAGTGTACTAAAGTCGTGTGAAATACATCCCTCTTAAGGTTCTAGTAATTTTTAAAAATCACATTAAACAAACGTTTATTTGCAAAAGCAGAGATAATTGAAGTAGAAGTTCATTCATAAACTTGAACTCATTCCCCCACCAATGAACATAGTATCTCGGAGTAAGAGTGGGCACACATAAACACCAATGGGGGAAGTACATTAATGGGCACATTTGTTGAACAGTTAAGGCATTATTATAGGTGTTGGAAATACAAAAATGAGATGAAACAACAGATGCTGCCTTTAACTAGCATCCATTTACATTCTACAAATGCTTCAAGAGCCAATGACTTGCTACTTCTGTTTCTGTTATTACAATTTCTAATTGCCACATGGAGACAACTTGTCCAGAGAAACCAAGGGCAAGATTATCTTTGTTCTATATCCTTGCCATGTATGAGCAAAGTAAGCTTCCTTTCATTATTCAATGACTTAAGTGCTTTCTTTCATTTCAAAATTGAACCTGAACTGAGGGTGCTGCTTTACACCAATGGTTAGTGGGAGAGTCAGAGTTCTACCCCATTTACTTAACTCCCAATCCAATAATGTTCTAAGCCAGCAGTTCTCAATCTATGGGTTGTGACCCCTTTGGGGTTCGAATGACCCTTTCACAGGGGTCGCCTAAGACCATCGGAAAACACATATTTCCAATGGTCTTAGGAACCAAGACACCACTCTTCTATCCCTCTCCAGGTGGGTGCACCTACATGCAGATACACCCACATATAAGTATTAAAGGGTCGTGGCATTAGGAAGGTTGCAATTCACTATACTTCTCAAGTTTTCAGTCTCCTCCTCTGTAAAATAAGGATTAGGACTAGATGATTTTCAAAGTCTCAATCAGTTCTGACATTTGATGTTCTACAGTTATCCCTTCCACATTGCAATTTTCCCCATTGTGATTTTGATATATCACAAGTTGGGATAAGAAATTAAATGGGAATATTGGTGGAGTTTTACAGAAGTTGCGGATGACATGCAAAGGTCAGCAGATGACACAGAAAAAAGTTAGAAAATTAGAAATGCAAAAATATACCCACAGTGCTGTATAATATCAACCTAAATTTTACAATAAGGTATTATAAACACCACATAAAAGAAAAATTCAGGCTTTTTCTTTGGTATGAAAGTTTTATATAGATTTTCCAGATTATGGGGACACCACATTCCAAACTCCCATGATGTGGAAAGGATACCTACATTTCATTGCCTGAACAATAAGAAAATAAATAACAGTGCATCTTCATCCTTGTCAACAGGGGTCACATTTGTCCACGAAAAGGCCAAAAATAGCCTTCGGGTGATAAGTGAAAGATCATACAGCCATTCCTCTTAGCATTTTTCATGTTTCATTTTGAGGCCAGGGAGTCTACCCCACTTTTCATTACAGCATTGTAGATCATTAATTGGCAAAATTCTCCCCTCCCATTGATTCCTGCACATACAGAATTATGTTCCAAGATAAAAAGGAAATAAAAAATAAGGCTTATTAACTTATCAACAATAAAACCAAGGGCTAAATCAGCATGAAAATTAACCAACAAAAGCTACCATTATAATTGGGGAAGCCCAGGGACACATTGACCTATTCATAGAGAGGAATGGTATAGTTGGAAAGAGCCCTGGAGCCTAGAGTCAGAGAAGCTACAGTTGAACCTCAATTCTGCTTCTACCAGCTGGTATAATATTGGACCAGATTCTCTATTTCTCTATACCTCAGTTTCTCTATCTATACAATAAAGAGACTATACAGCATGCTATCACAAGCATTTCCCTTATTTCTTTCCTCCCAGCTACAATATAGGGAGGTTTTACCTAAAAGAAGACAAAGCTGCCCCCTGACCTTATTAGTTCTAGCTCACCTAATGTAGTTTCCTGCTCATCTAAGGCCATAAAAAGGACTTGTAATCTAGTTCCCTCAGCCTTGGCAGATTCCTAGAGATGATGAGAGTTATTGTGTCCTTCACTTATCCTGCCCCGATGACCAGATGCATTTCCACATTGTGACAAGTTGGGGTGAGAGGTAGGGGGTGATGCCAGACTCAAGAGAAACTCTTCTTTCCAACGCTGAACCTGAACTGAGAATGCTGATATTACAACCTCCTTCAATAACTATAAAATCTTTAAGATTCTTTTAAAGCTTTGAATCCTATTTGTCAGAAGCTTCAAATCAAGCATTAGTCTTACCAAAGAACAAAGACTGTCTTGAAATTACTTAATAGAGTGAAATGGATTTCTATATGCTAAGGAATAGAAACAGTGTGTGACTTCAGCATTACACATTTACACATTTGGATCAAAGAAGATAGAACACCAATTACAGTATCCAAACTAACTAGGCAAATATAGTTTAGTTAGTGATAATCATATGAAATCAATAGTTTAATATAGTAAGTCCTAGTATATTTGACACAAGATATAAATTATAACCTAGTATAATGAATGTCATCAGTAGTGAGTTCTGCTCATACATGGGTTATATATGGTAAACTCTGCCAGCCAAGACAACTGTATTTTTTACCATTCAACCAACTGCAATGCCCAAAGGCCCTGAAGCAGAGATCTTGAAATGGGTGTTGAAGATAATGTCTCAGAAACAGATTCTACTTAGGTATAAACCCCCAGAAACCAAGCAAGATTTGGTGCTGCCATCGGTCAGCATCAAAATGGTGCCAGTTAGGGAGCAACTCCTCTCAGAAGCTCAGGAGATAATTGCTTTGTAAAATTGAACTTGCATATGCTATGGGACAAAAAGCAGCTCCTTACCATGTAACATATATCTTGAAGGACATTATTGATTAACCCTTGGCAGTTAGGTAGACCCTAACTGGGCAGTTAGGCCCTGGGTCAGGAAGAATTGAGCTCATATTTTAACACTTACTAGGTGAGGAACCTTTGGCAACTCATTCCATTGCTGGCTGCCTTGTTTTCCTCAACTATAAAATGAAGGTAATAATAGCACCTACCTCCCAGATTTGTTGTGAGGATAAAATAAGGTAATATCTGCAAAGTGTTTTGCATAGTGCCTCATAGTAGGCATTTAATAAATGCTTATTCCATTCCCTTCCTCTCCCTTCAAAGCCTAGATCAAGTGTCACTGCCTGTGTGAGGCTTATCCTGATTTCCTCATCAGCTAAGTATTTATTTTGTTTGTGTACACAAATATACATATATGTATGTGCATGTACATGTACAAATATATGATGATTCCCTGTAGTGCGCTCCCTCTTGATTAATTAAATGTTAATTAGTAAATCTTAATTCTTATTAAGATTTTCAGAAAGAGCATTTACTAAGGACTGGCTGTGTGTGTGTGCGTGCGTGTGCATGTGCGTGTGTGTGTGCATCTGTGTGTGTTTGTGTGTATAGCAAGGAAAAGACAATCTATAAAAAACAATACTTTAGAACATAGAGAATGCACTCTTCTGTTGCACTCACAAGGTCCCAAAAGATACTATGTTCAGCTAGATATTAAAATGGTGGTGAGGCACAAACATACAGAGAGTATACGTGAGGAGGGGGTAACTCATTGTTTGTAGTTACTGGGACATTTTTTTCTCCTCTTAGTAACAGCTCACAGTTATGTGATGCCTTAAGGTTTTCAAAGTGCTTTACAGATATTTTCTCATTTGATTCTCACAGCAACAACCCAGGGAGGTGGGTGCTATTATTATCCCCATTTTATAATAGAGAAATGGAGGCAGATAGAAATTAAGTGACTTGCCCAGGGTCAAATAGATAAGTGTCTGAGACCAAATTTGAACTCAGGCCTTACTGACTTCCAGCCCAATGCTGTATTCACTGCATCACCCAGCTCCTATTTTCTCATCAAGTTAAGAAGGCACAATTTTTTGTCTGTTCATTTATGAGATTGGAATTTTCTTTTTCTTTTCAAACTTTACCCTTTAATATATATGTACATATATATTTAAACACAGATCTCTCTCCATATGCACACATATCTATATATGTATATATTCCCAATCTATATGCATGCTTATGCATATCTGTATACACACATATATACATATGTATGTAATATTTTAATTACTGAGTACAGAGAAGGTTAAGAGGAACTGTATTATAGAACTGTTATTCTCAACAATGTAAAGGCAAGATTTGGCCCTGCTAAGGACTCCTGCTACATATATATGTATACATGCATGTATTTCACATGTACACAATGCATGTGTGGATACATTATTATTTATGTGTATATTCCATCTATATGTGTCCCTATGTACACATATACATGTAAACCTGCATGTATGCATGTGTATACCAGTAATCTTGAGGCTAGCTTTGATCTCTCCATTATAGATGGAAACATAATAGATATTTTTAACTTTCCTCTAACCCCGCTTTAGTACTTTATTGAATCTTATCTTTCTTTCTTCAACAAAATGCCCTGGTCACTGACCTTCATTAGCTTGGGTATATGTTCTCATTAGCTTTGAAGTGCTATTTCCCCAAATTACTAATTATATCTAATTTTGAAAATGTTAGGAAGCTATAATAGAGAGACTAGAACTACAAAGAGAAAATGAACAAAGCTAACTTGAAGAATCTTAAAGGAAAATAAACTGATCTATCTCCTCACTTCTTATTCGATCCCAATTTTACTCCATTGGGCTCAAAACTAATATAGTTTTACACTATAAAGAGTACAGAAGAGTGTTGAAATATAGGTGGAAACACTAGATCTGGATTTAGAAGACCCGGATTTGAAACCTTGCTCTGATGCTTAGTATCTTTGGAGGTTTGGAGAAATCATTTATCCTATTTGCAATTCAGTTTCCTGATCTCCAAGATGAGGCAGAAGGAGATAATCTCCAGGATCCCTTTCAGTTCTAAATGATATATTTCCCTATATTTGCTTTAGTAGCCTAGTAAATAAGAATCATAGAATTTAAGATCTGGTGGGGATCTTTAAGATCACCCAATCTAGGTTTCCCATTTTATAGAGGTGGAAACTGAAGACTTGGGAGGTTATATAATAGGTTATTTGAAATTCAGTCCAATGTTCTTCTCCATTCCAACACTACTTTGGGGAGCCAGAGTTACACTCATTTCTTTCCTTTTTTCTTTTTTTGTTGCTGTGGTAAATAGTTAAAAGCAAATAATTTTAAGGGCTTATAAAGAAAGACCTAGACAAGAAAATTCACTAAGGAAATACACTCAACATACCTCCCACCCCACCCTAAGGAAACATGCAGTCCCTTGTAAAGAGTAGGTCTAAAGGGCTTACACACAAGGAAGGAAACGTTCCAGTTACCAAAGACAGTTCAGTACAAATGAATATCAGTGCACTCATTCTCTTTAGCATCTACGTTGACAACTGTGTGAGACTTGTTGGAAAGGTGTGGTGGTGACTGTGGCTAATTACTCATGCAGCTGAAGGAAAGAGGCATGTGACTATTTCAAAAAGATGCAATTTCACTACCTTAATGGAGAACCATGGACAGCACCAACTTGCTGAAGCCCCTGGAAGAGCAAATACCATTAGTCATTACTGACAAGAATAAATGAAGTCTAACTATCATGGTTTTCTAGCATGCTCATATAGTTTGGATAGTATGTATTTGGACAGATGCTAGCTGAACAATGAATTGTGCCCAGAATCTAATAGGCAGAGGAATACTATCTGTATTGCCTTTGGCAATTGACCCTAAGTTTTCCCCTAAAATAAAGGCCCATCTTTTAAACTTTTATATATCTGAATGATATATATCAGACCCCCCAAATTAAAATGGCACATCATGCAGAAGACTATGCAGAGATGAATGGTGGGCATGAGTAGGAAGAAGAATATTAGCGATGAACAATAACCCAGGAGGTGTTGCATGAGATACACTATCATATTATCAGGAAAGGAAAGTGATGTGGAGACACCTGGGGGTGGAGCCAAGATGGCAGCATAGAAGGAGGAAAACTCTGTGGGCTCCCCCATAAGCACCTCAAATACCTATAAAATATGATAAACAAATTTTAGAGCTACAGAACCCACAAAGTGACAGAGAAACAAATCTCCCCCTGAAGGCAGCCCAGCAGGCCAACAGGAAGGGTCCATTGCAGTGTGTTGGGAGCCAAGCCCAGCCCCACATAAGCCTGTGGTTTTAGTCTCATGGTGGCCCTGACCAGCAGCGGCTGTAGCGGACTTCAGGAGTGGGTCACCAGCAGCTGTGGTCGTTTTCAGAATTATCAACCCATACATGCCAAAGACAAAATAAAAGATCAGTGTGGACTCTGTGGGAACAGGGGGGCTGAGAGAGCAGTCTGGTCACTGCCCCAGGGTGAGAAGGCAAGAAGCAATGGAGGCACCGCAGCCATGCGGTCACCTCCACCTCCAGCCAACCAGTTCTTGGCCTGCAGATCTTAGGGGGGGCCAAGCAACCAATCAGAGGGTAATTGCTCTTGCTTTAACCTGCTTGGATCTGGATCGTGGTCTTACGTAGAGGTCTTGGGGTGACCAGTGAGCCAGAGCTTATGGGGGCTGTAGAGAGGGTGTAATGAAATGCACAAGCAGCTTCCCAAAAGAATGCTACTGTGAACAGCTTTTAAGGTTCTGATTACACAGTATAGTAAACACTCCATTTATTCCATTACAAATCAAGACAAATATTTATAACAAATCACAATATAATACTCACAACATTACATCTTATCACAGAAAATCACAATATAGTGTTCACAACAGCTTAACATTAAAATGGCCACATAGTTTTCATCAAAGTGGTCACAGTATTTAGAACAAAGAACAAATGAATAATTATCTGGTATCTCTGAAGAGGTTTGCCTCCTTACTTAATCATTCAATCACTTAACTATACAAGTCCATCTTCCACTCATGGGGCAATCACAAGTTAACTTAATCAGTCACTTATCTAGCAATCAGTCACTAAGTAACATTAATCATTAAATACAATCATTGGAAAATTACACAAACCTTCCACCCCCTCAGTGTCTAGTAAACTTCAATTTCATCATGCATTCAATACCCAAGGAGAGGCCTTTTCTTCTTGACTTAGGGTGGTCTCTCAGATTCCTTGGATCCCCTTCCATCATCCCAGCTCCTACCTGAATCCACCAAACTGCCACCTGGATTCAGAGGCAGACAACTCCCAGGTTCCTGTCCAGTCCTCGGGGCAGTTCTTGTTATACACTGAAGTTCACAGGGTCTAGCACATCTCAAAACCTTCACAACTTCTATTGCCAGGAACTCAAGGATCAACCAAGCCACAAACAAAGTCTTATCCCGGTCATGCTTCCTCAGTTCTCCAGTAGTTCAGGCTGGCCCTAGGACTCAGAAGAAATCTCAGATTTCCAGGCAGCCCTCTCAGCTTTCCAGGTGGCCTTATTGGCAGCAACTTCAGCCTTCACCAGATTCTGGTCAAAGGAAATCCTCTCTCAGTTCTCAGTGCAGTAGGAGCCCAGCTCCAAGATGCTTGGAAGATTCTGCTTCCTCCACCAGGAGTAAAAATTCTTGATTCTGACTGCCTTTCTCTTGGGTTCTTCTTATATGTGCACGTGCACACACACACACACACACACACACACACACACACACACACATTGGCTTCCTGTATCAGCCAACCCCTTCATGTTACGTCAGCAACAGGAGACAGAGTCCACACCTTCTGTTTCTTTCACAGAGGTAATTAGCCCTTAGTAATTAATGGCTAAGTACCTGCTAAATTAATTACCATTACAGAGGGCACCCAATTAATAGCTCCAGCAGCTGTGAAAACCCCAGTGATTTGGGACAAAGCTCTCCTCTCTGGAAATAGATTTCTACTGTGACAAAGAGCTCAAAAGTCAAGTAACTGAGTGGCAACATGAGAAAGTAAAGGAAGCAAAGCAAGCACAGCAATCAAACCTTAGATTCCTTTTGGGGGGACAAAAAGGATCAAAACCTGGAATGGGAGGAAGACAATGAAGTCAGAACTCCTGCACCAAAAGCTTCCAAGAAAAATATGAACTGCTTACAGGCTATGGAGGAGCTCAAGAAGGATTTTGAAAATCAAGTAAGAGAAGTGGAGCAAAGATTGGAAAGAGAAATGAGAATGATGTAAGAAAATCATGAAAATAGAGTCAACAACCTGACTGAAGAAAATAACACCTTAAAAATAGACTAATTCAGATGGCAAAAGAGACCCAAAAAAGCCAATGAGGAGAAGAATGCCTTAAAAACTAAATTGTCCAGATGGAAAAGGAATTTCAAAAATTCACTGAAGAGAGTAAAGCCTTAAGAATTAGATTTGTGCAAAATGGAAGCAAATGACTTTATGAGAAATCAATATACTATTAAACAGCTTTAAACAAATGAAAAAATAAAAGGCAATGTAAAATATCTCATTGGAAAAACCACTGACCTGGAAAATAGATCCAGGAGAGAGAATTTAAAGATTATTAGACTACCTGAAAGCCATGATCAAAAAAGGAGCCTAGAAATCATCCTTCAAGAAATTCTCAAGGAAAATTGCTCTATTTTAGAACCAGAGGGCAAAATAGAACTTGAAAGAATTCACCTATCACCTCTTGAAAAAGATCACCAAAACAAAAAGGAAAGTGGTTTAGTCAAAAAGTGAATATGTGGGATGGATGGAACTTCACCAGAACCTATTTAATTTCAAGACCAAGGGGAAGACTCCTCTTATGTTCAGACACCCCCTTGTAAAGAATAAATCAGAAGTCACAGAAGAGTTGTATGGGTTGAAAAGGTGTGAGTGGGTGGTAACCTTCACCAACAGAGTCTATCCATCTTGATTAGATTATAAATTCTTATGTTATAGGTGAGTACTGACCAGTCCAGACCAGGTTTGATCAGTCTAGTAAGGTTCTTCAGGTTCAGAATTGGAACAAAACAAAATGCTTTCCATTTGTAGCTCTGCTTGGTTTGAACTAACTCCATGGAACAAACTGTCACTTGCTATTCCCCACTCCTGACTTTCTGGCTTTGTATTGTCTTCCCTCATTAGACGGTAAGCTCCTTGTGGATAGAGACCATCTTTCTTTTTATTTTTAGACCTCCTACACTTAACACAGTGTCTAGCACTTAGTAAATGTTTGACAAATATTTGTTTAATTGAATTGAACTTGTAGCCCATTTAACAGTTAATGAAAAAACTGTTAATGAAACAGTAAAAAAAAGTGTACTTACGTAAAGTAGGGGAAGGACATTCAGAGCAAGGAAGGGATCTTTATTGGAGACACAATTGATTTAGGTGAACACAACTTTCCTGTGCCACACTTAATCATACTGCTGAGCTTTGGTCTAAAGCTGAGAGAAGAACTGTTTCTTGTGTGCTGGATATTTTTGTTCTAATGCAACCAGGAAGCTACATCAATGTTTGGGGTTTTAGTCCCTTTAACCAATTGCATTTTGAAGGCAGTTTTAATACCAATAATGAAAAACTAGAATGAGAGAGAACCTTAGGACATTGTTTTCACTCTACCACACACCTTGGTGACAAGATTCTATAGGTCTTTTTGAGGACCTTCCATCCACTTAGATGGCTTTAGAACTGTTACTGGCCAAACCTGACTTTGGGGAGGTTAGAAGTCTGATATAGGCAGTACTGAAGGAAAAGAAAATCCAAAACAGCAAAAAAGCAAAATAAAAGACAAGTAGTATAACTGTCTCCTGAAGCAGTTACCGAATATGAAATAACAAAAAACCAGCAATTCTAGTCTTTTCCTACCCATTTCTAAAGGGCCACATTCTACATCTTAACAATGAGATTCCAGATCTTTGCAATTCACAATTGATTTCTCAAAGTGAAGGGGTGACCATGAGCAAGAACTGCACCAGGAACATCAGTGATATTAATCAAATGATGAAACTTCTTATACAGTCACCAAGTCTCACGATGAATCAGGACCATTTGTAGCCAGGTAGCTTATTGAACTTTTATATGCAGCCTGTCTCAGTGCTGGGTTCATTTTCTAAGAATGGCCTTGTACTACTACCTCTTTAGTGTTCTCTGGACCACTGGCTAGGATCTCTGCCCCCTAGGGACTCCATGTCAGGAAAGCAGGTATGGAGGGCGGGAAATATAAAATCTTTACATATTTTCTTAGAAACTGTTGTAATCTTTCCAGGAGGGCTAAGTAGAGCATCTTCTCCTTCTCTCCCTTCCCAGTTTCCAGAAATCATACCACCTTCCAGTAGCAATATTCCTTGGTCCTTCAAGACCTCCCTGAAGAAGAATTGCCATGGCCACTAGGTACTGTCACTGGTAGAAATGTTGAGTAAGTCACATAAGTTCCAGAATACAATTAAAAAGGCGTCTTTACCACTATCCAAGCCAGCAATCACTCTGTTTGGTCTGTGTCTCTGCCTTTCCTGTTGACACTAGAGATTGATTCTGAGGGAACTGGGCAGATAGTTTTACTTCTCATTTTTCACCAGCAGGCCACATCCAATAGCCTCTCCTTGGTCCTCTAAACCCTCCCTAGGAAGGAGCTGTCCAATGACTACTGGATGTGGTACTGCATAAAACCAAGCATGAGCAGTTTTCCAGGACCGCTTCTGTGAACAGCTTTAAGGCTCTGATAACACAGTATAGTGAACTCTATTTATTCAGCAGTAAATTAAAGCGAAACATTCACAAAAACCAAAATACAACAGTCACAATGTTATAATATAACAAATTATCACTAAAGTGGCCACATAGTTTTCACCAAAGTGGCCACATAGTTTTAAAGTTTAAAAGATATCATTCAGTAAGTCCTTAACTCAATCATCCTTAAGGGGCAAGCCTCCTTAAGGGACACAAAGCATAAAGGTCAAAGTTCTCCATCCCTAGGTCACAGTAAATCATGATCTTCTCGGTCAGCATTAAGTACCCAAAGAGAGTTCTTTTCATCTTGACTAGAGGCTGGTCTCAGATTACATGGTTCCTCTGCCATGGTCCCAGCTCCTTCCTGATTCTACCCAACTATCACCTGGATCCAAAGGTAGGCAGCTCTCAGCTCCTCGTCCAGGTCCTCATCCAGTTCCTTATTCAGTTACTCATCCAGTTCTCATTCCATATTGAACTCATAGTGTCCAGTCCATCTCAAGTCCTTCACAGCTTCTGTTTCTGGGAAGACAAAGCTTACCAGAACCAAAACAACATTCATGCACATTGCTGGCACCATCATCAATTCACTATCTGCTTGTGAAATTAACACAGATTCACAAAAAAGGTCTGAGAACTCAACACAAATTATCAGTACAGTTCCAGGACCTCTGAATCCCTCCTCCAGAACTTCTGTAAATAGACAACAAGAAAATTCTCTTTTGGAGTTTGCAGATCCTATACACGATTGTATGCCACCATGGCGGGGGTGGGGGGGTGGGGAGGAAGGGGAGAAAAATCTGAAACTCAAGTGACTCTCGAACTGAATCTTGTAACCTAAAAGTAAACAAACAAGTCAATAAAATAAAAAAAAGAAAATCCTCTTTTGGGGTGTCCAGTAAAGTCCCAGGGCTTCTGTACAAAGTATCACAAACAAAAATTAACACAAACAGAACAGACAAGTGGAGTGCCTGGTCACCACAAAGTTCCCCTTCTCAATTCTCCTCTTTCCTAGCTTGGGCTTCTCCTTATACATGGTTATTAGCTCCTCCCTGTTCTTCCCCTCCCTGTTGCATCAGCAAGTTCCTCTTACTGTGGGGTTCATAAGTTGTTTCTTAACAAGGACTTGATATAATCAGGGCAAAGCTCAAAGACACTTGAACTTAAACAAGGCACTAAATACTTAAGTAGCTGAAATAAGGTGATAAGTACTTCTTTGCTTGCCATTACTTACTGGCAGCAATATTGAGAGGCTGATCAATTACAGTGGCAAAGGGTTATACTGGTCCTGTCAGGGCCCTCTCTATGAGGGCCTTTGTCTCTGACCATGCTGCTGCTGCTGGAGCTTGCATTGTTACTTATTGCCATTGCCTCAAAGCCTGCACTATTACCCATACTGTAATCTGCTTTTACAGGAACTGTACTCATAAACAGCTGAGATCCATTCTGCTGCTCTCTGACACTGCTACAGAGGTCTGTGCTATTGCCTGCAGATACTACCCACTGTCACTATTTCTGGAGGGCATCACTTCATCCTGAAGCTAAAAGAACCAAATATTTTCCTCCTGTATCAGTGCATGCCAATGCTCCCTTGTGCCAAGACCTGAGTGTGGCCACTGCCCCTCTTTACTGGGGAAGAAATGCTACTGAAGCCTGATTTTGTCCCTACCTTCCCTTTCCATGCCAGGGCTTAATGGTTATATCTTATTCTTGAACCTAAGTGCTAACTTCCCATGCCCTCTACCATCAGTAAACCTGAGTATATCCAGAGACCTACCATTGTTTCCACCCCCACCTCCACCACCCCCAATCTGTGTTAGGGCAGGAGCTTTGTGGACATTGCAAATAATGAGAACTTAGCTCTGCTCTCAGATGCCAGGGCTTAGTGATATCTTTCAGTTTTCCACAATCTAATTTTTTAAGTAATTGATTATAGGATATGAAAGTCTGGTGCTTGGCAAGTCCTTTCTGCCCACAGAAATCTGTTCCCACCTCCTCCCTAATTCAGTCATTCTCAGAAGTCTTCACTTGAGCCCTGGAAAAGTGTCTCCTACTGTAATGGCAAGCAAATGATACTTAGCACCTTGTTTCAGTTATTTAATTATTTAGCACATTGTTTCAGTTCAAGTGTCTGAGCCTTGTCTGTGATTATATGGTCTTTATTAAGAAACAGAACCTGTGAATCCCACAGTGGGAGGGACTTACCAAAGACAGGAGCTGGAAAGATGCAAGAGGTGGGTGGAACAGGGAGGAGCTAATGACAGATAAAAAGCTCAAGCACAGTTGGGACAGAGCAGAGTTGAAAAAGAGAAAACTTGTGGTGGTTGGCATTCTGATTGTCTGTTCTTGTCCTGGTTGATTTATGTTTGTGATACTTTGTAGAGAAGCCCTGGGACCTTACTGGAAGCCCTGAAAGGATTTTCTTGTTGTCTGTTTACAGAAATCCTGGAGGAGGGTTTCAGAGGTACTGGGACTATACTGATTATTTTTGTTGAGTTCTCAGACCTTGTTCGTGGGTCTGTGTTGATTTCAGAGGCAGATAGTGAATTGATTATGGTGCTGGCAATGTGCATCAATGTTGTTTTGGTTCTGTTAAACTTTGTCTTCCCAGAAACAGAAGCTGTGAAGGACTTGAGGTGGACTGGACACTATGAGCTTCAATATGGAATGGGAACTGGATGAGGAACTGGACAAGAAACTGGAGGAGGAGCTGAGAGCTGCCTGCCTGTGAATCCAGGTGACAGTTGGGAGAATTCAGGCAAGAGATGGGATCATGGAAAAGGAACCTTGAAGTTTGAGAACCAACCCCAAGTCAAGATGAAAACATCTTTACTTTGGTACTTAGTACTGGCTAACAAGATCATGATTTACCTGATCTAAGGGTGGGAGAACTTTGTACCTTATACTTTGTACTCCTTAACGATGATTGAGTTAAGGATGATTGGAAGCTAGTCTCCAATCAAGAGGGAAGAAGACTTTCTGATTGAGAGATTAAGACAATGTCAACTAGGGGTGGGAGACTTTTGTACTTTGTGTCCCTTAAGGAGGACTGCTCCCTAAGGATGATTGAGTTAAGAACTTACTGAATGATATATTTTGTTTAAAACTATGTGGCCATTTCACTGATAAGTTGCCATGTCATATCATTGTGAATATTGTACTTTGGTTTCTGTAAATGTTTTGCCTTAGCTTTACTGCTGAATGAATAGAGAGTTCACTATACTATGTGATCAGAACTTTAAAGTTATTCACAGTAGCAGTCCTCAGGAGAGCAGCTTGAGCTTGGCTTAATACACCTACTCCCCCAAACACCAAATGAGAAGTACATTTTCCTACCTGGGCTACCTTCTAGGGTATGATTCTAGGCCCTAGAAAAGCATCTCTTTTTAAAAATCCACTTATTCATCTTTCACCCCATAATTACTGCCCCCAAAAGCTGAATAGGTATTTCCAGTTGATTTCACCTCCCTCTTCATTTGGAGAGGTCTATACGTTTATATGTGTGTGTGTTGGGGGTGGTGGTGAAGTTCCACATTCTGGTCCCTTCAGAAGTTACTCATTCTCTCCATTTCTCTCACATCTCTATCTTTTAGCCACTTCTCTATTACAAAGTATTTTGTGGTAAAAGTTACCTATACCAAGCCTTTCCAAACTTGAACGTCCCTATCTCTAAACCATGACTCATTCCTCCAAAATAACTCCCTATCTAGGTTTGAACTTGGCCCACTCCCAGGACACTATTGGAGCTAAATTAAGCCAGCATTTACCCTTGAAAATCAACAGAAACTGGACAGCTTTTCTCATCTTAAACTAGAGATCATATCTCTTTGGATCATGCATCACCGATCCTCTGTTTGCCCCTCTAACAAGGAGTTACATGTCCTGAAGAACCCTTTTCTTTTTTGAATTGTTTTCTCATTAGTTAATTTATTTATTTTTAGTTTTCAGCATTCACTTCCATAAGTTTTAAATATTCCCCTTCCCTTTTGCCCTCCGACCTACCGAAGATGGCATGCAATCATAGGATATAGACTCTACAATACATTGCTATTAAATACGTTTTCACATTAGTCATGTTGCATAGAAGAATTATAATGAATGGGAGAAATTATGAGAAATAAAATCAAAACAAAAGAAAGTAGTGTGTCTCGCTCTGCATTCCAGCTCCAGAATTCTTTCTCTGGATATGGATGGCATTTTATGTCATGAGTCCTTTGGAATCGTTTTAGGTTCTTGGATTGCTGAGAAGGGTTAAGTCTATCATAATCAGTCATTGCACACTGTGGCTGTTACTGTGTACAATGTTCTCCTGGTTCTGCTCACTTCACTCTACATCAGTTCATATAAATCTTTCCAGGTTTTTCTGAAGTCTGCCTGTTCATCATTTCTTATAGCATAATAATATTCCATTACATTCATATGCCACAAATTGTTCAGACATTCCCCAATTGATGAGCATCCCCTCAGTTTCCAGTTTGTGGCCACCACAGAAAGAGCTACTATAAATATTTTAGAACATGTGGATCCTTTTCCCATTTTTATGATCTCTTTGGGACACAGCACTAGAAGTGGTATTTCTGGGTCAAAGGGTATGCACATTTTATAGTCCTTTGTGCATAGTTCCAGATTGCTCTTCAGAATGACTGGATCAGTTCACAGCTAATCCTCAACAATAAATTAATTTTCCAAAATTCCCACATCTTCTCCAACATTTATCATTTTCCTATTTTGTCATGTTAATTAATCTGATAGATGTGATGTGGTACCTCAGAGTTGTTTTGATTTGCCTCTCTCTAATCAATGGTGACTTAGAGAATTTTTTCATATGTCTATAGAAAGCTTTAATTTCTTCCTCTGAAAGTTGCCTGTTTGTATTCTTTGACCACTTATCAATTGCAGAATGACTTGTATTCTTTTAAATTTGACCGTTCTCAATACATTTTATAAATGAGACCTTTATCAGAGACACTAGTTGTAAATTCCCGCCCCCCCAGTTTTCTGCTTCCCTCCTAATCTTGATGGAATTTGCATTGTTTGTGCAAAAACTTTTCAATTTAAGGTAATCAACCTTATCCATTTTGTATTTCATACTATTTATCTCATATTTGGTCATAAATTCCTCTATTCTCCATAAATCTGACAAATAAAGTATTCCTTGCTCCCCTAATTTGTTGATGGTATCAATCTTTATATCTAAATCGTGTACCCATTTGGACTTAATTTTTGTATATGGCGTCAGACATTGGTCTATGCCTAGTTTCTGCAATACTGTTTTCCAGTTTTCCCAGCAGTTTTTTTCAAATA
This sequence comes from Pseudocheirus occidentalis, assembly GCA_028646575.1. NCBI lineage: Eukaryota > Metazoa > Chordata > Mammalia > Diprotodontia > Pseudocheiridae > Pseudocheirus > Pseudocheirus occidentalis. Next base: position 198,521,338 of record CM053598.1, read on the forward strand.
GTGAGTTCTTATCCCAGAACCTCAGGTTTTGGGGTTTATCAAACAGTAGATTGCTATAATCATTGACTACTGCGCCTTGTGTACCTAAGCTATTCCACTGATCTACATCTCTGTTTCTTATAGTAATGCCTAAGCAATGTTCAGAGCACTGACAGCAACTGTAAATATGCTGGCATAATGCTCAATTGCAAAATATAACAGTCTCTCCATATAGAAGACAGAAGCAAGACATTTATTCAGACACCAGAAAATTGAATCCCCAAACCAAAAGTCGAATTCATCATAGTAGCAAAGAAGTTAATATACCATAACACCACAGAGAGCCACACCATCCTTTACCCTTTCCACAAAACACCATTTACTCACAATCCTGAATGTCTCCCTCTAGTGTGTCCCTTCCTCCCTCTGTCTCTAAGTATTCTGGCTCCCAGCTTCTTGTGGGCTCTACTCCATCCTTCAGCAAACTCCTCCCACCACAGGCTCCATGTGATTACATTCAACCTATTGGGTAGCAGTTTATATCTTCAAACAGGGAAGGACTTCAAATTCCCTTTGTCTTATTAAGGGCAGGGAAGATCTTCAAATTACCATTACCATTACACTTAGCCAGTACCAAGTAGTTTTGATAATTGCTGCTTTATAATACACTTTAAGTTCTGATATAGTTAAACCACCTTCCCTAGCATTTCTTTTCATTAATTCCCCTAATATTCCAGACCTTTTCTTCCTTCAGGCAAATTTTAATATTATTTTTCTAGCTTTATATTTTTTTGTATTTTGATTGTTACGGCACTGAATAAGTAAATTAATTTAGATAAAATTGTTATTTTTATTATATTAGCTTGACCTACCCACAATCAACTGATGTTTTTCCAATTATTTAGATCTGACTTTATTTGTGTGAAAAGTGTTTTGTGACTGGGTTTGTTTTGCCGGGTAGACTTCCAAATATTTTATAATATCTACAAAAACTGTAAATAGAATCTCTCCTTCTATCTGTTTCTGTTGAACATTGTTTTGAATGCATAGAAATGCCAATGATTTATTTTTTCAATTTGGTCAATTGTAGTTTTTTGAAAATTGATCGATTTTTCTTCTACCCTTCTAATTCAACTTTCCTTTCTAGTTTTGATTTTCCAAGAGAAGATTCTTCTAGAGCTCTTCCAAGAATGCTTTTTGCATTTGAGACCAGTTTGTATTCCCTTTTGAGGTTTCAAAGGTGGGTATAATGTCCTCTTCTGAATTGTATTTTGATCTTCTCTGTCCCCATAGTGAGAATCTATCATCTCTACTTTTCTAATTTTCTTTTTGCTCTTTGTAATTGCCTTTTTCCTATTTTTTAAAGTGCATCTCTGCTTCTAGGGCCAAAGTTTCTTACACTGGGGGCTAGGGGCATGGTTACTGACTTTGTGTGCTATGGCCTCTGCTTCTCTCTTCTGCTGTAGCTTACGTGGTGCTGAGCTGGAGCTGGCTGGTGTGTGCCAATGCCAGGTGTGGTCTTACTGCGATTTTCTGGAGTTACATAGAAGCTCTTGGCATGAGATGTAGAGGAGGGATATTCTGACCACTAGAGGTGTCCTCCTCCCCCAGGGTTATGCTAGAGTACAGGTAGGCTCAGTCAGTAGTGGCAAAAAAAAACAAAATAAAAAAACCAACCACTCTGATGTCTGCTAATTCCCCTGGCTGTGAAAAGGCACATCTGGGGTCCTGGTGTTGGCACTTGCTGGCTCTAGCACCCTGAGGCTCAGGATCTCCTGATGGTCCACTGAGGTGGAGCTTGCTGGGATGCCTCCTGTCCTGTATTGGTCCCCTTAAGCCACAGCAAGAGGGACCTTTCCCATTGATTCCCCCTAGATAAAAGTCTGTTATGCCCTTTCTGCTGGCTCCACTATTCTAGGATTTTTCCTTGGGTATTATTCTCTGGGTTTTTCAATGTCAATAAGAGAGACTAAGAGCAACTTACTGTTTACTGTGCCATCTTGGCTCCTGGAAGTTTAAATAGGTAACTTTCAAACATTCAGTCTGTGGGCTGATAGTCCCAGGAGTTGCTGCTCCTGCAGGCCCTGCACAAGACTGTGCTTCTCTCTTACCCAATTCTGACAGGCCCTCTTCCTCTATTGAGAGGTCTGGGAATCACCACTGCCACCAGAGATTCAGTCTGCTGGAGTCTGCTCCAGCTTTGTTATCAAAAACTCCTTTTCCTAGAAAATTTTTGGTAACAAATTGAATGGATATAATAGTTACACTTTTCCAATAATTGGCTTAAGGCACTCATGGTAAATTGATTACCTTTTGGAAGATCATAGAATTTTTTAATTTGGAAGGATCCTTAGGAAAAGAACACTGGAATTGGAGCAAAAAGACCTTGGCTCAAATTCTAATTCTGCAACTTACTACTTGATGACCTTGGACAAATCATATTACCTCTCTGTTCCTTTTCTTCTCTCTGCCAGAGCCTAGTGTCAGTTCTCCACAATCTACTTTTTTAGTCATTGATCACAATCAATTGGAATATTAGGAATTGGACCAAACATTCTTGTCTTAATAAAGAATCCTTTTGCACTTTTAAAAATTATGGAGGACCCCCAAATAGTTTTTATGTGGGTTATATCTGTGGCATTTATCATATTAGAAATTAAAACTAATTTTAAAAATATTGTATTTATTTATTTTTAAAAATAATAACCTGCTATATGTTAATATATTTTTATGAAAATATGTTTAAAAAATCAGTAAGTAGAGTGGCATTGTTTTTGCATGTTTTTGCAAATCGCTTTAATGTCTGGCTAAATAGAAGGCAGCTGGATGCTCCTATCTGATTTTGCATTCAACCTGTTGTGATATGTTGTTTTGGATGAAGTGTAAAAAGAAAATTCATATTCATACAAATTTATAGTGGGAAAAGAGAGCAGTATTTTGATAGACAAACAACATTTTAGTACTATCATGAGAATAATTTTGACTTCCCAGACCCCCTAGAAGGGTCTTGGGGTCTGACAACTACATTTTGAGAATTTCTAAACAAGATAATCCTTAAAGACCCACCTAGCTTTAAAATACTATCATTCTACCCAAATTTTCTCATTTAAAAATTAGAAATGAGTGTCAGAAT
>CM053598.1:198524949-198566243 GCA_028646575.1 Pseudocheirus occidentalis
AGTTTGATCCTTTCTCTGACACTTAACTAATTTTGTGACAATGGGTAAGTCACTGGACCTCTTCTTCACTTTCTCTATATCCTTTCTCTTGGTGAGCTCATTTGCTCCCATGAGTTCAGTGACCATCTCAATGTATTCAGTTCCAGTTTCTCTTCTAAATCCAAGTCCTATATTACCAACTTCCTAATAGATGTTTCCATCTGTATTACACGTGAAACTCAATATGTCTAAAATGGAACTCATTCATTCTCACCCAAATCCAGTCAGTCCTCTTCCAAACTCTCTCTCTCTCTCTTTCTCTCTCCCTCTCCCCCTTATCTTTCTAATAAATTAGGTCCACACCTTTTTAACTCTACCTAATTCTCTATATCCAGTTAGTCATAAAATCTTGTCAATTTTATCTTCATAATATCACTCCTCTTCATGCCCTTCCCTCTATTGACATGACCACCATTCTCAGGCAAACACTCGTCAACTTTTCCCCATACTGTCACAAAAGTCTCCTAATTAGTTTCAGTGCCTCAAAATTCTCTCCCCTCTCCCAACAGCTGCCAAGGTGAAATTCCTAAATCATAGGTAGGTCTGACTATGTCACCCTCCTACACAAATCTTCAGTGATTCCATATTGCAAATACGATAAAATGAAAACTTCCCTGTTTGACATTTAAAGCCCTTCACAGTATGGTTGCAGCCCACTTTTCTGGGCTTAGTGCGCATTCCTTTGCTTTGCAAATTCTGTGTTTCAGCCAAACAGATGTGTTGGCTGTCCCTCATGTCTGATATTTTATCTTCTGTCTCTATTCCTTTGTACGTGTAGTCCCTCATGCTTGCCTCATAAAGTTCAAACCTCTTCTCAGGTTGTTACTTCTTACATGACATCTTTTCAGATTTTCCAGTTGCTGGTGACCCCTCCCTTCCATTACTTGTATATATTTTATTTTCATTTATATGTTTGTAGCTGTTTCCCACAACATTCTGAATGTAAGCACCATGAGGGCAGGGCCAGTTTTATTTTTTTGTCTTTGTATCCCAGTAGCTCGTATATCCTAGGTGATTAATAAATGCTTGTTGAATGAATGAATGAATAAATGAATGACTTGAAACCTTTCTAAATCTTGCTTGTTCATTTTTTTCATTTATAAAATGGGAACAACAATTCCCACGGTATTCTCCTAGTGTTGTTGTGAGGCTCAGATTCAAGGACGCATGTCATATACTTTACAAACTTTAAAGTGCTATTTAAATATCAGTCAATGTTACTAAGCAAGCACTCTACCTACTATAGGAGCTAATTCCCTTGAACTCTCCAGTATCTCTTGAGTTGATCGTGATTTGCAATCTGATTTGCTTTGCTACAAAAATTTAGTTTTCTGAGTTGTTCTTGTCACCAAAGAGAAAATGAGAGTCAGGCTAATGTGGATAAATGCAACTGGGGTTCCTTCATTTATCCCCTTCTCTCCATTCTAGCTTTCAGAATCTATCACCTGGAATTGTGCAATAGCTTCCTAATTGGTCTCCGTCTGTCAAGTCTCTTTGCTCCTTAATCATCCTCTACATATCTGCCAAAATGATATTCCTAAAACACAGGTCTAATCATGACCCTCCCCTATTTATCAAACTCCAGGGATTCCTTATTAGTTCTAGAATCAAATTCAAATTCCTCTTTGGGGCATTTAAAACTCCTCAGAACTTGGCTACCATTTATCTTTCCAGACCTATTAGACTTTACTCCCTTTCATATACTATTTAGTCTGATCAAACTGACGTTTATGCAATTAAACTGGCAAAACTCTGTAAGGTAAGTGCTATTATTACGCGCATTTTACAGATGAAGAAAATAAGGCTTTCAGAGAATAAGTAACTTGCCCTGGATTACATACCTAGGATTCAAGCCCAGGTTTTTTTGACTCGATGTTCCTCATAAAGGCATCTCCATGCCTTTGTATCTCTCATCCTCCCATCCTAGGATGTGCTGCCTCCTCCGTGGTACCCCTTAATTTTCTTCAAAGCTTAGTTCAATACCACCTCCTCCTTTCTGGTGCCTCAAGTGATCGTGTCCTCTGCTCCTCCTTGCAAAATTGCTTTGCATTTATTTTGTATGCATTTATATTTGTATGTACTATCTCCTCCAATGAAATGCAAGCTTTTTGAGGGCAGGGATTTTCTCATTTTTGTCCGTATCATCACTTCCCGGCATTATACCTGAAACATAGTCAGTTCTTAATAACACTTATTGATGCTTGTTTGAACAGCACATGCATTAAAATTAGAATAATACAAACATTCACATGTTGTCCATGCAAGAATGATATGCAAATTCATGAATTTTTAAGCTGAAAATAAAAAATCGAATAAAAAAATAACTGCTTATTGACTGATAGGTCTTAGAAAATTGGAAAGATATGGCTGGGTAACACACCCAAGTTAGGCAATCCTGAAAAAAAATCATTAGTTCAATGACCAGGAGAGTGATTTTCACCTTTTATCTTTCTAGGGTCAGGGAGAAGCAGCAGGAGAATCTTTCCCATGGGATTTATTTGATCTTTAGGGATTTATTCAGCCTACTTTTTGGAGGCTCTCCTACCCCCAACAATGTTGGCATTCTTTTGGAGTCACATTTTGAATCACCTGAATGAGTCTGGTGATGTCTTGCGAGACACTGTTTATCTGGGTAGCTTCTTCAGTAAAAGAAAGGGAAGGCCATATGTTGAAATGATCCCCCTAATCAGTTCCTTGGGAGTCAGAGAGAGAGACTGAACTCAGCCTAAAGAAAAATTAAACCACCACCTGGAAGTTCACTCCATTACTCTTCCTTTCTGCCCCATGTCTCTTGGGCCCTTTTATGCCATGTAAAGCCCAATTTGTTCAGATTATGATGACTAGAACCATCAAAAGTTATTCCAGGGAACTGAAGGGAAAGCTCGGCCCAATCTATAATTGTTCCCTGGCAGCCTGAGGCCAGAGGCTGCTTTGCGTCAACTGACTTTGCTTTCTCTGGCTATGAGACTCTCTGCTCCAAAGCAGGGGTCTTGGTGCCTATCCTACCCTGTTGAGACAAACACACAGCTCATGCAAGGCAGATAATATTCTTCATTCCATCTGGGAGCATGGAAAAATTAAATCTTTTTCTCCTGCCTTGAGAGTCAACCAGTCTGTAGGTCAACAAACATTTATTGAGGACCCAGACACTCTACAGCCTTTGGGTATGTTTGGATTGTATCTGGAATTTGTTCTGCTGCATCAGAAAAAGCTCTAAAAATCCACTTCTTTTCTGAGGCTTTTCTGGGCCAGTTAGCTCCAGTGGTGTCATTAGATCAAGGTCTCAGGATGGATCAACTTCTTGGGTTAGTTAGCTCTACACAGAAAAATCAGGTTTTATAACTAAAGGCTGACTTAACCCTTAACTATCTGTAGGATATGTATTTAAGCTAGGTTCCACCTATACAGTGCCCTTACTCACAGAATCTGATCTTGAAGGCTGACCTATGGGACATAATTTGCTCTCAGTTCATTGCTCCCACTTTTAGTTATAGAACAATCTCCTAATATACTCATGATCGATCTTGAGCCTAAGTATTCCCAAATATAGTGTTCTACTTCCCATCCAAGTACGAAAGTCATATTTGTTTTACCCCACAGAATAACGAATAAGTTGCAAACATTTCATAGGTGTGCACAATCAGGTATGAAGAGCACACAAGATACCCAGCTAGTTACTCAGCTTCTTCTAAAAGGGCACTGAACTGGGAGTTACCAGAAGGGAACCTTTTGACCATTCTGGTGAATCAACAGAAACATAGAGAGTAGCCATAAGACATATATAATCCACATATAGTTTATACTCCTCTCTCTCCTGCCAAAGTAAATATAATTTGCTGACTGATAAACAAGCAATTTCTTCCTGCCCTCCCCAAACTATCCTACATGAATTGTGATTGGTTTGGTCTCCAAGCAGGTGATCTTTCTCCAAGGAGCATGATGAATTAGGACACGCTCTTATCTCTCTAAGAGGTCTGGGGCCTAAATTCTCAAACTTGGGGTTGCCCATAAAACATTTGCCAAAGTTGGGACTCCCTTCTTAGGTCAAGTGAACTTGTACATGTCTACTGCCATATGCCTTTGTAGGAAATATCAATGCTCTTGATGCTACCCATTCTTGAAGTGGGAAAGGTCTCTCATGCTCAGAAAGGAAAATGGAAAGCAGATGATTCCTGGGAACCTGAGATCCAGGAATGCCCATTTCAGGTCCTATGCAGCTCACTCTCTGAACACAGTTAGGTTCACCATTAGCTTCTGCTGTGAGGGGAAAAATGGCGCATGCTTTTATGCTCCCCACGACTATAATTAAGGTACATGTTTCAGTGTTCCAGTCTGTCTTCCTAAGGAGGAAAGGAAGGTTTGAGGAAGATGGGTCAATGATTCTCAGTCAGTCATTAGAAACCAGCCCTAGTCTCTGAAACCTGAACAATAAAGCAACAGGAGGTGTGCCCACCTTCGTGGGTAAAGGCCTTCAAATGAAGGGTCATGTCCTTCCTTTATAATCTTATCAAGTTGATTGGAAAATTCACCTGATTAGAACACTTCCCTGATCCACCTACCTTTCACCAGCTTTAAGATGCTATTCTAATAGTGTTTATATATTGATTGAACTGTCTGTGTTCCCTTCCTCTCTTCCTCTTGTGGCAAGTGGCAGACCTTTGTAAGATGTCTGGTTCTAACAATAATAAAACAATAACAGCTCTAATTAGGGGAATTATTGATGGCTCTGGAAAAGTCTGTGGGTAGCTAATGGGTCTGCAAGGCTTGAGTCTATTACTTCAACCATTTCAACACCATGTACAAACCCAATGAGCTAACCACACTTTTTTTTTGCTCTCTTTTGTGTACTGTTCAGTTCAGCCAAATTGACCTTGTGGCTGATCTATCTCTGTGCCCCATTCCTGGAATGTACGCTCCCTATATCTCTACCTCTTAGCTTCCTTCAAAGCTCAGCTCAAATGCTAACTCCTCCATTAGATCTTCCCTGATTGTCCTCCCTGACCATTACATTGAATTTGCATTTGCATATACTTATGGTCCGTAAGCATCTCCTCACAATTTAATCCTGAGCCTGAATCACTGGACTGGCCTGATTGCCTTCATCCAGAATATTAGCCCTCAGTGGTATTCCAGGGCAGAAGAATGAGAAGGTTAAGAGAAGCTGTTAGACTTGAGAAAAATCTATACCAGAAAGCAAAAATAAAACTGATATATATAGTGCTTCGAAGCACTTTGCAGACATTGCCTCCTTTGAGCCCCACAACTATCTTATGATTGAGGATCAGAGAGGTTAAGGGACTTTGTCCTACACAGGCATACAGCTAGTAAGATTCAAAGGCAGGATTTGAACACAGGTCTTCCTGATACCAGATGCAGAGCTTTATCTACTTCTCCACTCTTATTCTTAAGACTTAGGGAGATCCTCAATAATTTTAAAGAGATTTGGGGGCATCTAGGTGGTGCAGTGAGTAGAGCACTGGCCCTGAAGTCAGAAGGATCTGAGTTCAAATACAGCCTCAGACATTTGATCACACTGACTAGCTCTGTGACCTTGGGCAAGCCACTTAACCCCAATTGCCTTGCCTTCCCCCCTCCAAAAAAAGATTAAAGGGGTACCAAATCCAAAAAGTTTTAGAATCACTGCTTTCAGGGAGATATTATCTTGGGGAAGGAAAGGAAGGGAATAAAAGGATAGACCCTAGTCACCCTTCTTGTAGGTTGCTGGTTCCCAATCCTCAACCTTTCTTCTACTTCCATTTTCTTTTCTTTTCTCTTATTTTTTTTTTTGCTTTTTTTTGGAGGGGCAATTGGTGTTAAGTGACTTGCCCAAGGTCACACGGCTAGTAAGTGTTAAGTGTCTGACGTCAGATTTGAACTCAGGTCCTCCTGACTCCAGGGCCAGTGCTCTACTCATTGCACCACCTAACCGCCCCCATTTTCTTTTAGCCCTAATCTCAGAAGCCACAAGTTCCAACTAAACTTCTGGTTCAGTGATTGTGTTTCCTATCTACAGTCTATTAGTTCCTGCTCCCATTCTCATTGCCCTTGACAATGTAGGAGATTCTTATTTTTGCTATATTTCTATTCTCCTTGTTAAACTTAAGCAACTATTAGGTTAACCTTACTGGATCAGTGGGAGCCTATTCCACTGAGAAGCTCCATATACTCCAATATCTGCCCATCAAATCAGTGGAAACTTCCTTTCTACTGGACCACCCTTTCCTTTCAACAATGAATTTAGCCTTGGAGTCATTATGCTCAACCCTTGCTGACTCATGGCACATATTTTGTGCCTGGCTTAACTCAGGTCAGTCCAGTGATTCAAGACAGGGATTAGAATGAAATGAGGCACTTGCTACCGATAAAAATTCATTAAAAACAACTTTCCCATAAATGAGATTAATAAGGATACAATTATAGATAGAGTACAATGGTATTCTCTCACTTTTGAATTCCCAGTAGCAAAGGCTAAGCTAGATCAGAGCGGTACTCCAGCAAGGCAGTGGGAATCTCTGGCATCTTTTTAATAGTTTTAGAAAAGTTGCACCACCAATATAAGGAAAATGAAAATAGACTGTATTTGTGTATTGAAAAATTAGAGACAGGTATGAATGTGCTTTTGATTTTTAAGGAAGAGGAATAGTTATAGATTTAGGTTGTGAAGGGCTTCAGAAGTCAGAGGATTTTATATTTGTTACTGAATATAATAGTGAACTGCTGGAGTTTATTGGGAGGTGGGGAATGGTCAGACCTCTGCTTTAGAAAGATCATGCTGGCAGCTTAGTGGACAGTGAACTGGAGTGGGGAGAGTTGAAGGAAACTGTGCCAGAGTGGTATCTGTGTAACTAGAGAGAAGGGGAGGTATGCAAGAGATACTGTTTAGATAGAAATGGCAAAACTTGGCAACAGATTGCACATGTGGAGTGAATGCAAGTGCGGATTTGATTGGTGCCCTTGACAGCAAGACAAGAAGAGAAGGTTTAGAGAGGAAAGAAAATGAGTTCTGTTTTGTGCATATTCAGTTTGAAATGCCTAAAGGACATCCAGTTCAAGGGGTCAATAGGCAGTCAGTGATGCAGGACTAGAGGTCAAGAGAGAGGTGATCTCAAAAAGGATGCTTTATTAGATGTTAGTCCTTTAAGGAAACCTTTGTAGAGCATAGACATAAAACAATGCAGGTGAAAGAGAATTTTTAAAAATCAAGAGTTGAAGGAAGAAAAAACAGAATCAGAAAAAAAAGAAAGAAAAGCCCTACAGGGCCAAGTGAGAGAATCTCTGAACTGAGACAAACATATAGTCTATTTTCTCCTCATTTTAACCATTCACCATTGCAGTTCTTGGAGAAGCCTGCCTCCCTCAGGCCATCAGATCTGGCATCTATCTCCATGATTGCTAGAAGCATCTTGAGGAGCAGAACATAGAACAGCTGGCCCTAACATTCTCTGATTCCTCTGACTTTGAGTTGGCATTTAGCACAGTGCATAACTTGCAGGACATTAGCCTGGCCTTTTTATTTCTGGCAGGAACAAGCTCCTGAGGCTTTTCCTACACCTGGTGCTTTAATTGGGCACCTCTTTTGTATATGCATGTAAGGCCATTTTTTCCCACCTCTTTGTAAATACTTTGCCTTTCTCTAGGATAGAGAGGTAGCCTCAAGCTCTTTAATGAGTTTTACATGCAGGCAGAGAAAGAAAAGAAAACATTTCTGCAATTCTCTTTTCTCATCAGCCTATTATTACAAAAAAAGGCACATTTTCCTCTTCATGAGCACCCAGCTGCTCTTAACTTGTCTGTTCCACTCAAAGGGAGGATAGATGAGGTCAGTACCACAGTGGGAGGTGATGGGGATGGTTTTGTCCAAAGTGAATTCTCTTATCCTTAAGCTTTCGGTCTTTCTTACTTTCCCTCCCTTTTCCCCCCAATCTTTTTTTTGGTAGGAGAGTCTGCTTTCCCCTCCTTTCTACTACCAGTATGACTGAACAGAAGTCAGATGGGATGGCAAATCTCATGTTACTTTTGCATATTGATGACCTGATGAGTGAAATTAGAAAATGTTGTCCCAATTGGAACGAATGAGGAAAGGTCTGCTATCTTTTAAAGCACACACACATACATATCCCAAAATCTTATTTTCAAAGACATACCTGGAAGGGACAGTAGAGGCCATATGCCTAAACTTCCTCATTTTATAGATAAGAAGTTGAAATCCAGAGTGGATGAAATGTCTTGCCCAAAGTCACAAGCATAGTAACTGAGGTGTAATTTAAACTCAGGTCCCCTGATTCCAGAATATAGCACTGACTCCATATCTAGCTCATTTTTTTTAGCATTCCATGCTGACTCTTTAAAATTAAGATTTTTATTCAGCTGAATCATTCTAGGTGCAGTGAAGAAATATAAAGAGGAGTTTCCAGGCATCCTGGATATGTGATTTAGCCTCTCATCCCCCATTTCCTCATCTGTAAAGTTGTGAGAAAAGCTCCTTGTTGACCTTCATTCCTACATAACTGTGAATAGCTATTATAAATTTGACAAACTGGACTTCTAACAAAACAACTTATCATTCAGATTTTTAATTAAATTCAGAAAATATTTATAATATGCCTATACTATACATGCCATCATGATAAACCCCATGGAGACAAAGAAAAATAAAACAAAATAACTGATATGGCCCAAGGATACCAAAAATAAAATAAAATAACTCTTGCCCCAGGGAGCTCCCATCCTTCTTAGGGTTACAACATGAGCACTGAGAAGTATAAGCATACCTTGCAGATATTGCAAGTTTGGTTTCAGACCACTGCAATAAAGCAAATATTGCAATAAAATGAGTCATATGAATTTTTTGGTTTCCCGGTGAATATTAAAGTTATATTTATACCATATTGCAGTCTGTTAAGTATGTGATAGTATTATGTCTAGAAATGCACATATCTTAATTTAAGATAGTTTATTGTTGAAAAATGCTAACCATCATTTGAGGTGTCAGCAAGTTGGAATCTTTTTGCTGGTGGAAAATCTTGCCTTGATGTCGTTGGAGGTGATTGATCAGTCTGGTGTTTGCTGAAGGTTGGGGTGGCTGTGGCAATTTCTTTAAATAAGATAAAAATGAAGCTCGCAGAATTGATTGGCATATTAATTGGCCCAGTTTCAGTATAGTTGTGTCTCAGAGAATGGGAAGCCCAAGGAGAGGGAGAAAAACTGAGGTCAGCGGAGGAATCAGAACATGCAACATTTGTGAATTATTGTGACCTTCAAAAACAAATACAATAGTGACATCAAACATCACTGATCACAGATCACCATAATGGATATAATGATAATAAAAAATTGAAATATTGTGAGAATTACCAAAACGTGACACAGAGATAGAAAGTGAGCACATTGTATGGGAATAGTGGTGCTGACAGACTTTCTCAATGTTGCCACAAACCTTCAATTTGTAGAAAATAATATCTATGAAGCATGGTAAAGCAAAGCAAAATAAAATGAAGTGTGCCTGTGAATGCAAGGTGATTTGAAGAACTGCTAACAACTGGAGGGATCAGGGATGGGATCCTCCTTCTTGGAGGAGGTCATGCCTAAGCTGAGCCTTGAAAGAAACTAAGGATTCTATAAGGCAGAGATGAAGAGAGAGAACAGACATAAAACTGGGATGGAAAATGTTGGGGACTGCCAATAGCTAGTAGTTCAATTTTGCTAAAATGTAGACTGCATGACAGAAAGTATCATGAAAGAAGGTGAGAAGGAGAGAAATGAGAACAAGATGGCAGAGAAGCTTAAAAATCAGACTAGGTCTTTTTCAGAGATATCTAGGGTCACTCTTCTAAAAGTAAACACATGTAAAACTGGTACATGAGTGTTAGTGTTTGTACTTTATGGCAAGGACACAGAAGATTTTCTAATTATTTCCAAGATATTCCATTATTTTATTCCTCCCAATAGTTATTTAAAGAATTTTATTTTACAAAGAGGTAAATTAAGGCAGCAGGAGCTATGCTGATGGGGAAGGGGATGGGGAAGCACATTTAAAAAATAGTATTTTGTTTTTTCCCCAATTACATGTAAAAACAGTTTTTAACATTCATTAAAAAAAATTGAGTTCCAAATTCTCCATCCCTCCCTCTCCTCTTTCCTCCTGAGACAGTAAGCAATGTGATGCAGGTTATACATGTGTAATTATACAAAACATATTTCCATATTAGTCATGTTGTAGAAGAAAACAAAAGCTAGAACCCCCCTCCCCCAAAATAAGTAAAGTAACAAATAGTCCACTTTAATCTGCATTCAGAGTCCCTCGATTTTTTCCTCTGGAGGTCGACAGCATTTTCATCATCAGTCTTTTGGAATTGTGTTGGATTATTGTATTGTTGAGAATAGCTGAGTCATTCATAGTTGATCATCATACTATATTGCATGTACTGTGTTCTCCTGGTTCTAATAGTATGTTTATGTAGCTCTTTACAATGTACAAAATGTTTCACTTATAACATTTTCTACAGTTGCACTCCTTGGATTTGACTCTTCCATCATCATTCTCTCTCCCTCCCTCCATACTCACTGTAAGGAAATCTCATCATCAGGAAACTCATCATGGAATCAGCTTTGGTACTCGCTACTCACACCTCATCAGAACTCTTGGTAGCCTCTGCCCCTCTCATTGGAGAGCTGGAAGATGGAGCAAAATCTCCTCCCAAAGCCTCCATATATAGAGGGCTCAGAAGTCCCAACAACTCTTTATTTCCCACCAGGTTGAGTACTCTCTACCCCTGCATCCTCTTCCTTTGAACGGCTGATTCCTCCCAGAAACATTTTAAAGAGGATGCCCAGCTCAGTCATTCCTCACTAGGCTGTACTCTGGACTCTCCAAACTTTCTCTACTTCTCTTTCTCTGGTGTCTTCATCCTCTCTCCTTTGTCACTTTCTTTTATGTGTTGTCTTCTTCCTCCATCCACCTGCCTCAGCTACCATTAAAATTTAAGCTCCTTGAGGACTGAAGCTGTCTTTCTGCTTTTATGTGTATTCCTAGTACTTATCACAGTGTCTGACATATAGTAAGCACTTAATAAATGTTTGTTAACTAGGTTTAGTTATCTTCTTTATGCCTTGTTTTGTTATTAATGCTCATGTGGTTAGGGAACCATATTTGTGAAAGGTACCCCCTTCCATTTTAATTTTTTAAGATGAGGTGACACTTTGCTTTTAGCTTCCATTCATTGAAAGCTTATAATGGAATATGGTCAGCCATTTCTTTTTCTCCAGTCTACTCTTTAGTTCCCTGAACAATTGTCTTTCAGTATAATACCTGCAGAGCTAGCTTGCTATAAATGCCAAAGTTAATTAGTATCTCTTACAGTACATGTAATATTATATAACTGACATCATATACAGTATATAAAGATATTTTCACTGTACATACAAGAAAACAAACTCTGCTCATTCATTGCTGGAATTGAATACATGGTTTCATGCTGCCAACAATGTCCTTGGGCACGCAATTAAAACTTGAACTTTTAAGAGGAGAATAGCACTAGTTCAGTTTGAATCAAAACATGTTTGTGAGGCACTAAGATGGTTTATGGGAACAAAATGCTCATTTCCATTAACATCTCTGCTAGCAATAAGAAAAATTCAAAATTTATAAGCAAAAAACTTTTCTCTTTAGATGTTTTTCTTGACGATTACCAAAGTTATTGTAACACCCAGAGTTCCTATCGCCTGAATGCTTCAAGAAGACTACCTTAAGTTCTAGGATCTTTTCTGATAACAATTCTCTCCAAACCATAGCTCATGAGTCCTAATCAATATGGTTATTTCTCTAGTCAACCAGAGGACACCCTGAGTCCAAAGCAAAGGTATTTTGTGAAATAGTACAGTAACCATCGAACACCTCCCCTAAATCTAAAGTTCACCTTTCCATAAATGCACAATGATCTTCATTGGGAAGAGTGAATATGCATAGTGATTACGCTTAATATATACACACAGAACAAATATCATCAGGACATCAGGGGACACAAGTACAGATGGGTGCAGTACTGACAATAACTTTGTGTTGCTCCCTGATGTCTACTGCTCCCTGCCAGGTGGTTTTTTTCTTAACTCTGGCTGATATTCAGCTGTCTTTAGGGCCTCTTAGTAATTGCCCTGTCCACCATCTATTGATAATGCCATGCTCCATAAATACTTCTTCTACAGTGACCTATAGCTCTTTCAGCCAATGAATATGTGATATGTCTCTTCAACCATGTTGTTCTAGAAGGTGAGGGATGCCCACTCTAATCCTACTGGTCTTTCAACTCTTTCTTCCCTACTCTCCTTTCTGATTCTCTTGTTTCAGCTGTAATAGAGTTATGGTGGAAAAATATATTTAAGTTCATATTTCTTGTCATTTTCCACTGGCTGCAGTGAATATTGTCAAATGTTTACTTCTTCAGATAGAAAAGGCTTCTGAGAAACTGTGATGAGGAAATAGTTCCAATGTTCCTCCATCATGTACCTCTGTCGTATCTAAATCACAAAGTCTGGGTTGGTAGGAAAAGACTCAAAATGCTGATGACCTTTGTTTCACTACCTGAAGCAACAAATCACAGTCCTAGTCTCTTTCCATTAGTGTTTACTTGAAATGTGTGGATGTCAGCAGTAATTTACTTAGTGGCAAGAAGGTAACAGAAGGGCTTCCCTCCCTGCTACCTAGTCCCTTCCCCAACTCTGACTAATTTCTAATAAATCTACAAGGACCTGTTCAAGTATCATCTCCATCAAACCTCTCATCACTCCTGCCATCTCTGCCTTTCCTTAGCAACCATAACATTTTGTACTTCTCTTATTAAACTTCACAGTCCCCCATCCTTATAGCTATGTGTGTGCACATGCTTCATCTTCATAGCTAGGTCCCAGAGGTCAGGAACATCATCATATTTATCTGTAGATCTCCAATAGTGCTTTGTAAAAGTACAGGATATATAACTCATCCATATATCTTTATATCTATATATAGATACACACAGATTGGACAAAAGGATTTTTAAATATTCATATCTCTCTCCACACACACATATGTATGTATGTATTACATATAAAATGAATGACCCTCCAAGCAGAAAGGTGCTTATAAAATGAAACTTGTAAGAATTCAACTAAGCACTGACTTTGACAACAAGACTGATGATTTTCAGTCTACAAAATGCTGATTCCCTTTGTCTGTAACCTTAACCTTAGTCTATGGGGAGCCTGCTTACATGACGCGTACATTCAGTGTTTCAGGCATGGTGACACATGCCTGTGGTCTCTGATCTTTGGGAAGCTGAAGCTGGTGGATTACTTAAGCTTGAACAATTCTGAACTACAGTATAATTAAAACCAATTGGGATTCTTCACTAAGTCTGACACCAATATGGTAAATACCCCTAGGAGTGGCGGACCATGAAGCCACCTGAGGACGGTTGAGCCAACTCAAGTGAGAAAAAATGGAGCATGTTAAAGCTTCCAAGCCAATTAACAATGATATCAGGCTAGCAAGTGGTTTTTTACACTTCCGCTGCCCTTCTCCACCAAAAAAATTCATGGGTAATGAAGTGCTGGAGACGATGTGGAAAAATTGGAACTCTAATGCATTGCTGGTGGAGCTGTGAACTGACACAACCATTCTGGAGGGCAATCTGGAACTATGCCCAAAGGGCTATAAATAATATCATACCCTTTGACCCAGTAATTCCACTTTTGGGGTTGTATACCAAAGAGATCATAGAAGTAGGAAAAGGTCCCATATGTACAAAAATATTTATTGCAGCTCTCTTTGTGGTAGAAAAAAACTGGAAATTTAAGGAATGTGATGGAATATTATTGTGTGATAAGAAATGGGAAGGAGATGGACTTCATAATTACCTGGAAAGGCTTATACAAATTGATGCTGAGTGAGAGGAGCAGAACCAGGAAAAATTTGTACATAGTCACAGATACATCATATGTGTGACGACCAGCTTTGAAAAACTGGACTCCTCTCAGCAACGCACAGTCTCAGGACAGAAGGGGATTTCTACATTCAGAGAAAGATCCAGAAAGACCAGAGGTTAAATGGAGACTGAAGCAATGCATGCTATCACTCTTTTCAATGTTTGGTTTTTGTTTCTCTTTGCTCATTGTTCACTCCATTGGCTATAACACCTATACAATCAGACTATTGTACAATATGAAAGAGTTTGCAGATCCTATGCATGATTGTATGCCACCATGGCGGGGTTGGGGAGTGGGGAGGAAGGGGAGAAAAATCTGAAACTCAAGTGATTCTGGAACTGAATCTTGTAAACTAAAAGTAAACAAACAAGTCAATAAAATTTTTTTTAAAAATTCATGGGTAATGAAGTGTTTTCCCCCCAGAATAGGTATAGGAACTCTTCTTGAACATCGGGGTACAATTCAGAAAATTGACTCTTTTAGAGTGTGACTCCCAACCAGAGGTAAGCATAGAGCATTCCTATTGGTCCTTCCCTTTTCTATCAAGGGAAGCATCCCCCCAGTATATGTGCTGAAAAATAAAAATAAAAAATCACAATCACTTTCTGTATCTCATCAGTTTGTTTCTAGTGAATATTCTCTCTTAGACTTCTTCTGGTCTTGGTTCTTATGCTTTGTGACCTACTTCATGCTCTGGGAGCTGATTGATTGTCACTTAAGAGATGAGTCCTGTCCTCCCCCTCCCTTACTCATCAGGCTACTGCTGATTTTGTGGGCGGGTTTGCATACTTGTAACTAGGGTGAGATCTTGTCCTGTAAAGTGTATGAGACATTAATGCGCACTTCCTCTTGCCAACTGGTGTAACAGTTTCACTGCTGAAAAGAATATGGATATTTTCTCAGTTTATAGTGAGAGGGAAAAGGAGGTGGTAAGGAATGGACAGTAAGTATGTCCTTTGTAGAAGGTTCAGATGGATAGTCATATTTTGGGATTGCTTCCTCTAGAATCAAGAGTGAAAATTCTTTGTAGCCTGGAGTTTTTCTTCTTTTTTTCTTTTTGTTAAATGTCAGAACACAATAGATTCTTAATTCCAAATACAGAGACCTTTTTCCTTCTGCTTATTTTGAGGCCAAGGGGATTTGGATCTATTATAACTGACACATTCTTCTCTACTCTAAAGTCTCCTTTTATAAACTTTCCCATCTTTCCCTTAAAGGGTAAGCACACACCCTGCCTCTCACCATAGCACATAGCTACCCCCTGACTTTCTTGAGGATACCACAGATAGTTAACCAACTTCCTCCTATTGAGAAAAGAAACAAAAGAACAAAAAAATAAAACTGGGCCCACCTTCAGTCAACATCATTGCTCTGCCTATTTTCAGCCAGCACCAAATATAAACCACAGTTAAGAAGAGGAGGATGCCAGAAACCATTCAAGTGGAATCAAGTCCAGACCAGAAATAAATGTATAGAGAAAAAGGAGAGAAAAAAAGATCTGAATGTCAAATAGTGAGGCTTGAGGTGATTGGTAGGGGGTGATGACATTTCCTCAGAAGCAGAAAGGGGAAGGCAATAAGAATGGTACACAAAGGCAATGGAAAGTTCAGAGGATTGGGTATAGTGACCAATAGATTAAATTTACTCTTGGGCTTCTATGCTTCAGGATGTTGGTATACCTTATAATCCCCTACTCCCAGAACAACCCACTTTGGTTAAACTAGTTGATTGGGTTATTAGGGTGCAATAAGGAAAATGCTATATTTTGGGGTCAGAGATCCTGGGCGAAATAAACTAGCTCTTTATATCTGTTTGTCCTTATTTTAATGTCTTCGTTTTTCCATGTCCAAGTTTACACATCCATAAAAAAGGAATTTGGACTAGACAATCTCTAAGGCCCTTCCTAGCTCTAAGTTCTTTGCTCCAATGATCATTCCAGATTTCTCAAAAGAGTTACGGGAAGTGTCCTTTTGGGAACAAACAATGGAAAGTACTGCCTATCCTTCTCCATCTTTTTTTTCTCTCCTAGTTCTGACATTTGTTGAGTATGAAGAGCCCTGGCCCCCTCAACTTTGCCCCAGGAGCCTTAACAGCTGCTTGAAGTGAGCTGATCTGAGCTCCAGGTTGAGGAGGGCAGAAAACCTGCCACTCCAGTTTTAATCGAGAGAACAGGAAATGCTCTACCTGGGAAAAGAAAAGAAAACTTCTCAGAGTCTGAAGGGAATTGAGGATATCAAGTCAATAAACTCATGACTAGAGTATGACTCAGGGTGGATATTATGACATATCCAAAAGCTACAGGGTAAGCAAAAGGAAGGGAACACAGTATTTTAAGAAAGTCTACTTAGGTAAATGAGTCCAAGAGTCAAAAGAGTGGAGGGCATTTGGGGGAAAGATTAATGGAGGGAAAGACAGAAATGATTTTTTGTCATTGGAGTATACTTCTGACCACTTAGAAAGAGAAAATGTTTGTTTATGTTACAATTCCTGGCACTTAGTAAATACTTAAAATGCTTGTTGTTTCTGTTAGATGAAGGAAACAAATCAGAAGCCTGGCTCAGAGGAATGATACAGTAGCAACAGGAGAGGTCATATATCTAAACAGCTGCTGGGACTTTCTGTTCAAAGGAAGAAGAGCTAACAACTTATTGACTCTAATATTATTGTATTCTTCAAAAGGTAAAGACCAAAGAGGAAATACTATGTTGGGCCTGGTTCTTTTTAATATGGAGAAATTGTTTTCTGAGATGGAAATGGTGGGAACTTTAGGAAATTGACCACTTCCTCCTGGAGTATATGTCAGAAAAGGAGAGGGTAATCTGGGAATAGTCTGACAAGCATTCTAGACTTTGGGAGAATTGATTTTTCAAAGGGTTCAGAGGAAGGCTAAGTAGGATGTCATGGGAGAGAGATTTCCAGGAGTCAGGATAGCAGAGAAAGTAAATTGCTGTGCTTCTCTCGTATTTACCTGCAAACAACCATAAAATGGTGCCCCCAAATAAATCATGTAACAGCAGAATCAGAAAAAAAAGGTGGGGTGAAATGATCTTTTAGCCCAAGAAACTTGGAAGTTCAGTAAGAAAGGTCTGTCTCACTCAGGCAAAAGGTGAATGCAGTCCAGGACAGGAAGCATCCTGGTAAATCAACAGCAAAGCCCACCTCAGCAAACTAGTAGTATTTGCTGAGCCCAGGTGTGGTGGAGCAAAGAAATATCAATACCAGGACCTCCATGTCACATACCTCAGCATAGCCAGGGGAACTGGAAGACTTCAGATCTCTGAACCACCGTGTGCTTTGGTGTAGCCCAGGGCAAATAGACATCTTCCAGTAGCCAGACCTTCATGTGCTTCAGCATAGCCAGGTAGGCACTAACCTTTTGCTTAAGCAAGCAGGTATCCACCAATGCTCCCCCCCCCACCCCGGCAATGTTCTTCAACATAACCCTGGGCAAAAAGGCAACCTCCAGGGACCAGACTGCCATGTGCTTCAGTGTAGCCCCAGGGAAATGCAAAAATAACCCATTAGATTCAGCCTATGCCAGATATCAGCACTAGGACATCAGCTTAGGACCAGGAAAACTGCCAAACCCCTATGATCTCCATCAGTGCCAGCCACCCCACGCCATCGGTGCAGCACCAGACATGAAGGTACACCATGGGCCTCAGGGCAACATCAGTATAGCACCAGGTAAATAGCCAGGATCTGCATCCACTGGTGTAAGAAGTTGTATCATCAAGGCAATATTCACAGCACTGTCAGCTACTATGAATATGTCAGCATAGTTCTGAATCACAAAATATAATAGACTCTCTATATACAAGACAGAAGCAAAACATTTATTCAGACACCAGAAAGCCAAATCCTAATACCAAAAAACTGAATTCATCATAACAACAAAGAAATCTACACACAATTACACTGCTGAGAGCAACACCATTCCAGAACCTTCCCACAAACACTCACAACCCTAGCTATCTGCTTGCCTGTGTCCTCTCTCTCTTCCAGCCCTAATTGCTCTGGCTCCCAGTTTCCTCTGGGCTCTGCTCCATCTGTTCAGCAAGCTCCTTCCATCACAGGTTCCATGTGATTCCATTCAGCCTATTAAGGGACAGGGAAGATCTTTAAATTCCCATTACTATTACAAAAAAAAGAATCTGATCATAGAAAGTTATTATGGTGACAGGGAAGACCAAGACACAAATTCAGGAGAAGACAACAGCATCAAAACACCTATTGACAAAACACAAAAGGAAAACAGGAAGTGGTCTCAAGTCTAGAAAGAACCCATGGAAGAGCTAAAAAGAAAAATGAAGCTTAAAAATCATATAAAAAGGTAGAAGAAAAATTGAGGAAAGAAATGAGAGTGATGTAAGAAAATTATGAAAAAAGGAGTAAACAACTTAGAAAAAGAAAATGATCACTTAAAAAGTAGAGTTAGTCAAATGGAAAAGCAAGTACAAAAACTAATTGAGGAAAACAACTCCTTAAAAGTTATAACTGGGTAAGTGGAAGCTAATGACTGTATGAGAGATCAAGAATCAATCAAACAAATTCAAAAGAATGAAAAAAATGGAAGAAAATATAAAATACCTCATGGGAAAAACAAGTGACCTTGGAAGTAGATCCAGGAGATACAATATTAGAATCATTGGACTACCTGAAAGCCATAATCAAAAGGCAGACCTGGATAGCATCTTTCAAGAAACTTTCCAGGAAAACTGGCCTGATATCTTCGAACTAGAGGGCAAAATAGGAATTGAAAGAATCCCAAAATCAAAACTCCAGAGAATATTATAACCAAATCACAGAATTATCAGGTCAAGGATAATAGACTACAAGTGACCAAAAAGGAACAATTCAAATATTGAGGTGTCACAATCAGGATTATATAGGGCTTAGCAGTTGCAACATTAAAGGATCAGAGTCATGGAACATGATATTCTGGCTATAAAAGGAGCTAAGATTACAACCAAGAATCACTTATTTGGTGAAATTAAGCATAAAACTACAAGTGAAAAAAATAGCCATTCAATGAAATAGAAGGATTTCAAGCATTCATAAGTAGAAGACAAGAATTAAACCAAGTATTTGACCTATGTTGTCAAGACATAAGAGAAAACTAAAAAGGGAAAAAGGGAAAAGAAAATATGAGAGATTCAGCTGAAATGAACTGTTTATATCCTTACATAGGAAGAGGATGCTTATAATTCTTAAAAATTGTACCATTAATAGTATAAGTAGAAAGAACATACATAGACAGCGGGTACAGGTATATATAAGGCAAATTTGAGGAAATGACATAAAAATTAAAGGATGAAAAAGAGGAATACACTGGGTACAGAAGGAAGGGAGCGGTAGAATTGAAGAGGTACAAAAAACCTATTACAGTGGAGAGAAAGATGTGATGGTGGGCAATGGGCATAGGCTTAAACTGTCATCAGTAGAGGTTCAAAGAGGGAATAATAAATACAATCAGTTGACTATGTAAACATATCTTACCTGACAGGAAAGTAGGAAGGAAGGAGATTAAGTAAAGGAAAATGGGGACGGGAGCAGAGGGGACTGACAGAAAAGAGGGCAGACTGAGGGAGGCAGTAGAAAGAAGCAAAACACTGTTTTGCTTGGGTGAAAGGAGAGAGGACAAACAGGAAGAAAAACAGGATGGAGAGAAATGCACAGGTAGTAATCATAACTGTGAATGTGAATGGGATGAACTCCCATAAAAGGGAAATGGACCAAAAACCAGAATACTACAATATATTGTTTACAAGAAACATGCTTAAAGCATAGAGGCACACACAGAGTAAAGGTAAGGGGATGGAGCAGAATGTATTATGCTTCAGCTGATATAAAAAAAAGCGAGTGTAGCAGTTCTGATCTCAGACAAAACAAAAGCAAAAATAGATTTAATTAAAAGAGTTAAGGAAGGAAACTATGTATTTCTAAAAGGTAGCATAGAGGGGCAGAGACAAGATGGCAGAGTAAAAGCAGGACCTTGCTTGAGTTTGCACCCAAACTCCTCCAAATACCTGTAAAAATTGACTATAAACAAATTCTAGAGCTGCAGAACCCACCAAATGACAGAGTGAAACATATCTTCCTTCCTTCCTTTTTTCCTTCCTTTCTTCCTTCCTTCCTTCCTTCCTTCCTTCCTTCCTTCCTTCCTTCCTTCCTTTCTTTCTTTCAGTCATCATTGATTGAAATTGATTGATTGAAAGAGTCATCATTTGTGGATTCAATGTCAACTTGGCAGTAGGTCTTCTGTGAAGTGCCCCAGGAATCCAAGCTTGGCCTTGTGTTGTTTGCATTTTTATCATTAACTTGAATGAAGGTGTAAATGGCATGCTTATCAAATTTGAAGATGACATGAACCTAGGAGGGACAGCTAACACACTGGATGACAGACTCAGCATCCACTAAAAGATCATGACAGACTTAAAACATTGGTCTGATTCAAATATGATGAATTTTAATAGGGATATACTCAATAAGATCATATTTAAGTTAAAAAAAGCTTCACAAGTACTAGATTAGAAACACATCTTGAGATAACAGTTTGTCTTAAAAAAGATCTAGGGGTTTTAGTGGGTTGCAGCCTCACTTGACATGTCATTGTTATAATCTGTCAGTGGGAAAAAATAAAACAAAAAAACAAAACTCCAAATACATCATTTGGACAGCCATAGTTTTTGAGACTAAGGATTTTATCCTGGTCAGGTTACATCTAGTTTGATGTGTTAGGTTCTGGGTAGAATGTCTAGAGAAAGGCATCTAAAATGGGGAAGGGTCCTGTGTCTATACCTTATGAGGATTAGTTGAAGGTACTGAAAATGTTTAGCCTGAAGAAGAGGAGTCTTAGGGGGGTAAATGATAGCTTTCTTAGGTATCTGAAGGGTTGTAATATGGTAAAGGGATTAGTTTTGTTGTACTTGGCCCCAGAAGGCAGACCATGCATAATGAACAGAAGTGGCAAAGAGCCCAATTTAGGCTTGAGAGTCTGAAAAACTTTCTAACAACAACAACTAGATCCAAAAGTGTAATAGGCTGTTTCAGGAGGTAGTACATTGCTCCACATTGGAGGTATTTCAAACCACAGTTGGAGGATCACTTATTGGGTTTATTATGTTGAGGATGTCTTTTCCTTTTTGAGTTAGACTAGATGGCTACTGATGCCCTTTCTATTTCTCAAGTTTACTTGTCTGACCTATGCCTGAATAAGATTCTCTTCTTTAAGGTATCTGACTAATGCTCATCTTGCTTTTGTAAAACTTTAAGAGAGGGAAATCCTACTGCTTCCTGAAACAGCCCTGTTCTACTTTTGGATAAGTCTAAGTATGAGGAAATTTTTGCCTCTATCAAATCTAAATCAATCTTTTTATAACTTTTGTTTATTTCTCTCAGTTCTGCCCTCTGAGCATAACTAGAAAAAACCACAACAATGAAAAAGCTAGTTTCTCATCTTTATGATGACTCTTCAAATACCTGAAAACAGCTATTTAAGTCTCCCTAAGTCTTTTTCCACCTAGGCTAAATAATCCAAGTTTGTAATATCATATATTTGGAGCTGATGGAAACTCAGGCTACCTTTGATTTTGCCTAGATTCTGGGTCCTTTAGATGTGTACCTAGAAGAATGCACTGCCAATATTAAGTGATTAATAAATATTAGCTGGACTTGTATATCTATTGTGCCTCTTGGATGGTCAGTCCCTGACCAAATCACAGAAATGTACTCATTTTGTCTGAGGTGACAGTAGGTATGGCGCAGGACAGACAGTAGTGCTAGACTCTACAAAGTCATGCAGAGTTGAACTAGGTTATCAGGAAACCCATTGTATTGTTAAACAACTGAATTCCAAAATAGTCAGTCTCCTCCCATTCAGAACACTAATCCAAATCCTCTAGCCAATATAGCCACAACTTTTTCAAAAACAGTTTCTAGAAACACTGTTTGCAGTTGAAATTACAATCCTATTTAAAAAACACACACACACACACACAACCAAGACTATAGAATTCATTAGAATGAAAGTGACATCTAAACAAAAGCCTTATAAGGGTTTTTGGTAAGCCTTGTTTTTCTGTTATCCATACCCATCACTATTCCAGTGCATTGCTTCCTCTTGTTTGAGTAACTACTATAAAGTTGCTTACAGACAATTTCTTCTGTAAGTAATAAAACTAATTCCTGGAATTTGTTTCCCCCACTTTTTTCTCTCTAAAATCTCCCCACTCTAACCACAGCTAGGCAAAAACCTCTTTTTTGATTCTCCTATTGCCCTTTTCTGAGCCCAGGTGGTAACCAGTATTCATGAGACTCAAGATACTTCCCTATTGTCATCTCTTTTTACTCCCAGTTATATTACTTGCTAAGCTTTTACCCTTCCCAAGTTCTATTTTTGCTTCCCTGTTGTCCCTGACTCCTAGATTCATGTTCTTCCTAATGACTTTCTCTGAACATTTTTATTCTGGTTTCTTTTCCTATCCATCTCTGAAAGAGACCTTTGGCAATGAAGGGAAGGCAACAATTTCCAAAAGCCATCAACTATTTTCAGCTAGTACCTAAAATGCCTAACTTTCTGATGAAATTCATGAATGATCAAAGTACAATAATGCTGCAGCATGCAAGCATGCCACCAACATGAAGCCATGAGAAAAGCTACCCTAGATCAAAGACACTGAATGCGCTAATGCCTATTCCAAAGTCATAATTCATGAGTACCTACCAATGTGTTTGCTTCTGCTAGACAACCAGAGGAGATAGTAGTTCAAAAATAAAGACATTTAATTGAACAGCAATGCAAATAATATGACAAGGAAAGTTTCCTCCAAGCACACATAAAGAACACTCTGACACAAATTAACATAACACTAGCAAAGGAGGGTTCATACATAGAACATGCAAGACCAGGGCACATGTATGGAAAATACAAAAATAGGAAAGATTTATGGCTAGGGATCATTTATAAAGGCCCATATGACTAGGTCACACACAAGAAAGACCCACACATAGGAAATATACATAACTGGGACTCAAACATGGTCAGAGTAACTCATATTTCTAACTCTGTAGAGTTATGTTTATTTCTATGTCCTTTGTTGAAATCATCATGCTGGAATGTCTCTGTTCTCTGCTTACCATGTTATCTTTTCTAGGTGTGACATTGTTTCTGCTGGGCATCTTTCAGTGACTCGTGGTCACTGGGCTTCCCTCTGTTACTCTTTGTTCTTCAGATTTTCAGGGTCATTTCCTGGATCTCAGGTCCCACTCTCATGGTACAGTGACTAAAAAAACTCTCTCTCTCTCTCTCTCTCTCTCTCTCTCTCTCTCTCTCTCTCTCTCTCTCTCTCTCTGTCTCTCTCTCTGTCTCTCTCTGTCTCTGTCTCTCTCTCTCTCTTTCTCTCTCTCTCTTTTACTTTAAATTTATTTACTTTTAGTTTATAACATTCAGTTCCACAAATTTTTGAGTTCCAAATTTTCTCCCCCTCCCTCTGCTACCCCCTTCCCCAAGGAGGCATGCAATCTGATAGAGGTTCTACATATAACTTTGTATTAAACAGTAGTCAAGTTGTAAAGAAGAATTATAACCAATGGCATCAACAACAAGAAAGAAGAAACAAAACAAAACAAAAAAGAGAGAGAACAAGTAATTTGCTTCAATCTACATTCAGACTCCATAATTCTTTCTCTGGATGTGGATAGCATTTTCCATCATGAGTCTAGAAGACTCTCTTTGACAAAGACAAGCAGGTTGCTCTTTAGTCTATAATCTTGCATATAAACCAATACACCCAGATAAGTATACTGTTCCCCCATCTCCCTACCCAAAAACAAAAATTCAGAATATCTCCAAATTAAGATGAAGTCTTTTCTTTCAGCTACCTGCTTCTGGTATTCACTTGAAGTCCGTGGTCCAACATAATAATCTAACTTGAAATAAGAAATCCCTTTGTGGGAGAGTTAAGCTCATATTAGGTATTCTGCCCCTCCCCCACTCCCACCCCATGATGCACAGCAGCTGTGTAGAAGTTGAAGCCAACACAAATTTTGCATAGCGATTAGTTGGTCACCTGTGTGAGACCACAAGGCTGGTAAACAATTCCAATATCTGCCCTTTACCTACCAGCACTATTTGTTTGTATTTGTTTCTCTAGGATTGCCAAATTCCTTAAAAGGGGAAGTAAGCTCCCCAGTTGTCTCATTCGTTGGTTCTTCACCCTCCCACCTCCAACTATTCCAGAGAAAGTTGCTACTTGTAGAATTTCTTTTTCTTTTTCTTTTTTTGTTCTTTATTAATTTGTTTTCTTACTTTTAGTTTGCAAAATTCAGTTCCACAATCCCTCAAGTTTCAAATTTTCTCCCCTTCCCTCTTCTCCTGCCTTCCCCCTTCCCACCATGGCGGCATGCAATCAAGTATAGGATCTGCAAATACTTTCACATTAGACATTAGTCAGATTATAAAGAAGGATTGTAACAGATGGAGTCAGGAAGACCTGAGTTCAAGTCTGGACTCAGACTCTTACTAGTTTTGTGATCCATGCAATTCATTTAATCTCTGTCTATCTCAGGTTCCTCAGTGAGGAATAATAATACCACTTATTTCAGAGTTGTTGTAAGGACTGAATGAGTTAATATCTGTAAGGTTATTGGTACAGTGCCAGGTATATGGTAGGCATTTAATAAATATTTCATTCCTTCCAATAGATGCTTCCCTTGTTTTCAGTACCTTCTGGTGTTCACAAGATTGTTGCTAGAGGAAATGAACTATAAAAAAGACAAGCAAAGTGGCTAGGATTCTCTAGTTGAGTTTAAACTCCATGTGAAGAGGACCCAAAAAATAGAGGACCCTGGTCCCATCATTATGCCAGGGTGAAAAGGACCCTTCTTTCTTCCACCTGACTGAAGTCTCCTCTTTTCTTCTCAATGGGTTCATTTAAATAAGAAGCTACCATTTCTGTGCTATATAATACTCCGGATCATCAGCTTTTCTTGATCAGCAACCAATTGGAAAGAATAACCCATCCATGAGCCAAACATAGCTGAAAGCAGGCCAGCTTATCTATGTGTGCTCCTGTTTCTACAAGGTCCCCTGAAGGTGGGTAGAGAATGTCTCCACATAATACAAGATGGGATGAACCTGCTACACAAAGAAATTGTAGCACGTACAAAAAGTAAGTTAAGACAAAGCTATTGTCTTCTGCTCTCTTGGTCTATATTTTTGTATGCATGTGCATGTGTATACACATCACACATATACATATGCACATACATATAGATATGAATATGTATGTAAATCTATATACAGCATATGTGTGTGTATAAATATGTACGTATATATCCAAATTAAAAAAAACCAGCAACTTGCATTTTTATAACTGTATTCTGGTCAGAGCAAAACCTCAAGTTCTTCCAAGAATACCTTATATTTGGTATAGGCTTTTAGATATTTTTATTCACTTTCACATGTTTTCTCATTTGATTTTTGCCAATTGATTCTATCAGATTCTCCATAGTAACTTTCTCAATCCTTTTTCAATCCTCAGTCCTTTCCTTTTTCTCTCATACCACCCATAATACCATCACACTTCTCATTTAAGGAAAATCTGAGACTCAGAAAATGAGGTAATTCACCCAAGGCTATGCAGCAGAATCAGGAACAGAATTCAAGTCTTCTGACACCTACTGCAGTTCAGGAGTCCAGCTGTTATATGGGACTGTTTCTCAGTCATGACCCCTTGACTAATTCCCTTATATGCAAAATTTTAATGTCATTCTTGATCTTCCAGTTTATATTGTGTTATAGCTTTGTCCCCTGGTTGTGGTTTCACTGATTTCTCAGTATTTCAATTCCCTTTTGGCTCAAGTTCAAGTCTGTTCGAAGAGGGGTCAGTTAGAAAGCAGCTATTGAGAACACCCCTCAGAATGCACTGTTCTTTACTCATGAGGACTTGTCTTAATGTCTATGTAATTAGCTTCCAAAATTAGTTCTTTCAACAGGTAATTGTGTAGTGACAATTTCTAAGATCTGCCAGGAAGGATAACAGTGTCCTAATTTAAGGATTTTTTTGGTTGAAGTTCAGGAGTTTTCCCTTGGATTTCTCAGAATCCCCAGAATCTCTCCCTATTTATCATTTAGAGCCCCAAGTGTTTACCATCTGGCTCTCTAATCTCCCATCGAGGTGCCACCTTGCAACCCTGAAATTCTTTTTGTTTTGCAAACAGGCAAACTCTGGCCTGGAAAGTATCCCAGAGTAACTGCAAGAATTCTGTGAAAAGGAATTTCAATCATGGTGTCCAAATGTAGTTCTGGAGCTCTACATGGTGCTGAGTAGGAAGGTAAGACGCCAAGTAGATGTAAACTACTTTTGCTTGGTTCTGTTTACCATTTTGTAGTGAGCTGCTTACATAAAAACTGAAATAGGAGTAAGAGAATTCTGATGATTAACTATGCATTTTTAAAAATTTTACATTAATTAAATTAAAAGCTTTATTTTCTTTTCACTTTGATTTATGGAGGACAAATCTAGCTGAGGATATCCTGGTTTCTTTATAGTAGTCATCATCATCATCATCATCATCATCATCATATATAGCATTTATACTATACTTCAAAGTTTATAAAATGTTTTTGTATGTTAACTCATTTGATCCTCTCAAAACCTACATGAGGTATATGATATTATTATGCCCATTTTACAGATGACTTGCATTTGTGCATCTGTGACCTGCCCAAGGTCACATAACTAGTAAATGTTTGAGACAGTGTTCAAACTCAGGTCTTCCTGACTATTAAATCCTGCATTCCATCTATATGGCCGGTGAGCTGCTTTAGTGGGAATTAATGGGTTGGCAGAGGACTATGGACAGAATATAGTCTCTGCCTTGCTTTAGATTAGCATAGTCTCAGTTGGATGGATGACCAACTGGTATCTAAGTGAGAACCCCCTCCTCTAACATCACTGACACATAGTCATCCAGGCCATCTTCTGAAGACATCTAGTGAGAGGGAAATGATTACTTCCTGAGATAGCCTATCCCACCTTTGAATGGTTAAGGAAATTTACCTTTACACAAAATCAAAATCTGCCTCTCTGCTACATCCATTTTTGCTACAGGTTCTACCTTCTGAGGATTGCAGAACAATTCTAATATCTTTTTCACTAGGCAACTATCAAGGTTCCCTGAGTTTTCTCTCCTTCAAGGTAAATAGTCTTAATTGTTTTAATGCATTCCTGTATTGAATGCTTTGGTGTCCTAAAGGACCTTCAACCTCTGTCTGATCCTATGAGACACAATTGAAACTCGAACATATGCAAATATGCTCTGCCTGTTTCTAGTCCTAGTTTCTTCAACCAGTCCTCACATGACACGATCTTGAGGTCTTTCACCAGCATAGTTACTCTCCTTATGATGTTTTCCAGTTTAATCATTGTCCTTCCTAAACTGCAACAACCAGAGTTGTATGCAGTATTCCAGATGTGATATGATCAGGCTGGAGGGTAGCCACACACTAATATTTCCCTCATTCTGGACACTATTACTCATTTAATTAAGCTAAGATCACATAAGCTTCTATATCATGTCTTTGATTCTTCTTCAACTTGCAGTCTACTAAAATCCCTACATCTTTTTCTAACAAACTACAATCTAACCATGACTCCCCAGTCCTACATTCATAATGTATTTTTAACTGAGGGTAAGATGTTGCATTTATACTCTTAAATTGCATTATTAGAGTAGATCCAACATTCTGCTGAGGGTTTTTAGACTCTAACTCTTTCATCCAATGTTTTTACTTTTCCATTTAACTTTGAATCATCTGTAAGCTTGATGAGAATGTCACCTTTTATCCAAGTCATTGAAAGACCAATGACAGATGCCTAAAGTACTCTACTAGATGAATCTATATAAGTTGAAATCAACCTACTAAAGACTAAGAATAGGACCTGGCCATTCAATCATTCTCAATCCACCTACCTATACTATTGTCTATCAGTCACCAATACATTAACAATTTATTAAAAGTCTAGTATGTCAGGCATACTATCTCCTAGGTGTAGGAGATAGATATTTAAAAAGCCAGACAATTCAAAGAGCCTATAACCTACGGGGGGATACAAGATATACATAGATAAGTAAATAATTGGTAAGTTCAAAGGAAATACATAATTGGGGCAAGGGGTCATTAACAACTAGGTGAATCAGAAAAAGCCTCTTGAGGGAGGTGGCAACTGAACTAAATCTAGAAGGCACCTAGGGGTTCCTAGAGGCAGTGATGAAGAGCAAGATCATTATAGGCAATGGCGGACACTATGCAAAAGTATAGGATAAAACTGTGCATTACCTTTGACCTAGCATTACAACTACTGGGAATATACCTGAATGAAATCAAATAAAAAGAAAGAAAGATCTATTTGTACAAAGATATTTAGAGCAGCTCTTTTCATGGTGGCAAAGAACTGGAAACTGTGGAGATTCCCATCAGTTGAGGAATGATTGAATAACTTGTGGTATATGATTGTGATGGAATACTATTGTGCTATAAGAAATTATGAACCAGATGATTTCATAGAAAACTGGGGAGACATAAATGAACTGATGCAAATTGAAGTGAGCAGGACCAGAAGAACATTGTACACAGTAACAGCAATAGTGTATGATGATCAGCTTTGAATGATTCAGCTTATTCTCAGCAATTACAATGATTCAATATAGTTCTGAAGGACTTATGAAAAAAATGCTATCCACCTCCAGAGAAAGAATGGATGGAGTCTGAATGCAGATTGAAGTATACTTTTTAAACTTTATTATTCTTAGTTTTTTTGTCAGTGTCTTCTTTTGTAACATGGCTAGTATCAAAATGTTTTGCAAGACCATGCATATATAATCTATATAAAATTCCATGCCTTCTCAAAGAGAAGGGAGAAGACAAAGAGAATATGAAACTCAAAATTTTTAAAAAATCATATATTAAAATTTTTTGTTTACATATAATTCTGGAAAAAACAAAAATGAAATGTAAAAACGTAGTTATAGGGGCAAGAAACAGAATGTAGTATACAGGGAACAACATGCAATTCCATTTAGCTGGAACACAGAGTGGGTGAGGAATCATAATGCTTTAAATGTTAAACAGAGGATCTTACACTTGATCCTAGAGGCAAACAGGAGCTACTGCAGATTCTTGATCAGAACAGTAATGTCAAGATTGCACTTTAGAAATATCAATTTGTCAGTTTGGAGAAGGATGGATTGAAGAATGAAAAGTCTAGATACAGGAGGCCAATTAGGAGACTATTGAAATTGTCCTCATGAGAGGTGAAGAAAATCTGAACTAAGGTGGTTGTAGAAGGAGAAGAAAGAATGGGTCATATACGAGAGAACTTGAGAGGGTTGAATGGACATGATTCGGCAAACAGTTGGATATGGGGGTATATGAATAAGATTAAATAGTTGAAGATGAATTATTATGGAAGAATAGTGGTATTCTTGGCAGAAATGGGGAAGGTAGGAGCAAGGGTGAATAGAAGACAAAAGATAATATATTCTGTCTTTCATATGTTGAGTTTGAGATACTTGTGGGACATCAAAATGGAGATACCAAGCCATCAGTTGGAAATCCTGGGCTGGAAATTAGGAAAGAGATGAGGGCTGGGCATGTAAATTTTGGTGGGGGTAATCTGTTTGAAGAAGATAGTTGAGTCCATGCGAGTCGACAGCATCACCATAGAAAGAATATATGTAGAAAAGAGCCATGGGATATGCCCATGAATAAGGGATGGGACATGGATTAAGAAGCTGCAAAGAAGATTGAAATAGATCAATCTGACAGGTAGAAAGAGATGCATGACATAGCTGAGTCGGGGAGAACCAAGACACAATATCAGAGAGGAGAGAATATCCAGAAGGGTAGAATTTTAGATAGTTTCAAATGCTTAGAGAGGTCAAGAAGGATAAAAACTAAGAAAAGAACAGTTAGAAAAGTTAGCAACAAAGAGGTAATTGATGAAATTGTAGAATTTTTTTCAGTTGAATAATGGAGATAGAGTCCAGGTTGCAAAAAGGTAAGAAGTAGGTAGAAGATGAGGCTATTGTAAAAGGAAGACAAGGCCATCATAGATAACTTTTTTCCGTCATTTGGCTGTGAAAGGAAGAAGAAATAGAAGATAATAGAATGGATGGTAGGGACAAGAGAAGATTCTTTAAGGATAGAAGAGATTAGTGCAATTTATAAACAGCAGAGAAGGGGACAAGAGATTAAGAAGAGATTGAAAATTAGATGGAGAGAGGAATGATGGAAGAAGTAAAGTTTCTATAGTAGAAATTCTTAATAGAATTGAATCTTTGACATCTGTAAGAAGGGCCACCATATCCACTGGGATGGTGAAGTGATTCCAGCGGTGGAATTGGTGAGGGGTTTAAAACAGATGACCTCCATATGTTCAAAGAAATAAGAGGCAAAGTACTTTTCTGAGAAAGGGGACAAGGAGAGGTTTTATATATGACTTGGGGAAAACAAAAGTTTGAGAGAGTCACTGTGGAGAGTTTGATGCAGACTCAATTAGTGGAGAGTAAAAGGATTGAAATACAATAATCTTCACTGAATCTTCACAATAATGATTCAATGAGTCTTCATCTATCTTTACTTAGCTGAAATTGAGTAACAGATTTATAGTGGAACTGGTCAACGTTGTTTTGTGACTCCTTCCAGTGGTTTTTGGCCAGTGCCTGAGCTC
This sequence comes from Pseudocheirus occidentalis, assembly GCA_028646575.1. Lineage (NCBI taxonomy): Eukaryota > Metazoa > Chordata > Mammalia > Diprotodontia > Pseudocheiridae > Pseudocheirus > Pseudocheirus occidentalis. The sequence continues at coordinate 198,555,684 of CM053598.1, forward strand.
TAACAAAGTAGGTGAATAGTGGAAAAAATCCACGACTAAGATCTGGCAAAGGATGGTCTATGATACGAAATGGGAACATAGTGTTAAATGGATTTTGAAGAGGGGAACATTGGGACAGAATAGGGGTAATAGCCTGGGAAAGCAGGGATGAGTGGAGTGACTAGAGGGTCACAAGATCAATGGATATGTGTCTATGAGTGTGTGTGTGTGTGTGTGTGTGTGTGTGTGTGACTGCTATGGAATAAAGGGCTATATCATAAGAGTTGAGGAGGTTGACAAATGATAGCAAGGTTTATTTGAGGGGATATCAATATGTAAATTGAAGTATCCCGCTATAAGAGTCAGGGTTGAGGTGGTGAGGAAGGCTGGGAGTTAACTTTTCTCATATATAAAATGAAAGGGCTGGATTAGATGCTCCATAAGTTTCTTTATAGTTTTTAGATTCTATTCTATTACTTATTTCAGCAATGCCCCAGTAAAGGTTGAGCAATCTGAAATCTTTTCAAATCTCCTTATTTGGATCATTCTTAAGAATTATTTTCTTTTTTAAAAAATTTATTTATTTAGCTTTTTGGAAGGGCAATTGGGGTTAAGTGACTTGCCCAAGGTCACATGGTTAGTGTTAAGTGTCTGAGGCCGGAGTTGAACTCGGTATTCTATTCACTGCCATTTAGCCATCCCAAGAATTATTTTCTGAAGACGCCTATGCTCCTGACATGGCTTTGAAACTGGGTGTTTTAAAGCACAATTTAAACATGTTTCTGAGTGGATATTTAAATTTCCTGAGTAGCTCTCCAGAGTAGTCTTGGGCTCAAATAGCTACCTTTGGTTATTAACCAAAGGGCAGACACAAAGGTCCCCAGTGTGGCAAGATTTCCCAGCCTTTGGAGTCATATACATTACTTCTCACTGAGTGTGCAATACATATTTACTAAATCTTACATGCCTTAAATGTGTAAAGTGTTTGGTTTTAAATGACTTTTTTGGAAATGATAATGCAATACTTTGTTCTATAATTGTATATGGATACAGTCAATCATTGAACAGTGGCATGAGAGATCCCATTGACCAACAACCGTGCTATAGAAACCATTTGAGCTTTACGTGTGACTGTTGTTGTTTTAAAATTTGGACTTGAGAGAACAACAATTTTACCATGAGGATTTTGTGGTGATTGGTGCAAACAACAGAAGCAGGCACTGGGAAATATAATACTAATTTTTCCCCAGGAACTGAATGACATTTCTCAAAATAGGAATATGGACAAATGAGCCAATTGTGCCCTCATTTAATTAGCTGCTGCCAGCCAGGGATATTGGATAAGTACAGAGTTTCTTCTCTACCCAAACCATGGATTTTTCTCTCTTTAGAGCTCCTACCAAAGAGCACAGAACTTAGGCTCCAAGCACATTTCCCCAAATGTCAGAGGCATCTCTGGCATTTTGTGCTGCTTTGTGTACTTTTGTGTAAAATTGATTATCTTTTTTACATTCCTTCTATATAGCATCCTTTGATTGTTATGCAACCTTTCTCCAGGGATGGCTTGGAGGACCAAAAATGGTCCCATTTGGGGTTTTCTTGGCAAAGATACTGGAATGGCTTACCATTTCCTTCTCCAGCTCACTTTACAGATGAGAAAACTGAGGCAAACAGGGTTAAATGACTTGCCCAGGATCACACAGCTAATGTCTGAATCTAGATTTGAACTCAGCAAGATAAGTCTGTCTCCAAGCCCAGCCCAGCACTCTATCCACTGCATCATGTGTCTCTGACACTTATTATATGACCACAGATAAGTCGCTCAAGTCTCTGGGACTTAGTTTACCGATTCGTATGTAGTGTGGGAATAGCAATTTATGCTGCCAGTCTCCTAGGATTGTTAAAAGGAAAATGTTTATTATTTTTTAAAACATTTGGGAAATCAGAACCATCATTGTGAATATGAGTAATTTCAATGTTTTTGAGCCATGTGTTTGAAGATCTATTAGGGCAGTCACTAAACCCAGTATTAAGTATTAATGATAACAAGCATTCAGCACAGGAATATATAATACCAATTAACTTTGCTTTTGGAAGCCCAGAAACACTTTTTGCATGTTTACAACTTGCTAATTTGGACAGTATGGTGTAGTAGATTGTTGGCTTTGAAGTCAGAGAACATACTTGGATTTGAATCCCATTTGTATGTTCAGGAAGTTATTTAACTTAAGTTTAACTTAAGTTTTGGGAACTTAACCTAATGGGGTCTCCTTTTCCATAGCTGTAAAATGAAAGATTTGTAACAAATCATGATCTCAAAGGTCCTTTCCAGTTCTAAGCATCTGATCTTATGACTCCTGCAAGAAAAGGCATGGGTATTTAAAAAAATATTGTTGTTGTCTTTAATAACAGTTCATCTTAATTCTGTCCTAGGGACAAAAGGTTTTTTTTTGTTTGTTCAAAAAACAGTGGTCTTCAAAATATTCTAAACAATGGACAAAGTGTTTCTTAAAAATAATTATGGTTGGACTGTGTGGCAACCCCCCCCCAGAATGTTTTCATCAAATAATAGACATGGTAATAAGAGCAAATGAAAGGTTTAATAAACTCTTTCATAGCCCAATATTTACATATATTTACATATATGCTTTGGGAATTAGAACAAAGTAGCTCATTAATTTGTGAATTGCATTACCTGAATGTAATGGATTACTATTGCATTATGAGAATCAATGAATATGAAGAATTCAGAGAACCATGTGAAGACTCATGTGAATGGATCCACATCAAAGTTAGCAGAACCAGAAAAATGACAACAACAATCTAAATGGAAAGAAGAACACAAAAAGGAAATGGAGCATTGTGTGATTATAATGACCAGTCTTGGCCAAAAAAGAAAAATTACATCTTCCTCCCTTTTTTTGTAGAGGGTCTGGAATATGAGTGTGGAACATTCACACGTTCCCTGACTAGGTTGTTTAGGGAATGTAAGTGTGAAATATTCACATATTGTCTGACTAGGTTGCTTAGTTTTAGAGTAATTTTTATTCCCTTCCTTTTTGTGATTTTTGTTTCAAGGAATGATTCACTAAACAGAACTGGTGTGTTGGGGGTTAGGGGTGCTCAGGACCCCAAAACACTCTTGCACTAGGTCCTAGCAAGTGAATTCAACTCAAGCCTTCTTTCAGCCAAAGAAAAGCAAAGTGTATTAAAGATTTGTCCTATTGGGTAGACTCTTGAGGAGCCTAAGCAGTTGTGATGCTTGTATTGACAAGCCGGCGAGATTGAATCTCAGGTAGATGAGCTAGATTGAATCTGAGCACCTACATGGAGGCAAGATAGGATCTCATATACAGAAAGACTGTGGGAGGGATCTGGGGGTGGTCTAGTAGTCTAGAGTGATTGGGACGAGGGGTCCAGGGAGAATCTTGAGGAGGAGTCTAAGGAGGATCTTCCTGGGACTGAGGTGCCTAGAGGTCAGATTCCCAGGAACCAAGAGAATGGGATTTTGAGGGGATCAAGGGTGGGAAGCAGCCTGAGGCAATTCAGAGGTAAGAGATCATGGACAGCTAGGACAGGTTAAGAGTAACTGAGATTTAGGAATTGCAATAAAGGAAGGTTTATAATCTCAGGCAAATGCCAGCTCAAGTGGGAAGATTCTAGGAGATTTCTAGGGGATTCCCAGAGCCTGTAACCCTGTGGAGCCTGTGGAGGAATATATTCTGAAATGAATAGGATATAGAAATATGATTTCATTGGTCTAGGAAATTTTTTGTTGTTAAAATTTTTCCCACCAAGGCAGGTGGGCATATTTTCTGTACTTTATAGTTTCAGAGAGTTGATCAGAATACTAAGAGGTTAAGAGAGTTGTCCAAGGTCACTCAGCCATACATGTCAGAGGTGAGCTTCAACCCAGATCATCTTAGCTTCAAAGTTAGTGTTAGTGACTCATACCTACCTTCCTCTAATTTAGATACAAAGGTGATGTGAAAACAAAACATAAGAATTGTAAAACATAGAAATGATTTGAAAAATTTAGCATCCTCCACCCCTACCCCCCAACACAATTACTCTTTTTTTGGTCTTTTTGGAGGGGAGAAGGCAGGGCAATTTGGCTTAAGTGATGCCCAAGGTCACATAGCTAGTAAATGTTAAGTGTCTGAGGTTCGATTTGAATTCAGGTCCTCCTGACTCCAGAGTGATTGTTCTAATCACTTAGTCAACTAGCTGCCCCTACAGCTACTCTTTTTAAGTGTTGGGACAAAAATTACAAACTTTCTGGGTCACCAAGCGCAAGAAAGGTGGGCAATATGCAACCTGATATCTGTAACAGGCCTGAATAGGACTATTCAGCAACAGCTAAATCCACACAAATAGGTGAGTTTTCTATTTGGTGAATTAAGACAGAGAATGGGACAAGTTTCCACATTTCTCTTTGAGTCTCAGCTAGAATTAATTGCTGGAATATGTGCTACCAAACAGCCTTTAACCACTGCTCAGACCAGTGCCCAGGAGTCAGTCCCTGTAGCCCCTGGGTCTTTACAGTCTTATTACATGCGCACATTTACTAGATGAACTTTGTGCTCCCTGAGCACAGACATTCAAAGTAAACTTCTTACTCATTTGCTTTCCTATGATCTTAGCTAGAGAAACCAGGCTTCATTAATTTAGGTACTCTTTTTCATAAGCCTACTGAATGCAACAAGGCAATACCCCAGAGCTGTCCTACCCTTACATTCTCAGACACACCCCTATGCTCTTTAAATGAAACTGTTTCACAGCTCAATAGGCTTTTCTCATAAGCCTGCTTTGGAGGACGGGGCTTTCTCTTAGGAGCTATTACACCTATTCTATTTAAGTGGTGGTGGGTTTATTTCCCTCTCTACAAAATCAGTATAGCCTGATTTTGCTGTCATTAAGTTTTATAGGGCGATGTTGACCCTACCATGAAATGTCCTCATATAGACTGTCTTATTCATTAACCACAGACGCCTATTAACCTTTCAAGTCATAAATAATAGAAGAAGCACCTTGAATGGCAAAGGAGCGGAGGGAATGTCCAGGTCTTTAATTTGTCTCCTTTCCCCCGAGGCTGCTTCTAAAACTGTCTTTTCTTCCTGTGCCTGACAAAATGTCAAAACTGTATTTCAATTATTTCCTCCTTAAATAGTGTTAAGGAAAAAAAATAGGGAATCTATCAGAGATTTATAAATTGCAAAACAACAGCTCACTTACTGTGTGTTCTGCCCTCTGTGATCACACTTTGCAATGATCTGTATCGTTGTACATTGACAACTTCTGCAGTTTTTGAAGGGGTCCTGACAAAGCTCTGACAACCAAAAGGCCCCTATGGTATGGTTTGCTTTTTATGTGCCGGCTCTTTTAGCTTCTAAACCATGTAACCAAGGCTTTCTATCTTCTAAATGGTACGTTCTTTTCTCAGGTCATATACAAACTGAATTCATTTTTTAGTGTTACTGTTTTTATAGGTCCTTATGAAAATATGCCTTGAATTCTTTTTACTTAGCCATTCTAAAGCTCTGGTTTTGTTGTAGACCTCTGTCTTTCAGAAGCATCGCTCCTTTTCCAGGTGACAGGCTGTCATTGCTTTTGTAATGCCTTTTCTTTCCATCCATTACCCTTCTTCCCTCTTCCCTTTCTGGACTCCAATCCTCCAGTCTCAAATTTTCTATGCCACAACTTCCCATCCCAGAAATTTGAAGCTTCCATTTATAGGGGCACCACCTTTCCTTTGATATCAGAGAAGGAAAGACCAATTATGTGTTGCTAAAGGGAACCCCACCCCTCTCTCTAAAATGTCTGGCCCCTTTTTTAGATTCCAGAGTTGCCTTGATCCCTGGGGCTGCTTTGATTCATGGAGTAAAGATGGATCCCAGAGTCTCACCATTGAACTGATGAGAGTTTGGTATAAGGATGCACCTGGAAGCAGTTGCTTCTTATAAGTCTATTGTAGACATTTTCCCTTCCTGTTCCAAGGCCTGAAGAATATCCAAACTGAGCTTTCTGACAATATTTATAATTGTGTTTCTTTACTGTTCTTCATCCTACGCCAGAAGTACAAGTTTTAGACTTAAGGTGATGGGAAAGGGGAAGGGTTGGCACACTAGCCTAGTACCCGCCCTTTGTCCTCTATGCTCACTCCTTCCTTCTCCTTTGGATGCTTATGTATTGGTTAAACCATGTGATATTCCCTTAACTGTGCTAAATAAAAGGGCTTGCAGCATTCAGCATTAACTAGCTTGCCTGATATTGTCTGACTAGAAGTCCTAACCATTGACCCGATAATCTTTAAACATGGAAACAAAGGGATATCAAGCTTATGCTGATACAATGAGATGGAGTAATAATAAAACCAAAGTGAACCACATCCAATATTCCCATGATTTTTACTGGGTCCTCTAAAATTGAAACTATAAAAAAGGTTCTTAAAATAAAGGTAAAGGTAAGACTTGTTTGCTTACAGGAGGGGTGAGGAAGCAGATGAGCAGGCCCAGTGTCACCTGACTGAATAGCAAGTAACAGTATCTGATGGCAAAACGTGTTCCAAGCACGTCACCTTCCTGTATGAATGGTCTCTGTGCCCCCTAATGTTGTTCCAAGGACAAAAAACACATTTTTTTTTGGTTTCATTTGTGACTAATTTGAATAAGTGACCCAGCCATAGAATGGACTTAGTTTGGTATGGGCACATTGCAAATAACTAAGAGGCAGGATTCGAACCCAAGTATTCTTGAGTCCAAGGCCCATGCTCCACCCACTTTGCTACATAACTGTCACAATATTATAATACATTTTGTTAATGTCAACAACACAATGTATAAAACAAAATAGTAGCCTATCAATTTTAATTTTTAATAATCAAAAATTTTTTTTTGCTTTTTTGGAGAGGGGAAGGCAGGGCAATTGGGGTTAAGTGACTTGCCCGAAGTCACACAGCTAGTAAGTGTTAAGTGTCTGAGGCCAGATTTGAACTCAGGTCCTCCTGACTCCAGGGCTGCTGCTCTATTTCCTGCACTACATAGCTCCCCTAGCCCATCATTTTTCATAAATCAGAGCAAGATAAGCATCTTCAGAATCTATAGGCTAATGTCATTATCAAAAACGATAAATATAACAGCTTAAGAAATCAATCTTGGGTCCCTGTGATTTAGGAAGGTTGCCTACCTGTGCAATAGAACCAGTTGAATTCTTCATGTCCAGCTATATAGAAATTTTATTTCTTAGCTCCATTTTCCAATCTTCTGGGTTATATTTAGATATTAGAGACTAATAGGAATGAATCTCCTTCTTTACTTTTTGGTCTGAATTTAAGGTGGAGACCTAGTATATTGAGAATTGAGAGGAAAGCTTTATCTTTTTGAAATATTTGTTGATTTCTTGGACTGCAAATCAGTATGTCAGGCAGCTCATCTAGACCCCAATCAGTATATACATTCCTAGGAAGAAATACGCTGTCAGACTGCAGAAAACACAACACTGACAAGGAGATAAGACTGACAGAAAAACAAGGCAGTTGGGAACGTTCTAAGGCTAAGCTTCCCAGGGAGTCTCTAACTGCAGTCGTGGGTTTGTAGGAAAATATCAGCTGCGACCAATAGCAGGGAACCCTGAGATACAACCAAGCATGCTTTGGACCGACTCTTTGGGGATCTGAGGCACTGACTTCTCTTTGGGGTCTTAAATATGTTTCTCACATGAACTTTGCTCTTTTTCTGCTTTATTTGTGTATGCTAATGTAAGCCAAGGGTATATTGTTCTCAGGAATTAGAGGATGGTAAATTATATTGTGTAATTTGTATTTCTGTTATGTGATTAATTGTAATCTATTGCAACAAAGTGGCAATGAAAACCCAGAGAGAGGGGTTACTGCAGAACCAAAGTCCCCTGCATGACTAGGAGGCATCATTTTCTTGCAGAATATACAATATGTGGCGCTGCAATCAGTAGCAACCTTCTGTAGACATCCCTATCATTCCTTTCTATTAGGGTTCTCTATAGATTCCTTCTAGATGTATGGACATATGCCTACTAATTATATGTATATAGGTATGCATATGTGTATAAGGAGAAATATATATATATATTTATACTGTGTGGGGAGTGAAAACTTCTCAGGATGATTGACTTCCCTCTTCTCCCTTCACTGTTGCTGTGAATCAGCCGCAAGCTCTTTTAGGAGCCTTTCAACCTCCATCCTTGCTGTCAACGTTTCTACCTCCCCCTCCCTTGCTATCAGTCAGCATTAAGCTCTTAGCCCCTCCCTTTTTCACTTTGCCAAATAAGGATAGGTACATTTGAATTGGCTATCCCAAATTTCCCTGTTTATTGTAAGCCCACCTCCCAGTCACTGAGGGATAGTGGTGAGCTTCCTTGTTATTTGCCATTGCGGAAAATGTTTATGCCGAGACTCGAGTCCACCTCTCAGCCAGTGGGAGAAGGGACAGTCAGTGGGAAGGGGCATGACTGCGTTAGGGTATAAATTCTTGTTCTGTTGTTTGTAACATGTCTCCTCTCCTTGACCCGTCATGGGGAGGACTGCCCTCTTCTCCCGGGGGAAGAGAATAAAATTTCCTGCTTTTATCCTAAGAAATCTCTGAGTTTTAAATTAAATTTTGAATGGGGTTTTTCATCCCACACAATACTTATGTGTGTATATGTATATATCTGTGTATATGTACACATACATATTATATATACATACACATACAGGGACAGTTAGAGCGTGCAGTGGACAGAATGCCAGGCCTGGAGTCAGGAAGACCTGAGTTCAAATCCAGCTTCAGACGCTTACTAGTTGTGTGACCCTGGATACATCACTTAACTTGTTTGCCTCAGTTTCCTTGTCTGTAAAATGAATTGGAGAAGGAAATGGCAAACCACTCCAGTATCTTTGTCAAGAAAACCCTAAATGAGGTCACAAAAAGTCAAACGTGACTGAAAAACAACAGAACAACAAGATATACATGCATACATATGTACACATAGGACATGTGTGCAACACTATGCTGCTCAGTGGGAATGCAAATGAAAAATTAAAAGGAGTTCTTCTCGTCCTGAAGGATCTCAAATTCTACTGGGATATGAACCAAAGGTCAACAAGGACATATACTTTATGTTTTAGATAGGGTTTCTGTAACACCATGCACGAGCAGCTTCCCAAAAGAATGCTACTGTGAACAGCTGTTAAGGTTCTGATTACACAGCATAGTGAACACTCCATTTATTCCATTACAAATCAAGGCAAACATTCACAACAAATCACAATATAATATTCACAACATTATGTCTTATCACAGAAAATCACAATATAGTGTTGACAACAGCTTAACATTAGAATGGCCACATAGTTATTACCAAAGTAGTCACAGTATTAAGAACAAAGAACAAAAGAATAATCATCTGACATCCCTGATAGCCTCCTCACTCACTCATTCAGTCATCTCACAGTACAAGTCAGTCTTCAACTCATGGGGCACTCATAGGTTAACTTAATCAGTCACTTATCTAGCCATCAGTCACTAAGTATCATTAATCATTAGAAAATTATACAAACCCCCCACCCCTCGGTGTCTAGTAAACTTCAGTTTCATCACACATTCAGTATCCAAGGAGAGGTCTTTTCTTCTTGACTCGGGTGGTCTCTCAGATTCCTTGGATCCCCTTCCACGGTCCCAGCTCCTACCTGAATCCACCAAACAGTCACCTGGATTCAGAGGCAGACTGCTCCCAGGTTCTCGTCCAGTCCTCCAGGCAGTGCTTGTTATCCACTGAAGTTCATAGGGTCCAGCACATCTCAAAACCTTCACAACTTCTGTTGCCAAGAACTCAAGGATCAACCAAGTTGTAATCCAAGTCTTATCCTGGTTATGCTTCTTCAGTCCTCCAGCAGTTCAGGCTGGCCCTAGGACCCAGAAAAAATCTCTGCCTTCCAAGAAGTCTTCTCAGCAGCAACTTCAGCCTTCACCAGATTCTGGTCTCATAGAAAACTCCAACTCAGTTCTAAGTTCAGTAGCAGCCCAGCTCCCAGATGCTGGAACAATTCTGCTTCCTTCACCAGGAGTAAAAATTCTTGATTCTGACTGTCTCTTCTCTGGGCTCTTCTTAAATACACACACACACACACACACACACACACACACACATACACACAACACACACACACTTGCTTCCTGTCTCAGCCAACCCATTCCTGTTATGTCAGCAACATGAGACAGAGTTCACACCTTCTGTTTCTTTTACAGAGGTACTTAGCCCTTAAGTACCTGCTAAATTGATTACCATTACAGTTTCCCAAAAGTCATGTGCAGGTTTAATAACGTCAAAACTTGCAAAAACATTATTTGAAAGTTTAGTTATTTAATTCTTTCTCACTCATTTAATTTTGTGAATTTCAGTACTAAATACTTTTTCTTTCCTTTTTTTTTGGAGGAGGGAAGGCAAGGCAATTGGGGTTAAGTGACTTCCCCAAGATCACATGGCTAGTGAGTTAAGTGTCCAAGGCTGGATTTGAACTCAGGTCCTCCTGACTCCAGGGCTGGTGCTCTACTCATTGTGTCACCT
>CM053598.1:198566743-198597033 GCA_028646575.1 Pseudocheirus occidentalis
CTGCAAAGGAAGGGGTAGATCCTCAACTGGGCATCACTTGAAAATATCACAGGAGAATCCTGAGGATGATTGGGTTAGAAATCTTCTAACGGTTTGGGGAAGAAAGTGGAAGAAAAACAGAAGTGGCCGTTGCTTCAACCTTCAACAAAAGCACTCTCAGGCAAGAATTGCATGACCCTTTCTTCTCCCATACCAGGCTGCTACAGCTAATTACATTCCTTACTTTCTTAAACTGAAGGGTTTTTTAAGGCTATCTAAAAGGTATAATTTGAGTATATATGCATTTTGGAAAAATTATTTAAATTAGCATATATTCTCTCTCTTTAATCGACTCTGTTCATAAGTTGAATGCTAAAAGGAGGGGAAAAAAGAAAAACCCCATTTTCCTTTGGGGTGAACTTCCTCTCAGTCTTGAAACCCTGCACTTAAGAATTTAGACACAAATCTTGCCAAATGGCCTCAGTTTGATGGTAATTTGAAGTTAGAAAAAATACAAATAAGCATCTAAAAGGAACAGACTTTGCACTGAAGGCTGTGATATAACCACAGCCAGGAAGGCAGGAAGGTATTCAGCCATTTTTACTGTCTTTCCCTGCCTCCTCACTATCTCATCCTGAAACATTTATGTAATGGGGGGCAGGGGGAACGAGGGGACAGGAGAATGAGGGACAGAATGGGAGGGGAAATAATTGATAGTCTCCATGGACTGAGCCTCCAGGAATAGAAGGAAGCAAAGAGGGCTTCCATTTGGTCCCCAGGTGTCTTGCCGATAAGACTCTTACTGCTTCTACCTGATTGACTTCTTAGCAGCGGTTTCCCCATGATCATTGGCATCTACAGACCTGCTTGGCTCTGCCTTAGCTTTCTTGGACCCAAACATCCTCTACTCCTGGCTGTTCCAGAGCACCTTCAACTTCCAAAGTACCTGTGCTCTCTACAATTCAATCCTCCCACCTCTTGGTAATATTTATACTGGAGCTCAAATGAATTTATTTGTGTAAAGCACTCTGCAAACCTTAAAGCATTATATAAATGCTGGCTATTATTTGCTTTAATTAGAGAAAGAATGCGTATATATATATATATATGCATACATGTATCATGTGTAATATATATTCGTATATTACATATTTATATTTCTATATGTGCTAAACAGAATGCAAGCTCCTTAAGGGTAGATACTTACACTTTTTTTCTCTGTATCCCAGAGCACAAAGTAGGCACTTAATACATGTAGACTGATTGAAACTATTAGGGTTCCAGAGAACAGTCAGACAGCTGTGTAAATAACATGCAATGTTCATGTAGTCACTTACAAGTGCTTGCGATGGAATGTGGAATGGTTGGAACTGGAGAAGAACAGGAGTAGAATGTGAGTGTCAGTGGCCAATAGTCAAGTAGGCGTGTTAAGATCACAGGAAACTGGTGTCTGGTTGGTTGTGGTGAAGTGTAGGTACAATGGAGTTTGATTATGCAGGGGATGGAGAATGAGACTCCATAAGGAAAAAAAGAGTTTGAATGAGAATGCATGTGTGGTGGAGGGGAGGCAAGGTTCGGATGTGGACTTCTGGGAAAAACTCCAACCAAAACTGCCAGAGTGCTTAGAGTGAGTGATTCTTGAGTTGTAGGATCATGGAGGAGCATGGACAAAAATTGGTTGTATGTCCTTGGATCTTCATGCTGATCTCCATCAAGTAATTCTAGTATCTGTGATAACAAATCCTGAAAAACTAAGATCTCTGAGTGGCATAGTCCTGAGTTCCCAGGTTAGAGAGAAGGAGACCATGACCATAGGATGGCATGAACAGAACTGGAGAAGGAAAGTGCAGCAGAGGATCTATGCATCTGGTAAATATTTAACAACTGACTCTCCAAAGCCAGGAAAAAAAACTGTACCTACAATACACTTTTTAAGTTTAATCTGCATTAGTAACATTTTCTCCATTGCTTTTTAAAGTCTAGACAATCAATAAAACAATAAATCAAATCCTAATCTGTAGCATTAGCTGATTTCCAAGGTAATAAATGCTCACACTGAAAATTTAACAGTCAGCTCTTTTGAGCAAGTTCAGGCTGGCTCCAGCACATTCCTGAGGACATTTTACTCTCAGTTACTGTTTAAAACTAATCCACTGCACTGATGCTTTTGGAAATGAAAGACTTGTTCTTTGCAGCTAGGTTTCTGTCCCCCTGTATTACGTACATAGGGCAGGGCCCAAGCCTACAAATATTGCCAACCATATAAAAAAATAATGGCAGAACTGTGGTTAGGTAAGAAGACAATGACCTTGCTCCTAGGACTAACTTGGTTCTCATTCCCTTCTCTCTCCCATTTATATGCATGTAAGAGCAAAAACATTTGGGGACTTTAAAAAACCTCAGTAGGTAAGACTCACACAGCTCCATAGGATTTCTGTAGCAGAGCTCTCTGAAATGGGTTTGAGAGCCTGAGACCACCATGAAGAAATTAAGCAGGGATTTCTATAGACTCAGTCTAGACCCTAAGGCAGGCAGAGATTCCTCATAGTAATCTTGTGCCTGGATGAACAGGAAGTCAGAGGTTCAAAAGTAGATTTAAGCCTAAAAGCTCTAGTTTAGCAGTCGGGTATTCCAATGTTTAACAGAGACTCCTGGCCATGTTCAGATGCCTCCTATATCAATAGAGAAAACATATCCAACAGAAATTACCATGCAAGACCATTGGGAAAGAGCCTGTTGGTTAGCCAAAGGCTTAAATTGCCACTGTCTACATTGGTTCTGTCTATATGTGATCATTGTGCATATCCCTGTACACATAAAACTTCTGTGTGTCTTGACACGTACTCCAGCCGTGTATTCTTTATGTGTGTGTCCCCCAGACAGACATTCCTTCCATTGTTCACTCTTCTTACTGATAATGCATGTATTCAAGGAGAACTAGGTTTATGGGAGAAGAGTTTATTGCTACTTTTTTTTTTCCATACTATTTCATTAAATGCCTTCACTTTGAACTAATTGTGTCCTCTGGCTGAATAGCAAAAACAAACACATTGCTTTGGTTAGTTTTGTTGATATTTTTTCTTTTTTACATCTTTGTTACAAGGGAAAACTTGATAGGTGGGTGGAAGCGAGGGGGATATTCAGAAACAAATGACACATAAAAACAGAAGGACAGGTAGGTGGCAGACAGTGAATAGACTGTCAGGTCTGGAGCCAGGAAGACTCATCTTCCTGAGTTCAAATTTGAACTCAGACACATTAGCTAGGTCACCCTAAGTAAGTTACTTAACCTTGTCTGCCTCAGTTTCCTCATCTGTAAAATGAACCAGGGGAAGAAATAGCAACCAATTGTACTATCTTTGCCAAGAAAACCCCAGATGGGGTCATGAAGAGTCAGTCAGGCACAACTGAAACAACTAAACAAGGAGCTTTACGAGTAAATGCAAGGCCAACGAATAACTTGACCTTGAGACAGACTTTTGGAGGGCACCCTGAAGTACCACACAAATATTTCTGGTGAATTCTTGTATCCCAGGCTTTGCTGTAATTCACCTGAGCTCTTGTGCCCAGAAAGACAACTCTGGATAGTGATGACCGTGTCACGAGGTCAGTTAGAATTATATAGCTGATAGTTCCTTCCGAACTCTTCCCTTTTATCTTAAGCACACCAGTGTTATAAGAGATAGTATGATTGAGCAGCCAGAGAACTGGCCTTGGAATCAGGAAACCCTGGTTTCCAGTTTTGCCTCTGATATATTCAAGATGCATGATTTATGAGCAAGCCATTCACTTCTCAATGCCCCCAGGCAACTTTCTAATACTATAGGTTAACAAAGAAGTTTTGCTCTCTTTCAGTGGAGGGATGATTTATGATTATAGATAACCTACTTATCCCACTCCCACCCCTGCATGAAATCTCAGGTTAAGACTTCTAGTCCTTCAAAAATTCCTGTGTCAGACACCAAAGGGGGCTCTATTCATCAATGAGGAATCCTAAAGCATTTCAATTTTCTTTGGAGGAAAAACACTTTGCTTGGTAGAGTACCCTGTAGACCAACGCTTAGATGCTACAAAAGATTGACCTTAACCTCAAAAGCACTTCAGTCCAGTACATTCAAGTACCCAAAGATTTTTCTAATCTTCCACACTCCCCACTTTGCCTTCTCCAATGAGTCACTAACCTAAGAGTTTCTTCTTTTTAGGCCAACCTATTAAAATGAAGATTCCTTCTCAGGGATCACATCCAATACCAGGAACTATCTCCAAAGGTACTGAATCCTGAGCAATTTGTACAGGTCAAATTTCTTTACCTGTACACAATAGATGACTTCTGAATTTTGAAGTCTGGTTTTTTGTTTGTTTATTTTGGGCTTTTGTTTTTGTCTTTTCATTACAAAAGTCTTTGTCTGAAGAAATGGGGGTTGGCCCAAGGGCCCTGGAGAGTTCCTGAATCCCAGAGAGTAGGTCATCTTTCAGAACTTGATATTTCCAGCATTGGACCTTACAGTTTCATGACCAGCCTGACCTCATGCCTAACACAGAGCCCTGCTTTTCTTAGGTACCTAATAAAGACTTACTGAATTTAATTTTCAATAAAATATGCATCAATATCACTGATAAAAACGGCTTGCTCTTGACTCCCCCAGAGACTATAGTAAAAACACCAATAAATATCCAACGAATATGGGCTTTTTTTCTTGTAGCAAATTGGTTTTGTATATCTAAGACATTAAGACTCTGATAGGCTGTTCAGGCTGACAGGATCATGCAGGCTGCCAGCATGCTCCTCTGATCACCGAGCAGAACATGGTGAAACTGCCACTGGGAATTGTAAGGTCATTAAGAAAAAAAGATGTAATTAACATCAAAACCAAGCAGGGAGATGTTGTCATCTTGTGTTCTGCAAATGACTGAGAGGCTTAAAAATTTCTGAAGAAGAAATCTGAACAGTCAAACCAAAATAGACTTGGCTTGGTATAATGAAGGCCTGACTGTAGCTTGTTCCTAGGATCTAGAAATTTGAGGGATTGTAGAGGTCATCTCTTCCAACCACACTCATTTTAAGGAATAAGAAAATGAGACCAGGGCAGTTAGGTGGCGCCAGAGTGCACAGAGTGCCAGTCCTGGATCTTCTTCATGAGTTCAAGACTCTGGGCAAATCACTTAATCCTGTTTGCCTCAGTTTCCTCAGCTGTAAAATGAAGGAAATGGAAAATGTAAAGAAGGAAACGGCAAACCACTCCAGTGTCTTTGCCAAGAAAACCCCAAG
Source organism: Pseudocheirus occidentalis (assembly GCA_028646575.1). Lineage (NCBI taxonomy): Eukaryota > Metazoa > Chordata > Mammalia > Diprotodontia > Pseudocheiridae > Pseudocheirus > Pseudocheirus occidentalis. Next base: position 198,571,992 of record CM053598.1, read on the forward strand.
TGGGGTCACAGGGAGTCAGGCACAGTTAAAACAACCACACACACACACACACACACACACACACACACACAAGAGGGATAGTGGCTTTCTCAAGGTCATACATTAAGTGACAGAGCCAAGACTCAAATTAAGATACTAGATTCCATATATAACAATTTGCCTATACTGGTAATACTGGGAATTGATGGCTTCAAGATTCAGCGGATATTTTTTGAAAAAAGTTTCCACAATTTCTGTGGTTTAGACCAGTGGTATCAAACAAATAGAAATAGATACCTGCTGAATTTCTATTGGGGAACCACAAAGTAGCATTACTCATGTTGTGTTGTACTTTTTTTTTTGTTTTATAGCAAATATTTCAATTACATTTCAATCTTGTTAAGTCCCTCTCTGAAGTTTTTCAGCCCCCAGTTTGACACCTCTGGTTTAGATCCTACTTTAAATGAGGGCTTCTTAAACTGGGGTCCTTGGACCTCTAAAAGGTCAATGGATAGATTTTAGATCATCCATAAATTTGGACAGGGGAAAAATTATATCTTCAGTTCAATATGGTTTCCTTTGTAATCTTTTGTATTATATTTTTTCCATTTAGAAGCATTATTCCGAGGAGTCCACAAATTTCAGGAGACTGCCAGAGACACACCAAAAAAAGTTAAGAAAATATGGTTTAGATGTATATGGATACTTCCCTGGAAACTATTAGACCTTCAACGACTCTCAAGTGAGAAATTCTTTTAGAACACTGTTCAGGCTGACATTTTGAAAGGAAATCTCTGAGAGTTCCTTCTAGTTGTTAACACTGTATGATTCAATCAGTCCATTCTAACTGGTAATTTGTTCATCTCCCAGTTCCCTCAGCCTCATCTAAATTCTCTTCCCTCCCTCCTCCCCTTCACCTCTTAAGAATTCTCAGCTTCTTTCAAAGCATAGCTCAAATGCTACGTCTCACATAAAATGATTTCTGATTCTTTGATCCTCTTTGGCATTCTTTCCATTTTAAAATGCATTTCTCCATACAGGCAATTCTAGTGTATATAAACAAATTTGATCCCAGAAAGCACGTGCAATAAAAATCATGTAGCTAGTGGGAAAGATTGGGTTAGGGGCACTGTGCTCCAAAACTTCATCAGTGACACATCTTCTAAAAAAATTAGAAACTGAACAAAAAACGGTGGCACACTTTTATACATGTTAAATGGATAAGAAATACAGAAATACTACAATAAATAGTGATCAAGTCCTTGACTGCTGCTTGGCCTGCCCAGTGGGTTTCCATGAGCAAGTTGGGAAGGTCCCAACTTCCAGCCTTGGGCCAAAGTAGAAGGGGTTGGGGATGAGAGTGGGGGAAAGATGAGGTTGAGGTGGGTTGGTCCTGTCATCATCTGCCCACAGCTCCTGCTGTACCAGAAAATATACAATAAATATGGCACTTTAGTTTGACAAAGAACTTAAGTTTGGGCCTTAGAATTAAGGTTGCAACTTGGAAATTATTGCTAAATGGAACATTTGCTGAGTTCTCTCACTGTTTCCTGAGGAAGAAATCTCACATTTTACTAAAAAAAATATTCCTTAAAATATTAATTACCTTGGAATAAATTCAGGGTTGGGGTTTTTTTGCCTTTTTTTTTGGAGGGAGGAAGGAAGGGAAATTGGGGTTAAGTGACTTGCCCAAGGTCACACAGTTAGTAAGTGTTACGTGTCTGAGATCACATTTGAATTCAGGTCCTCCTGACTACAGGACTGGTGTTTTATTTGCTGCACTACCCAACTGCCCCTAAATTCATGTTTGTGAATTATGTTATGCATACATTAACATGTGCATATATATTATGCATATGTTATCTGCCTGTGTTATGGCAGATCTGTTCTCACTCTGTATTTATTTGCTGTGTGCTAGTTTTGTCACCCCCAGTAGAATTTTAGCTCTCTGAGGGCAAGAACTGCTCCCATTTTGTCTTTGCAGCACAGTTCCTTGTCAATAGTAGGTACTTAATATATGTTTGTTGCTTTCTCTTTACCTTATGCATAGGACACTGCAGTATTGTCTTAACAATCCTCCCTTCCTCTATCCATTCCAGTTCTAGTGACATACTTCCCACTACTGCCAGATTCATTTTCCTATATTACCATTTTCATTGTCATTATCCAGTTCATAAACCTTCAATAGCTTCCCATTCTCAACGAAAATCAAACCCAACTTCTTAGCCTGGCATTCAAGGTGCATATCTACCTTTCAGACTTCTATTCTTCAAATGAACTTGCTAATTCCAGGAAGTTTGTCCCCAAAACGTGGCTTATGAATTCCTTTGTTCTAAGAATGGGGAAGGGGGGAGGGACAACCAGGGCAAAAGTCCAGAGATATATAGTAACTACTCAAATAAGCCCATATACATTGAAATGAGAAAACTGTAAGAAAATTGGAAAGAAAGGCAGGAACTAGGTTATGAAGATCTTTAAACACCAAAAAAAAAAAAAAAAAGAAGAAGAAAAAAGACTTTATATTGACTCTGGATGCAATAGGGAGCCATTGTAGTTTATTTGGTAAGGAGATGACATGATCAGTCTATGCTTTAGGGAATTTATTTTTAGCAGATGAATGGAGAATGGATTAGAGTAGAGAGAGATGAGGCAAGGAGGCCAATTAGAAGGTTATTGTAATCGCCTCTGCAAGAAATGATGAAAGTTGGTACAAGAATGGTGGTAGCATAAGCAGTATGAATGAGACATATATGAGAGGTAATATAAAGGCAGAAATTACAACATTGTTAATAATTTAGATATATGGAATAAGTGTGAATGAGGAGTCAAGGATGAAATGAAGCTTGTGGGGGGGGAGGGATTGAGAGGTGCTGGTACCCTCAATAATGACAGGAAAATTGGGAAGGGAGGGAGATAATGAGGCCTCTTGGGTTTGAGATAATTACTGGACATTCAATTTGAAATGTGCAGAGGGCAATGGTAAGATAGAACGATAGCTCAGGAGAGATAGTAGGGCTGGATAAATGGATCTGGGAATCATCTGCATAACGATGATAATTTAACTCATGGGAGCTGATGATTTCACTGAGTCAGATAGAAAAGAAGGAGACACGAAGAGGGCCCAGGACAGAACTTTGAATGATACACACAGTGGACATGGTATTGATGAAGTGTCATCAGAGGAGACTTAGGAACCAATAATTCATCAGGTCAGAGCAGACGGGGAGATGTTAATCTCCTAAATACTCAGAGTAAAGAGAGTGCTCTAGTGTTCAGTGTTGCAGAGAGCTCAAAAGTGTAAGGATCATCTAAAGACCTTTAGTTTTGGCAATAAGAGATCCTTGGCAATTTTGGAGAGAGCTATTTCACTTGAATGATGAGATCAGAAGGCAAAATGCAGGGTGTTCTGGTGAGAAGAGAGGAGTTTGAAGGCACCTAGAATAAACAGCTTTCCCAAGGTGGTAAGCCAAAAAGAGAAGGAGAAATAAAATGGTAGTTAGCAGAGGTAGTTGTATCAAATGAGGAGTTTTTTAAGGTAGGAGAGCTATGGATATGCTCAGAGGGAGCTGGGAAGGAGTAGATAGAGAGACTAGATACTGAAGAGAAAACAGGGATAATCAGGGAGCCATCAATACATGAGGGAAGAGGAGAGAGAGGAGGAAAAAAAGTACTTTTTCCTTTCCTTTTCTCAAGCTCAAGGCCAACGCTAACCACAATTTTTAAATAGGTGAGGCTTATATTTGGCATCCTCCCACCTCCCACTTCTCCAAGTATCTTTGCTTGCAGCTTTAATTCACTACCTTTGTTAGTTCCATTCAAAGTGTTCTATGCTCTTAAATTACTTACATCCTCTTCAAAAAATAAACTGCCATCATTTTTCAGTAAAGGAGGAAAGCATTTGTTTTAAGTAATTCACACTAAGCCACCAGATGTTTGCATTTTTAAGAAGACACTCACTTGTTAACTTTAATAAATCTCTAATCGGTAGAGTTTGGGGCAGTAAAATAAAGTAGGTTTAAAAAATTCATAAGGCAGAAATAAAAATAGTTTTGACCCGCTCTCTGTGCCTGAGATGCTACCCCCAGGGTCAGCTCCTCTGAGTTATTTCTGCTTTCACAGCTTCTTCCTTCTCTCCAAATCTGAACTCAGGACTTTTCTAGACGTCCTAGTTTTTTAGCAGCAGTTCCTGAGAAGGAAATCACAGTCCTATGTCGAAGTACTCATTGTTTATACAGACTTCAAGCCATTTTTTTAAGTTATAGATCCTTCCTAAGTCAGGGCCTAAGACTAGGCGTATGTCACGTCTCCCCAAGTTAATGCTAAGCTCTTTGAAAACAAGGATTGTGGCTTTTATTTTTATTTCACTGTATTTTCCTTAATACCTGGAACAAGAGGAGGGAAGAAGGGAACATGCATTTAAGAACCTACTATGTGCAAGACACTGTGCTAAGTACTTTGTAAATATTATCTCACAAAAACACTTAGGCTAGTGATATTATTATCCCTATTTTGCACTTGAGGAAGCCAATTAGAAAAGAGCTTAATTTACTGGCCTGGTGTCATACAGCCAGTAAGTACCTAATGTGGGACTTGAGCTCAGGTCTTCCTGACTTCATGCCCAGTGTTCTATCCACTATGCCACTCAGCTGACTCAGGAAAAATGTCACTTACATTTACAAAATTATGGGAAGCAAGTCCTCATAAAATACTGTTCATTGAAACCACAATGACACTACGAAATAAATCACAGCAATCCTGCTTTAAATTTTTTTTTACCTTTTGCATTTGTCAACAACATTTCCCACTGAATTCCTTTTCCCACTTCCTCTCAGTTCCATTAAAGCAATGAAGAAAAAAAGGGGAAGAAAAAATAAGTTCAGTAACACTAAGCAACATATTAACAAAAGCATAGCAGCATACTTTAAGAGACCTAATAAAGCTCCCTGGGACTCCTTCTTAGGGTGGCTTCTTCTGAGATATGCCTCTTCCCTGGCACTGTTGGGGTAGGTATTTATTAAACACGCTGCTCAAACACCCCTCTGTGCCTTCTTTCACTGAGTCAAGCATGATGACAACAAATTCAAATCACAGACATTTAATGAAACAAAATAATAGACAACACTATGGAATTAAATCAGGTATGATGCTCTCTAGGCAATCATTCCCAAAATGCTGCCTCTCGTCTTCTCTACACATCTCCCAAAAAGTACAGTGTTTGAGATTTAGAATGAACCTCAACCACCATCTAATCCAACACATAAAATCTACGCTACAACCTACTCAGCAAATGGTCACTCAGCCTTTGTTTGAAGACCTCCAAGGCTGGGGTCAGAGGGAGCCTGCTCTTTTGAAAGCAACCCATCCTATGTTTGTACAGCTTTTTTTGTTACAAAGTCTTTTTTAACATTGAACCTAAATATTCCACTTTCTAACTTTGCAAACTTGATCTTCCTCTCTCTCTCTCTCTCTCTCTCTCTCTCTCTCTCTCTCTCTGTCTTATTTTTCTCCATCTATTCTCTAGTTACAACCGTCAGTCACTCACTACTGACCCAATTACAGTGGGTACCACTCTAAACCATCAGCCACTGTCTCTCTGCCAGGTGACCACTATCCTGTGTCTACTTGTCCTACCTTGCAAGATTTCTGTCTCTCCTGTCTAAACTGTGTATCTTGACAGCATCTGATTCCCCCAAATGGTCTGGGGCAAATTCCAAAGAGTAATATAATGTCTTTTCTTTTGATTCATTCCATTACACAAACCATATTTTTGTGTTTTTTTGTATCCCCAACACTCAGTACAGTGTTTGGCAAATGGCACTTAAGAAATGCTTTTTGACTTATTGACTATTGACTAACATTGACAGGACCCCTCTCCTTTTTCTCCTCTGCAGCTGTAATGGCAAGCAAAGTTAGACTTTGCTCCTTGTTTCAACTAATCAGCTGCCTTTAAACCTCACCTTTGATTGTGTCAAATCTGTGTTGGAAACAATACACATTGTGTTGCCCTTCATAGGCCTAAGGTTATCATGGAGCCCATGATGGGAGGAGCTTTTGGAAAGAGTGGAACAGGAGGGAACAGATCAGATATAAGCTTGAGCGTGAGCTAAGACCAAGCAGAGCTAAGAAAGGGAATATTTGTGATGTCAGCACTTTGTTGTTCTATGTTGGTGTAGGTTTTCAGACAGAAGCACTCTATCTGTTGAATTGTGTTACTTTGCCAGACGGAAGCACTCTTGTGTTGATTTGTGTTGATTTCTCAAAGAAAAAGTGAATTGAGATGATAGGGCTGCAATGTGTGTAAATATGTTTGTAGCCCTGTTGAGCATTGCTTTCCTAAAAATAGGAAAATCTTCCTGTAAAGATCTTGGGGTAGAGTAGTCTGCATTGACCTATGATATGAAACAGAAGCAGAAAGTTGCCTACCTGTGAATCCAGGCAACAGTCAGGTGAATTCAGACAAGAGCTGGAAGCATGAAAGAGGAGCCATGGGGTTTGGACTCCAGTCTTGAGTGAAGATGAAAGAGAACTTTACTTGGGTACTCAGTAGTGACTGATGATATTGTAACTTACTGTGGCCTAGGGGCGGATGGCCTTTGTACTTTCCACTAGCCCTTCAGGATGATTAGCTTAGGGATGCTCATCCCCTTAAAGATGTTTGTAAGCCAGCCTCCCATCAAGATGAAAGAAGACTTTAGATGGGTACTTTATATTGATTGAAGAGCTTGTAACTTACTGAATGACATGTTTTGTTTAAGACTATGTGGCCACCTTAGTAATAAGTTATTATATTATATTGTTGTGAATGTTGTGCTTTAATTTCTTGAATGTTTTGCTTTAGTTTATTGCTGAATAAATAGAGAGTTCACTATACTATACGATTAGATCCTTAAAGTTATTCACAGAAGCGGTCCTCAGGACGGCTGCTTGTGATTGGCTTTACAGCAGCCTAAATATCTCTTCCTCCCTCAATCAGTCTTCATGCCCTTTGTCATACCATTTGTACTGCTCTACATGGTTTCCAACTTATCAGTGTTTTTCCTAAACTTTGGTATCAAGAATTGAACATAATAATTCTGATACAGATTGACCGGAGCTATTGAATAGGACTTAGTCACTTACTTTTTCCTGAAAGTAATTCCCCTTTTAACATAGCTTGAGATCAAATTATCTTTCTTAGCTGCTCTATCACATTGCAATCATTTGTTTGAAGCTTCTGGTCCATTAAAAATCCCCATACTTTTTCAAGCCAACTGCCATCTATCCATGCCTCCTTTGTTTTATATCTATAATGTTGATTTTTTTTAATCCAAGTGTAAGCCTGAACATGTCTAAATTTTATATTATTAGATTTGGGCCAGTGTTCTAGCTTATCAGGATGGTATAGGAATTTTACTTCATCATTGAACGTGTTAGCTACCTCTCATAGCTTTGCGGCAATTGCAAATTTTATAAATATGTCAATTATGCCTTTATCCAAGGCACTAGTAAAACTTTGCAATCACATTAACTAAAGCACAGATGTCTGAGATATACTATAGGAGACCTCTTTCCAAGTATACATTAAATCAGAAGTTCTCAACCTGTGGGTTGCAAACAACCCTTTCACAGGGGTCGCCTAAGACCATCGGAAAACACACATTTCCAATGGTCTTAGGAACTGAGACACGGCTCCTCTATCTGCATGTCTCCAGGCAGGTCCGCCCACATGCAGATATGCCCACATATGAGTATTAAAGGGTCACAACATTAGAAAGGTTGAGAACCACTGCATTAAATGATGATAGTATAGGCCGTTCAACTAGTTGTTGATGCACATTTCTCCACCTTTTCCCTAAAAATACTGTGAAGTCTTAATATCTAGGTATAGAATGTCGATATGTTTTAAGTAAGTTGGTTGGACTTTGATTTTCTTTTAATATTACAGTTATTTTCCAAAATTTAAAAAAATGGAAGCCTGACTTACAATGGTCACATTGGTATCTTTAGGCAGCTCCCCCTCATACATACCACATATACACACACACACCTGCATGCATGCACATACACACATATATGCACACATACTTCTTGATCTTATGAGGTTGCCTCCAAGACCAAAAACATAAGTCTCAAGATTGCTATTTAGTCACTTATGTTTAGGCAAAGAAATACAAAGCAGAAGAGGTTTCCAAGACCTTTAGATCCTGACTTGAACTCACCTGGAATGATACTTACTGTATCAACCGCATGAGTAATCACCATTTCTGCTGAAGGCAGGAAGCAGTACTGAGAGAAGGGTACTCCTCCCCACACCTCAGAAAGAAGAGCTACAGAGGATATAGTCATTCCATTTAAAGTATACCAAGTGAATGGCTCTTCCTGACTCAAAGACTATTCCTCTATGACCTAGTTTTGATACATTTACCTCTCCCTACCATGGTAGTGAGGAGGAAGCACATGGAACTCAACCAGAAATCTCTGATTATGCATTTCTTTTATCAAAAGGCCCACCAGGAAGGGCTAAGACAAATGTGCCACCAGAAGAGACCCAGCTCCAAGGGTAGCACAGGCAGCAATGAAAGGAGCCCAGCTCTAGGTATGTTCCATTGGGAGTACTCTAGCAAAAGCTAAAGGAAAAGGGCAGGTTGGGGATAGTTACTCTGAATAATTCCATCACACTAGGGAGAAATGGCATTATCAATAAAAATAAGTACTTTGAGAAGAGGGGCTCATTTAGGGGGAATATGATGAGTTCATTTTTGGACATGGTAGGCAAACAGGTCGAAATATCCAGCAGACATTTGGAAATGTGTATTTGGAGCACAGAATAGAAGCCATAAATAGACACACTAAATTTTGGAATCATTGTCAGAGAGCTGATAATTGAAACCTTGAAAGTAAATGAGATTACCACAGGAGAAAGAGGGAAAAAGGCCTAGAGCACAGCCTTTATGATACTCACATTTAGTTGTGGGACAGAAAAGATAACCAGTAGCAATTGATACAGAAAACAAGTTCCATTAATCTGGTAGGAGGAGAATGAGGAAAGACCAGGATCAGACAAAAGTTGAAGGAGGGAAAAGCATCAAGAAGTATACATGCATGAAACACAAGAATAATTATAATGCAGTGTATAAAGTGCATTAATTTAAGACAAATTGTTCAAAGTCAAGCAGAGGAGATGAATATTATGTCTATTCAAGGTAATTGGACAAAATTCTTTCTAAATAGGCACCAGTATACAATTATCTTCAGTCAGGCTTCAGCTTTTTTTGACATATTAAAAGAACTATAATATTAAAAGTAAATTAAGTACTACCTATGGCCAGTCACTGAAGATGTTTTGGTAGCAATTTCACAGTTGAAGACTCAAATTTTCCTGCCTGATAAGAATTTATTTTTCTCCAGAGTCTCTGGAACTGAGTCAAAGGAAGCAGGAAAAAAAATGCAAAAATGGACTGTGGGACGTGATAAGGGATGGTAAGTATTTAAACCAAGGTATTCAACTTGTCTCAAATCCATGAAAATGTGAAGAAACATAGTTTTGCTATATTTGACCCAAAGAATAATGGACAAATGTAAATTATGAGATAAAGAAAATATAGTTTGCTGTATAGAGATTACCATGATGATCCTTCTTTTATGGTATAGGAGAATATCTTTGTATCACAGCCTGCCTCCTAACATGAAGGTCACAGGCACACTTTGGGGACCTTTAACTTTCTCTGCTTTATTGTCTATCCCCAAATAATCAGGGAACTTCAATATCTATATCCCCTCAAGAATAGTCCCCTTTACAAGCATTTAGACTCACAAGGCTTAAAAGATGAGCCTAGATAGCCATTTTAATTAATAGGAACAGATAAAGAAAAATCATGATACCTACCAATGAATAACCTCTCTCCTAGGGAGTTGTTATTTACAGTTTTGGTCCAAGCAGAATCTCAGCAAGTGAAAGTGAAGGGTAGCTTTTTCATATCAGTGATCTTCATCACAGCTCTTTTTCATAAATCTCTCCTTAGCTCCCAGCAAGGTAGTGTTTGCCCTATTGCCAGCCCTGTCACTGTTTTCCATAGTTCTGCTTTTCTCACCAAGATGATTCTTGTTATTCTCTAAAGGAAGGAGCTGTCCAATAACTGGCCCCTATTTGAGAATTCTAGATCTGTTTACGGATGATGTTTTTAAGCCTTTCTTTGCAATCCATGCAGCTGTGTATCCCTAGGTCTCTTCTATATAGGAGATTGCTTGGGATTCCGGACCATTTTTTTCTTTTTTCTAGTAAATGAGTCAGTCTTCAATCCCATGGAGATTTACTGTGTCTCACTATTTTCCTCCTTCCTCTCCCAACACCTGGTTGGTGAATCTTTTGTTTGTGTCACTACTTCTCACTAAGTTTGAGGCTTAGGTGGAGCATTCCAAAGCTCTTTTACGTTGTCCCTCAATTCCCATCTCCCCAAAGACAGCTGCTCAGGACTATTCAAATCACCCAGGATAGATTCTCAAAACACCTAGAAAAGGGAAGGACAGATGGAGTTAACTCCTCCTTCACATGTGCCCACTTAATCAGAAGAGAGAAAGATTTGTTCTTCCTACAAAAGGATAACCTACATTTGAACATGCAAGTGGTAAAAAAAAAAAATTAGCTTAGATTTGTGGCATTCTCCCATCTGTGAAGTCCTCTCTCATTGGTAACCTAGAATCTTGGACTTAAGAGTTCAAAAGCTATTTGGCTCATTGCACTCATTTTACAGGTAAAGAAATTAAGGCACAGGGTAGTTAAGTGACTTGCCTAAGGCCACACAAGTAACCAGAGACAGAGTCAGGATTTGAATCTAGATCTTCTGATTCCAAATCTAGCATTCTTTTCACTATACCATATTTCCTTCTTGGAAGAAAGCATCCCCTTCAGTACTTCCAAGTCTTTCTAGGGTAGAATGTTGCATTTTCACAAGTACCATCATTTATGGGTGCCGTTTATCCGTAGATGAATCTCCTCGTATATCAGGATGTAGCAATGGATCTGAAAGCTATATACTTGAGTCTATAGTCTTTCTAGGCTACATCAGCAACATGTATTTGTGCCCTGTTTGGCAAGGAACGGCAGCATACTTTATGGCCTTGGAAGAGAATAAAGGTAGGACACATAAGGAAATTGATTTTACCCCATTCTCTTGGTGCTCTCTCAAGGAGGGATAGATGGAGTTGACAAATTTAGTTCATAACTCTCAGCTCATTCGCTGTCTTTTCTTGGATGCCACCTGTCTTAGTGTCCTCCTTCACTGCCCAGACTTTATTAAAATCATTTCCATGGGCCCTGAGAAATGCAATCTATTATGGACACTTACCGTCCTTTTCCTGTGATTTAATTATGGAAGGTACTGCTTGAGCTGCCTCTAAACATTTCCCAACCTCATTTTCTTTGCTCTATATTATACTAGTATTTAGTAATTTTATTTTCTCAATGATGTCATTTGCCTATTAAAGGAATATTTGTACAGATTTTAACGGTTGTCCCATTATTACCTAATAACCTATATGAAATCTCAACAAATATGGGTAGAAATCGATCTATTTAATGAACACAAAACTGCTGGTCCTATTAAAGTTAAAGGTTGAAAATGATATGGGTGGTTAGCTAAATATCAGTTTTGTTTATAAGAGCACATTTCTTGAGTTTGTCTTGTTTCTATAACATGTTTTGGGACCTGAAATTATTTTTAATTAACTAACTGATACGTAACAGAAATTAATTGGTTGCTATGCATCATCAGTTCCATTCTCTGGAACTAAGACATGCCACAAAGTAGCTGTATTCACTGGAGAACAGTCTGGATAACGCTACAAACCACCCTGGCACCCTCCACACTGCCCCATCTTCATAATCAACCATCTAATCTAGATCCTCATCTATTTAGATACTTTGAACTGACAGTCTGTGCCTTACTTTCTTCACATTTTCTTCAAGTTTCTAAATTTTTGGCCTTTTGCTGAAGTCTCCTTGAGTCTGTAGGTAAGTGGACAAAAAGGGGAAATGCATAGGCTTCAACCACAGTATGACTGTAGTAAACAGTAAGAATATTGTAGCGACTATTTCACAGCTATTTCATCTTGAAATCAGGCTTTTGACACTTACCTACTTATGTTTCTATCCCAAATAAATATGTCACAAAGATTATGGGGGGGAAAGGGTAAGCAGATTAGTGTGTGCCTAGAGGAATGGACATCTGTTATTTTAACGGATTTTCTTTTAATTTAAACAAATGTCTGACCGCAAAATAAGTACTTTTATTTGGATTGCATTACACTATAGGATCCTCAAAGGCTAGAACCACCTCAGATATGAGAAATACAACAGATGTCGCTTAATCCAACAGGAGCCTGGGAAAAGATCACCTCTATACAACATACCTGATAAATGTCTATCTAGGCTTTGTGGGAAGACCTCCAGAGAGGTGGAATCACATTACTTCCTAACTGAGCTCATTACACTTTTACATAGCTATAATTATTAGGAAACTTTTTCTTATATCAAGTCTAAATTTCCTCCATTGATTGTGCAAATCAATGCCACTACAAAGTAAGTGATAAAACGCCTGGTCCCTAGTACCTGAGGTGGGAATACATCTCAGTTGAATCAAATCAATCAGAAGCATTCCAACTTAGGGTGAAAAGGTCTAATTTTGTCCTCTTGGGAAAATAGAACAGTACTAATCCATTTTCTGTGTAACAACTTTTAAAATACTTGACAGTACCTATCATATTGCATAATTCTCCTCTTCTCCAGCTGAATTCTCCTTCAAAAATTCTCCATATTACATGAATCAGAATAGTGTCAATAATGAAGAATACATCTTCAAGACACTTTCCAGTCAGCGTCTTTCATTGAACACAGAACTTCAGATATGGTCTGACCTCAGTAGAGTTCAGGGGACTAGGGGAATATCCCTAGTCCTTCATACTACACTTTTCTTAATTCATCCAAAAACTAAATTAGTTTTCTTGGTTGCTTTATTCTTCTTTTGTCCTCATCACCTAGTATGTTGCTTTATACACTGACAATATTGATTAATATTTATTGATTGACCACCTTAGTGGATTAATCCACTACTGTTATTGAGGTCCAGCTTCTCAGTTTTGCATTCAAAATCTTTCTTCCTGTGATACTTTCCAGTCTTATCTTTCCCCGCTGTACAACATGAACCCTCACTTCCAGGATAAATGAATGGATAAATGAATTGATTGAGTATGAGGCTTGTGAAATTATCTCCAATAAGTTTTTAGGGCACTTTTATAACATATACCATTGATTCCCAATTTATTTTTCTTCTGATTTATTAAATGGGTTAGAAATATTGGTGAAATGGCCAGACAAAATGAACCCATGTTGGATGGAGATACTTCTAGAACTGAATGACATCTGGGAATTGTTAGAATGTTGAAAGAAGGACACAGAAAACATGTGTCTCCCATTACAGTACTCAGCAGTTGTTTAGCAGAATGTTTAGTTTAGTCCACAAGAGTTTAGTATCTAGAGCAGGCACAGATCTTTGCCCTTCCTGGAAGGTAATAGAAAGCATGTCAATATTGCCTGCCTGTCTTCAACTCAGAAGGCTTGGTGAGCCTACTTCTGGTCATGAGTGACCAAAAGATTGGTAATATTGCTATGAAAAGTATTCAGATTGGCTAAGGGGTCAGACCTGAGGTTGCATACAAGAGATTTGAGAGGGCAATTTCTTGTTTTCTTCCCTAATGGCATTCAACTAAGAAAGAACTACTACTAAGCCTTCAAGTGGGAAGACACCTACCAACTAGCGCTATAATTCCCCTTTCTATACACCTGGCAGCCTGCTTTGTTTTTGTTTTTGTTTTAATTTTGTGATCTTTGGTAAATGAGTATCTAGAGATAAAATGGACAAGGTTATGATTTTATACATTTCAAAAGGTCAAAAGAGTCATCAGAGGTTCCTTCAGCATCCAGCATTAGTAACACATTAGTAACTGGAGCCAGCAGAAAGGTAACCGGGTCTGGGGAGGAGCCTACCTTGAAGAGCAACCTACTTGACCCAGTTCAACAGAGGATTGAATCATCTGCTAAGAAATCATTTCTTGCAAGAAGTCATCCCAGCTAACAGGCGCAACTCACCTATTAATAACGCCACTTCCTGAAGTGAATTTGATGAGGAATCCTTGAAGCAGCGGTTCTCAACCTGTGGGTGGCGACCCCCTTGGGGGTTGAACGACCCTTTCACAGGGGTCTCCTAAGACCATCGAAAAACACATATTTCCAATGGTCTTAGGAACCAAGAGGGTATTCAATGCTTTAAGCTTGAGTCTCTTTTCCCAGGGGTGGAGGATGCCTCTCAGTTTGGGGAGATTAGTTTGTCATTCCTCTTCTTGCAACACCTTCTCAGTAAACATCCTTTTTATAAAAGTCAATCAATTTCAGTTGGTTGATTGATACTGGGAGGAACACGTTGAATGGGGGCTTGTGAGCCATAGTATTGGAAAATCTAGCCCTTCAGCGTTACCTTTTGGGCAATCATTCTGATACTTATCTTGTTAGTGAAATGTGGAATTGGGAGAGTAAGCCAAGAGGCTCACAGTAACCTTTCAGGTACTTTGCACTACTTTGTAAAAAAAAAATTCTTTAAGTGTCATAAAAATCCTGAACTTTACCAGAAGCAACTTTGAGGGAATGCTTATATTAATGTAAACTCCTTGAGGGCAGAGACTTTTTTATTTTATTTTTATAATTTCAAGATTTAGTACAGTATCTTGCAAGAGAAAACTATTTAATAAATTCACTTTAAATTTAATTGAACCATGTTCTCCACAGTCTTTATCTTTTAAAAATTATTTTATTTTTACTTAAGAAGTAAAACATGCATTTCCATAACACAGTATAATAAAAAGATGACTGGACATGAAATCTACTATGTACAAATCGATTATGTACAAGTTGCTATTCCTTTTAAATATACAGCAAAATTATCATGTAAATTCCTTTTTTTTTCTTCCATTCTCTCTCCTCCTCCTCCCCCCATGGCCACCATTAGACACAAATAGGTATGTGTGTATGTATGTATATGTGTGTGTGTATGTAAAATTGTTATATACATACTTTTATTTCTCAATTCTTTCTCTAACTGCAGATAATGCCTTTCTTCATATGTTCTTTATAGGTCCAGTCCCTTCATTGCCTAGGTTAAGTATTCTGCCTAGGTTAATGCAGATAGTAAAGAGAAGAAGTAGGGACAATGGGGGCCTTATGAGGAATAAGATGGTAGACTAGACATTTTTTCCAATCCCTATAACCCCTCAAAGCTTTCCCAAACAGAAGTTATGAACCAAGGATAAAGCAACTTCAGCTCTTTCCATGGTCTAGGACACCTAGAATCCAAAGGAAGATAACTTTCCCAGTTCCAAACCCAGGAAGTGATGCTCACTCAGGACCTCTTCCCCACCTCCTATGCTACTAGCATCAAGGCCATGCTAGTAAACCCAAGGACATAACACAGTCTTGCATCAAAATCCACCCCTGTACCCCTTCTTTTCTCTTCTCTAAACTATCCTCCCTTATTCTACTATTATAGAGACCCTAGCTTCAGACTCCAGAAGTTTTCTCAGGTCTCAACAGTGAGCTTGGGCACAGCCCATCAGAGGCCACAGCCTATAGTCCTGAAGCATCAGCACTGCAAAGTTCTGAACTTCCAGCACCAATCCCAGAAGGCTCTACCAGTGTCAGGGAAAGCAGGCTCTTTCCTGCTCATGCCAGGTCAGAGAAATAAGGAATACAAGGAGAGGGATCATTCACTAGGACATGATACTCTAAATGTAGGAAGCAGTGTGGCTGTCCACTAAGCCTGAGGGAAGAGCACTCACTCAGCTGGGGCCAATTCTGACCTTCTAGGTCCTTGGTGGCCTTTTGACTGAATCTAAGTTTTTACGGAACAAATCCTTTCATTAAGGGAATTTCTTCTGTGTTTGGATTCAGTCAAAAGGCCGCACTTGACGACCTAGACAGCCACGTGTGGCCTCAAGGCTTCAGGTTCCCCAACTCTGATCCTAGTTTCATCAATTGTGAATTACCAAGTGGAAGGAAAGCCTAAGATGCTTCAAGATCCAACCACCAAGGAAACCACAAACAAAGGTGAGGGAGTCAAAAGTGAGTGATAAGAAAAATAAGGGGTGAGGAGAGGGGAAGACGGAAACTCAAAAATTTCAAGAAAAATAAATCTCTAAGGTCTTGAATATAAACATATAAATCAACAGGAAAAACAGGAAGGAAATACTGTCTCTAGATCTAGCAAATGAGTTTGAGCATTTATGGAATAAAAACTGCAAAATGAAGGGAAATGATCCAACACTAGTGAAATTTGAGAATATGGAACTACAATAAGCTGTTAGTGCAGTGGTTCTCAACCTGTGGGTCCCGACCCCTTGGGGGGTCAGATGACCCTTTCACAGGGGTCACAGGGTTTGCCTAAGATCGTTGGAAAACACATATTTCCAGTGGTCTTAGGAACCGAGACACCGCTCCTCTATCCATCTCCAGGCGAGTTCACCCACATGCAGATACACCCACATACAAGTATTAAAGGGTCGTGGCATTAGGAAGGTTGAGAACCACTGTGTTAATAAGTGATTTAAAAGAGAAATAAGAGTTATGAAAGAAGTACATGTATATATGTACTTAATTATATGCATACATACACATATGTGTGTGTATATAAGTATTTCTATGTATGTATATTATGTCCTGAACTGCAAAAATAATGATCAGAGTAGAAAATCTTGAATTTGCAGTGGCAAGCTTTACCAAAGACACAAAAGAGGTATAATATATTGGGAATGAAAATGCGTGGAAGTAAAGGACAATTTAGAAGAAAAAAAGAAAACAACAAAACATTAAAAGAAAATATGCGCACTAAGCAAAACATTCTTATCTTGGAGACAGGATGTGTAGCAACAACCTCAGGATCATAGGTCTCCCAGAAGAACATGACAGGACCAGAAACCTTAATGCACCATAATGGGAGAAATAATAGAACAGAATAGAAAATGAAATCTCAGCTGAAAGAACTCACAGATTGCCTCCATGAAAAAACAAAACAAAACAAAATGAAGGCTGCTTCAAGACAAATAGTGGTTATATTTAACAATTGAATTCAGGAATAAGTTTTGCAAATCATCAGGAGGAAGACCATCAAATACAAAGGAAATTATTTTTGAATAATGCAAGACTATTCCACACCCACTAGAAAAAGGAGTAGGGAATGGAATGTGTTCCTAAGAGCACTGGATCTCAGGATACAGACCAGGATAACCTATACTGCAAATCTGAGCTTAATCTCATGGGAGAAAAGCTGGACGTTCATTAACAAAGAAGGTTTTGAAATATTTTTTAAAAGAAAGCCAGAAATAAACAGATTATTTGCTTTGCAAATACCCCAAACAACAGAATTGCAAGAAGAGAAAAGCAAATGAGTAGCAAAAAAAATAATAATAATAAACCCAACAAACCACAGTAGGAGACTTCTTTCTAAAGGTATACTAGAAGATAGAAATGAAGGTAGAAATCTGGTAGAGGTAAGCAAAGAGGCTGACAGGGCATGCATTGTAGGCAGATACTGGCAACACCCTGCCTACAGATGAATGCTTCTTTTGTGGTACTATATTACAACACGGGAGACAACATGAAAGAGGGAGGGGAGCAGAAGGATAGAGAAGAGTAAGTGATGTGCTGGGGTCAAATCAAGGTCTAGCGATAAGGGGAAGGTGGCATCTGTGGTCTCAGAAAGAGCTCACAGGGCAGTATGGAAAGACTGAAGAGGCAAGGAAAAGAATCTCCTACTTTAGAGATTGGAAGGTGTTCCACTGATGAATGCTCCTATGAGTGAAGAGATATGAGGACTTTATACTGAATGAGACCTGAGGGATTTGATGCCTGAAAAATCTATTTGTCCTGGGAGTGAGGGAGGTGAAACCCCTGGAGGAGTTGGAGAGCATGAACACAGATCTCCAGGCAAATGTAGAAAAAAAAGAAGAAATTATAGATCCATGGGGGAGAGGGATTGTGGGAAGGGACCCTACCATGGGGCAGTGTTCTCTTTAACACCTGCAAGAATTGACATTGTTTCGAGAGTAAGTCACAATGGAAATGAGGAATCTATGGGATAAGCCCTACAAGGAAGTAGTAGAGAATGTCTAGAAGGTGGAGCATAGAATGAATACTTTGGAAACTTTGATTGTTTAATGAGTTCAGAGGGGGAAAAGAGAGACCAGATGGTTATAGGAGTCATGAATCAGAGAACAATGGTCTAGAAAGTGAAAATGGATAATGAAGAGAGTGAGAGAAATCATTTTTGGAAAGGGGCACCAAGAAATAAAATGTAAAAATTAATGAACAGAACTTGTTGTAGGAGGGAGAGGAAAGGGGAATCAACATGGTTAACTAAAAGGGAAAAAAGAGAAGGAAAATATATATAATCAGGTAAAAGCAAGAGAGAGGAATAAATAAATAAAACTCTCAAGGGAAAAGAGTAACAAATAAAAAGAGTAGATGGGGTGGGGAAGAAAGCCAGTAGGAACAGTGGCACCTTAAAAAAAAGATTAAATAATCAAAAGAATATAATATGTTTACAGAAGAAGAAGGGAATCAAAACTTTTTTAAAAAAACTTTAAAGCTGGAGGAAAATACAAACATAAGTCTTGTAACTTTACATGTGAATGGATTAAACAATGCAATAAAGTGAAAAAAATGACGGACTGGATGAGAAAACAAAATGCTACAATCTGTAAGACATTATGTAATGAATACAAAAAAGCATGGAAAGCTCTATATGACCCCATGCAGACTGAAATAAGCAGAGCCAAGAGAACAATATAAACATACAACAATTCAAATAGAAGAAACAACGACACACCAAAAACCACAAGCAAAGGTAATAAAATTGTAAACATCAAATGGGATTTAAATGAAGAGATCTAAAAAGATAGCCCCAATTTGCCTCTTTGTTGAGGTAGGAGGTCCACAGGTGTCATACCTTACACATCACATGCCTTTGGAGTTTTCCAATGTTACTGATCAGTTTTGTTGACTTTTTTATCCTTCTCTACAAAAAATACTATGTCATGTGGGATGGCTCTCAGGAAGGGTGAGGGGAAGGAATATATGGGATACTATGGTGGTGTAAGAAATAGAAAATATCAATAAAAATTATTTTTAAAAATAGCAGCTGTTTATTTTTATTTTTCTTTCTGTCAAAGGAAGAATTATTGACCCTATTTTCCTAATGGTAAAAGTGAAGTCCAGAAAGGTTAAACTCATTTAGCAAGTCTATGGTGGGGATTTTTATGTATACCCAGATGTTTGGGGCAAAAGGTAATAGAGCTCTTTGCCAATTTGTATTCAGGATAGTTGCTTGGAAAAGTGTGCCTCTAATAACAAGATTTAAATAGATGTGACCTGGAGCACTTAATGTGTTTAGTCAGCAAATGGAGATAGCTGCTTTATGAGTCATATAAAATTGATCTTAGCATTTTAGGATTCCATCATTTAGAGGTAGAAGGGATCTTCGAAATCCAATCCCTTCAACTTTACAGAGGAAGGAACTGAACACCACAGTGTTCAGATTGCTTTAAGGTCACACAGGTAGCAAGTAATTAAATTTAGATTCAAACCCAGATCCTCTGGTTTCAAATTCAACAATCTTTCCAATGTGCCACACTTCCTCTGTCATCTACAATGGCTTACATTTATGATTCTCTACTTTATCTATTGCCATCTGCATTTTTTAAAAGAATCTTCTGGCTCCTTCCTGTAAAAGTGGAGGTTTAGCCAGTGTGAGCCCCAATTCTTCATCTACTCATTCCACAAATCTTCCATTTCATCATCTCTACCTATCATCTCAACACCCCCATGAAAAAAGAAAGTGGGCTATGAAACACCCTTTCTTCACAGCATCCTATTCAAGTAGAGTTGGCAGTAGTTTTGACAGACTCTAGTTTAATTTTGGAGCAGACTAACAATTAAGAAGGAAGGGAATGGTCTCCAGTAATAATGAAGCACCCAGGTGGTATAAAATGGGGATATCTAATGCAGTAAAAGAGTGCAGGTAATGTGCTGATAGGAAACTGGGCATTCAAGGGAGAAATGGAAACAATAGGAGGGGAAGAAGCTTAGGAAAGGAACAGAGAAGGAAGATAATGACTAGTCTTGCCAAGAACCTGGAAGAACAAAATGCTCCTGGATATATGGGCAGAAATTCTATAAATACAGGAGAAGATTGGAAAAGTCACTAAAATAAAATTAATGGCATCCTTTTGGAGGTAGGTACATTTAAAATGTGAAACCTACCACACACAGAATCTAGGAAAACCAATGTTCTGAATAATCTGATACCAACTCTCACCTGCTAGTATCCTGATCACAAAGGAAGACGGCAGGTCTAACAATTACTGGGAACTAAAAAACAGGCAAATCAGCATATGTGAAGAGGCTAAATATCTCCTCAGTAAATGGCTATGCTATTCTACAATGATTATCCAGTATGTTCCACTCTACAAGCATGTCCAATGAATTTAATAATAATATGAACAACTGGCATTTATAGGGTATGAGGAGCTTCCAGGCAAGAAAATTTCCTCTACCAATGACGTTCAGCACCTTCTCTGCAACTTAAACCCTCAGAAAGTTGCCTAAAACACAAAGAGACAAAGTGACTTATGTAGGACCATACAAGAATATAGAAGACTTTCAGACTTTGAGGCTAGCTCTCTATCCACTGCACCATATTTCCTCGCAAACATTCATATGGGACTTTAAGGTTTATGAAGTGCATAGAACATATAATTTCATTTAATTTTTACAGTAGGTCTTACAAGTATTGTTTTTCCCATTCTATAGATAGGAATACTAAGAACCAGAGAAATTAAGTAATTTGCCCATGGTAACACAACTCCAGACATTCTTAACATAACTTTCCTTCTCTTTCCTCTTAATTTGATCTTTGAGACTTTGAAATATATATAATTTGGGGGTGGCTAGGTGGTGCAGTGAGTAGAGCACTAGCCTTGGAGTCAGGAGGACTTGAGTTCAAATGCGGCCACAGACATTTAACACTTACTAGCCATGTGACCTTGGGCAAGTCACTTAAACCCAAATTGCCCTGCCCTTCCCCCTCCAGAAAGAAAAAAAAAGACATATATGATTTCATAGACATAGACATTCCCTTTCATTGTGTTGATCATATAGTTTCCACACCTCACTTATTTTGTGGGTTGAAATAAAAAATAAACCATCACCTGAATTTATCTCAGTTGTCCCTCAGTTGATGAACATTGTGGGTCCTAAATCTGAAGACTTTCCAGCTTGGCAGAACCTTTTAGGCAGAGTTTGTCCATCACCATGAGACAGAGGAAATGATGGTCCCTTCCACATATTCCTCTGAATTCCCACCAAAAAGCAATGCTGTTTCACATTGAAAGAGCAACTGGTGAGGTTCTCTAAATCCTATGGGTAATCTATGAATGTTTAGTAAATGTTATTGACTAACTGGCTTATATATTACCTCCTCCCGAATTATAATTAGCCTTATCATCCTCTATTCTATTCCTATAATTGATTGAATTCAATTAGAAGAGTCTGAATTTCTAAGGCGAACTGCTCCAAGTAACGTTAATATGAAATATTGGACCCCAAAGGGCATGGTTTGCTTGGGTTTGGGGTTGGGTTTTCATTTCAGTTGTTGTTGTTGTTGTTGTTGTTGTTGTTGTTTTGAACAAAGAAGCTTCCATAGCTCCTCTACATGTTATTCCTCTGACAATGGCAGCATGACCTTAATGTCAGAAATGCCCATGGCACAGAGGGTATTCATTGAAGTCACATCATAACTTGTCCAGAATAATCCAGAAAGATGTCTTTACTAGATGGCCTGGCATGAGTTTTCCCCCTTACCAGCATCATGACCCCTACGTAGCCCAAAGAAAATAAATCTTAAAAAAAAAGTAAAGAGAATGAGAAAATGGAATGAGACAATCCCATTATTCAAAGAACCATGATGTACTACATATATTTTCCAAAGAGGCTTACCATCACTGAACAAGGTGGCTCACTGAATAGAAAACTGGACCTGAGTCCAGGAAGACCTAAATTCAAATGGAGCCTCAGACACTAACTAGCTGTGCGACCCAGGCAAGCCACTTAACTTCTGTCTGCCTCAGTTTCCTCAATAGTAAAATGGGCATAATGATAGCACCTACTTCCCAGAATTGTTGTGAGGATTGACTGAGATATTTGTAAAGGGCTTTGCAAGTCTTAAAACACTATTATAAGGCTAGCTGTACAGCAATGTGCGATGTACATCCTAGGGGGAGAAAGGGTAGAACAGAGGAGCATGTACTACAATAAAGTCCATTTAGCTGCATCTTACTGGCCAGGATTCTGTTAGAGTGATGTTTGTGATAACTTCCCTCTATTGGATCTCCAGACCTTGATCTTGACATAAGCCCCTGCTTAGGCCCCTCCCAAAACCTCCATATTCATTTTCTGGTTCAGTAAATTCTGCAACAGTGTCCATAGCTTTGTCCATACACCTGCCCCAATGCTTGAAAGAGACTGTAACAGAAAGCACCCTAGCATACCCAGGATGACTGCTAGCACAGGTTTTTTTATCTGCTTTACTGAAGGAAAGCAACTTTAAAGAGGTCAACAATCTTTAATCAAATATATATGTGTATATTTACATATGTGTATATATAGATATACATATACACATATATGCGTGTGTGTGTATGTTTGTATAAAATTCACTTAATTCAGGGAGAAAAGTCAGTACCTGAACTTCAGAAAATACAAAGAGAAATTACAAGCAGACAAAAAATACAGATAGAGAAAACAATACAATTCAACAGACCAACAGACAGGACTTCTAGTTCCCTGACCATTATGTACATACATAGTTAGTTACCAGAAAGAGAAGCACCAATATCTGGGTTTTAAAAGCAGGGAAGCTCAACTGCTACCCAGAATCTCATCTGGCCAAATCACACAACTCTTCCCAAAGTGAGCCCCAAAGCAAAATCTCACATCAGAGTATATATACCCTTCTTCAGGGGCAGTAGACATCACAAACAACCTTCATGATCCACTGCCTAATTGCAAAGTAACAAAAGTTGTGGACCTTCCTGAAAAACAAGCCTGCCCCCAATCAAGCCCCTCCTGTTAAGTTCCATTTGAGACCCATTAAGGGATAGGGAAGATCTTCATATTTTCTTACCAGTACAGAGACTTCAAAGATCACCACTTTCAAAGTCCCACTGATCAGTAGACTAGGGTAATGGAGAGAGTTGAATAACTGAAGCGAAAGGATCTGGTTTCAAAATTGGGTTCCAACTATTTCTTTGACCTTGGAGAAATTCCCTGAGGCTTACAAATGATTCCTGCTAATTATCTCTTACAACCAACCTTCTTTCAGTAAACCCCTTTTCCTTACATAGATTTATTAAACAGGGAAAGTTTTCTTTTGTGTCTGACCCCAGAAGTATTTAAGATCATATCAAATACTGTGCTTGTCTCTAGAGATACAAATACAAAAGCAAACACAGTTAATAGTCAATAAAAATGCATTAAGAAGCCAGCCCAGCCTGAAACCAAAACATGGCCAGGCACCAGGACAGGTTGGGAGGAGCTGAGCCAAGCTGCAGCCAGTCTACAAGAGAAAAGATGTACAGCCTCCAGCAACTCCACATCTACCAAGGTGTGAAAAATAGGAATTAGAGAAAGACAGCTCAGCAGGAGGGGCTCATCACACAGGCCGGCAGACCGGGAGCAGAGACGAACCCAGCCTGAAAACTCCAGGCAGCCAAGCTCCAGGGTGGTCTGGAGGAGCCGAGCCTCCCAAGCCACAGCATGTGTCTACTTCAGAGAAGATCTAAACCACCTCAGGCAATCTTCACATCTACCAAGTTAGGACAAGAAATCAGTGAAAGTGAGTGAAGCTTTCTAGCTAAATTTGGGGGAGGAAAAGCAGTTCAGCCAATCTACCCCCAGGGCAAGGAAGCAGTAGGGGAAGGGCAGGAACTGCTGTAACTGGAGGCTGCCCCCACTGGGCTGCTTCAGAGCCCCTGGCCTACAAATCCCGTAGGGGGGCTGAGTTGATTGATCAGGGCCAAGGGCTCTTGCATTGAGCAGCCTGAATCTGGATCATGGTCTTGGGTGGTGGTCCTGGGGAGCCCCTTCAGCAAGCCAAAGCTGGGGGGACCTGCAACACCCCCATAATAGCTCCAGCAGCTGGGAAAAACCCAGCGATTTGGGACAGAGCTTTCCCCCCAGGAAGCAGAGTTTCACAAAGCTAAAAATAACCAAATAATTAATTGACTGGTCAACATGAGGAAAAGGAAGCAAAATAAGAACAGCAATAAAACTCTAGAATCCTTTTTTGTGGACAAAAAGGATCAAAGCATGGAACGGGAGGAAGACAACACAGTCAGAATTCCCACACCAAATGCTTCCAAGACACTTGAAGAATACCTAGAAGCTATAGATTAACTGAAAAAGGACTTTGAAAAACAAGTAAAAGAAGTAGAGAAAAATTGGGAAGAGAAATGAGAATGATGCAAGAAAATTATGAAAAGAGAGCCAACAACCTGACTGAAGAAAGCAACACGTAAAAAAATAGATTAACTCAAATGGCAAAAGAGGCCCAGAAAGCCAATGAGGAGAAGAATGCCTTAAAAAGTCAACTTTGGGGGCAGCTAGGTAGCACAGTGAATAGAGCACCGGCCCTGGAGTCAGGAGTCCCTGAGTTCAAATCCGGCCTCAGACATTTAACACACACACACACACACACACAAAAAAAAAACAACCTAGCTGTGTGACCTTGGGCAAATCACTTAACCCCGACTGACCTCCAAAAAGCAAAAAAAAAAAGAGTCAACTTTGCCAGATGGAAAAAGAATCTCAAAAGCATTCTGAAGAGAATAATTCCTTCAGAATTAGAGTGGAACAAGTAGAAGCTAATGACTTCATGAGAAACCAAGATACTATTAAACAGTTACAAAGAAATGAAAAAATAGAAAGCAA
>CM053598.1:198597533-198618361 GCA_028646575.1 Pseudocheirus occidentalis
ACTAGGAATTAAGATATACAGGGACTGGGGTAGGGAGGCCCTCCCTGCCCTACCAGAAATTTAGAGAGCACACCAGGGGAGGGGCTCTACAGTGGGATAGCTGTTTTGGGATTGGGGTAGGGGAAAGATGGGGAGAAAATTTGTAATTCAAAAATCTCATGAAAATGAATGATGTAATCAAGAAAAAAATAAAATTTATTACAAAAAAATTGAATCTGTATCATTTTATTATTGATCCTATTCATAACGAATTGATTTTGTCCTGTAACTGCTTACGTCACGGTTCTTTTTCTCTGAATTTTACTTTAGAGAGCAGCTGGCCAGAAATGGGCCACTTAAAAATCCAGACTTCTCAGCTCAAGAAATGTAATTGTTCTTGGAGAATATGTGTTGAATAGAAAGGGAATTTGGGCCTGCTATTTTTACTGCATCAGGCTATCCTTCAAGAACGTCTTGCTTGCTCTCCAAAGGTCTGGGCAACTATCTCACACTGGACCGAAAAAGAAGGGCATAGGGTCATTGCTAGCCTCCATTACCAAATTTCTAATTAATTGTGTTGTTCTCTGTAACCAGTCATATTGCCCTTACTCCCACGACGTCATCTACCCCTCTCTGTTCTTTGTTCTGTACTCCTGAACACCAAAAAAGGGGAACCTGACTCTTGTTTGAGGTCTTTAGTATAAGTGGAGGCAAGCAACTGATCCAATTATTGACAGGTAGAATGTCCCTGCTAATAAATGTTATCCTGCTCAGAGAATTGCTTCAATATATCCTTTGCTAAAATTCAATCACAATTGTAGTAAACTCATATTCTTTGCCTTCTAGAATATCATATTCTAATATCTGCTGATTTTTAAATTGTGACTGCCAACTTTTATGTGACACTAACTATGGTCAGGTAGTGCAATGAATAGAGCACCGGCCCTGGAGTCAGGAGAACTTGAGTTCAAATCCAGCCTCAGATACTTAACACTTACTGGCCATATGACCTTGGGCAAGTCACTTAATCCCAATTGCCCTGCCTTCCCCCACCTCCAAGAAGGAAAAAAAGACTCAATTGTTGGGCTGTTTCCTAGGCAAAGAACTTATTTTCACCAAAATGTATTGCTCAGTGAGGCTTCCTCCAGATGAAACCTGTGTTTCTAGGCAGTCCACATAGAGTTCTCCCTTCTGTTGAAAATATAAACTGATTCGTTCTTATTTTTCTACACCTTTAATGAACTGCTTTATTCTATTACATTGTGGCTTCCATGACTATGGCTCTCCACAAGCCCCAAACTTATACCCTCCTAAGTTCACACTGAGTAATCAAATACATTGCTCATATGCTATGTTCTTTAAGCATGGTTAGTAATAGCATGTAGACAAATCTATAAACTGGAATGCTAGTCAAAGAAGCATTGTTATTGAGTTATTTCCATTGTGTCCAACTTTCCATGATCCCAGCTGGGGTTTTCTTGGCAAAGATACTGGAGTACTTTGCCATTTCTTCCTCCAGATCATTTTATAGATGAGGAACTGAGGAAAATAGGTTAAGTGACTTGCCCCGGGTCACACAACTAGTAAGTGTCTGAAGCTGGATTTGAACTCAGTTTCTCCTGACTCCATGGCCAGTGCCGTATTCACTGCACCACCTAGCTGCCCAAGGAAGCCTACAAATAGTAACTACAAAACATTACATGTCTGCATCTATGTCGTGAATTATTGTGGTATAAAAAGATGAAATATGTTAATATTATATAATACTATACATATTTTTGTGTGTCTCTGAGTTTCTGAACTTGTTCTGTGTCATCATCTGGTCTTTGTGTATCATTTGCAACCTCCACAAAGCTCCCCCAAAATTCCCATTAAATTTCTTATTCTGAGCCACAATATATTGAAACTGAGATGGGAAAGTCATGATGTGAAAGAGGTGACTATATCTCATTTGGTCCTCACAATACACTAGAATAACAAAATGCATGTCATTCAGAGTATTCCAAAAATCTTGAAACACAAGTCTAAGATTTTTGTAATACCCTAAATTCAGATAATGAGAAAGTACGATGTAAAACATACATTATGTATATACTCCATCATTGAATTCTTCTGGCCAAATGAGTAACTACTCCTTTTTTTCTTGATGCATCACAATCAAGTTTGGTCACAGATGGGACTTCAATTAACCTGACTCCAACATCCACAGACTCACTCATGAGCAGTACCAGGTTTGAAGATGACTCCTTCTGGCTCTCACAGTGTCCCTGTTCACTAGAGGCTTTCATAAATGAAATTTATGGAGATTGGAAAGAAGTTAACTCTAGGCTCAACCTTTCCCTATTGTCTAAACAGAACTTACCCTGGATCTGGCAAATAATTAGTTGAGTTTCCTTACTCCTTTGGTGGAATAGTTATTAGAATCATCACCCTCCTCTTGCATCTACTACCTCTTGCAACTGGTTCTCTGAGTCTGTTTAGCTGACTATTCATTTCAATTCTCCACCTACTTACCAGGAAGCTCAACTAATTCCCAATAGGTAATAAGTGCTTTCAATGCATTGTCCTTACAGGACCATGAACATTGAATACTCTATTATTTTGTAAATAAGTATGTTATTCTAGATTCTCAACTATTTGGTGTAGCAAACCTTTCCATTAGCCTATTATCAGTTGTGTTTACTACCCAATAAGATTTCTTTAGCATAATGCTATCACCTTCATAAAGAACTTGACAATGAACTTGGGCAATATGTAGATGCTTGTACTTAATATGAGTTTTCTGAATTGAATCTTGCTGTAGAAAGACTTACTCAACTTCTCTATCCTCTGTAACTTCATTTCACAAGTCAAAGGGCAAAGTCTATTATGGCTCCAACTCAAAAAATTGGACCAAGTCAGTGGCTTCATTTCTGGTAGCATTGTATGAATGCACTCTAAATGCCATGTTCAGACTTTCATGAGAGTTTTCTTCTGGCCTCAGGGTCTTTAACATATCATGTGCTTGCAATGCTCAATCTGAGTCTTCCTAAGGTTTTGGAGGTATGATTTAGACTTCTTGGTTCCATCCAAAGTCAACCATTCCTTAAATAGTTTGCTTTCAAAGTCTCTACTTTAGTCAGGGATGAGAAATCATGGTCAGGATCAAAAGTAGGCTTTTGTAGGGGAAGACAGAAGGAGAAGAGAAAAGCCACTGGATTAAGGTTAGATAAGGGGATTCTGGGCTTCCTGAACTTAAAAGTGATACATTTGTGAGTGATGGCAAAATCATCTCTGTGGCTGAGGTGGATTAGAGCAGTAGGTTATGGAAATTGAATAGGCTTAGGAACTGAATTTGCTTGAGGAAACTCATTGAGGAAGAAAGAGGAATAAACTATGCATCTATAGACAATAGCTAGGTAGGTAGGTGGTGCAGTGGACAGAGTACTGGGCTCAGAATTGAATCCAGCCTCAGACATGCAATATGACCTGGGCATGTTACTTATCCTGTTTGCCTCAGTTTCCTCACTTGTAAAATGAGATGGAGAAGGAAATAGCAAACCACTCCAATAGTTTTGCCAAGAAAACCCCAAATGGGTTCACACAACTGAAAAAATGACTGAATAATAACAAAAGACAAGAGCTACCAGGATTTCGATTGGGTGATAAACACGAACAGTTAAAATCCCCCCTCTGTCTTTCCCATTCCTCTATGAAGCTAGTACCTGCTATCTGTTGCTTATCTACATTTTCTCATGCATACAGCTTATCGGTGAATAGGCATTTGCATGTTGTCTCTCTCATTAAACTGTGAGCTTCTTGAGAGCCAGGACTGTTTTTTTGCCTTTCTTTGTATCCCTCGTGCTTGGCACAGTTACTAAATGTTTGTTGATTTGACTTCTTCACTAGCATATGCAGTAGATCTGGTGAATATCGCTCTTTTTGGTCTAAGAATGCCCAGGACTTCTAGATAGGCATCAGTATGCTTGGGTCTGCATAGATCAACACTGGTGCAATGTTTGAAACAACTTAATCAAGGCTTTAAAAAGCTTATTCTCATTTCTCATTCCAAAGACCACCAAATGATGACTTCAGAGGGTTTAGCCCTGACTGACCTTTCTTGTCTGCCTGCTTGTGGTTCTTCCCAATCATACATCTGTGAGTGAGATAATCACTGAGTCATTTAGCAATAACCATCTAATTCTTCACAGATTTGCAATAATAGCTGCCAAATCCTAGAAAAGTCCTTAATTTTTTAAAGGATCTTTCGATGTGGTCAGTGGATGAGTGGATGAGCCTATACCTTTTCTGCATCAACACTCACTCTTTGCTAAGCTACTTTGTGAGCTATATTCTGACAAAGGTTCTGCAGATCGGGCACTTATTAATTGAAAGCTTAAGATCAGCAGCTTAGACTGCTGGATGTAGGAGAGGGATGACATGGGTTCAAATCCAGCCTCAGACACTAACTACCTATGTGACACTGGGTGAGTTACTTAACTTCCCTCAACCTCAGTTTCCTCATCTGCAAAATGGTAATAATAATAACAACACCTACTTCCTAGAGTTGTTGTGAGGATAAATGAACACTTTGTAAACCTTAAAGTAGTATAATGCATATTACCAGCATCATTATCATCTTCCTCCAGCTAATCAAACACTTTCCTCAGTCCTATGTCTTTCTAAATTCAATCAAGTCATCCACATACACCAACACTTCTATTTATTTCATGCATCTCCTCACCTATTCCATAAAGCAACTAGGTGACATAGTAGATAGAACTCTGGACCCAAATTGAGGAGGACCTGAGTTCAAATTCACCTCTGATGCTTACTAGTTGTGTCACTCTGGGCAAATCAGTTTATCTCTTGTTTACTTCAGTTTCCTCAACTATAAAATGGGGAATAACAATATCCCACCTACTTCACAGTGCTATTGGGATCCAATAAGACAATATTTATACAGCACTTAGCATAGTGTTCAGCATGTAGAAGACACTATATAAATGTTATTATCTTTCATTTTACTATTATATTTATATCAATTTTATTATTTAACATTAATAATTAATATTATTAATAACATAATTATTACAAGCTATTGAGAAATGACCAATAGTATTACTTCTCTTGGAGATACTGGCAACCCTCAAAGTGATTAAAAATCCACCTGGGAAGAAGGAAGTCAGCTTCTCTTTGTCTTCCTCTACCATCAGTGTTATAAACTGTATAAATTCAATACCAAAAGCCCTTAGAGACCTAGCCAACAACCCAAGACTTCTTGAATACTTGGCATATTGTACTGGTCCATTTTAATTTTCTTTTTTCAAGTCTGATAGGCTCCACAGATTTAAATTCTCCCAGATTTCTTCTATATCAACATCATGAAATGTAGAGTCTATCGGACTCTGTGATTCCTTTGACAAGCAGTTTTCTTCTGGTAGTCTCTGAAATCTTCCATCACAGCTAAAGGAATCTTCTGATTTAACTCTTTTTTTCTTAGAATATATTATTAAATTTATTTATTTATTTTTAGTTTTCAACATTCTTTTCCACAAAATTTTGAGTTATAACTTTTTTCTCCCAGTCTTTCCCCTACACCCACCCCAAAATAGCAAGCCTACTGAATACCCCTTCCCCCAATCTGTTCTCTCTTATATCCTTCCCCACCAACCTCCCCCCAACTTTTTAGTAGAGCAAGATGGATTTCTATACCCCAGTGCCTATATACCTTATTTCCCAGTTGAATGTAGAAAACAATTTTTTCAAACATTTGTTTCTAAAACTTTGAGTTCCAGATTTTTTCCCTTCTTCTCTTCTCACCCACCCCTACTGGGAGGACATACAATTCAATACAGGCTGTAAATATGCAGTTACCTAAATCATTTCCATAATTGTTGTATTGTAAAAGACCTCCAACCTATCTTGTATATTTCCCACCATCCTATTCCACCCCCCACTTATTCTATTTTCTCCTTTGACCCTATCCCTTTTCAAAAATGTTTGCTTCTAACTACCCTCTCCTCCAAACTGCTCTCCTTTCTATCATTCCATCTGTAATCCCCTATACCCTTATTTGCCTGTATGGTAAGATACTCAATTGAGTGTGTGTATTATTCCCTCCTTAACACAAATTCAATGAGAATAAGGTTGATCTGTTCCCTTTCACCTTCCTGCTCTTCCCTTCCATTGTAGCAGTTTTCTCTTGCCTCTTTAATATGAGATAATATACCCTAATCTATCTCTCCCTTTATCCTTCTCCCAATAAATTCTTCTCTACCCTCTTAAATTTTATTTTTTAGATATCATCCCTTCATATTCAACTCATTCTGTGCCCTGTATCTGTGTATCAGTGAACATACATATGCCCACACTTACATATGTACACACATACACCCTCCTATACATGTACATGTGTCTATACATATACATATTCCCTTCAACTATCCTCATGCTGAGAAGTCTCATGAGTTACAATTATCATTTTTCCATGTAAATAGTTCAACTTTAATAAGTTTCTTAATTATTTCTTTTTCCTGTTTACATTCTCATGCTTCTCTTGCTTCTTGTATTTGAAAGTCAAATTTTCTGTTCAGCTCTGGTTTTTTCATCAAAAATGCTTGAAAATCCTCTGTTTCATTGAATGACCATATTTTCTTCTGAAGCATTATACTCAGTTTTGCTGTGTAGGTGATTTTTGGTTTTAGTACTAATTCCTTTGACCTGCGGAATATCATATTCCAAGCCCTTTGATCCTTTAGTATAGAAGCTGCTAGATCTTGTGTTATTTTGATTGTGTTTCCACATTGATTGTTTCTTCTTGACTGCTTGCAGTATTTTCTCCTTGACCTGGGAACTCTGGAATTTTGCTATCATATTCCTAGGAGTTTTCTTTTGGGGATTTTTGTCAAGAAGCAATCGGCAAATTCTTTTGATTTCTATTTTGCCCTCTGGTTCTAGAATATCAGGGCAATTTTGTTTGATAATTTCTTGAAAGCAGGATAATTTCTGGGGTAGGAGCTGGACTGTGCTCTTTTGTCCACCCCTGTTCAAAAGAGTTCCACACTGACCTTTTACTTAGTGTTTATGGGTTGAGAAGTCTGGAAGCTACCACAGCTGCTAGTTATTCATTCTCCTGAAGTCTGCTCTGGCCACTGCTAGTCAGGGCTGTCCTAGGGCTGGAACCACTCGGCTTCTGCAGGACTTCACTCAGTTCCCAGTGTGCTGCAATAAACCTTTCCTGTTGGCCTGCCAGGCCGTCTTCAGAAGAAGATTTGTTTCTCCCTGTCACTTTGTGGGTTCTGTAGCTTTAGAATTTGTTTGGAGTCATTTTTTTTACAGATATTGGAATTTTTTGCAGCCAAAAAGCATGCCAAGTTTATGCTTCTACTCTGCCATCTTGGCTCCACCTCTGATTTAACTCTTGAAAAGGTCAGGAGTCTAGGGAGGTGGGTTCTGTGACTTGCTCTTCAGGCATATTCCATATCCCATGCCTACAATGAGAATATACTTGATTCCCACCAAGCGTCTCCCTTAAACAATCTTTCCATTTGTCAGGCAGGCCCTAGAGAGTCTTTGAAGGCAAACTTCTCTGGATCTATCCTTGAATTGGAGAATCAGTGTTTTTGTTACTTGATCTGCTATCTCTTTCTTCTATCTTCATATATATATTACTTTTTTGGAGGGACAATTGGGGTTGTGACTTGCCCAAGGTCACATGGCTAGTAAGTGTTAAGTATCTGAGGTCAGATTTGAACTCAGGTCCTCCTGACTCCCGGGCCAGTGCTCTGTTCACTGTGCCACCTAGGCTGCCCTTTCATCTATCTTCTGACAGGACTGCACAGGCTACATAAATAGCCAAGACATTCACATACTGAGTCGCAGTTTGTTGCTTGTAGTATGTTGCTAGTACCTGGAATAGGCCAGAGTTAGTTCCAATCAATGCAGATTGTCCAGAATTAGAGACAATATTGTCAGAGTGTCTACATTCTTAATGACACCATTGAACATCTCTTCCTGCTTTTGACTTCAGTTGAAGTCATTATTTATAGGTATTTCTCCCACAAAAAAAAGATGATTGAATTATGATCTTCTAGTTCCAACTTCTGAGGGATTTTTCCATAGTGTTTTTCAAAAAGCAGCAATCATAGAACCAAAAAAACTAGGTTTTTCCTAGCTCCCTGGGTTCATGGGGAAGGGAGGTAGAGGGGAGGGGGCAGTTTATATCCTATTTTTTAAATGGAATGGCCTGTTTGTTCATTTCTAGAGTCTTAGCTAGAATGCCTTCTACTTCTAGCAGGAGAATCTTTGTGCCAGACACAGAGTGGGGGTCCTCCCAGTTAGCCAATGACCTCTCAGTTAATCTGTCATTTGTAATATGCTTACTCTTCTAAGGGTCTCTGTGGAAAACCCCAGTCTAAATTATGATTAGCATTCTGTTCACACCTTCTGATATGAATTTATACCTGGTCGTCATACATATAAAACTACTCATCCAATAACTGCCAATAATTCTAAAATTTCAGGGTCCCCAACTTCTTAGCTGCTTTCTATTCTCCCATATTGATGAGTGGGTGCATAGTAGAGAGACAAAGCTAAGGGCAGGGGACCAAGTCACTGTCTCTTCTACCAGCCTAGCCAAATTCTTGGTTTTTCATATGTGGGCAATTACCTTGAAGTTACCCTTACACTGGTAAGGAAGGAGAAAGAAATTTGAGTGTAACTGTCAAAGTGCTAAGGAGAGAGCATACCACAGGAAACTTTCTAAAGAAAGTTCAGTTTGATGTAAAAGGCCAGGTGATATTTACCACCTTCATGACTAACTCATTGGGCCTCAGTTTGTAAAATATGTAAAATAATACAGTTTGAATAGATGACCTTTACATGAGGTGAGAAAGAGTTTTGTAGATCTGGAGAGGCCTTGCAGTAATTTTGCCACAAAGTGTACAATCAAAAATGCCAAAACACTGAGGCTCTCATCTTTAGAAAATACAGAAAGCAAGAAGAATTCTGCAGTGACCTTCATTAAACATAAGACATTTGTCTTTCAGCTAGAGTGAAGTAATTCTTATTCATGCTCAAAGTTTGGACCGGCTTCTCTCCTAGACATAGAGATAAAGGGGCTCATCATTCTTCTCTTTAGGTTAACAGGATTATATATAATTTCTTTGAAAAGAATTGTTCATCAATAAAGGCAACAGAAAAAATGGAAGAATCCTAATGTGCATCAGAAATTTGGGAGTCATATAACAGAATCAAAAGTGAAAAGAGGAATCTATTGAACCCTTTGAGTTAAGTAAGAGGAGGAAGCTGGAAGAGGAAGTAATCATTTGTGTTCCAAAGAATAATGGTGTGGATTCATGGGTACTGCCAGTCAGAAAGAAGAAATGACCAGTAGTCATTGGTAACATCTTGATGAAGGGTACTGAGGAAACTATTTCTCAATCTCACTTCCTTACCAAGGCATGAGTCCAAATCATGACAGAGAACTGCTTAAAACTTTTCAAACTGATTGACTATTGCTCAATTCTGTTAATTCTCATGAGCACAAATCACATTGCTAAAGGAATCTACAAGAAATTGCAAAGGATATTGAACCATTGGGCTAAAAACTAAATATCTTAGGGATACAGGTGGTGGTTTCATCCCTCCTACTGATCAAAGGCAAGAGTTTCAGAAGAGAAAGGCAGATGTGAGAAAAGGTTAAGATATCTGAGAACAGAGCTTAGATTTCTGGATCACTGCCTAAAATGTTAGGAATGGAAGACTCCTAGTTTAATGAGAGCTGGTAAAAATAGATTTGCCTTGAGCCTTGCAAACCTAGTCAAAAGGAGCTTTAATCAGAAAAGAAAAGAAAAGGATAAAACTGCATTGTATATTCACCAAGATAGAAATCATAGAGAATAATAACTATTTATGAAGAATAGCAATAGAGATGACCAGAAATTCACTAAAAAAACAAATTCAAAAAAGGACCCAATGATAAAACCCAGGTTTTGCCTAAACACAAGTGCTTAAAGTATGAGTATATAGCCAGATGAGCCTGAAATCTCAGCACAAGGAGATAGATGTGACATTATAATGGTTACTAAGATTTGGTGAAATCTGGCAATATATATTGAATTCAAAAGGAATGGGATTGGTGAAGAGAGAGAGAAATGAATGTAATAACACTGTGTATCTAGAAGATGTACCAGGGTGAGGAAATCCATTAACCAGAGGAAAAGGACAGAGAATATCCAGAGGAGGCCAACCAGGTTGGTGGAGGGCCTTGAGATTGTGTCATATTAAAACCCATTGAAAAAAACAAGGATGGGGGTGGCTAGGTGGTGCAGTGAATAGAGCCCTGGAGTCAGGAGAACCTGAGTTCAAATCCAGCCTCAGACACTTAACACAAAAAACTAGCCGTGTGACCTTGGGAAAGTCACTCTTTATTACAGATAATGAGAAATCTTTGAATGTAACTTAACCCCAACTGCCCTCCAAAAAGCAAATAAAGAAACAAAACAAGGATGTTTAATATGAAGAGGAAAAAGTTTAGGGATGAAATGTTGGAGCAGAATAACTGTCCTTTGTGAAAAGGATTAGTCCACTCTGCTTGGTGTCAGAGGGAAAATTAGGAGCAAAGATGAAAGTTACTAAGAGACAAAGAGACCAGAGTTATCCAAAAATGGAGTAGGCTTCTTCACGATGGGTTCATTGCCACTGGAGGTCTACCAGCAGAGACTGAGTAATCACTTGTTAAAGGCTGCAAGTTATAGAGGGAATACTTTATTCAGGCATATTTGGGATTGCATGTTCATTGAAGGGTCATTCAATACTGAGATCCTGTGGTTCTGTGAGTCAGAGGGTCATCATAAAATCTCAGGTCCCTTCCATCATGTGGAAAGATGGCATCATGGAAAAAGCACTTGGGGCATGAAGAGCAACTAGATGGTGCAGTAGATAGAGAACCAGGCCTGGAGTCAGGAAGATCTGAGTTCCAATGCAGATGCAGACACTTATTATCTATGTGACCCTGGACAAGTAACTTAACATCTTTCTCCATTTCATCAACTGTTAACTAGATATAGTAACAGCACCTACCTCCTAGGGTTGTTGTGAGGGTAAAATGAGATAACATTTATAAAACTTGCAGCAGAACACCTGGCATATGGTAGATACCTCCTTCTTTACTTCCTTCTTCTTTCATTAACTTTGGATAGTCACTTTAGCATAGGTTTTGAGCCTCTCAGTTGGTATAGAAGGGCATGGATGATCTCTATGATCCCCTCCAGATCTGACTATTTTTATTCTATAATTCTAAATTATTAAGAAGCTGATAAATATACTTTTGAACTGACTAATTATGGATATCCTAAAAGTAAGAGGAGGGGCGGCTAGGTAGCACAATGAATAGAACACCAGTCTGGAGACAGGAGGACCTGAGTTCAAATCCAGCTTCAGATACTTGACACTTAACTAGCTCTATGACCTGGGCAAGTCATTTAACCCTGATTAACTAAGAAAAATAAATAAATAAAAAGTAAAGTAAGATGTACAACTGTCCTGAACAAAAGCAAAAATCATCAAAAATCTTTTTTGACCTTATTTTCTTGCATATGCAACTACAAATTTATTATGTACAACTTGCTTTTACTTTTAAATACATAAGAAAGTTATATATATAGCTTTCTTTTTTCCCTCCCTCCCTTCCCCACCCTAGAGAGAGTTATCATTAAATGCACATACGTGTATGTAAAATTTTGATCTTATTTGATACAATTCCTAGTTTTATATACAAATATATATGCATATATACACATATACATATGTGTGCAAATGTATGTATGTATGCATATATTTATGTTTGATACATATGCATATGTGTTTTATATATATATATATATATATATGCCTGTGTATGCATATGAAACATGGCATATATACACATATATTTCTTTAAAATACTGCATCAAGCTTCTTGTCTTGTTCTCTGAATTCCCTTGCTGCATTTCCAGAGAAAAGATAAAATTCAGTCATGCACATCGACCTAAATGAGTGCAAAATCCCTAGCTCACCACTTAGTTACTAGAGAAGAATTGTTTTCACTGTTATCTCTGTACAAGATGTTAATCTCTGACAGATTGGAATTAAAAGTAGCTCAAAGCTACAATAACCCTGGCTCTTCCCTGGGTATTAAGATCTGTGAATATTAACACCGCAGAGCTGGGTAAGAAGAGTAGAGAAGAAGAGCTCACGGGCATCCTCATGGGTGTTGCCATTTGTAGCCTAGAAGATATTGTTTCCAAGATGCTGAAGAACTGAAAGCCTGTCAGGTCAGCTCTGATTCTGAATGCTCTTTATTATAGATAATGAGAAATCTTTGAATGTAACTTGCATTTCAAAATTTAAAAACCCTCTATCAACCTTCCTTCAATTGCCTTGAGCTATGAACACTGGGCAAAAGGAGGAAGGAGGGATTTCTCTTTACTAGAAAATACCAAAGCTTAGTCATCACCCAGAAATCTAAGCAAATGATATGTTGCCCTGATAGAGAATTCCCATATAAAGCACACATTGGTAATCAAATTTCTAGAAACTAGAATGCAAACACATTGCATATTGCCTTGAGCAACATCACTTTGAAATGACATCATTATTTCTGGATTCTGCCATAATGTCACAAAATGAATGTGTTTGTATATTATAGATAGAGTGCTGGATTTGCAATCAGGAAACCCTGGGTTCAAATCCCTTCTTACTGATACTTACCAATTGTGTCATCCTGGGCAAGTCACTTAACCTTGCTGAAACTATTTCCTCATCTGTAAAATGGATACAATAATACTTTTAGTACCTGTAGCATAAGATGTGCCATGTTGTAGTGGACAGAAGATTAATTTCAGAATCAGAAGACCTAGAATTAAATCTAACTTCTGACACGCAGTGGCTCTATGACAATGGACAAATCACTTAACTGCTTGGTGCCTCAGAAAACTCTCTAATACTATATGTTGAAAGAGAGTAACTGATTCACATTAATGAAAAGAATTAGCTCACCATGAGCTCCTTATACCAGCAGCGTCAAATTCAAATATAAATGGGGCCACTAATCGACATATGGGATAGATAGATAGATGGTGCAGTGGATAGAGCTCCGGGCTTGGAATCAGGAAGACTTATCTTCCTGTGTTCAAATCTAGTCTGAATATTAGCGGTATGACCCTGGGCGAGTCACTTAATCTTGGTTGTCTTGGTTTTCTCATCTGTAAAATGAGCTGGAAAAGGCAATGGCAAACCACTCCAGTACTTTTGCTAAGAAAATCCCAAAAGGGTCACAAAAAGTTGATCAATTGAAATGACAGAACAAAAACAAAGACAAAATCCATCTATAAGGTCCCCTACAGACTTTAATTACACATTTGGATCAAATAAAACAAAAGCAAAAAAAATCCTTCCATACCAGGTTCTGAAGAAGCCATTCTTAACTTGACGCCCTCCTACCTTTCCCATTTTCTTACACCGTCCTGCCCATCTATTTACTCTTTGATCCAGTGACACTGGGCTTCTTGTTATTCCTGGCCTAAGACACTCCAACTCTGAGGGTTTTCACTGGCTGTCCTACAGCCGCAGAAATCTCTCCCTCCACCTTCCTGCTTCCTCTCTTCCCTGGCTTCAAGTCCCTGCTGAAATCCCAAATTCTAGAAGATGCCTCTCCTAATCCCCCGTACAATTAGTGCCTTTTCTCTGTTGATTCTCTCCAATTTATCTTGTATATTTAATATTGTTACATAATTGTTTTCATGTGGACTCCCCCATTAGACTATGAACTACTTCAGAGCAGAGGGGTTTTTTTTTTTGCCTTTTTTTTATCCCCAGCACTGAGCACAGTGCCAGGCACATTGTAAGCACATAATAAATGTTTATTGACTGATTGCCCGACTCAAACAAGATAATGTGCGTAAAGTTATTTGCAAACTTTGAAGGGCAGTGATTGCAATCATTATTATTAAAGCCCCACCATATAGGAAGCTGATGAAATATTTAAAAGAAACTATGTATAATAAATGCATATGTGTGCCATCCATCACATACGTAAACAAGTATGTATATATATAAATACAATGTAGGCATACATACACATATACATTTGCATTATTTATGCGTGTGTGTGTTTGTGTATTTTTTAAAGCCCTAGTCTTCAGCCCTAAAGATTAGGATCTAATCCCTTGAACATCAGCCATTGCCACATTCAGAGAATAATACTTATGGTGTT
The DNA here is from genome assembly GCA_028646575.1 of Pseudocheirus occidentalis. NCBI lineage: Eukaryota > Metazoa > Chordata > Mammalia > Diprotodontia > Pseudocheiridae > Pseudocheirus > Pseudocheirus occidentalis. The sequence continues at coordinate 198,611,749 of CM053598.1, forward strand.
AAAGTCAATACATACAACATACATTTCTTAAGGGACTACTGTATGAAGAATACAGCGCTAGGCACTGGGGAAGATGCAAAGTTTATTCAAGACATAATCTCTGCCTTCGTGGAATGTGTAGCCTAGTAAACAGAAAGGCAGATTGATTTCAGAATCAGAAGAAAGTAAACAGAAGTAAATAACTAAAATGCCAAAGTAGTTTGTAAGTCCAGGGGGCCAGAAGGTGGGATTTCATGAAAGAGGCGGCATTTAAAGGATGAATAGAAATTTGACAAGTAAAGAATGAAGTAACAGTGTGAACAAAGGTACAAGAAAGCACACAACTTGTCTGGAGGATAGTAAATACTGCAGTTTGTGCAGAGCATATCATGGAGAGAGAAGAGTGGCTGCTCATCCTTCGTTCTTGAAGAGGACCAAAGACTTCAATAGCATGATGTCTTGACTTACACATGAGTTGTATTTGAGTGAAACAGAGCTATGCAAAATCATCAGCCTCACTCTCTCCTCCAGAATCACCTGAGCCCAGTGGCAAGACAAATGTCGAGATGACTGACAGCCCCAGAGACAAGACTAGTAAAAGAATGGCAGGATACTTTCAGATTATGGAGACCCTTGACCACCATGTAAAGGAGCTTGCATATTACTTGGTGTGGATATAGGGTATTAAAATCCCATTAACAGTAGGAAAAAACTGAATAACTAATAATTTTTGAAGGGAGGGCAAAGCAAGATTTAAGTGCAAGGAAGATCTGAGGCAATATTATAAAGGATAAACTGAAGACAGCATAGAGCAGAGGGGAAAAGTTTGCTAAAAGGGTTTTATAATAACCAAAAGGTGATAAGGACCTGCACTGGAACTTAGGCAACAGAAAACAATGAAGAGTAAAATGTAGCAACTCATTGAATATAAGGAGTGAATGACAAAAAAGACGCAAAGATAACTCTGAGACTTCAAGCATGCGATAGCAGAACCTGCAAAAATCCTTATTTATTTTAAATATTATTATATTCTAATAATCATTTATTTTTTATTCCTCCATCAAAATCCTACTCTGATGCCTCATTGCAGAATTGAAATCACTGTGGCTTCTTCACAGAACCACAGAAAAGAATCACAGGATTTGTTAAGCTAGAACAGGCAAAAAAGTCTAACTCTTACCCATACTGAATCTCCATTATTACCTACACAATAATAATGATCCATCCTCTGCTTGAATCCTCCAAGGAAGGGGAAACCTCTCTCCTCTTGAGACAGCTCATTCTACTTGTTCGTGGCCTTAAATGTTAGAAAGAAATTCGAGATGCTGAGAATAAACTTCCTTTTTTCAATTTCTCCCTGTTGTACCTGATTATGTGTCGGGTTAAACAGAATAAATCTAATTTCTCCTCAGTATCACATCACATGAAATACTAGAAAGGCAAATATCAAGAACCCTCTGAGTCTTCTCTTTTCCAGCCTGAAGATTTCCAGGTCTTTCAACTGATGATATATGACATGAACTCAAGAACCTTCATCATCTGGGTTATGCTAGCTATTATCTAGCTTATCAGTGCCCTTCTTCTTCTGGATATCCTGTATTCACTCTCATAGTCTCTCTGAAGAACTTTGAAATAGATTGTGAGACATGAGAAACACTGGTACAGGACCATCCAGCACGGCCTGCCTGCACCATGGAAGGCACTCTGCTTTATGAGCAAAGTAGAAATGCAGTAGCTCAAAAGAAACATAAGACGTGCAAATGTAGAGACATCTTCACTATATACGTTCCTATGGATTACTTGTTACCGACCTCTGGGAGAGCCCTCTGATCTCATGTTGGGCTGATCAACCACAGTTGGGAACATTGTGCTTTGACCCCAACAAAGTGATATCATTTTGGTCCACTTGAAGAATGAAGGACAACAAACAACCAACTTAAAGTCTTTCTTAGATTGTGGTACTCAGTACTAAACATAGTACTTCAGATAAAGACTGATAAGACACAGGGCTGGGCTGAAGCCAGCTTGGAACAACACATAAATTCAAGTGTTAGATTTTTAGTAAGAGCATTTATACCTCAGAAATCCTCAAATGCTACAAAGCAGGACTTGATTTATTATTTTGTTGATTGTATAGACTTAAGAAAACGATAGAGAAAATGTTACTAGTGTAAATTAAATTGAAAAGTATATCTTATGTACATTTTCCCCAGGGTCAAATACAGAGAAACTATCCTTCTTTATTCCTGGGATCTTTTCCCCTTTTTTTGGTGGATGTAAGGCAAGGCAATTGGAGTTAAGTGGCTTGCCCAAAGTCATGCAGTTAGTAAGTGTGTCAAGTGTCTGAGTCCAGATTTGAACTCAGGTCCTCCTGATTCCAGGACAGGTGCTCTATTCACTGCACGACCTAGCTGCCCCATCTTTTCCTTTTTTAAATGTAGCTCCAAATCAACTTATTTGCTACGGTGGCCACATCAGAGTTCTGTGACTAACATTAATTAGTCAACAAGCATTTAATATGTTTATCATGTTTGCATATTGAGCTTAATCTACAAAAACCTCCAGATTTGTTTTCAAACAGGAGGTTATCTAATCATGACTCTCATTTTATATTTAGGAAGTTGACTTTTTGTTTCTTAGTGTAGTAGTCGCCTCTACTAAGTTTCGTCTTATCAAATTCAGCAAAGTACTTACGCTAACCATCCTTCACAGCTTTGTGTCATCTGTCAATTTGATGAGCATGCCATCTAGGTCTTTATCGAAGTCAACTCAACCTAAGTAGAGACCACCTGCCATGTTGACATTGAACCATGTAGCAGAGAGGGTTTCTACTTAAAAATTTATCTACAAAAAGACATAAACAGCTAGGTAGCCCAGTGAATACAGCATCAGCCCTGGAGTCTGAAGTGCCTGAGTTCAATCTGACCTCAGACACTTACTAGTTGTGTGACCCTGGGTGAGTCACATAACCCTGTTTGCCTCAGTTCCTCATCTGCAAAATGAGCTGGAGAAGGAAATGGTAAATCACTCCAGTATCTCTGCCAAGAAAACCCCAAATGGGGTCCTTGAGAGTCAGACATGACTGAAATGACTCAACAAGAACAAGAACATGAAAACAAGTTAAACAGAAAGTCTCTCTGATTTTAGACTTGGACTAGAACCTAGTATTGTTTTCCTATAGAGCTAAACAGCACCATTAAAAAATTTTCATTTAATACCATAGTTTCGTGGAATCAATTCATGACACAAAGTTGAATGTGCTGGCATAATAAAATATACTTACTACTCTTAGTAAGCCAGGCAACTTGCTAAGAGTAAAAATTATAGTTCAGTTGCCTATCTGCAATTCTAAAGGGAACTTTTCCCTATGATGATAAGAATCATGGGTCTAGACCAAAAAAATATTTCTAAAACTATATTGAGTATGACATGACAATATCCAATCACCCATAAATCTCTGATTCTTGTAGCACTCAGGGTCATCATTGTGAACCTTAGTTGCTATTAAACTAGTGAAGCACAGAAAAGTTGGTTAATAGAGAATTTGGGTTGACAGAATGCTGGATAATAAAGAATTTATCATACCTTTATCCTTAGCCCTCACTATAACACAGGCCATTATAGCAGAGTATACAGAACTATGAGAGGCAGGATGACGCAGTAAGATGGAAGGCCAAATTTGAAGTCAAGAAGACCTGAGATTAACTGCTGTCTCAGAAATGTACACAGTGTGATCACCATGGGCAAATCACAGAATGTCTCAGTGTCCCAAGAAACTCTCAGATGAAGAGAGGAATTCCTAATCTGCATTAATGGAGGGGGTTTCCAGACCAGGGCTCTCCCTGTATAGATGAAGTCACACATTCAAGCCAAAATGTGGTGTCCCAAGGGTCTGTCCTGACATCATAAGGGAGGAATTTGTTAGGTAGGGTTTGTGGCATGAACCCCAAGAATGCTAACGTTGCAAGATTCCAACATATCCCCATTTTACAGATAGGAACAATAAATCAGAGAGAAAAGGAATCACTTTCTTTGCCTGTTATAGCATTGTTAAAGTAAATCCTAATATCAATTAATCAGCAAGTATTTCATAAGTGCTTACTATATGTCAGGCACTGTTGAGGCATTATTTGGGGGGATATAAAAATTATAAGCGATATAAAGAAAGGCAGAAACATAGAACCTGACCTCTAGGAGCTCAGATCATAATGGGGAAGACAGTAGGCACACGATGATGTACAGATAAGAAATATAGAATAAAGGGAAAGCCGTCTCGGGGGGCGTGGGGCACACATTAACAGAAAAGGGCCTGGTGAAGAAAGGCTTCCTGCAGAACGGGAGTCTTGAAGGAATCCAGGGAAACCAAGAGGTAAAATTCAGGAGAGAAAGCATTCCAAATATCTGGGGAAACAAAGGCAAAAGTGGCATGTGCAAGAAACCACAAATAGACCACAAACTGTATGGAGGTTAATAGAGTGTAAGACAGCTAGAAAGGTAGGGAGAAGCTAGTTCTGAAGGGCTAGAACTATCAGAGGATTTTACATTTCATTCTGGATATAACAGGGACATTAGGAATTCTGGAAGCAAAGTTGGCACAGTAGATAGAGTGCCAGACCTGGAGTCAGGAAGACTCATCTTTCTGAGTTCGAATCTGACCCCGAGCTCTTACTAGCTGTGAGACCCTGGGAAAGTCACTTAACCCTGTCTGCCTCAGTTTCCTCATCTGTCAAATGAGCTGGAGAAGGAAATGGCAAACCATTCCAGTATCTTTGCAGAGAAAATCCCAAATGAGGTCACAAAGAGAGAGAGTATTGTGGTATAATCAGATCTATGTTTTAGGAAAATGTCATAGAAGGCTGGCTAAAGGAAAGATTGAAATAGGAGAGACTTGGTAAGGAAGTGAAACCAGTTAGGAGGCTATTGTAATTAGTTCTAGCAAGAGGCAATGAGGGCCTGCACTAAGGTGGAAGTTCTGTGAGTGGGGGGTTGTGTGAGAGGTGTTGTGAAGTTAGAAACAACAAAATTTAACAATATATTGTATATGTGTGGTGAGATTGAAAAAGGAGTTGAGGATGAGGTCAAGGGTACAAGTTTGGGGGACTGAGTAGATGGTGGTTCCTTGGACAGTTACAGGAAAGGTGGGAAGAGAGGAGGGTTTAGGAAGAAAGACAATGACACATACTGAATTTGAGATGCTCTGGGCATATCCAGTTGGAGATGGCCAAAATGCCTTTGATAACATGGAGCTCCTGGAAGAAAGTAGGGTTGGATACATAGATGTGGCTACATAGACCCTGTATAACATTCCCTTTTGCAATCTTATTTCGAGAGTATCTTTATTTCCCTTTTCTTATCCATTAGCTCACTCCAAATTTTCCAGCCTTTGTTTTAACAAAATGACAGAAACAGAAGGGTTTGAAATAAAGCAAAATCATAACTAGAGAAGGCTGACTGGGACATTGCCCCATGGTACCAAATTTAGAAGGCCTTTTGGTGGCATAAAAACAGTAGATCTTACCACCCAACTAGGGAGAATAATTAATTAAAATATGACTCCACTAGGGATTGATGGACTGATGAGAATTCTTCCCCTGATCTGTGTTCTCCCTTCTCCTTTGGTCAATGTCCACAATAGTGACCCTTTGCTGACAATATCCCAGGGTTCCACATCAGGTGACATCCTGCATCCTGACAACGTTATACTAGCACTCTGAGACCTGATTTGTAAATTCCTGCAGTGAGCACAAAAATTCCTAGTTACACATCATCCCTTAAGAAATCTACAACCTGAGTAGGGACGGAGCCAAGATGGCGGCATAGAAGCAACAAAGCACCGCAGCTCCCACACAAACAAACTAAACAACTCATAAAATGGGACGCTAAACAGATCTTCAAGCTCCAAAACTCTCCAAAAGACAGAAAGCACATCTGCTGCTACAGCCAGCGCAGCAGGCGGGGCTCTTCCCAGCAGTCTGGGACCCATGGCCGAAACCCGGGTGGGTCAAGCCCTGGGGCATCGGGCGGGGAACCGCGTCTATAGGAGAGCAGATCTGCTGCACTGGAGGCACAGCTACCACATTTATCAGGCCAGAAGACAAAAGGCTAAGAGAAAGGTCAGTGGATTTTGCTAACTGGGGAGGAGAAGAGCAAGAGCGGGTCCGGCCAAACTGCTCCCAGGGCAAGGAGGCAGCGGGAGGCGGCTGTATAGCAGCAGGAATGGCTGACAGCCGCAGCGGCCCCCACTGGGCTGTTTCAGAGCCCTCGGTCTGCAGATGGCAGGGGGGCTGATGCAATCCATTGGGGCCAAGGGCTCTTGCGTTGAGTTGCCTGGATGTGGATCGTGCTCTTGAGTGGTGGTCCTGGGGTGTGCTTTCAGTGAGCCAAGGCTGGGAGGTGGGGCTGCAGCACCCCACTAAGAGCTCCAGCTGCTGTAAGGACCCCAGCAATTTGGGACAGAGCTTTCCCCATCCAGGAAGCAGAGTTCCACAGAGCTAAAAAACCAAGCAATTAATAGACTGGCCAACATGAGAAAAAGGAAGCAAGCTAGGAAAAACAGTAAAACTCTAGAATCCTTATTTATGGACAAAAAAGAACAAAGCATGGAGCGGGAGGAAGACAGCTCAGTCAAAACTCC
>CM053598.1:198618861-198636717 GCA_028646575.1 Pseudocheirus occidentalis
TTTTTTTTTTTAGCTTTGTGGAACTCTGCTTCCAGGGGGGAAAGCTCTGTTCCAAATCACTGGGGTTTTCCCATCTGCTGGAGCTATTAGGGGGGTGTTGCAGCCCCCACCAGCTTTGACTTTCTGAGAGCGCATCGCAGGACCACCACCCAAGACCACGATCTCGATCCAGGCTGCTCACTTGGCCCTGATCAATTGACTTAGCTCCTCTGTGGTGTCCGCAGGCCAGGGGCTCTGAAGCAGCCCAGTGGGGGCAGCTGCCAGTTACAACAGTTCCTGACCTTCCCCCACTGCTTCCTTGCCCTGGTGGCAGATTGGCCAAACTGCTTTTCCTCCCCCAAATTTAGCTTGAAAGTTCCACTTTCACTGACTTCTTTAATCCTGGTTTCCTAGATGTGAACATTGGTCCAGGTGCTGTAGATCTTCTCTGAAGTAGACTCATGCTAGGGCTTGGGAGGCTCAGCTGCTCGCATGTACCCTGGGACCTGGCTGTGGTTTTGGTTTTGGGCTGGGCTGGCCTTGGTTCCCGGCCCGCCGCAATGAGGCCCTGCTGCCAAGCTACCTTCAGTGAGAGATGTGTTCTGTGTATTTTTGTGAGTTTGAGAGCCCTAGAATTTGTTTAGAGTCATATTTTATGGGTATTCAGGGTGGCTCTGTGGGAGGTGCAGAACTTTGTTGCTTCTACGCTGCCATCTTGGCTCCACCCCGCCCCGCTTCAAAAGCTCTTGAAAGATATTGTTCAGACTCATTTTTCATCATGATTTTCTTGTAGACCAATGATTCTCAGATTGTCTCTCCTGGATCTGTTTTCCAGGTCAGTTATTTTTCCATTGAGATATTTTACCTCTGTTTCTAATTTTTTAGTCTTGATGTTTTTTTGACTGATTCTTGGTTCCTCATAGTGTCATTCCCTTATTTTGGTTGATTCTAGTTTTTAGTGAAGTATTTTCCTCAGTTTTTGAAGCTCCTTTTCCATATACTCAGATTTCATTTTTACGTCTTACATTTTACTTTTTAAGGAGCTATTCTCTTCATTGTAATGTTTTTCTAATTTTCCAATTTTGTTTTTGTAAGAGGTGTTGGTTTTTTCTTCTACCTCTCTAAGCCAGATTTCAAAGTTCTTTTTGAGCTCATCTAGGAATGCTTTCTGTGCCTGAGACTAGGTCATAGTCCCTGTTAAGGCTTCAGCTGGGGGTGTGGAGTCAATACTCTCTCCTTCTGAGTTTGATTCCTCCCTCTCACCATAATAGGATTCCAGAGTCTTTGTCTTTGTAGCCTGCTTTCTTCCCATTTTGAGGAAGCACTTTAGCCACACCCTTCCTCTGGGTTTCCTAAGCTTTTACTGCTCTAAATTTTCTTCTGGGGCAATAATTACTGTATTTTTGGGTCAGAGGGGGATATTGAAGCAGCTGGGGTTCACTTTGCCATCTTGGTCCCTGAAAGTTCAAATAGAGATTTTTTTTAATTTCCAGGCTGTGGATGGGTAGTACTGGGAGTAGTTGCTGCCCCTGCCACCGGCCCTGCCTTTGTCTCTTACCCAGCTCCTTTGGATCCCCGCTCTGTGGTGATAGGCCTGGGAATGGCCCTTGTGGTTGGTGGATCAGCAGGCCTTGCGCGGGGCCCTTTTGGCGTGAACTGGCTGTGTCAGCAGGGCCTGTCTCTGTGGAGTCGGGCCATATCTTGTAGTCATTTTATAGATTCATAACTGTATATGTAATCTATAAATGTATAAAAGTGTTAGACTTGCTTTCTCCCCATTAAAGTTACTTAAGAAAGTTTCACTCTCTATATTTTCATCCTTAGCATCTGTAAGAGTGGCAGGCACATACTAGGCATTTGATAAATGCATGTTAATTTATTGGATTCATCAAGAAATTGGCAGGAACAAAGACTTCTAGTGAGACAGAAGGAAAAATAGGTAAAGATTTTGCTAATAGAAGATTAAGAAATATATATTCTTGAAAGGGCTTAACATATCAATGAGATTATACTGGATGGTGACCACACAATCATATAATTAATTCTTCTGGACTTGCCAGAAGGTAAGAGAGGAGAAAAGGAAGTCAAAGGGATCATCAGGAGCTTCCTAGCTGATCAACAATGCTAACTAGTATTACCCTTCTCATTAGTTTTTCCAGGTAAGTAGAATATATAGTAGGATGAAGGGGAGATTCTAGAATCACATTCAGGACAATGAGATGTTTATGTTATGAGGGACACTTGGAAACTGAGACTGAGATCAGCAGTGTAGGAGCAATTTCATGTCTCCTGTGTCTTGGTCCTTCTAGGAATATTAAGTAGAATGGAAGGATGGGAGAGGGGACACAGATGCATTTACCTACACTACTTAAATTTCTTCCCCCTACCTTAACTGAGTATGTGTAGTTGAATTTGTATAAGTTAGGGGTTCTTAACCATTTTTTGTGGCATGGGAGGATTTAGGGGCAAAGATAATAGTTTTGTTTTAGAGCTGTTGAGTTTGAGATATTTTCAGGACATTCAATTGGAAATTTGATGATACAGAACTAAAGATATAGAAATTGATGATATAGAACTAAAACTCAGGGGAGAGATTAGGGCAGGATAGATCTGGGAGTCATTCACATGATAATTCATCCTACCATAATTGAATGGTGAGGGAGAAAGTATACTTCTAAAAGTACACACTTGTGGGTATGTGAGTGTGTGTGTATGTGTGTGTGTGTGTGTGTGTGTGTGTGTGTGTGAAAGAGAGAGAGAGAGAGAGACAGAGAGAGACAGAGACAGATAGAGACAGAGACAGATAGAGAAGGAGAAAGAAGAGCAAGAATAGGAGGTGGGGGAAAGAAGGTGGAGGAGAAGAAGAGAAAGAGAAAGAAGAAGGAAGAGGTGGGGGAGAAGTTAGAGGAGGAGGAAGAGAAGGAAGAGGAGAAAAAGGAAGAGGAGGAGGAGGACAATGACAACTAAGGAAAAAATCAGATTTTGCAGTTAGGAGATAACTGTAGCTTTGGCGAGAATTATTTTAGTTGAATCATAAATTTGGAATTTATATTGCAAATGGTTAAGAAGTGAGTGAAAATAGAGGAAATTCAGACAATAGGAGTGTAGATAGTTTTTTCCTAACAGTTTGGCTAATAAAGGAAGGAAAGATATAGGTTGATAGCATGGGGGTGGTAGGGTCCAGTGAAAAGTATTTATTTATTTGTTTGTTTTTAAGGATGGAAGAGGTTAGGCATGTTTAATGGCAGTAGAGAAAGAACCAGTAGCAGTATAGTGATAGGGAGAGTATAAAGGAGAGACAGAGAGAAAGGGACAGACATAGAGAAAGATAGAGACAGAGACACAGAAACAGAGATACAGAGACAGAGAGAGACAGAGAGATAGACAGAAACAGATAGGAAGGAGATGATTGAAAGGGCCATTTTCTGGAGAAGATGAGAGCACCTGGGTTCAAGGACACATAAAGAGGGATTGATTGGATAAGGGAAAGGGCCACATCATCATCAGGAATGGGGAAAGGAAGAGAAAATACATTTTGAGATGTAGAGGAGATGAGGGATTTTGTGGTAGATAGCTTTAAATTCTTTAGTAAAATAAGGAGCAAGGTCCTCAATGGAGAGAACTGTGGAAAGCATGGAGATGTATGGGAATCCTGGGAAGATTTGGAGTAGTTTCTGTGAGGAATGCAATACGGAATTACTTGGAGGGGGAGAAAGATTGCCTTGCTACAATGAATATCTAGTTGAAATTAAATAGTACGGATTTGTAGTGAACCTAGTCAACTTTTTTTGTATGATTTTTTTCAGATGTATTCAGCAACAAATTCAGAAGGAAGAGAAAAATAGGCAATTGTTGGAAATAATCCAGGGCTGGGCTTTAGAAGGGGATGAGTAATGATACTGAAAAGGGGTAAGAGATTTGAGAATTGATGGAAGTGTGCAGTTGAATTGGTTAATTGTCAAGATATAGAAGGGAGGAAAGTGAAGACAGAGTAGGGGTAATAGCCTGAGAAAAGTTTTGAGGGTATTGAGGGATTTGAGATGGTGATAAGTGTGAAGAATAAGTTTCAGAGGTGGAATAATAGAAGAACATGGTCAAATAGAAGGATGTCAGAGTTTTTGATTAGGATGTGGAAATGCTGAGATCCAGGTGGTGGCCATCCTTTTGTGTGGGTGATCAATAGCTTAGTGGAGTGTAGTGAAAAATAATATTTACATTCAATTGCTTTTACAGCAACCATGTCAGATCCAGCTTCTTTTTCATGCAGACATGCTGATTTTAAAGAGACCTCAGGCTCATTTCTACTTAAAACCTTTTAAAATACTATACTTATTTCCAGTTTTTTATATGCCAGTAAATATCTGAAAAGAATCGTGGATAAAACAATAAGAAACCTTAGAAAAACACAACTAACCACCTCCATCCAGTCTAGAATCTCATGAAGAGATGGCAAGAAATTGTCAGCAACTGGGAAAGGCCAGAACCAGAGAAGCCAGCAGGAGTTCAGGTAAAATGGTCTGAAACCTGAGAGCTCTAGAAGCTCATAAACATGTACTTAGAAAGAGGCCATTCCAAAGAGGCCATTTAAAACCCTTGTAAATGGGCAGGGAACTGGCAGAAGCCAGGAGAAATATGAGGCGAGCCAAAGCAAGCTCTGGTAAAAAGACATTAAGCCATCTGGTGCTCTGAATGAGAACATTCCAAAGGGGAGTCACAAATTAGCATAAGATCCAATATTGAGAATCTGAAGCCAAAACCTAACCCTAACCTATCTGAACAGAAGTGAGGGACAGAGAATGCATCCCCCCCAATAAGTTAATGTATAGAGAGACAGCCTGTCTGTGCATTCCTCAAAGTATTGGGGACTTCTGTAAGAGACAGGATCAACTCATCACTCCCCCTAGGGATCCTTGCAGGAATCTTGAAATCAGGGTGATTTCTAGCGTCAGAATTGGATTTATCAGAGCTAAAGCTGAAAGGATTGTATGAAGAAAAGACAACAGAGAGACACCAGGGTAGGACCTAGTTCCAGCCACTCCAACCAGAATGAGAAGGGCATCAAGATTATGGAGGCCACAGTGCCAAACACAATAGTGCTGTATTGGATGGAGTTTGGCCCAGGTACAAAGTCACAATCTCAGAACTGAAGCTGTGAATATGAGTAAACAGAAGAAAACAACAAAAATGATGGAATGACACTATAGGTTAAGAGAAATCCAAAATACCAGAAGACAACAGCTTCACAAGTGCAAGGAATATCTCAGGATAAAAAACAACTTTTTCAGTATATACTTCAGTGACTACAACATTAACAAAAAATTGTAATCAATTGAGGGTCTTTGAAAGAAAGATTTGAACTTCAAAATAGACTAAATAATTTAATCCTGAAGAATTAGTGAGTCTGTTTCTAGGTCTGTATCTCAAAGAAATCATAAAAATGGGAAAAGGACCCTCACATACAAAAATATTTATAGCAAACAGCTCTTTTAGTGGTGACCAAGAATTGGAAATAGAGGGAATGCCCATCAAGTGGGGAATGATTGGACAAGTTGTGGTATATGAATGAAATAAGAATTGATGTGCCAGTGGATTTCAGAAAAACCTGGAGACTTGCACAAACTGATGCTAAGCGAAGTGAGCAGAACCAGGAGGATACTACACAGTAACAGCAACATTATGTGATGACTAACTTATCTCTTCTCAGCAATGCAAGGATCTAAGACAATTCCAAAAGATTCAGGATGGAATATGCTATCCACATCCAAAGAAGAAACTATGGAGTCTGAATACAGATTGAAGCATATTATTTTCTCTCTCTTTTTTTTTACTTTCTCGTGGTTTTCCCCTTAGGTTCTGATTCTTCTTTACAACATGACTAATATAGAAAGATGTTTAATATGACTGTACTAGTATAGCCAATATCAGATTGCATCCCATCTTGGGAAAGAGGGAAGGGAGGGGGGAAATTTATAACTCAGAATCTTATAAAAGTGAAGGTTGCAAACTAAAAATCAATTATTTAATTAAAAAATTAATGTCAAGGAAAATGACAACAATATAATATTATACCAAAATTTCTTAGATGTAATCAAATCTGTCCTTACAGGAGAATAAATGATTAGTCTCCAAACATTTTCAACAGCACAAGAGAGAAATAACATCAATGAATTAATTAACCATGCAGGTAAAAAATCCCTAGGAACTTAATAAATAAAGTTGCTAGCTAGGTGGTGCCAGAAAACTCCAGTTTAAATCCAATCTTAGATACTTGCTAGCTCTGTAAACCTGCGTGAATCACTTAATCTCTTTTTTCTTCAGTTGCTTTAACTGTAAAATGGGGATAATTATTTCACAGGGTTACAAGGAAAATGTGAAATATTTATAAAGCACTTAAGAGTGCCTAGCATATAGTAGGACCTATAAAAATACTTACTTCCTTCCTTTCCCCAGGCATAAAACTTTGAACACATACAAAAATAGAAATTCTGAAAAGGAAAAAAAAATAAAAGTAAATAAACCATCGAGTTGATCATTAAAAACAAACTATTAAAAAGCTAATAAAATTTGTAAGCCCTTAAAGAATCTGCTAAAATGAAAATCAAATTGCCAATATTAAAAGTTAAAAATGAGAATTCACAACTAATGAAGAGAAAATGAATGAAATAATTAGAAATTATTTTGTTTACTTATATGCCAACCAAACTCAAAATAAAACCTTTTATATTTTTACAAAATGTAATACCTCTTTACTTTAATTACATTAAAGAGCTTAGGCATAAATGTACTATTCTTTATTGTGGTAAATAATATCACACTAAAACCAAGAGTGACCTTTCCTATGTGATTTCAGGCAAGATGATTCCTTAAAAGAAGAAAGGAAAAAAAAGGAATCTTTGCCATCAAAGTGGTGACTAGGGGATATATCATCTACATTCCCAAAGATCTATAGAGTGAACTTCAAAAAGCAAGCTTTCTAGGCTCTGAAGGAAATCCGTAAATTGTCATGAAAGATCACAACTCCAAAATAGACATTGAAACCAGACTTAAAACTGTCTAGACTAGAGGAATAAAGAATGTCTCATGCTTTATCTAGGCATATTTGTCCAGAAAGTGCCTCGCGGATAAAGGGGGATGGGAAGCGTTTCTTAAGTACCTATTATGCGTACCACTATAGTAAAAGAGTCATCAAAGTTGTTATAAATTGAATATACTGAATATTGATAACCACTTTCAAAAGCTTACAAAATAATGTAGATAAACTAAATTATGAATTCCAAATGAATATATGGCTTAGATATAAAATGTCATCTGCTGTTCTTGCTGTTCAGCCATTTCAGTCATATGCAACTCCCATTCGGAGTTTTCTTGGCAAGATACTGGAGTGATTTGCCATTTCTTTCTTCAGCTCATTTTCAGATGAGAAAATTGAAGGAAACAGGGTGAAGTGATTTGTGCACACAGGTAGTAAGTGTTCAAAGTCAGATCTGAACTTACTCTATCCATTGTACCACCTAACTGCCCATAAAAAAACACATGATAAATAGAGAAGCAGGGAAGGTAATACCTCTCAAAATCCTGGATGGGGAAGAGTTCTTGACCAAATAAGAGATAGAGAAGCTCAGAGAAATAAAATGGATTATCTGATTAAAAAAAAACTGAAAAGTTTTTTTGCACAAGCAAAATCAATGCAGAGTTAGAAAGAAAATAATAACATGGGAAATTTTTTAAAAGCAAATTTCTCCAATGAACATCAAATATTCAAGATAGATAAGGAATTGATAAAATTAATAAGAGTAAGAATAATTTCCCATGGTCTGAAAGGCAAATTATCAATAACTAAAGTAAAAATGCTCAGTCACTAATAAAAATAGATTTACAAATAAAAATAATTCTAAAGTTCTAACTCACATGTGTCAGTTTGACACAATCTGTGTCAGATTGACATAGATAATCACAATTGTTGGAAAGGTTATTGGATATCAGGCACATTAATCTGCTGTCGGCAGAGCTGAAAATTGATCCAATCATTCTGGAAAGTGATTTAGAATTATACTCCAAAAAGTTACTAAGCTCTTTGACCCAATTATACCATCCAACCACACACATATCTCAAAGAAACCAAAGAAAAGGAAAAGTACTTAAATGCAGAAAAAATATTGCAACTCTTTTTGTTGTAGCAACGAACTAGAATCTAAGGGGATTATCAAATGGGAAATGACTGAACAAATTATGGTATATAACTAAAACAGAATATTATTGCACTTAAAAATTATGAAAGGTATGGATTTAGCTAAGTACTGCAGTGGATAGAGGATTGGGCCTGAAGTCAGGAAGGCTCATCTTCTTGTATTCAAGTCTGACCTCAGACATTTACTAGCTGTGTGACTCTGGGTAAGTGTTTGTCTCAGTTTCCTCATCTGTAAAATGGGCTGCAGAAGGAAATGCCAATGGGGCAACTAGGTGGCATAGTGACTAGAGCACAGGCCCTGGAGTCAGGAGGATCTGAGACACTTGACAAACTTACTAGCTGTGTGACCTTAGGTAAGTCATTTAATCTCAATTGCCTTGCCTTCCCCCCTCCAAAAAAAAGGAAGGAAATGGCAAACCACTCCAATATCTCTGCCAAGAAAACCTCAAATGGGGTCATGAAGAGTAGGACATGCCATTCCAACAACTCAACAACAACAAAAACGAATTCAGCAAAATCTGGGAGGACTTTTATGGTTTTCTGCAAAGTGAGGTGAGCTCAAGGTAAACAATTTACATAATGACTACAGTTTTGTAAAGGACAATTACTATGAAATAATAAAAAAAAAACATTGATTAATGGAATGACCAATCATGATTCCAGGAGACTGGTGGATAAATTATACTATACTTCTTGCATCTTGGAAAAGAGGTGATGACCTAGAGGTAAAGGAGGAAAACTACCTATTATTGAACATGAACAATGTGTGGATTTATTTTGTTAGGAGGGAAGGTTGATATTTTTGGGAATGGGTTCTGAGGGTATGGGGAGGAAGTTATAATGGTACCCCCCAAAATAATAAGAAAAGAATATTAAGGAAACACTTATGCGTATGCATGTATGCAAGTGTATATATATGTGTGTGTGTCTTTATATACGTAGGGGTTGGTATACCTATGTATACATATCTTCTGTGTATATATACACACACATACTTATACACACAGAAGGCAGAAGGAGGTTTGGTGATGGGATTAACACATACAAGCAAGGCAGTGTTAGGCCAATCAAGTTAAATTTAATGTGTATTTCTAATAAAAGCTATTTGTGACAGAGTTGTGATGTCACATACAATCCTCTTTTTCTGTTCTTCTTTGTATAAAGAAATGTTCACACTTGCTGGAATTTGTCAAGAATTTAAAAAGGTTTAAAAAGGCTTTTCAAAGGTATTTTTTTTGTACTATCTGTGATCTTTTATAATGAGCTGATTTTAGAACTTAACATACTCATAAAATACAATCCTGTCATACAATATTCAGAGGAACTACCCTTATCCACCAGCAGAGGAAGGAAATGAGGGTAATGCATCAGTCATCTTTCTCGCCCATAGTAGATATGCATTAAACATTACTTGAATTAACCTTTTTTCCTCTGTTGCTGTTTGGTGGGCACCTCTTGCTTTCCTACATTATAATCCTAAATAACATATTACTTTGAATTGCATCATCAAAGCCATGTAGAATGATGTGTTTTCTTCATTTATGCTTTAAGAGCTACTCATTAAACCCAAAAGAGTCACATGCAACCCTGAGGGCCATGAATTAGCTGTCCCTGGAATAAGTGCGATCCTTCACAGCCTCTTAAGTAATCTCAGAAAATGATATAGCAAAAACGTCAGTGAGACCATATGATCTGCCTACGTTTTCCATCTCCCAACCATGTCCCTCGGCTTCTTCTCTACCCGTACAAGGCCCTGCCATACCCTGCCTTGCCAGCCAAGGACGTGTTTCATGCATTATATGCCTTTCTAAAAGTACTCAATTAGTGAACGTAGTAAGATTGTGCCACACCAGTACCTACAAAGAACGATTACGTGACAGAGGACTATTTATCTGAAGAGCTAAGGAGACAATTGCTGCATTTCAATACAGGCAAGTAGGCTATAATTCAGCATAGCATAGCACCCTGCTATGGAAAATCATGCACTAAAACCCACAGAGCTTATGGGGAAAATGGGGTTAGGGACACAGTGCTCAAAAATTACATCAGTCACACACATACACCCACACACACGCAAGATAGGAACTTAATAGCATAGGTACAGACATGTGAAACGGTTAAGAAATACTATAGCAAATAATGACCAAGTCTGTGGCTACCAGCTGCTGCTCCGCTGGCACCTAGGGAAGGAAGAGTAAATTGTCAGGACCCAATTCCAGGTCATGGAGGACAGGATAGAGTCAGGGTGAAGGTGAGTTGGATAGGATGGTGCAGTCCAGTCCTCCTCTGCCCACAGATCCTACGGCACCAGAAAATACACAATAACTATAGAACTTTACCTTGACAAAGAGCTGAAGTTTGCTTGTGGACCTCAGAATTAGGGCTGCAGCTTGTAAGTTATTGTGAAGTAGGCCAGTTTTCTGTATGACAAAATCTTGCAGAAGCAAACTCAGAATTTGCATTATGCTTATAGTATTTCTTGATTATTAGGGAAAGGTGAGTTCTTGTTTTCAAAGCACATTTGAATAGAACTTACTATATACGATTAGGGTTTTCCCAAAGACATTAGGACATAGTTGTTTAGGTAGCTAGGTGGCAGAGTCTATAGAGTGCTTTACTTGGAGCTAGGTAGAACTGAGTTCAAACCCTGCTGCAGAAACTTATTGCTTTTTCACCTTGGGCAAGTCACTTAAGGTCTTTATGCCTCAGTTTCCTAATCTGCAAACTGGAGATGATAATGGCATTTACCTCTCAGGGCTGTTGTGAGTATAAAATGAAATTGTGTGTGTGTGTGTGTGTGTGTGAGTGTGTGCGTGTGTGTATAATGTTTTATCAACCCTAAAGTGCTATATATAAAGTTAGCTATTATTACCTTTTTCTTCCCCTCCAGATCCTATAAAAGGAAATGGGTCTATCCTAAAGCAAGGGAAATTTTGGCTGGGCAAAGGATTACTTTCTTGACTTTAAGAGATATATGTTATACATACATACATATAGACATACATATATACAGGATCCCTAGAATGTATATGTATATCATAGGATATACATATATATATATCATAGGATCCCTATATCAGGATATAGGATATCCTATGATATCCTATATATATGATATCCTGTTTGGTAAAGAAATATGCATTCCTTCAAGGGCCAACTAAAGCCCCACTTCCTACTGCTAACTTTCCCTAACACTTCTTAATTCTAGGGTCTTCCATCTGCTACTTACTTCCTATTTATCCTGTATATAGTTTGCAATATATGTGTGTGTGTGTATGTGTATACACATATATGCATGTATGTATATGTGTATATATGTGTGTGTATGTATAAATACAAATATATATATATTTGTTGGCATATTATCTCCACCATTATATTCTGAACTCTTTGAGGTCAGGAACTCTCTTTTGCCTTGTTTTATATCTGTAGCATTTAGCAGTGTCTGGAACATAGTAGGCACTTAAATGTTTATTGATTAATACATTCCTTTCTTCCGGACAATTTAGATACTGACTTCCTGAAGGCAGAGGAGATAGACCAAATAATCTCTGGAAGTTTCTTCCAACTCTAGGATTTTTCTGTCAGTATTTTTAGGAAGTTTGCTGAGTCTAGGTCATGTAAGACAGAAGACAATTGTTTGATTGCTGACCCCAAATAGAAGATATTAGAAGATGCTGAAGTCTGTTTCTCTGCAGAAGTGTATGAGTGTGAATGTGTAAATATGTTTATAGAGCACAGTGATGTAGAATATTACATGCCAGAGCATTAGTTTTTTTCAATATATTGATCGGTTTTCCTGAATTTTTTATAATCCATTGCTATAAGCAGTGGCTCTCTTGGAGGAAGAGGGGAGTGATAAAGAAGGAATTCTAGATTATATAAAAACAAAATATATCAATAAAATCTATTTTTAAAAAGAAGCAAATTTCTGGAAGATGCCTTTAGGATTTTCCTCTCTCACCACTTGTGGAGGTTCGGTTTTGTTAACGCTTCTCTCAGGAGTAATCTTTATCCCAATATAGCAACTACTGGTCTCACTCTCATCCCTATCTCTTGGAGTTGTCATCAAGAATTCCCAGAGGAGGTCCTCCAGAGGGCAGAAGGAAGGGTTCCCTTGGAGTTCAAATGACTGAATCAGCAGTAGTTGGCAGCTAAGTGGAATGACACAAATTATTGTGCCTTCCCTGGAATAAGTGGCCTTTTACTTCCCTGGAGACCTTCAGCAGGTGATATGCTGAGGCAGCTTTGGCATTTCCATTCTGGCTGATGCTGGAGTGGGATGAGGAGGGTGTATTTAAAATGGGAAAAGGAGACAGTTGATGTAAATGACCCCAGGCAATAACAGC
The DNA here is from genome assembly GCA_028646575.1 of Pseudocheirus occidentalis. Taxonomy (NCBI): domain Eukaryota; kingdom Metazoa; phylum Chordata; class Mammalia; order Diprotodontia; family Pseudocheiridae; genus Pseudocheirus; species Pseudocheirus occidentalis. The sequence continues at coordinate 198,631,378 of CM053598.1, forward strand.
TGGGGAGGTGCTGCTGAAGAGCAAGGGCAAGTGGGTGATGTGGGAGAGAGAGAGAGAGAGAGAGAGAGAGAGAAAGAGAGAGAGAGAGAGAGAGAGAGAGAGAGAGAGAGAGAGAGAGAGAGAGAGAGAGAGAGAGAAAGAGAGAGGGGGAGGAAGACACAGACACAGACACAGAGAGACAGACACAGACACAGACACAGGCACAGAGAGACAGAGACACAGAGAGACACAGAGAGACAGACAGACAGAGACAGAGAGACAGAGACAGACACAGAGAGACAGAAAGACAGAGACAGAGACAGCAAGACAGAGAAATAGAGACAGAGACAGACACAGAGAGACAGAGACACAGAGAGACAGACAAAGACAGAGAGACAGAGACAGAGACAGATAGACAGAGAGACAGAGAAATAGAGACAGAGACAGAGAGACAGACAGAGAGACAGAGACAGAGAGACAGAGAAATAGAGAGACAGAGACACAGAGAGAGACAGAGACAGAGAAAGACAGAGTCAGAGAGACAGATACTGAGATTAAGAGAGAAACCGACAATTTAATCCCCTGCCTTTCATGAGGTAACTGAAATACCAAATATTCCACATGGAAACAGTATTCAACAGCTGAAAGACACTGTATGTTTCCCTTGCAATAGGTTGATTGGCATGTCAAAGTGTATAAGTGATATCAAAGTCAAACTACCAGTTTATGGGCTCAAGTACGGCTTTCACAGCCCGAATGGAGGATGTGGGCATACAATGTGTCCCAGTTTTCCCTGCTCCCTTGCTTTGTGCACTCTGTGTACTACTCAGGTAGCCTGAGAAAAGAAGCAGCACATGTTTCGCACCCTCCTTAGAGCCATTGAACTTGGTCAGGGTTATTCTCTTTAATTCTACTTTTCTTATTTTTAGAATCATTGGGAGGTTAGAGAAAACAGCTGTAACAGCATCATAGTTTTTTAGAGCTTGAAAGGATTGTAGATGGCATCTAATCCAACCCTCTCAGTTTATAGACGAGGAAACAGAGACCCAGTGAAATGATCCTGACAGTAAAGACCAGTGGCAGGGTTGAATCCAAGTGTTCTGATTCCAGATCCAAGACTCCTTCCATTTAGAATATTTTCATTTCTTCTGAAAGAAAGTTGTTTTGCATGTAGGATTTCAGTACGCATGAAAATCATTTCACTTTTAACATCCCTCCATGAAATGAAATTGGTCATTGCACTCTTCAGAAAGGTTGCTATAGATAAGATTAATGCTTTAGTTTTAAGTTGGACATGATAGCATTTGAGGGTCTCTAAAACTGAGATCCTATGTCCCTGTATGCTTCCTTCTTTCCATCTCACTTTCTATCAGTCAGGTGAGGGCTTTTTGTGTGCATTTATACATAAGAGGAAGAGAGAAATTGGAGGATGGGATTTTCCTAAAGTATTCTTTCAATCTCTCTCTGTCTCTCTCTGTGCATATGCGCATGTGCACGCACATGCACGCACACACACTCACACACACACACACACACAGAGCAAGGGATCCCAGAACTCATCTGTTTAACTGTTACTGGAAAGATAAACCTTCTCTACAACATCTCAACAAGAAGTAGTCTAATCTATACTTGAAAATCTCCAGCAACAGTAGCATTATCTCCAGAGGCATCCTACATCAATTTTGGATAACTCATTATTAGGAAATCATTATTTTTATTGTAAGATTTTGCTTCATAGAATCTTTGAATCTTAAAGTTCTAAGTGACCTTAGAAGTCTCTTTAACATCCATAAATAAATGGTCATCTAGTCTCTATTAAAAGATTTCCAGTGATCCAAATCCTTTTCTTTTTTAACAGCGACTCTGATTATTTTAAAGAAGTTTTTCTTATATTGAACTGCTATTTTTAATCTCCACTGATTTCATCTCACTTTTGTACCCCAATGCTAAACAAAACAAGATACAGAATCACAGAATCTAAGCCTTCTTTCTCATGACAATCCCACAACTATTTTAGATCATAGGATTGAGAGCAGATAGGGAAACCAAGGCCCATAGAGGTTAAGTGACTTATCAGAGTTCTCACAGGTAGTGAGAGCCAGAATTTTACCTTTGACCTTTTGACAGCAAATCCAATGTACTTTCCTATAAATCTTCTCTAATCCAGACTAATCCACACACATTAGAGTGGAGGGATCAGTAACTGGTCTGAACTGAAGTAGTCAGTCTTTTGACATACTGTCTTTTGACATACTGTCTTTTGACATAAGTGTTTGTCCTCATCCTTGTCCCTGTAAGTAATATCAGGATCTTCCAGTCCTTAGCGCAATGCCTGGCACTTAGCAGACACTTAATAAATATTGATTAATTCACTTTCCTGATGTTGGATCGCATCACTTCTAGCCTAACTCTCCCATTTGCACAGGCAATTTGGGTCCCCAGAGGGTGGACTGACTACAGATGCACTTGGGATTCTAAGGATAAGCAATTATCCAGTAGATTGTGAGCTTATTGAGAGTAGGGACTATCTTTTGCCTTTCTTTGTATCCCCAGAACTTATCATAATACCTGGCACATAGTCAGGTACTTAATAAATGTTTGTTGACTGACAAAAGGGTTTGTGACTTACAGGTTGTTGACAAGCCCCAATCTGGTGCTCTCTCCTCACCAGCTGACATCAAATAGCTTTTATAAGGAAATACTTATTGAGAAGGCATAGCAAGGACAGGATTTACAAAGACTGAGGGTGCTTGGGTCCTGGAGGAGAGTGGGTTCAAACTTAAGGTACGCATGTAGGGCATACATGGGTTTGAGGTATGATTAGAGATTCCTGGTACTGGGAATCTTTTTCTCTTTTTGTAAAGTCCCCACTAAGTTACCTTTAGGACATGGTTTCAGTAATGGATTAGTTGCTCCTCATTAGTTGCTCATTCTTTGCTGAACTTGGTGCTTCAGTTCATAGTCCACTGTTGGCCTGGGTCAAGAACATCTCTCATCTACTGCAGCTAACACTGACTCTGGCCATTTCTGCAAATGACTCCAAAAGATTCTTCCAGCCTTTATAGCTCAGAAGTCCTTACTTGGTCAGGGTTCTCTCTGGATACTTCCCCTAAGATCAAGAAAGAATAAACAAATGAAATGATCTCTAAGATACTTGGTTCCTGTCTGAAGAGATAACAATTGCTCCCTGTCTGTCACTTGGCAGTCCACATCACTTCTTGCCAGTCAACACTAGAAAGGAAAAGTGTGAAAAGAAACGGCTGAGGGAAGGGCAAATTAATCCTTTTGCATCTAAACTCAGTTCTGTTCCATGATTCCTGATTCATCATCAATTCTTCCAGCTGCTCGGCCAACTGAGGTACCATACAGCATTAGCTTCTCAGTCATTCATGACCTGAGTCACCCAGCCTCCAAGCCATGTTGGATTGGAAACAGGCAGGAAACATTGTGAATGCTCTAACATCAGGACAGGCAAATTCAAGCACACTCCAAGGACTGTGTCCTCATCGGCTAAACTTAGCATTATCTCATCTCTTTTTTCTCTCAACAATTTGCCGTCCTCAGGAAACATACTGGGGTTTGTATCTTGCAGTTTTTTATCTATATTTAAAATCCCTCAGAAAGTTCTCTATGATGTCCTTTTCCATTTCTACCCAGTGCCCTGGTAGAGTTTCCAAACAGAAAGTGGCACACACCTTACGTAGTTCCAAACTTTCAGACAGAGATAACAATTACCTTGGAAATACACAATTGTATTTCCAATCAATGAATGCTTTGCAAAAGCTTATCAGAGATTGCTGCTCCATAGTACCCATAAAGGACTGGTTATGTTACTTGAAATAGCCTTCCTCAATCCGAAGTCAATAAAGAAAAAAAATGCATGATGCCTGTTTCTTTTGTCTCCTTTGTTTCTATTCTTTCCTAATCTTAAGTGGACAAAGAGCCAGAAATGGAATTGATAAGGTTATGACTTTGTGACTTTATAAGGTAGGAAGAGCCATTGGGAGTTCCCCCGTGAGGTTGGAAGTAGAGACTTCTGGGGGTGACAATAAGTCTGGTGAGGAGGTGTCACAGCTTCTAGAAACCAGGCCAGCAGGCAACTGACCTGAACTTGAGACTTGAAGAATAGCAAGGATAAGCAAGGGAACAACTTGTCTATTCCTTATACAACACCCCAAAGTGAATTTGAGGGGATGCTCTCTATGAAGAGAGAAAAGTACCCTAAGGAGTCTCAAGGACCCCTGTCTTATGTATTCTCTACAAGTATGACTCAGTACCTTTCTGCATTAAGTTTGAGTCCATTCTCTCAGGAAACAATTAATGGGTTGACACATACTGAAGGGAATACATTGCACAGGGCCCATAAATAGCAGTATTAGAAACTCAAAGCTGTTAAGATTACCCCTAGAGTCCCATATTCAGCAGCCCTCTGGGGCCCCATCCTGCCATTACAAGTGGAGATTGGGAAAGTGAGCCGAGAGGCAGGTTTATGCTGGCAGTCATGGCTGAAATAGGTATGGTTAAACCATGCTGTGGGGGTTAAATTGAGTTGTGAGCACAGTAACTGTTGGAAACCGAGTCATCATAAATATGTAGAGTTTTATATGTATATATGCAACTCAATAAGTATGTGTGCCTTTGATACGATATTCAGGTGGATGACATTGTCATTGTAATCTGTGAGTCAGTGCACATATGTGTGAGTACATGGGATGAATTAGTGCATAAAGCTGTGGTGACATTTGGCTACCCCTTTCCACTTGCCATGAAGCATTCTCAAAGCTGCTTTTTCTGTCTCTGGTTGAGTATGGGAGATTTGGGGCTGGTTTTGGGTGATGAATGATTCAAAACTGAAGGATTTACACTTCACGATTATGAGGTGTCCCTTTATTGGCTGCAGAGATGGAAACGGTCTCTTTTAAAAATATATTTTTTCCCCAATTGCATGTTAAAACAATTTAGTAACATTTATTTTTTGTTTTGATATCTACATTTTATCCCTCCTTCCCTCTACTCACCTCTCCCTGAGATAGTAAGCAGTCAGATATAGGTTATAAATGTGAAATCATGTAAAACATTTCCGTATGAGTCATTTAGTAAAAGAAGACTTGAAAAAAGAAAAAGAATGAAATAAAGAAAGTGAAAAATAGCCTGCTTCTGTCTGTATTCAAATAATATTAGTTCTTTTTCTAGAGGTGGATACTATGTTTTGTCATCAAAGGTCCACTGAGTTATCGGCTCCTCTGGTTCTGCAACCAATCAAGGGACTCTTTTAGCCTCAAGTCACACATAGATGGAAGTCAAACCCAAATCCAGCAGAACCAAGGACAGGTCTGAGGAAACAGCCCCTGTTCATGTAAT
>CM053598.1:198637217-198648945 GCA_028646575.1 Pseudocheirus occidentalis
GTGCTCGACTCCTTCGCATCTGTGAAGATTGTTGTCTTGTGGCGCCGGATCATTAGGAACACGTCCATCTCGGTGTCTAGCTTCCCTCCCCCCCCAATCAACTGCCCGGCGCAGTCTCCCATTTGCAGTTTTATAAGTAGCTTCCGAATCCTAATTTTTCTAAATTATCTCATTTTATTCTGCTGCCTTTAAAAAAGGTTTCACTTTATCAAGACCTTTCTTATGTAAATCCTTGTGCCAATTATATTTCCCCCTCTTCCTATCCCAATAGTCAACCTTTGACTGTAGTCTAGAGGATTGTTCACAGAGAGGAGCAAGAGATGGGAAAGAGAGAAGATGTCACTAGGAGACTCTAGGGCCCTTTTCCAGCCTTATTTTTATATGACTGGCTGAATAAACACTGAATGTATAGAAAGACCTGGGCATCAGGGAGTAGGGGAAGAAGTGAAGATTAGAAATATGTATTGTAGGAGAGGTGTAGAGAAAAAACAAAGGTCCAGTAGAGAGTATATAAAATCAGAGAAAGATCTGAAAGGAATCAGAAATTGCCTATACTTTCCCTCAGTCAATGTAAACTAGGCAAGGGGACCCAGAGAGTGGGAGGAACTTAGTCAAGAAATGAAAAGAATTACTTCCTTTCTCTTCTACACAGTCTCTGGTTAAGATTGGTTTGTGTCAGTGGCAAGGGAAGCCGTTAGATTGATTGATCCAGGACCTCTTCAATAAGGAGCCTGCTTTTCCCTCTCCTTTTCCCTTCAAACCCCTCTGTGTGAGCTCCAGTGTAATGATGGTCCTTAAAGAGCTCTCACAGAATTTTGGAGGTGGAACCGACCTCAGGGGCCGTCTAATCCACTCTGAGTAGGAATCCTCGACATTCCTGACAACACATTTGGTTTTCTCTTGAAGCCCTCTGGGGAAAGGAATCCCACTATTTCTTGAAGCAGATTGTTCAAGCTTTGGATAATTCCAATTGAAAGGAAGATCTTTGCACTAAGCTTGCACTTGCTTCTTTAAAACTTTCACTTTCGTTCCTAGCTCTGTCCCTAGGGGCCAAGAAAACAAATCTAGCTCCCTCTTTAGATACACAGACAGCTATCACATCCCTTCTCCTCCAACTCTACTTTTCTCCAGACTACATGGTATAGTGGATCGAAAGACCTAGAGTTGGGAAAACCTGAGTTCAAATCTGGCTTCAGACTATTGCTAGCCATGTGATCTCTGCCTTAGTTTACTTAACTATGATCCATGTGTGAATATCAAATGAGAAAAATTTTGTACAGTTGGTGGAAATGCTGTGCAGAAAAGTGCAAGCCAAGACTTGGTAATAAATTTAAATGTGGATTTATTCAAGCATGTGATTGTTTGGAGTACAGACTCATATCAAACAGCCCAGAGCAGGGGCAGAGCCAGAGTATTTAAAGACAGAAACCACAAAGTAATGGTCTGATCTATGCATAAGCAGGAACTTACAGAAGCTGAGAAAAGCAATTGGTTAATACTCAGTTTAGGACCTTATATAGCATATGGAATATGGTTAAATTTTGATTTCCCAGAACAGTATGGGTAACTGTGCCTTGGACAATTTCCCAGAAATATGCCTTGGGCAGTTCTTTGTGGAGGGACTTTACTTCTGTGAAGAAGGGAGCACAAAATGGTGGGGACTGGGACAAGATGGAGGGTGACTTGAGGTCAGCTACAACAGAACATGGTAGATATATAATAAATATTTGTTCCCTTCCTTTGTATTATACATTTATTGTGTGTCAGGTACTGTGTAAGCTCTGAGGTTACAAAGAACAACAAAAACAAGGTTCCTGCCCTCAGGGAGCTCACATTTTAATTACATTTTATTATATTTTAATGAGGAAGACAACATGAAAATAACTAGGTACACACAAGCTATAGATAAGAAGTAATATTAGAGGCAAAGACATAAGAATCTGAGAAGACTAGGAAAAGATTGGAAAGCTTTAGAAGGTGAGATCTGAGTTGAGATTTGAAGGGAGCCAAGAAAAGTAAGGAAGCAGCCAAGGTATGAAGTGAGAGCATTCCAAGCATGGGGGACAACCGTTGCAAAAGCCCAGAAATGGGGTTTTGTGTACAAGGTGCAACAAGCAGACCCAACGTGGCTGGATCATAGAGTGTGTGCAGAGGAGCCAGATGTGAGAAAGAAAGGAAAGTGCCAGGCTATGAAAAGCTTTAAATGTTAATTCTCTCAACAGATCCTCATATAATACCAAAAAAAAAAAAAAAAAGAAATCTTCAATTCAGGTTGTTCTCTTCAGGAAGCTCTTCCCAGCTAATCAGATTCCTTCCTAAAATAGCGTTGAATATCATGCTCTACCTATGGTCTGACCAGGGCAGAATTCAACTGCACTCCCACCTTAGTCCTGGACACTATCACTCTCAACGCAGCCAAAGATGGCATTTGATTCTTATCTGACTCATATCAAGCTTGTAGGGCCCTATTACTAAGAGTCAACATTTATATGATGCTTGCTGTGCGTCAGGTACCAAGCTAGGCAGTTTGCAGTTAACTCATTTGATCCTCCCCCAAACCTTGGGAGACGGATGATATCGTTCTTATTTTACAGTTAAGGGAACTGAGGCAAACAGAAGTGAAGGGACTTGCCAGGGTCACACAGCTAGTAAGAGTCTGAGACTGAATTTGAGCTCTGGGTTTTCAGACACCTGGCCTGACACCCTAACCATTGCACTGCCTCGCTGCCCTAAAACCCATATAATTTTTTCAAGCCTTGCCTTTCTTATTGTCTGCTTATGATATTGACTTTTTTATGACAAGTATATGACTTTGCCTTCACAGCTGTTAAATTTCAACTTGAGAGGTGACATGATCAAGTGGCTAGAGATGTAGTTTCAGTTCTGGGTTCAAGTTCTCCCCTGACATGAGTTAGGTGACTCAAGTCACTTAAACTCTCATTGCCTTCAGGAAATTCTCTAAGAATATAAGTTGCAGAACTGATGCAGATATGTATTGGTAGGGTTTCTGCAAGTAGAGTTCCTTATGCCAGTTAGAATCAGAGAATATTTCCATAAAAAAACCTCTTAATAGATTCAACTTAATATTCTAGCTTTAATGGCAAATGTTTCTCCTCTTCATAATGGTTAGGCTAAGTCTTTTCCTAGAGTTACCAGCCTACTTTATAAACTATTGAATTACTTTTTAATCTTCAGAACTTTTTTTTTCCTTACAGTATGGAAGTCATAAGGCACTTTTATAATCTTAGTTTAGATGCAATAATTTATAAATTAGCTTTATCAGTTTCGTTTAGATATGGCAGTTCACAAATTCAGGAATATCACTTCACAGTGTGTATACTTACAGCTGTAAGGAGCAGAGCTTGGCTAGCAAATGTGCCATCTGCCCCTCTGGTACAGGTCATCAAAAGCTAGGTGTGCCCCAAGAAAACCTTACCTATTGGGGTCAGCAGAAAGGATAGAATGTGCTTCTCCTTAACCCCACACAAGGGGAACCTATTCTTTGAGAAGAGGAAGGAAAAGAAAAAGAAAAAGAAAAAGAAAAAGAAAAAGAAAAAAGAAAACCTTCAGGAATCCAGTGCCATTTTAAACTGAAAGCTGAGAAAATACTTCAGACTGTTGCTGTTTAGTTGGGCTGCCTGTGTGCTCCTACGATTTCATTTGCTGCTTCTGGAAGTTTCTGGGGAGCAGCTGCATTTATAGTCTAGTGTATGAATATCTCCGAGAGCGTTATTCAGTGACTGGGGAAGTGTGAAATGATACATGTGGTACTAAGGCACCAGGGAAGGGAGGGCCAGGCTAAGGTTTCTTGAGCAGATAGGAGAAAACATTTTGTACCAACTTAGAAATGCTTTTCAGTAGCACCGGGTCCCTAGTGGCCTGGCATAGGAAGGCTCCTTACTGATGAGCTAGACGTCTCTGCCCATGCACAAAACACACTGGGATAGATGCTGTTGGCCATATCCACCCTCCCATCCCCTAAGGCAGAAGTTTCAAATTCTTCTTGTTTTTGGCATTAGGCTGTGCATATTTGCCCCACTGAGTGAACTCCAGGAGTCTGATGAAGAAGGGACAATTGTGTGCCCACAATCTAGCGTGGAATGTGTCTGTGTCTATGAGGTTCTTGAGTGTGACAACGTGAATTCATGCTTTTTCTCTGGAAATCAGAGGAGCTGAGTTCAAATCTTGTTTCTTTCCTGTATGACCTTGTGTGAAAGTCAGTTAACCTTTCTGGGCCTCAGTTTCCTTCTCAAAAGAGGAGGAAGAGTTGACAATATAATCTTTAAGATGCCTACTAGCTCTAACGCTGTTATCCTAGAATGCTTGTGGATTTATTTATTTATTTATTTTTTTGCTTTTTGGAGGGCAGTTGGGGTTAAGTGACTTGCCCAAGGTCACACGGCTAGTTTTTTGTGTTAAGTGTCTGAGGCCGGATTTGAACTCAGGTACTCCTGACTCCAGGGCCGGTGCTCTATTCACTGCGCCACCTAGCCGCCCCTATGCTTGTGGATTTTGAGCTTAGTTTTGCTCCAGCCAGTTGGATAACTCAGCTCTCCCTACCTCCTTCCTCCTCCCCAAAGGAAGGTAAATTTTGATGGCTGGAAGCTGTCCAGTTAACTTGGGGTTTATTGGCTAGATCCTTCCTCTCTCTCTTTTCTGAAAGACAAAAACCTTAAACCCATTTCACTCTAGAGCAGTGGTCCTCAATCTTCCTAATGCTGTGACCTTTTAATATTCATATGTGGGCGTGTCTGCATGTGGGTGGACTCACCTGGAGATGGATAGAGGGGTGGTGTGTCAGTTCCTAAGACCATCGGAAATATGTGTTTTCTGATGGTCTTAGGTGACCCCTGTGACCCCTGTGAAAGGGTCATTTGACCCCAAAGGGGTTGCGACCCACAGGTTGAGAACTGCTGCTCTGGAGCTCATAGATGGTACCACAATAGGTCCCTGCCCAGGCACCACTTAATGGCTATATTTTGGGTTCTTCTGGCTCAGAGTAAATGTTAATAGTAACTGTTTTTCTTTTGACCAGCAACCCTGAGGGTCTTCTCTTCCCAGTTGGATATTTTTTTAATTAAAGGGGCCATCCCTTGACACATCATTAAAAGGCCTATTCACTGAATGGGCATCACCTCACTCAAAGTGAGAACCTGAAAAGGCCTTAGCCTAAGAGAATCTCCCATTGCATGCTGGTCTGTTTCCAGTTGTCCTCATGAATACCTGGCCCCACAGTCCCAGATGGCTCTGGAGGAAAAAGTGAGGCTGGTGACCTTGCACAGCCCTCCCTCATTCAAATCAAAGTCAGCTGCAAGTCCTGTCATCATTTCCTTGATGCCATGATCCTCTTCAAAAAAGAAGGACAAACACAATTTAACTTCTGCCATACATATTGTTTTGGCCCTTTTCTGCTAACTGACTTTTCTGTCCTGGTCCTGGTATTGGTTTAGTAGATTATGTCCATATTCTCCATTTGAGCCATGTCTGCTTGTCTTTTCCTCCATGTTTCTTCCCTCTTCCAGAAGGGGATGATTTAACTGATGTCCTTGCTCAGCTCAGGAACCCCACCTCTACTAAGAATGGCACAGTGTACTTCTCTTAGAAAATAAATAGCATTTTAAAAGCTGGACTGAACTATGAATGGCAAGATTTCAAGGATGCAGGTTTGGATCTTGGAAGTTTAGAAAGAGGCAAAAGATAGAAAGATGTGGGACTCAGAGTAAAGCTGCTTTAAAAGAAACTGTCTTCTTTGCCAGTACACAGATCCCTGAATCCCACATGCAGGATCCCACAGCAGTACAAGCCGGGGCTCTCAAGATAAATCATCTCCTTTTCCATCTGATGAACATAGCCAACATTCTCTACTTACATGAAGTCTTAGTGATGAATGAAGAATGAAGAACTGGGTCATAGGGTTAGGGTATCAGGATATGAAGAGAGTGTAGGTTGGCCTATACTGAGAGTATAGATTAGTAGACCTAATCATCTCGGGGTAGAGTGACTTGGTGGCATATTTGGAAATTGGCCTTAATGAGCGATAGATTCAAGATGAGGAAACTACACGTGAATCAAAGCACAGGGATATGGAGGGAGTATAACTTAGACTGACCTTTTGTGGGTATAAAAATTAGTAGACCTGATCATCTTTGGGGGAAGTGGCTTGGCGACCTTTTTGGAAATTGGCCCTAACATGCTTAGCATTCAATTGTCTCAAGAACTTTATTTCAGCATCTATCAGACAGGGTGGTCTAATCAGTGATTAGTCAAGAAAGATGTTCTTATTCCAGCTTTTCTTTATTAAAAATTGGAAAACAATATAGTATTGTAAAAGAATGCAGAACCTTGGGCTCTTTCCTGCCTCTGGGGAGTGAGAGTCTCAAAGACTTTAGGTAGGGAGAAGCCTTAGGCCCTTTTCCCTACCTTCCCTTCCCTCAGGTGTGCTTGCACGTGCCTCATAAATATGCGGATTGATTCTTCTTTGCATTCATTCTTTCTTGTTTTTTAGATGAAGGTTTGTTGTAAATGGCTATGACTCTGTGTTTCAAAAGGACAGAGTTGGGGCTAGAGTCCATGCTGGGATTTGCCAGAGGTCAAACACTGGTGAGCCTGAGGCAGATGATCCAGTCCTTTCTAGGAAGTGATGACAATTAATCCATCTGTCACAGTATGTTTGGAAAAGAACTTGGTGGGTGAATGCCTGGTAGAAACTGCTTTAAATGTAAGTCCTCTCTCCCCAGGGACCAAGGTTGTATAGGGGAGGGAATTGGGGGACAATGCTTGCAATCTTATTATTGCTATACCTTCACAGTAAATAGCTCTTTGTAAAAATTGTTTTTTAAAAAAATTGGACTAGAAGTCAGAACATTTGCATTCTAGTTCTCAGGCTATTATTAACTTTCTATGTGACCGTAGGCAGATCATAACATCACAGAATCTCATCTAATACCTCTGGGCCTTAGCTTCTTCAATTATTTTGCTATCTTTTGGGTACAGAATCAAGATTATTCTTTTAGGGAAGAGCTTCCACCAATACAATTCAACAGCTCCTAGGCAACTTCTAGTCTTTGAGAGTTGCCTGGGATATTCAGAGGTTAAGCAAATCAATCAACAGGTATTAAGCCTGGACTATAGCTAGGCATCATTCTAAGTACTCTGGATAAAAACGAGATAGGCTAAGTATGATTTAGACCTGTTTGGTAGTTCAAGTTCAAGTTCAAGATTGGAACAAAATGATACTCTCATAGATCATTCATTAGTTATCAAAAGGACATTTGCTTAGCCATATCTGGGAAAGGATTTTCAAGTTATTCAAAGGATATGAAAGAATATGGCAGCGATTCAATGGGTGCACCTTCCCTGCTTCTGTTTTGTCCAAGTTGGCCCAAGAAGCCTGAGGGAGGAGGGAGGCACTCCTCCTGTCCTGGCTTCTTTGTGCCTAGCTATCAGAAAGTTTTATCAACAAGCCACTCCTTAAGGCCTGTAAATATAACAATAAAATTCTTTTTAAGGAAAAAGAATATTGCTTCTACTGAAGAGAACAAGAAACACAATTATGTTCTATCAGGTGAAACATGTGCACGTTGATATGTTAGAAATAATGTCCTGTAGGGCCATGCCATATACTCTGGATTTGCTTTTACTAGGTCTACATTCCATGAGGATTAGAGACTTAATTGATGCAAGGCACTAAGGCTTGAACTCTTTACACCGTTTCTGCTAATCTAAATACAAAATCAAGCTCATTGGGAGTAAGGAGAGTCTGATGATCACTTCTTGAGTGAGTAGAGTATACTGTCAGGAGAGTCAGCATGGCCAGTACAAGGAGAGAAACTTTACCCAAATAAATGAACACCGTGTCCTTGCTAAATATCTTTGCCATGCTTTTACTAAATACATTTTCTTCCATTAGATGGTCTGTGAGTATTTAGTTTTGTTCCGATCTTAAACCTGAACCATCAAATTGGCTTGAGTCAGGTTTGGCCTCCAACTGCATCTAGATGCAAAAAGATAAATATAAAAAATTTTTTTAGGGAAGGGTTAGTATATGGTGGTGGTGGTGGTAGAAATCAGGAAATGTATCATACCTTAAGGAGCCGGGATTGTATTAATAAATGCATGTTGATTGCTTGAGTGAGTGACATAGGAGGTGGGACTTGAACTGAGCTTTTAAGATATCCTGGGATTTTAAGAGGCTGAGGTGAGAAAGGAATATACTCAATTCGCTCCAGTAATCATTTGTAAAGAACTGCTATGTGTTAGGCACTGTGCTGAACTCTGGGGATCCAAATGTGAGCAAGAAAGACAGTTCCTGTCCTCAAGTTGCTTACAATGTAAGAGGAGAAACAACATTAAAAAAGGAAGCTGGAAAACAGAGCAACATGACCTGCTGCAGATAGATGGAGTGAGCATCAAGGTCTAGGCTCTGCCCTCCATAATGGAAAACTTTGGGTGGAGTGGAGGGTTCCATTCTTCATCTCCCATCAGAGAGGAGAGGAGGTGGAGGGAGTTGGAGGTGTTCAGTATATCCAACGTAAGTTAAACAGCCTTTCAAGGAAATTTATGGTGATCAGTTTATCTTGGGAGATAGACTTGTTCTGTGGAGTTTAGACCAAGCAGAACTGCAGATGGTGGCATGGGGTGGAGATGGGAGATAGAATGTCATGTACCAGTAAGGCAAGTAAGGCAGTTTAGTTTCAAATTTGTTGTTGTTCAAGTTGTAACTAACTCTCTGTGACCCTTGTGGGGTTCTCTTGGCAAGAAAACTGGGGTAATTTTTCACTTCTTTCTTCAGGGATTAAGGCAAACTTAAAAAGTGACTTGTCCAGGGTCACACAGCTACTGAGCGTCTGATGCTAGATTTGAACGTAGGTCTTCCTGATTCTAGACACATACACCTTACCCAACCTCTTAGCTGCTATGAAGGGGAATAATGTGGAAGAAACCTAGAGAGGTAGATTGGAGCCAGATTGTGAAGAGTTTCAATTGTGAAACAGAGGAATTTATATTTCATCCTAATGGTAATAAAGAACCTCTTGGAACTTCTTCAGCAAAGTGATAGCATAGCAAGATGTGCTAATTTAGGAATATTATTAATACCATTAACATAACAATACAATTAACATAATAATTATTTGGAATATCAGGTAACTGCAGAAAAAAGATTGAAGTAGGGAGAGGCTTGAGACAGGAAGAACAATCAGGCAAAAGATGATTAGTGTGGGACCAGGGTGGTGGTTACATGGCACATGTAAGAGATACTGTGAAGCTCAAATCAACAAAACTTGAACAAAACTTGGCTAGACAAGGCGGGAAAATGAGGAAGAGTAAGGCAGTGAGGATGACTTCAACATCATTAGACAAATACCGTCTTCAGGGAAAGAGGAGAAATGCTTCCAGAGGGAAAAGAGAAACGCTTGCCCCGATTCTGTGGGTCTTCGTTGATCTGGTGATTAGACAAACACTGCTTCTAGCGCATAAAATTAGAGCTGGAAGGGACCACAGAGAATATCAAATTCAACCTCCTTTTACAGATGGGTAAATTGAGGCACAGAGAGGTCTGAAAAACGGCAACTGTGGCTTCAGAATCATAGGGATGGGGGGTTCACAAATGATTGGGAGTTTGTTAACCACTGAGGAAGGAATTGGGTGGGTTATCAGCATCCCTAGGGGTTTGGCTTCAGGATGGAGTCCTTGAAGGGCCTGAGGCAGTTCAGGCGAGGGCAGGAGTGTGAGTAGCTGATGAAATGTTATTTCTCTTCTTTCTTTTCAGGAGGTCCAGACTAGGCCAGGAGACATGTGGAGGGAGCACAATGGAATTCTATTTCCCTCTACCTTTGCAGGCAAGAAAAGGACAGGCCAGGAGAGTAGGACGATATGGCATTTCTCTCTGTTCCTTGCAGTCAAGAGTAGAGCAGGCAAGGAGACAGGTATAAGATGGAAGCATGTGCATGTGCATGTGTGTGTGTGTGTGTGTGTGTGTGCGTGTGTGTGTGTGTGTGTGTGTGTTTCTCTGCAGGCAGGCAAGGTCTCTAGGAGGAAAGAAGAGACCACACCAAGACCAGCACACAGTGCCATAAGGGGCAAGTGTTTCTCTTTTCCCTTGGGAAGCATTTCTCTTCTTTCCCTGAAGGCAGTCTGGGTCAGGCAAGTAATTGGTGGAGGGACCTTGATGGAATGGAATTTTTCTCCATCTAGGTACTTAGGAATGGAAGATATAGGCCAGGAGATACAGGTGGAGGGGGCAGGATGGAATGACTTCTTTCTCCATCCCTTATAGTTATGAAGAGGCCAGGTTGGGAGATTAGTGTGATGGAATTGTGTTTTTGCATTTTCTGCATACAGGAAGAGGCTAGCTAAGGAGACCAACACACATTGGAATGGCATACCTGTGTTATTTTAGGACATTTTTTAAGGTAATTAAATCACTTAAATCCTTCTTTATCAGTAAAATGAAGGTATTGAACTAGGTGATTTCTCCACTCCTCACTCTAAATTTAAATTTAATAAGTTATGCTCCTCTTTCTTCCAATCATCTGCCCCCACCCTCCAACACACATTTACTAGATAGAAGGGATTAGAAGGCTTTATGTCATCTTTGTGACTCCATTTAGGGTTTTCTTGGCAAAGATACTGGAGTGGTTTGCTATTTCCCTCTCCAGCTCAATTTGCAAATGAGGAAACTGAGGCAAACAGGGTTAAGTGACTTGCTCAGGGTCACACAGCTAGTAAATGTCTGTGGCTAGATTCGAACTCAGGAAGGTGAGTCTTCCTGATTCCAGGCTCAGTACTCTAATTTGTGCCACCTAGATACCCTGTTAGGAAGCTAGGTAAAAACTCAGAAAGGACAATTTGTTCAGAAAAACTTGGAAGGAAAACATAACACTTTTAAAAAATTGTAGTTATCACTTCCATAAGAATGTGCTATATTCTTATATGAAATCTGATACTTTAATTCTCAAAAATAGACATATCTTTCTCACTATGTAGAAGCATTTCAGAGAGGCACCTCAGAATTCACCAATTTAATCCTAATTTTTCCTAGGATTTGAAAGTTACTGATATTGGAACTTCCTTTATTCACAAGCAGTTAATTCTATTCTGTCCCATTCCATTCCCTTTCACTTATGAATTTGCTGTTTATTATTAAGCAACCACTGAGTTCAAGGTCTTAGCTTAACCTAACAAATCCAGAGAAACTCACTATTTTTCTGTCTCGGAAGTCAGGTAGTCAGAAGGCAGGCATACAGTTAAAGAAACCAAAAGTACAATGTGAGTCCTTATCCTTAGTAAATGCCTAAGAAATCAATCCAAATGCCTCTGTTTAAGGGCTGAATTTGCTACAAAAAAAATCTATTGGTGGTTTTAAAATGTGTTTTTCCCCCTGTATATTTGGAGTACTTTGATCAGTTTTCAAACATCTGTTCCAATTCTCTAATCCTCTTGCCAATATTTTCTGGCAGTATTAGAGATGTTTCTTTATGGGACTGATGAAACAGCATATCTTAATGTTTAAATTTGGATTGCACAAAGTACTGTATTTGCTTAGGAAGGATCAGAGCATCGCAGACTTACAGGCTGACAGGACCATGCAGGCTATTTAATACAATCTTCTTCTTTTATAAATGAGGAAACTGAGGCTCAGAAAGGTTCTGTGTCTGGCTTAAGATCATGCAGTAAGTGGCAGTGTGCAAGATTTGGAACCATATCTTCTGGTTATCCCAGTACGAGG
>CM053598.1:198659289-198709752 GCA_028646575.1 Pseudocheirus occidentalis
CTAGAGGGGTGTTGGAGGAGGGCATAAAAGGCAACAGATTGTGGGAGGGGCCTTACAGTTGGATCAATGTTCTGGGCTGGGGGTAGGGGCAAAAAGGGGAGAAAATCTGTAACTCAAAACCTTGTGGAAATGAATGATGTAACCAAGAAAATAAATTAAAATTTAAAAATAAAACAATCTGGTACTGGCTAAGAAATAGAGTGGTGGGTCAATGGAATAGATTAGGTACAAATTATATAATAATAAATGACCATCATTATCTAGTATATGATAAACCCAAAGATCCAAGTTCCTGTACCAAAAACTCATTATTTTAGAAAACTTCTGGGAAAACTGGAAAACAATATGGGGGAAACTAGGTATAGATCAACATTTTGCACCATATACCAAGATAAGGTCAAAATGGGTGCATGACTTACACATAAAGGGTGATATCATAAGCAAATTAAGAGAGCATAGAATAGTTTATCTGTTAGATTTATGGATAAGAGAAAATTTAAGACCAAAGAAGATATAAAGAGTGTTACAAAATAGATCATTTTTATTATATACAATTTAAAAAGTTTTCATACAAGCAGAACACAAAACTGAGGGGTAATTTTTGCAACAAGTATTTCTGACAAAGGCTTCATTTCTCAAATATATAGAGAACTGAATCAAATTTATAGAAATGCAAGCCATTCCACAAATGATAAATGGTCAAAGGATATGAATAGACAGTTTTCAGACAAAGGAATCAAAACTATCTGTAGTCACTTGGAAAAAAAAAGTTCTAAATCACTATTGATCAGAGAACTGCAAATTAAAACATGTCTGAGGTACCACCTCACACCTCTCAGAGTAGCTAATATGACCAAAAAAAGGAAAATATTGAATGTTGGAAAACTGAGACACTAATGCACTGTTGGTGGAATTCAACCACTCTGGAGAGCAATTTGAAATTATGCCTAAAGGGTTATAAAACTGTGCATACCCTTTGATCCAGAAATACTACTACTAGGTCTCTATCTCAAAGACATCTGGGAAAAAAAGGAAAAGGATCTATTTGTGCAAAAATGTTTATGGGCACTCTTTTTGTGGTGGCTAAGAATTGGAAATCAAAGGGATGCCCATCATTTGGGGAATAACTCAACAAGCTAAGTAAGCTACGAAATATGATTATAATGGAACATGTATTGTGTGCTATAAGAAATGACAAGCAGGATGATTTCAGAAAAACATGGAAAGACTTACGTGAATTGATATATAGTGAAGCACAGAACTAGGAGAACCTTGTATACAGTAACAGTAATATTGTTCAATGAATTGCGAATTGTGACTTAGCTATTCTCAGCAAGACAATGATCTAAAACAATCCCAAAGGACTAATGAAGAATCGTACTATCTGTTTCCAGAGAAATAATTGATATTGGTCGAATACAGACTGACACATGCTATATTTACTTTCTTTCTTTTTTTCTTTCATTCAAGACTTCTTATGCAAAATGACTAATATGGAAATGTTTTACACGACTGCAGATGTTCAAATTTATATCTGATTGCTAACTGTCTCAGGGAGTGGGGAAGTGGGGAAGTGGGGACAGAATTGGGAACTAAAACTTTAAATAAAAAAAGTTTTAAAAAATTTAATTTAAAAAAAGGAAAAAGAAAAGAGAGGATTTAAATGGAAATTTTTTTGTGTGCCATTCAGTGGAGATAACAAGTGAAAATTCAGCTTTCGCCTCCATGTTATAAAGAGGTTTAAGGATAGAGCAAAGAGCAACTAGCTTTAGTAATGACTTCCAGAAATGTAAATCCCTTAGAGAAAAATTAGTGAGGAAACTAAGGAAAGAGATCCTGAATGAAGAGGAGTTGTTTTTGTTGTTTTTTTTAAATAATGGAAAGAGAATTCCACAGGTGCCATCCTGGTCTTCATTACTTTACATCTAGACTATTGCAATAGCCTACTGGTTGGTCTGCCTCCCACAAGTTTCTTTTCATTCCAGTCCACTATCAAAGTGATCTTCCTAAAGAGCTGGTCTGACCATGTTACCTCTGTTTACAATAGACTCCAGTGGCTCCCTATCACCTACAGGATCAAATAAAAAATCTTTTTGGCATTCAAAACCCTTTATAATCCGCTTCCTCCCCAACCTTTCTGCCAGTCTTCATACATATTATGCTCCACCCTGTCTTCTGTATATTCTGTGATCTGATTCTGGCCTACTTGCTGTTTCTCAAACAAGACACTTCATCTCCACATCCAGGTATATGCCCTGGCTGTCACCCCAACCTCAAATAGGGAAGTTTTCTGTGGCCAGCACAGTCTGGGTCTAGCTACCAGCTGAGTAAAACAAAGAGAGAGTGAGAGAGAGCTTCCAGCTGAACAATGGAAAGAGGGAGAGAGACAGGGATGTATTTCATAGTCTGTTTATTACAGAGCCATTTCATACTAATCCAAGGATACAAGCAAATCATAGAGCTTACATCCCCTATTGCAGGGATGCTTATGTGACCTAGGTCTCGACTTTTCCCTACACCAGCCCAAGGATAATCACTCATTAAGATCTTTATCCTAGTACCATGTCCAGAGGCACAAACAAACCGGGAGTCACAATCAAGACTTGCAAATTAACTTTCTGTACATTTTTTAGATATTCACAAAACTAATGAGAACATCCACCCAACAAGATTATACTCTCCTTGCATATCTGCCTAGTGACCTTGTAGAACTGGGGAGCTAATGTGGCCAAGGCCCCTGAAAGTCTTAGGCTACTACAGAAGTTGTTTTCTCTCAGGTCCTCTCAATTTTTTTTTTACCTGAGGGGATGCTTTATCTCAATTTCTCAGAATTATATGCTTCTCCTCAAACTTTAACTCTGTTTCTCAAACAAATATTTTTCTGCATCTTTCAGAAAATAAATGCACACATAAAAAGTTGTTAATACTTATATATAACCTCAGTATATAAGAGAAGAAGGATCTCGCCCCTAGAAAACTGCTACAGGCCATACCACACCATCAAAAGTGATTTTTTTGTAATTTAAAGCATATATTGTAAGCAATAATATAAATTCTCTCCACTCACCTTACTCCTTTATGTGGGTAGTAATATAAACTCACACATGTTATAGAGGTGATATATTCAGGAAAACAGACTTACATATTTGCTGAATTTACACATCAAATATTTGAGGAATGGATGAGTTAATGTTGCATTAACACTCTGACTTTTGCATTTCTTGGCCATGAAAGTTGCATCCCTATTACACTGATGTATGGCTTTGCCTTTGCTCATCCTATACATTGCTTCAGTTGCTCAAGGCTAGCAGGGAGGCAGGCTCGAGGGAGATACCTCAGTGACACATTAGTACTCTTCTTGAAAGAAGAAGGAAGGGCCTTCCAGCCACTTTCCTGGCATGTGGTCATAATTTCCTGGGCTTTGAAGATCAGAGCAGTGATTTTATTCACCGCCAGCCAGAAATACATGCATCTCCATTTAAATCCTTAAATCAAAGAAGCAGCTTGCAAAGTATCAGCAAAGCAACTCCTGGCCAAACCTTTAAATGGAAACTGTCCTGAGATGCAGGAGTCAGCTGAAAGAATGGATGGCGGCCAGCAGTGTACATTTCTCTAATCTAAGTAGACTCAATTTTGGTGCATGGTATTGGAGCTTTTCCTATCAATTCTTGTCCAACTCATAGTGTCATAAGAGTAATGTCTACCATTTTCCTCTCCTTGAGGTGGTGGATAAAGATTTATAGATGACCAAAATGAAACTGGAGTTTCCCATAGAGCTGTGATAAATAGATGTGTGTATTTATGCAAGTAAGTCAGTTTAAGTCCAGGTATAAATACTAGAGGTTAGACCATAGCTAGTGTTCCTTAGTGATCATCAAATTGTGCATTTATTAAGCACCACTGTTTGCTGAAGACTGTGCTACAAGTACAAAGAAGTCCCTCGCCACGGTAAGCTAAATTCCAGTAGTGGGGACTGCTGCAGCTAGCAAGTCTGGGCCTAGCTACAAGCTGAGTGAAATAAAAGGAGACAGAGAGAGAGAGAGAGAGAGAGAGAGAGAGAGAGAGAGAGAGAGAGAGCTGAATAAGAAAGAGGGAGAGACACAGGGATATATTCCATAGTCTGTTTATTGCAGAACCATTTCATACAGAGCCAAAGATACATGCAAGATACAATGTTTATATACCCTTAGCAGAATGCAAGGAACCACATTTGGTCTTGATCTTTCTCTACCCCAGCCCAAAGCCAATCACTCGTTAAGCTCTTTATCCTGGGACCATGTCCAGAGGCACAAACAGGGTGTTACAATCAAGACTTGCAAATTAACTCAGTACTTTCTTTAGATATTCATAAAACCAATGAAAGCATCCACCCAACAAGATTATACTCTCCTTGCATATCAGCCTTTGTAGAACTGGGGAACTAATGTGGCCAAGGCCCCTGAAAGTCTTGGCCTACAACGTCTCCCCCATCTCTTTTATTTATAGGAGAGGGGAACATCCCATTAACGAAACCCTAATAGACTCCTCGGAGTTCGCGCCTTCTCTCCTATAATGCCTATAGGAGGGGGGAACATCCCATTAACGAAGCCCCAACGACTTCTGGGAGATCTCTTTGTCTCCCTTATAGCATATAGGGCCACGGGCAGAATCATGCAGCTGGACATTATATATAACTTGTTGAATGGTGCAGGAAAAACAGGAAATAAGGATGGGTAATATCCCCTGAGCTCTCTTAATCCAATCAACTATATTGTGCCTCAGGATTTGGTCCCCATTAAGATGATTTCTAATTTGGGCTATGCTATATTCTGACTCATTATATTTTTTGCTTACAAATACAGAAATACATATACAAAATTCTTCATGACTATCTGATTTTGTACAGTGCTAACAGAAGTAGACATAGCAACACTGCTCACAAGAGTAGAAATTAAAGCAATTATCCCAACAACAATATAAGAAATACACCTCTTTTTTCCATTAAAACCCAACTGGTGATTGATTTGAGCAATAGAATAATCATCATTCATCAGTAAAACCAGTTTTTACTCTCCACAGGAAGCATAATTATGCCTGCTCTTCTTATAACAACAACAGGGGACAATGAATCCATATCACAATAAGTACAACACTAATACAAAGCTTATCAATACAACTGTGAGCAATCATAGTTATGATACCATGTTAAATATGTAATTTAAGGGATAACACTAGCATTTGGGGGATCAAGAAAGGCTTCATGCAGAAGATGTAAGGATTAAATGACATAATATTTCTAAAAAGTCCTTAGTCCAGTTCCTAGCACATAGTAGGTTCTGTGTATATACTTATTCCTTCCCCCTCTGTATCTGTGCCTACCCCACCACCACCCATGAACAGAGAGAAGGTCAGTTTGGCTGGATTATAACATACAGGCAAGGGAGAAATTTAAAATGAAGATGGAAAGGGGTAGAAGCATTTCTCACCTCTAAGCTTCATTTTCCTTGTCAAGATCAATACAACATTAGTACTATCAACCTCACAGGGTTATTATGACTATTAATTATTTCTATCTGATTTTAAGCTCTTAAAGTATGAATTACTGTCTCTTCATCATTCCTGGAAGTCCCTGAAATTCAATTCAATAAGCATTTATTAAGTACCTATGGTATGCATGACACTGTGCTAGACTCTGGGGGATAAAAACTAACAAAGCAGTCTTTCTGTTCAAGGTTTTTACATTATATTGCACCATCTATCTACAATGCCGTTGGTCCTTAGTTTCTCAAATACAGGAGTACTTGGCACATAATTTTCCTTTCCACCCAAACCTTTCCCTTATACCTGGAGGTTTGATTCACAGATTGATGCTCCTTTATATACCCAGGCCTCCTAGTTCATCAACTGAGAGGCTTCATGATACAGTGGATGGAGCATTAGACTTTGAGTCAAGAAGACCCAAATTCAAATCCTGATTCAGATGCTTATTAGCAACATCCCACTGTGTATAATGTCTCTGGCTTCAGTTTTTTCATCTGTAAAATGAGAGGGTTGGATTCAATGACCTCTTAGGTTCCTTCCAGTTCTGAATCCATGACCCTATGCCCTTTGCTCCATTCTGAAAAACACAGGCAGGGATGATCATACCTGGATCTCCTCATCCCATTAAGTGTTCCACTTCCATCACCAAGATCTCTGAAGTCTTCTCTGATCCAAACATCCTGTGACAATCTCTCCTTGTACCTCACCCTCCTAAACCTAATTTTGGCCCTAGAATTAAGCAGTTCAACTCTTCACTGTCTGCAATCTCTCGCCCCTTTGTCCTATTGCCACTTATGCCTTGTCATTTTCTAACTCACCATCCACCTCCTACATACTTACTCACATGCTAGATGAGGTCACCCAACCCAATCATGCTGACTGAATCCACTGTGAATTGTATGTTCTCTAATCTTAAGTGGGCCCTTGCTTCCATGAGCAATATTTTATATCTTCTATGACTAACTAAATTTCACTCCTTACAACAGCTATTCTATCTCTTCTAAGACTAACACATCAAACTTTTCCCTCCATCTCAGAAGAGGACATTATTTAATACTTAACTCAGGAAAACAAAAGACGTTTACTATGAGCTTCCTCTTCACCCCTTCTTACATCCCTTTGACATCATCTTCCAATAGCCTCTCCTTTAGTCTAGTATCTAATTTTTTTTAAATGGCCTTTCTCCTTGCCAAGGTCAACTCTTCCACTTCTTCAATTGATCCTATCTTTTTCTATTTTGTTTAGCAGAATGCCCTTGCAAATCTCATCTTTCCCTCCAGATCTTCTATTTTTTCCTACTGTCTTTTTCCCTATTGCCAGTAAAAGTGTCTAGGTCTCTTCCATTTCTAAAAAGCAAAAATGAAAACACCTTAACTTGACCCTACCATCGTGTCAAGCTGTTGTTCTGTATTTCTCTTCCCTTTCACATTCAAACTCCTAGAAAAAGCTCTCAACACTCCTGATCTCCATTTCTTTTTCTCTCATTCCCCAACTCCTTGCATTCTAGGTTTTTACCACCTTAGTCAACTGAAACTGCCTTCTTCAAGGTGGCCAATGATTTCTTAATTGCCATATCCAGAGGCTTTTTCTCATTCCTCGTCCTTCTTGACCGCTCTGTAACATTTAACGCTACTGACCACCTTTCCCTCCTATATATTCCTTTCTACCTGGCATTTCATAGCATTGCTCACTCTTGGGTCTATTCCTGTTTATCAGACTGTTCCTTCTCAGTCTCTTTGCTTGGATCTTCATCTCTCTCTCTCTCTCTCTCTCTGTCTCTCTCTGTCTCTCTCTGTCTCTCTGTCTTTCTCTCTCTCTCTCTCTCTCTCTCTCTCTCTCTCTCTCTCTCTCTCTCGTATAGATACAGAGATGTAGATATAGATATACATGATCTCCCTTTACCTGTGGATGTAGAACACATCTCTAACCTGGACCTCCTTTTTTCTACATACGCCTTCTATAATCTTCTACCTTACATACAAACATACATAACACACCACCAGAAGCATCTGCCATCCAGTAACACTATCCTCTTTGCTCTTGCTTGAACAAGATACTCTTCTTCAACTTGGCTCCAAGACTTGGCTCCATTTTCATTGGCTGTCTCCCATGCCCAGAATGCTCTCCCTTCTCACCTCTGCTTCCAGGCTAGCATGGCTTCCTTCCAGTCCCACTTAAAATTCTACCTTCTACAGAAAGCCTTTCCCAGTTCTTCTTAATTCTGTAACCTGCCCTCTGTTGTATATTTCCTATTTTCAGCTTATTTGTACGTATATATTTGCATGTTATCTCCTCTATTAGATTGTGAACTCCACAAGTGCACTGTCCTTTGCTTTTTTTTATATCCCTTGAACTTGATACAGAACCTGGTACATTGTAGATTAGGCACTTACTAAATATTGATTGACTGACTGACCTCTTTAGCTGCCATGGGTTCCATTATCTAAGCCATCTATGCAGACCCTACTTTCATCCTACACTTCCATCCTGCCTGATGGACATTTCCATCTATATACACTGTAGGCATCTCAAATTTAAGATGCCCAAAACAACTCCTTTTATTATTAGGGGCAGCTAGTTGAATTAGCCCAGAATCATGAAGACCTGAATTCAGATCCAGTCTTAGACACTTACTAGTGGTGTGGTGGGGTGTGACCCTGGGTAAGTCAATTAACCTGGATTTGCCTCTATTTCCCAATCTACAGAATGAGGATAATAATAGCATCTACCTCCTGGATTGATTGTAAGGATCAAATGAGATAATTATAAAGTGCTTAGCACAATACTGGAACATAGTAAACACTAAAAAATTAGCTACTACTACTACTACTACTACTATTACTACTACTACTACTATTATTATTATTATTATTATTATTATTATTATCATTTTGCTCTCTCCTAACTTTCCTTTTTGTCCCAGGGCACTAGGATCTTTCCAGACTCGCTGATGCACCATCTCAGAGTTCTTCATTCTCCTTCACTCCTTCACTCCATGCATCTGCAGTTGCTAAGTCTTATCAATTCCATATTTACAGCATCTTTTAACGCAGCTACTTTTCTCTCCTCACATAGCTGTCACCCTAGTGCAGGCCCTTGTGACCACTTGCCTAGACTACTGCTATGATCTCCTAATTGGTCACCCTGCCTCCCACCTCTCCCTTCTCCCATTCATGCTGCACACAGCTGTCAGTGATATTCCTAAAGCAGAAGTCTGACTTTGTCATGTTCCTGCTCAATAAACTCTAGTGACATCCAGTTACCCCTAGTATCAAAAACAAATTTCTGTTCAGCATTTAAAGACCAATTCAATCCAACCTACTTTTCCTGTTGTTGTTTTTTATGTTCCACGTTCTCCATTCCAATAATTTATATCTATTTACTCTTCCTTGTATATGGCAGCCTATAGCTAGCCTCTGTGCCTTTGTATTGGTTATGTCCCATGCCTGAAATGCTCTCCCTCCTCACCTCCACCTCTTAAGACATCTCACTTCAAGTTTCACCTCATAAAGAAGGCTTTTGTTGCCCCCACCATCTCTATTACCCCCCAGCTTACTTTGTATATATTTTACATACACACACACACACACACACACACACACACACACACATAAATATTGTTCCTCCCAATTTAATGTATGCTCCTTGAAGGCAGGGAAGTTTTGTTTATGTTTCCATCTTCTCTGCATGTGGTGGTATTTAATAAAGGTTTGTTGAATGAATGAATGAATTCCTATCGGCCTTTGAAATCTCTTGATACAGGGTCTTCTTGGAGTTACTGGGCTGAATTCAGGTCAACAAGGATGCATTCAGGCATTGTAACAGCAAATAAAACCAAGACAGCCAGCATAATAAAACTTTTCTCTTGGGTTTTGCAATCTCAAAACAGAACTAAGACTTGAATACAGATGTGCAGCAATAGCCTTCTAAGGCTAACAATGGAACTAACAAATATGAATTGGACCCAGGAATGTAATCCTCATGCAATTCACAATGGAAAAGCATTTCTGAGCTGCCGAACAATAGCAGCGGGTCATCATCTCACAGTATAGTGAAAGAGATGGTGTTTGAATGTTCCCCTCCCCCACCTTCCACACACACCTCAACTGCCAGGCACCAGAATTTAAGGTGGTATAAACGGCTCATTTTCACACTTCTAACTATTTTGATTCAGTTTTGTTAAAACAGAAATGACCTTGAAATGCTCCCTAGAATATTCAAAACTAATATTGGGATGGTTATTGGTGTTTTTGCTTTTTTGTAGTGGATTTTAAAAACCCACTGTTTAAGAAGAACCAAGCCACAAATCTACCAGACTCTTGAAAGCTTAGCAGTGTGTAGATGAAGCAGAAACATTCTACCAAGGCAGGTAAAATTGTCAGAGTTCCATCCCATCCCAGCCTAAATGGGACTGGGTCTTTCTATTGACTTGTCCCTTCTGATTAGTAATTACCTTCCCCATTTAGTCTTTAGATATAGGCATCACTTTGTTTCTTCCTGTATTATACTTATTATGAGATATTAATATGAGATATTATGAGATATAAGTCATTTCAGTCATGCCTGGCTAAAAAATTGTACATAATAATTAAGTTTCTATTTCCTCATTCTACTCATTTATAAGTTCCTCAAGGACAGGAACCATGTTTTATTCAAACTCTGTGTTTCCCCTAGTGTTTATTACAGTACTCTGAATATGATAATGGGTGATTATTCAATCATCCATTAACTAATAAACACTCTATTATGTAATTTTAGTGGATGGATGATTAGCAAATATCACTTTTTAAATTGTTATATGTGGTGTCTTAGTGTAAGGAGCTGTGGGCTCTCAGAACTCTTTGGTCCTTAGAGGGTGAACTCCTTGAGGGCAGGGACTGCCTTTTGCCTCTTTTTGTATCCCTAACACTCAGCATACTGCCTGGCAGATAGTAATCAAATAAATAATAAATGCTTATTGACTTACTTCCAAATGTATAAAAATTGCCTTTCTTTCTCTATGTACGTAGTCCTTCCCTATGTAGATAGCTTAGCTATATCCTTCTCAGTTAGATTTCAATGGAATTTGGCAAACATGTCCAAATTGGCTGTTTTAGTATGGCTAAAGTCAAGATGCCTCAAGGGATTAGTTTTGCTTATCTGTTTCTTAAAAAACCAGGAGGAACCCATGTGCACTATACAAAGAGAGAAACAGAGAATTTATTTATATATATATATATACACACACACACACACACACATACACATGCATATGTATCATATATATATACATATAAAGGCATGCCTCTTGCAGACTAGCAAATTTGCAGATCATAAGAGTCAAGAGACACTGAGATATAATGTCTCACTCAGAATGCATTTACATTTTATGGAGAGTGAGCCCCTTTTCAAAAGTGAATCCATCATTCTTCACCTAGAAGATATGAGGTTTGTGTAGTTCGTTTGCATTTGAAAAGACCAGTAAAGATGATGAACCCACCTCCAAATCATAGATTGCCTCAATACCTTTTCCCTAGCCACTCCTTTGCATAGACAAACAGGAGAACCTCAGTGTTTAAAAGAACAAGAAGCCCAGAGATTTTTGTTAAATTGGGCAAATGGTCATTGACAGGCTATGTCCTAGCCTAAACATTAAGGAAATGTACTGAATGATCACCATAAGTTAGAGTAAGGTCTCTCACCTAAAGGATCAAGCCCTGAAGAATTGTCAAAAGGTAAGGCTAAAAGTCTGCTCTCCCACCTCCTGTCTGTGAGGCAACAAGCCTCAAAGCTGAGGTCCTAAAAGAGGAGAACTAGAAAGTTTTCTGTCAGTCCCAGGTTTGCAGCTGAGTCTAAAACTGGAAGTGGTCAAGATTTCAGCTACTTATAGAGGAGCAGGCCCAGGGAGTCTAATGAATAAATCTGAGCAACAAAGAGTCTGTGAAGAGCAGTCTATCAGGAAAACTAGACCTTATGAAGAGCAAGACTGGCTGAGAAATCCATCCACACCCAACAGTGAACTCCATAAAGGCTCTAAGAAGGCATTTTCAAGGGCATTGAGAATTACAAGTTGCTTTGACCACATTTGTTTACTACATGTGTCTTAACACCACTGTATTTTAAATTTGTGCCTGCTCTCCCCAAAGACAGTATATATCTGTGGAGAAGTGTGCCCCAGGGTTATGGAAGGGAAGAATGTTTTATAATGACTGGTCTATTCTGTCATTTGAATAAATGTCTTAGCTAAGAGTTATTTGAGTCTACTGGGTAATTGTTAATGGAAAGCACATCAATAGGGGCTTGTGAACAATGGTTTTAAAATAGTGGTAACACAGGCTGTGCAATCTTGAAGTCTGAGAGTAATTACCCCCTCAAAGGACCTGAGTGGGAGTGCAAACTGGAGGAGAAGGTCTATGTATACACTCTTTATTATAGAGATATCATGTCATCTTCATGTTAATGTAATCAGTTTGTGGTTTTTGGAAACAAGATTGAAGATTTTTTTTTAAGCTCCAAACACTAGATAATTAACTCAAGGACATATTCCAAGAAAAATAAAAGAATTCAAAAGAGTAATCTTCCACTTGAAAGACTCTGGTCTCTATTAATTATAACTTCTTATTCATTGTGATTAATGATTGCCAGTATGACATTTAGAAAGTTTAAGAATAACAAGAGGGAATGTGTCCTTGTGATCAAATCTATCAGGGTATAGTCTTTCCCTAGGGAAGTGCTAGAGCCTTCTCTCTGAAATCATTTAAAACTAGTCCTGACCTAGCTTAGAAAAACATGCTGGAATGAACAATAGCCCTCTAGGGAGGGATTCTGGATGACCTAATTAGTGTCTTCCATCTCTGAGCAGTATGATGATCGACAGCTCAGCTAATGATGATGACAATGTCTGCGATAACAAATGTAGATAATCAAAATGGGCACAGTAGCTTAAAACAAAATGACAGTCACCAACTTGGCAACTTAATGGAGAAGAAGCCATTGAATACTTAGTGATCAGATAGTCTCAGGAAGGAAATATCTTCCTCCATATTCATTTACTAGACTCATTTTGATCAAGAAATCATTAGGTCATCTGAATGGCCTAATAAGTTTAGAGAATGGGACTAGGAGTAGACCTGGGCAATTGAGTGAGGTTAAAGGATAAAGCCTTTGGGACTTATGTAGGGGCAACATCCTAGCTGACCACGTTGCCTTGATGGGAATAGGGGGGCGCCCTAAGCCTGGTTTGTTATTCACTCCATTCCTACCCCTCTTAGGATAATTAATTCAGGCCTAGCTTGAAGTTGGAGGATGGGAATAGGCACGGAGGTTGCAAACAAGGGAGACTGAAAAATTATTTGATTGGATCAGGTTGTTGTAGATTTGAACCCTACTTTGGGACTAAAGCTAAGCAGAAGGAAGATAGTTTGTATGTGAACCAGTTGGGAGAAGAAACACACAAAGAAAACTGAAAAGACAAGCGGGGTGGTGTAGGAAAACAGAAAGGGGAAATCCCCAGTAGAGGAATGAAGCATAGCCAGCCTGCACCTGTCCCCAAAATGGAGGCCCTGAGAGGACCTCACCTCCCAGGTAAGAAGGGACCAGAGAGAGAAGTTTCAAGGTAAGAGGCCGGGTGAAGCATGTGCTAGGAGTCAGAAGCAGATCTTAAGAAGCAATGGTAGAAACTGTCAGGAAACCATATGGTACAAGAAGTGATAGCAGACAGTAGCAGTCAGTGATAGAATAGAGGGAACTCCTAGGCCCAGCCTCCTGAAAGAGCAATAGGAGTTCCTGAAACAGAGTTCTTGGACAAAAGAAAAACATAGCTATGAAGCTAGGGGAGTGGCAAAAGACAAGGCCAAAGTGTACAGGTAGGTGCAAATCTGTACTTTGCCCTCCTGTTACGTGAGTTATTCAGATGATGCGACTCTTTGGGGGAGTAAATTGCTTATGTAGAAATCCTAAGTCCGAAATTCTCTTCCCCTTTATGAGGGTTCTACAATTTTTTAAAGGATTATATAAATTCTCAGGAACATTGCCAGGAAGTGAAGAGTTGACTTTGCATCTATATTCTAGGGAGTCTAGGGTACAGTGAATGTAATGAAATGTATGGAACACTAGTGGGACTGATAGGACTCACTAGAGGGAGGGGGTTCACCTTGATCATTTATGTGCTACTATGAGTCGGTTGCTTTGGTTTTCGTTTGTTTTTGTGTTCTTTCTGTGGTCTGTCCTGATTCCAGTATATACTGTTAGCTTGAGTACTTGCACGGGAGCTGAAGACCCTATAATCCATACCATAGGAAAATAAACACAAGCCATATATTCCAATATACCCAGTGGAGACAAAATAAGCCACATTCTGAGATTGTCAGGGAAAAAAACCCGTACATATACATGGGTAAAAGAAGAAAAATTTTTGAGGAATCCCCAAGATTGAGCTTCTGTGAGCCCAGAGTTTGGAGTCCTATGCTACAGGTTATACAAATATAACACAGAGCATGATGTAGAGTTCAGAAGAATACATCTTCCCTATGTGCCCTAAAGAGGCCACTGCCATTACTTATTATAATATGCTACCCTTTTGGGGTGCCTTTTCCAAAGAGTTATCAGCAGGAAGAAATTACCTGTATACCACCATAGAATGAGCTAAATGGATGGGATTCTTAACCTTTTTTGTGTGTCATGGACTTTTTGGCAATCTGACGTACCCTATGAATTCTTTCTCAGAAAAATTCATTTAAAAATACATAGCACAACAAATAAAAACAATTATATTGAAATGCAGTTATCAAAATATTTTAAAAACTAGTTCACGGACTCCAGGTTAAAAACCCCTGCTCTATATCAAACTGTTTATATCCAGCTTGGTTGGGACCCAACACTATCCAGATGGACTAGGGGTACCTTTATCTCATTATCTGTAGCTGTTCTTGTCCTTGCTCATTTACCTACTTCCTCCCTATTGTCACCTCTACTTTGTTAGCCATTAGGTGATATAAAGTGAATTGGACATGAGAAAAAAATGAGACATAAAGAGGTATTGATCCATGCAGAGTTGTGAAGACATTTCCTGTTCCATACTCTTCTCAGACCTTGTACATGGCATATGATCTTTACTGGGTGTACAACTGATTGATCAATCCATTTCTCTTCCTTTCTAAAAGTCCTGGCTCCAAATATACTTCCTGTAAATAGCTTCCCAAGTTAATCCCACGCACTCTGAGAATTCTTTCACTTTGCATCTCCCTTGCTCTCTCTCTGTTTTATTAATGGACAGTTTCTTGTACAATGATTTGGCAAATAATAAGTCATTTCCATGTGAATTATACTAGATGGCTTTCCAATGCTAATATTCTCCAATTTATTTAAGTGTGTTATGTACTTCTAAGTGGACTGCATGATCCTTAACAATAGATACCATGTCTTTTATTCTTTTTAAAAATCTCTTCCTTCTCAGACTTCCTTAGCTTGGTGCTAAAAGTTTAATTATTTTCCTCACTCTAGGATGGATTTATTGCTCTGTTACAGACTCATGTGGCAAATAAGGACAAGTCCCCAAACCTTTCCATGCTCCTCTGTGCCTCATGGGCCAAAGGCCTCCATTGGAAAGTAGACAGAGTCTGCTACACAGAAACTTATCATGTCTCTTTTATAGCTGATAGCCCCATCCTTTTATGTCCTCCCACCCCCATCATAGAATCCATCAAGTCACTGTGCTTGAGTAGGGCTTGGCAGGGAAATGAAAGAAGGGGCCAAAAGACTCAGCCTCTCTGAAGATTTTTCTTTATTACTTTCAAACACCAGCTTCACAGAGCAGAGAGTGACAGGCCAGGGACTGCAGTAATTAGATTTCCTAGAATTAACTAACACATTCCATGCTGAGAAGCTCAGGGTAGGCACTGTATTCTCTAACTCATCAGCATTAATTAACGGCCATTTTATTACACCTGACCCATTTATGGCAGTAAATGCAGGGTTGCCCCCGATAGACATAGAACAACTGTGCCTTCTTAAAGCGATCTCAAGCTCTCAGCCAAATGTGTCTGTATATAATGTTACATCCTCCTCCCTTGCTGACCAGAAATCCAGGATCTATCACTTACCTAAAAAGGAAGAGACAGAGAATCACAAGGTCTAGTTTTCCTTTCTTCCAACCCCAACTAACACCCTCCTAAATCACATGAATTAACCTCAGCGACCCCTGTCTTAGCTGAGCTCAAGGTGAGTCATTTATTCAATGTTTCTCTTCTTTCCTCTTCCACATTCCCCATCACACAGCATTTTTCTACCTTCTTTGCTTTGTCATTATGTACTTTTCTAGAAGTGATTTATCATTCCTTCATTCTTCCACTGTCACTTTCACAAGCAAAGAGAAAGATATAGTGGATGACTTCTTCTGCCTTGGCCTTTCAATCTAATCTTCCAGAGTTAAACCAGAAGACTATGTCCTGTAAGGACCACATTTCCCCACTCATGTTTGATGCCATCAGGGTTTTTTCTGTCTGTAGGGATGCATCTTCTATGCCATCTTCTCAGTTTTTCACAGGTTCCCTCTCTTAACTTGTAGGACCAGATTCCATTTCCCACCCAGTCTAGAAATGAGTGAGGACAAAGTGTTGCTGGTTTTATGCGTAACTAGTAGAATGCCTGACATCAGTACCAAAGCCTTTCCTAATTTTTGGCATCACCCATCAGGTGTTCGAGTCTATCACCAAATTGCATTTATTTTGTAGATATTTATACCGTATATATATTATACTATATATACTATAGTCTATATAATATAGATATATTTGTGTGTGTGTGTGTATGTTGTGTCCCCCAATAGGATGCTCCCTGAGGACAAGTTCTATTTCTTTTTGCCTTTGTATGTCTAAAACCTGGAAAATAGTCTTATAATAAATACTTTTTGTTGATTGATTAATTGAGCTATATCTTTAAATACTTGTCATTATATACTCACAACACTTACCTGCCATCCAATATCTGATTACTTTTCCTTTAAAAAAGACTTTAAAAAAATTTATTTTCTCCCTATTGATTTCCCTGACCCCACCAATTGAGAAGATACAAAAAACAAAATTTATTACAGGTACATATATTCATGTAAAACAAATTCCTGCATTAGGAGAGAGATGGGGAAAGAGAAAGAGAAAGAGAGAGAGAGAGAGAGAGAGAGAGAGAGAGAGAGAGTAAGGGAGGGAAAGAAAAATAGGAAGGGAGGGAAGGAAAAAAGGAAAAGAAGAAAATTGGCTTTAATTTACCTTCTATCACCTTTCTATATGGAGGTGAATAGTATGTTTCATTATGAATCCTTTGGAATTGTGGTGGGTCAGTGTTGATCAGAATTCCTGTCTTTATAATATTGCTGGTTTTGCTTTTTCTAACTTCACTTTGCCTTAGTTCACACAAGTCTTCCAAAGTTTTTCCTGAAACTATTCCCTTCATCATTTCTTACTGCACAATAGTATTGCATCATGTTAATGCACATAACTTGTTCGGTCATTCCCCAATTGATCCCTGCAATTTCCAATTCTTTGTCACCACAAAAAGAACCACAATAAATAACTTTGTCAGTATGAGTCCTTTTCTTCTTTCATTGATCTCTTTGGGGTATAGGCCTAGTAACAATATCGTATATTTAATATATTTTGGGGCAAAGTTTCAACATGCTTTCCAGAATAGTTGAATTAATTCACAGCTACATTAGTGCTCTTGTTTTCCCACAGCCCACTTGGACTTGTTGTTTTCCTTCTGTATCATCTTAGTCAATCTGATGGGAGTTAGGTGGTACCTCAGAGTTGTTTTCATTTGCATTTCTCTCATTTATTAGTGATATAGGGCATTTTTTTCATAAGGCTATTGATACTTGAATTTCTTCTGCTGAAAGCTACCTATTCATATCCTTTTATAATTAGGGAAATAACTTTTTCTTATAAATTTGACTTGGTGTAAAGATAAGATGGTGGGAGAAAAGACAGGATGCTGCCTGAGCTCACCCCAATTTCTCTTGAAACAACTTTAAATCAAACCTCAAAGCAAATTCTGGAGCAACAAAATAGGGTCAAGAAATTTTCTAGCCCAAGATAACTTAGAAGGTCTGCAAGAAAGGTCTGTTTCATTTAGGTAAACAAACAAACAAACAAAGAGACACAGACCAAACTGCACCTCGGCAAGGCAATGTAACCCCAGCACAGATCAGCAACTTAGGCAACACAGTCCCAGCTCAGCAGGCCAGTGGCACAGTGAGACAACTGTGAGGCTTCCAGTCTCAGAGCAATAGGTGAGCCACCAGCCCTGGATCCCTCAGCATAACTGGTGAACCTCCATTTCTGGAGGCCCCAGAGCAGCAAGCCAATGACCATGCCTCTGGCACCCAGTGCAAGAAGATCAATGCCTCCTGTACCCCAGGAGCAGAACCCAATGAAATACATAGGAAAATAAGGCCAAAAAAAAATTCCCAGAAAAATAAATAAATAAAATCCCTGACCATAGAAAATTATTATGGTGACAGGAAAGATCAAAACACAAACTCAGAAGAAGACAATGATGCCAAAATACCTACATGTGAAGCCTCAAAAGGAATTATGAATTGGTCTCAGGCCCTAAAACTTCTCAAATAAAAGAAGTAGAAGAAAAGTTGTGGAAAGAAATGAGAGTTAGATGAGAGGATTAAAAAAAAGAGTCAACCATGTGGTAAAAGAAGCACAAAAAATATAAAAAGATGTTCAAAAATTCACTGAAGAAAAGAATTCTTGGAAAAAGTAGAATGGGACAAATGGAAAAGGAAATATAAAAAGTAACTGAAGAAAACAATTGTTTAAAAATTAGAATTGGGCAAGTGGAAGCTAATGACTCTAGTAGAGACAGCAAGAATCAATCAAACAAAATCAAAAGAAAGAAAAAATAGAAGAGAATGTAAAATGCCTCATTGGAAAAACACCAGATCTAGAAAACAGATTCAGGAAAGATAATTTAAGAATTATTGATCTACCTGAAAGCCATAATCAAGAGAAGAGCCTGAACAGTGTCTTTGAAGAAATTATCAAGGAAAATTGCCCTGATAGCCTAGAAACCAGAGAGTAAAATAATAATTGGAATAACTCATCTATCACTTTTTTTTTTTTTGCATTTTGGGAGGGTGGAAGGCAGGGTGATTGGGATTAAGTGACTTGCCCAAGGTCACACAGCTAATACCTGTTAAGTGTCTGAGGTCAGATTTGAATTCAGGCCCTCCTAACTCCAAGACTGGGGCTCTATTTACTATGCCACCTACCTGTCCCCATCAGTCACTTCCTGAAAGAGATCCCCAAATGAAAACTCCCATGAATAATCAAATTCCAGAATTCTCACCTGAAGGAGAAAGTACTGCATGCAACCAGAAAGAAATAATTCAAATATCAAGGAGTCACAGTCCGGATTACACAGGATTTCTGCAGTTTTTACATTAAAGGATTGGAGGGACTAAAATATGACATTCTGGAAGGCAAAGGAGTTTAAAACTGCAATCAAGAATCAACTACCCAGAAAAACTAAGCATAATCTTTCGGGGGGGGGGGGGGAATTAACATTCAGTGAAATAGGGGACTTTCAAACATCCCTGATGAAAAGACCAGAACTGAACAGAAAATTCCATTTTCAAATACAAGACTCAAAAGAAGAATTAAAAGGGAAAGAAAAAGAATAAGTTATTCAATAGAGTTAAATTGTTTACATCCCTACACAGGAAGATGATACTTGTAACTCTTAAGAAATGTCCTTTGAGAGCAGTTATAGACAAAGGGTATAAATTTCATGGATTGACAAACACAAAAAAAATAAGGGGTGAGAAAGAGGATTGCACTGGAAGAAGGGTGAAGGGAGAAGCAGAATGGGGTAAATTATATCATATGAAGAGTCATGAAGGAAAGGGAAGTAAGGTGGAAGGGTTGAGCACTGTTTGAACCTTACTCTCATTGGATTTGGCTCAAAGAGGGAATCACATACACACTCAGGTGGGTGTAGAAATCTATCCTAGCCTATAGGAAAGTAGGAGGATAAGGGGGTTAGAAAAGATGGGGGCACTGACTGAGGGAGGTGGCAGTCAGAAATAAAACACTGGTGAGGGGGGAAAGGGTGAAAGGAGACAGAAAGAAAAGACAGGGAAATAAGAGAGAAGGAAATGCAGAATAATCATAAATGGGAATGGGAAGAACTTTCTCTTATAAATTTGACTCAGTTCTCTCTATATCTTAGGAATGAGACCTTTATCAGAGAGCTTGATGAAACTATTCCCCCAGTTTCCTGGTTTTCTTCTCATTTTAACTACATTGATTTTAATTGTGTAAAAACTTTCTAATTATATATAATTAAAATTTTCTATTTTACCTCCCACAAATTTCCCTCTTTTTTATCTGGTAATTAATTCTATACGAAAATCTGACAGATCATGACTTTCATGTTCTAAGTTGTTTCTGATATGACCCTTTATTTTTAAATCATGTACCCATTTTGAGCTTATCATGATGTGTGTGTGTATAGACAGATAGATACATATAGTGAGAAATTATTCCTAGTTTCTGCCAAACTGCTTTCCAGTATATCCAGTGGTTTTTGCTAAATAATGACTTCTTATCCCAAGAACTAGAATCTTTGGATTTATCAAAGTCCAGATGACTGCATTCATTTGCTTCTGTATATGTGTGCCTAATCTGTTCTGCTGATCAGTCACTCTATTTCTTACTCTGTACCAAATTGTTTTGATGATTACCACTTTGTAGCATAATTTGAGATCTAGTACTACTAGGTTCCCTTTTTTTTACCACGTTTTCATTGATTCTCTTGATATTCTTAATTTTTTGGTTCCATCAGATGATTTTTATTATTTTTCTAGCTCTATAAAGTAATTCTGTGGTAGTTTTGTCATTTTTATTATATTGGCTAGGCCTATACATGAGCAATAGTTATTTCTCCAATTATGTAGCTCTGTCTTTATTTGTTTGGAGTATTTTGTAATTGTTTTCATATAGTTTCTGAATGTGTCTTGGCAGGGAGACTCCCAAATACATGCTCCAAATATATTCTTTAGTTATTTTTAAATGGAATTTCTCTCTCTTCCTGCTGGGTTTTGTTGGTAATATGTAAAAATGTTATGATTTGTGTGGGTTTATTTTATATCCTGTGACTTTGCTGAAGTTAATTGTTTCCATTTGTTTTTTAGTTGACTCTAAAGGGCTGGCTGGTAAACTATCATATCATTTGCAAAAATGTGATACTTGTGCTTCCACTTTGCCTGTGCTTATTCCTTCGATTTCTTTTTCTTGTCTTATTGCTATAGCTAGCATTTCTAGTACAGTATTAAATAGTAATGGTGAAAATGGATGTCCTTGCTTTGCCTTGGATCTTATTGGAAAAGTTATTCCCATTATAGATAAGACTTTAGTCTAGTATTTAGTGTTTTAACAAAAGTCTCCATTTATTCCTATACTTTCTAGTGTTTTTAACAGGAATAGATGTTGTATTTTGTCCAAAGCTTTTTCTGAATTGTTGAAATAATCATGTGATCTTGTTGATTTTGTTACTTAAATTTATCTACTATTCTTATAGTTTTCCTAATATTGAACCAGCCCTGCATTCCTGGAATAAATTCAACCTGGTTATATATTATATGATATTTATAAATGTTGCTATAATCTCCTTAACTAATATTTTATTTAATTGATCTGTAATTTTCTTTCTCTGTCTTGACTCTTCCTGGTTTAGGCATCAAGAATATATTTGTGTCATAAAAGGAATTTCATGGAATCCTTACTTTACCTATTTTTTTTCAAAAAGCTTACATAGTATTGAAATTAATTATTCTTTAAATATTTATTTACTTGTAAGTTCACTTGTAAGTTCAGCTGGTCCTGAAGTTGTTTTTTTTTCCCCTTTGGGAGTTCAATTATACTTTATTCAATTTCCTTTTTCTAAGATAGGGATATTGAAATACTCTATTTCCTGTTCTGTTAATCTGGGCAAATTATATTTTTTTGTAAATTTCCATTTCATTTAGATTATCAGCTTAAAATTTATTTTAGTAGATTGTGAATCTTAACAGCATATAGTTAGGTAAAAAATAGTTACTAGTAACTGAATTTACTTCTTTCTCATTGGTTATGAATTTATCTTTTTCATTTTTGATACTGGCAACTTTGTTTTCTTTTTTTCTTAATGCAATTGTTAATGGCTAATCCTTTTTATTGTTTTTTTTTAAACCAGCTGCTCCATTTATTTATTAATTCAATTATTTACATTCAGTTTTGTTACTCTCTCCTTTGTATTTCAGGATTTCTATTTTGATGTTTAACTGGGGTTTTAATTTGTTGGTTTTCTAGGGGTTTTCTTTAGATGTAGTTCATAGATTTGCTCTTTCTTTTGTTAAGGAAATATTTTAGAAATATAATTTTTAATTACTGATTTTTCTGTTTTACATAAATTTTGGTTGTTGTCTCTTGTCATCTTTAATTAAATTATTGATTGTTTCTAGTATTTATTCTTTGACCTACTCATTCTTTAGGATTAAGGCATTTAACTTCAAAATAATTTTTAGTTTTTGTTTGAAAGACCCT
This sequence comes from Pseudocheirus occidentalis, assembly GCA_028646575.1. Classification (NCBI taxonomy): domain Eukaryota; kingdom Metazoa; phylum Chordata; class Mammalia; order Diprotodontia; family Pseudocheiridae; genus Pseudocheirus; species Pseudocheirus occidentalis. The sequence continues at coordinate 198,681,375 of CM053598.1, forward strand.
TTATTGAATGTAATTTTTATTGTGTTATAGTTAGTTTAAGGTGCATTTGATATTTCTGTTTTTCTAAACTTGTTTGAGAGATTTTTATGCTGTTATAATCAATTTTTGTGAAGGTGTCAGCATAGATAAAAAAAATAGATATGCTATTTTCTCTTCAACATCCTTCAGAGGATATATATTCAGTATATCTAACTTTCTAAAATTCTATTTAGATCTTGAACTTCTTCCTTATTTATTTTTTGGTTTGATTTATCTAGATACGAAGGAGTAAATTGAGGTCCTTCACTAAAATAGTTTTTCCATTTCTTCCTGTTATGTATTTAACTTTTGTTTGAAGAATTTAGATGCTATGTCATTTGGTGTATTATGTTTAGTATTTATATTAATTCCTTATTACTCATACCTTTTAGCAAAATGTAATTTCTCTGCTAATCTAGCTAGGTTTATTTTTGCTTTGAAATCATGAAAGGCATCCCTGACTCTTTTATTCCATAATAAATCCTATGTCAGCCCTTTATTTTAATTCTATATCTATCTTTCTGTTTCATATGCTTCTTGTAAACAACAAATTGTTGAATTCTAATACATTCTTCTCTCTTCTGCTTCATGGGTGATTGTATCCCTTTCACATTCACAGTCATGAAAGCTAATTGTGTTTACCTCAGTCCTATTCTCTTATACTTATTCTTCCCTTTTCCCTCTGCTCCTTCTTTGTGTATCTATTTTGCTTCTGACTAATGCCTCCCATAATGTAGCCATCTTCTTACTCCCCCCCTTTTCCCTTAATCTCTTTCCTTCCTATTTCCTATTAAGATATATTTCAGCATACAACTGTGTATGTGTGTTCTTCCCTCCTTTAACCAGTTCAAATGAAAGTGAGGATCAGCCTTAGACTGTTTCTTCCATCCACTATCCCCTCCTTTTTATATAAACCCCTGTTTGTACATCCTATTTCTGTGAGATAATTTTCCTTATTGTTGTTCTCCCTTCTTCCTCTTTCCAATGCATTCCTTTTTCCTGCCCATTCCACTCTTCTTTTGAGATCATCTAAATGCAATAGAATCATATCTAATCTTCCTGTTTTCATAAGTTTCTTCATTCTGATCAGATTGTTGAATGGTGGAATTCTAGCTCTCCAATTTTCTCTTGACCATCTAAATTTTCCTAATAACTTGAGTTGCCCCAGTTTGAATAGACTGTTAAGGAGATATTGAACTTCACTGGTTCTAAAATTGTTGTATTTAACTTATAGTAAGGGTTTCTTTTAAGTAAATTATTTTTAAAATACTTTGATATGATTTGAAATATTTTACTTTCTTAAATGTTTAACTCTACTTCTTAACACAGTAAAAATAAATTTTATATTAACTTAATTGTTTACATTCCCTGTAAACAATGGTTTACAGGCTAGAAAACTACTTGGCTGGGGTGTTGTGAAAGAGATTCAAACTTCAGGGGTTAAAATAGCTAATTTTGTAGGTTCCTTGCAATTCTAAGGTTCTATGGTAAACCACTGAGTCCCTTGTGGCTTCCAGACTTTGGTTTGTACCAGATCCTGACACATAACCCACTTCAAATCCAGCTCATTCCATGACTCCCCAGTCTCTAGTCCAGTGGCCTTCTCATGCTAGGAATATTTCCATCTCTATAGCTTCATCCTATGATTGGTCACTTCATTCTCACAACCTCCATATGAAGAAGTACTCATACAAGCCATGGTCACTTCAAACCCAGCTCATTCCATGACTTCCCACACTCCTTACCAACTTTCTCCAAAAGGGAGATTTTCTAGTTCCCTTTAATATAAACTCCTTAAAGGCAGAAACTGTTTCTTTTTGCTTGTATTTGTAGTTCCAGCAGCTAATATTGTGCTTTGCACATAGTAAATACTTAATAAATCTATCTTTGTAGTTTAACTGTCCCTTCCAGTTCTAAATTTATTATCCTCTGACCTGCCTGACCCTTGTCACTGGGTCTTGGTCCCTTCCTGAATGTTATCCCTGAATGTTGCTCACACCCTAATATATACCACTATATGAACAATTAAGGAATTATTCAAAATTCAACCTTCTTAGTGGTCCAAGAAAACTTTGCTCCTGGGCATTCATACATATTCACCTATACCTTCTAGCTGAATTTCATCAGAGATATCTCTAACGATAGTTGAAAATTTCAAACAAGCACTCACCAGAAAGTGAACTATAGAGTAATAATCATTTCAACCCTCATCCATCTAGGTAGAAATTAGTTGAATTAGGCTCCATTTACATACATCTGCTTCTCTGCAGATAAGCACCTACTGTTTAATAACAGTTAGATCATCCCTACCCAAATTCAGTAAGCTAATCAGGGTTTCAAAATATTTTGAAAGTAGACTCTAAAATACAATATTAATTTGTATCTGATCTGAAGGAAGTAAACAAACAATAAATCCATTAAACCCTCTGGAAGGAATAATACTTTAAGCTTTATCCCTTATTATCAGCTAATGTTTTAGTAGAGATTGAAGCACTTGGGAGAAAGGGTTACAGGATAAACAATTTAGGAGTTAGGGCAATATAACACAAATATTTTCCAAGGGAATAGGCATTCAATTAAGGAATCCTAAAGTATTACTTTTTCATGGTCAGACTATGCCAATATGATAAAAAGAACAAGATTATCTAAATTAATTTATGAATTTGGTGTTATAACAATCAAACTACCTAAGGGTATACTTTATAGAACTAGACAAAATAATAGCAGAATTTATCCAGAAAAAAAATAGGATCAATAATTTCAGGAGAAAAAAAAATTAAAAAGAAAAAATGGGAATGAAGGAAGCCTTGCAATACCTGACCTCAAACTATCATCAAAACTATTTAGTACTAGTTAAGAAATGAAAAAGGTGATCAGTGGAACAGATTAAATAAGCTAGATCTAAGAGCAATTAAAAATAATCATGTTTGATAAACCTATGGACAAATGGTGATTTCTTAACCAAATGAAGAGTTAAGATAATTATAATGAATAAAATAGATAATTTTGACTATACAAAACTGAAATACTTTTTACATACAAAATCAAAACAACTAGAATTAGATAAGTTAACTGGAGAAATAGCTTTGCAGCAAATTCCTCTGATAAAGTCTGATAAAAGAGCAAGAGCTATTCTCCAAGAGATAAAATCAAAGGATTTAAATAAACACTTTTCAAAAGAAGAAACATGAACTATAAATAAGTGCTCCAAGAAATCTGTCTAATCATTAATAAGAAGAGAAAAGCAAATTGAAACTACTATGAGGTTCTACATCAAGCCCATCATTTTGGCAAAGATGATAAAATAGGAAAATGACCATTGTTAGAAGAGATATGGAAAGATACAAAGCTATTGGTGCAACTGTAAATTGGTCTGGCCCTTCTGGAAAACTATTTGGAACTCTACCAAAAAAACAGACAAACAATAACCCAATATATCCAAAGGAGTCAAAGACAAAAGCAAGGGACTCTTGCACAAAAATATTTATAGACTTTTTTTTCATTAGCAAAGAACAAAAAACAAAGTGGGTGCCTGTGGATTAATGGCTGAACAAATTTCCAGACTCTCAACAACTCTTCACTGGACGACTGCAACAGCATTCCAATTGGTCTTCCCGCCTTGGCTGTCTGTTCCAATTCATTCTCCACTCAGTTGCATACTTATCATCATAAAAATCATCATCATCTATATTATACTTTAATTTTTGCAAACCACTACAGACATTACATTTTATTTTAAATAAAATAAAGTTCTCAATAATCTGGTACCCTCCTACTTTTCTAGTCTTCTTACAATTTACTTCCCTCCACATACTCTGTAATCCAGAGATACTGGCCTACTTTCACTTCCTCAAACACGCACGCACTCCATCTCCTGATAAGAAAAGGGAGAAAATCATATCAATAAAAACTTCTTTTAAATACACAGAAAAGAACAGAAGGAAATTCAAAAAGGGTACATAGACAAACAGGACAGCTTTGTTACTATCATGTTAAATTTAAAATTCACTTTAAAAACTGTATAAAATAGTCCACAATTTCATACACAATGCTCTTTTCTCTTATTCTTCATAGACTGAAATATCCAGTGTTTATGTTTGTTAAGTTGATCTTTTTTTTTAAAGGAGTTGTGCAATCTATAAGGACTCCAAAATCTCAGAAGGAGCAAAGGCTGAAAAGAAAAACTAAGGACAATAAAAAGGGAGTGGGGTGGTTGAAGCTAAGGGAAAACTAGGAGAAAATCAAAGAAGGTACAGGATGTCTGCTCAGGGAGAATGAAATGGAATGATGACGACTGACAAAAAAAGAGAGGGAATAGCTACTAAATTCTGATTTTGTGTCTTTTTCCTCTACCAAGAAGAATGAATTATGTACTAGAGAAGAAAGAACAAAAGATCGGCTGACAGGTAGCAAGGAAATAGTAAGAAAGCACCATCTGCCCTTAATTAATTCAAGTTATCTGGCCCACCTGAACTCCTTCCTCAGATACTGAAAGAACTGGCATGGAGATGTGAATCTGGAGCCCCTGTCAGTGATTCTTGAAAGATTATGAGGAAAAAAAAGAGAACCTGAAGAAGGACAAATAGAGTTCTGAATTGCAAAAAAGGAAAGAGAATAAAATATGTGGAGCCTGACTTTGATTCCTGGAAAAACTTTAGAATGCATTATTAAAGAGGAGGTTAGTGAACATTTAGAAAAAGAAGCAGTGATCACAAAGGAGTAGTATGTATTTCATCAAAACTTGATCTTGCCAGACTGACCTTATATTCTTTTAGATGAGTTACCAAGCCAGTAGATGATGGTTATGTTATAGATACAGCTTGCCTAGATTTTAGTGGAGCATTTGGTGACATATTTGCGGAAAAGATGGAGGGAAACGGACAAGACAATAGTACAATTAGATAGATTCAGTATTGAATGAACGGCAAGACTCAAAGAGTAGTCATTCATTGTTCAATGTCAGATTGAAAGGTATCTAGTAGGGGGACACTAAATATCTGTGCTCATCCCTTTGCTATTCAACATTTTTGTCAGACTTGGCTAAAGACATAGATGGTAGCCAGGTGACTCAATGGGTAGAGTGCTGGGTTTGGAATCAGAAAGACTCATCTTCCTGAATTCAAATTTGGTCTCAGATACTTACTAGCTGTGTGACCCTGGACAAGCCACTTCACCTGATTTGCTTCAGTTTCCTCATCTGTAAAATGAGCTGGAAAAGGAAATAGCAAACCACTCCAGTATCTTTGCCAAGAAACACTGCAAGTGGCATCATAAAGAATTGGACACGACTAGACAAGAACAACAATAGATGGCATTCAGTATAATGCAAACTTCTTTAAATCAGGGACTGTTTCATTAGGGTGACACAGGACCTAGACTCAGAAAAACACGAGTTCAAGTCCAGTCTCAGAAACACACTAGTTGTGTGCCTGTGATGAATCACTTAACTTCTATCTGCCTCAAGTATAAAATGGAAATGATAGCATCTACCTCCCAGGGTTATTGTGCAGATTGAATGAGATAATATTTAGCACATACTTAGCACAGTGCTGAGCACATAGTAGGTGCTTCAATAAAAACCACATTTGTTTCCTTCCTTCTTTCTTCCTTTTGTAATCCTAGAGCTTAACAAAATGTCTGTTACAAAGCAGGCATTTGAGGAATTGAATAACTGTCAACTTGGAATCTAACACAAAACAGGGAAAGTGAACACAGGATAAGAGGCAGAATTCAAAAATATCTTGACAGGTCATTGACAGGTCAGAAAATTACACTGTTTTGAAGAAGGTGAAATTTAACATCGTAGACTTGGGTTCAAGAAATTGACCTCACAAATACAAGATGGGAAAGGCATGGTTGGCCAACACCTTTTTTTTCCAAGTAGATTTGAGAGTTTTAATGAATGGTTTGAGTCCACAACAATATTAAGCAAGCCATAAAAAGCTAATTTGATCTTGGACTACATTAAAAGAGTAGTCCAAAAATGAGGACATGACAGTCCCCTGCTCAGACTAGGTCTCAAATACTGTGTTCAGTTTGAGATGCTAAACTTTAGGAAGGACATTAATAACTTGGAATGCATTCAGGGAAGGGTAACTAAAATGGTGAAAGACCTCAAGTCATTTCCGTCTGAGAATCAATTGAAGAAACTAGGGAGATTTAGCCAGGAGAAGAGAAGATTTAGTAGGAGGCATAACTGTCTTTAAATACCTGAAAGGCTGTCACTTAAAAGAGAGATTTTTTTTTTTTACCCCAGATGGCAAAGGTAGGAATAATGGATAGAAATTGCAAAGAGGAGCGTTGAGGTTTGCTATAAAGAAAATTTCCTAACAATTAGAACTATCAGAGAATGCAAAGGGCTGCCATTGGCAGCAATAGAGCCCCACTCCTTCTGCAGTGGTTCTCAACCTGTGGGTTATGTTCAATTTGTAACAATGAAAATACACCCTGCATATCAGAGATTTACATTATGATTCATAACAGTAGCAAAATTACAGTTATGAAGTAGCAACGAAAATAATTTTATAATTGGGAGTCACCACAACATGAGGAACTCTATTAAAGGGTCAAGAGATTAGGAAGGTTGAGAACCACTGAGGTCACTAAGAAAAGGCTCTACTTACTGGGTATATTGTGCTGGGAATTCTATTTGGGATGTGGGGTGAACTAGATGCTTTCTGAGATCTCCCCTGCCTCTGAAATTCTGTGAAACACTGAAAAATCTTTAAAGCCCCAAGAATCTTTCATTTCAGGTACCATGACAGAAGTCGGGAGGTATTTGGAAGAATATGCCCTTCAAACTGCAGCACTAAGTAGTGTCCTAGTGTACCTACTTATAAGATTGAACCAAAGAAGAACCTATGGAAAAAGAACTTATGGGAAAAAAAATAACTGAAGACCCGTGTATAAAAAGTGTGTAACTCTGTTGCCCCCTGTTTCCCAACCAGCGTATCAGTACACATCAGTACATCATGAGAGGATGGCTATGTGTGTATTCATTAAAGTCTTATAATATCAAATGAAAGTGAGTTCAAAGACAAATTACTTTTAAGACTTTATTTAGTTCTAAAAGACTTTATTAACTCAATTGTTTTAACTCTACTTTCCCACTGAAATAAAAATGAGTTTTAAATGACCTTATTTTAAAACTTTAAACAAAAATGATTTCTTAAGCAAAATTAAACTTTTATCTATTTTTGAGTGGGTCCTCCCCACAATTTGTAAACAAATGAGTACTACACGGATGTGGGCTGGGTGAATTGATGGCATGGATTGACAGTGTGGATCGACAAATATTTCGATTAGTGAATGAAGGAAAGGTGTAAAGTTCAATGAGACAGGGGCAGAACATACACTCACACACTCACACTCAGTTTGTTGTGATAAATTTATGGACTTGCCATAGACTGAAAAAGATTGAATGCCTACAGATGATTCCAAAATGCCATTCTGACTTTTAAGTATGCTTTATTCAAGTCACAAGTCAGAAGCGTGTGTGTGTGTGTGTGTGTTTGTGTGTTTGTAATACACGGTTAGAAACTGGGATCAGCCCAAAAAAATTTGTGAGTTTGTAACCCTCTCCAAAATATTCACATAAGACAGTGAGTTCTGTCATCAATACTGTAGTACTGAAGCAACCAGAGGAAATATCTTATTAAAACATTGAATGAAGGCTTCTCCTTCAACAGAGAATTATATGTTATAGAGAGACTGGGCAAAATGCATGAGAGAGGGAACATAAGATTCACTGAACATGACATATAATATTAGGAGGGTAATAATTTATTAATAGTACCCAAATAACTTTTCAATCCCATAATTAATTTGCAATTATATGTAATAATTGATACTAATTTCTAGTCATTAAATATTAATTAATCCTTTTGCTGAGTAATGTATTAGTTTAATTGGTGTTCTACCTTTAAATAATTGTATTTATTTTGTTGTAATTAAAATTACTAAGTAATTGTCAGCAACACTATGTTAAGGAAATCACATTAAACACAATTCAATAACAAAATTTGTAGTTATAATAACCCAAATAATTCAAGGATCTCAAAGAGCTTTCTAAATTGCTCCTGGACACCAGATTTCACCAAATCCATGTAATTATTTCCTTAATATAGACAATTAACTAACACATTCAAAGAAAGCCAGTAAGATTACACACACACACACACACACACACACACACACACACACACACACACACACAACATTACACATAGCTGAAACCTTCACCCCTTACTATCTTGACCAAAGTAGTCCTAAGAGTGTCGTCCTTGGAGAAGGTAAAGAAGAAAAAAGGCTAAGACAAGATTTATGTTCAGTTGAATAAAGAATCCATTCCTGCACCCTTTAGTGAAAATTTTCCTGAGGCCAAATCCAGAAATCGGTTTAGGAAATGTGATTTCTAAAGGACCTTATTTAGAGATGCCCTTTACTGGTTATGCTTGTCTCAAAAGGCAAGAAGGAGACAGAGGGGCTGAAACAGAAGGTCATCCTTCTTCCTTCCTCCTTCCTCTGTCTTTCTGTCTCTGTCTCTGTCTCTCTGTCTCTGTCTCTGTCTCTCTGTCTCTCTCTCATTTCCTTTTCCCTCCTTCCCCAACTCTATCCTTCTCTTCCTTCCTTTTCTCCCCCCTTCTTTCTCTCCACAAACCTCTCTTCCTCTTTCTCTTGATCCCCCTTCCCTCCCTTTCTTCCTTTCTCTCCCCTTCTTTTTTCTCTTGATATACATGGACACACACAGAGACTAATAAGTGCTTCTGTATGAATGTGTAAATATATATATGGAGAGCGGAGGAAATACATACTGTCTGAAATGTGAATCTTTTCAAGTCTAGCTCAGTTCAAAGCAATTTTTTCTCTCCAAAGCAATATAATGTAAACTCCAGGGAAGTCCCTAGTAAAGAAACAGCCCTTGGGAAACACTGCAAGCTTAGTGAGTACGCAGACTGGGTTACAAAACCTAATGTGAATATGAAATGTTTCCATCAACTTATTCCTTAAAAATTCAATAAAAAGCAGAGGCTTTATTATTATTATTTAGATTTCAATCTCCCCCATAGTGCTAGGATCACTAAGGCAGTTCTGCTAAGATAAGAGAATCTGGGGAGCAAAATGGAGAAAACATGCTGCAAGCAAAGCAGACACTTCAGACTTCGTTGTCCACCCAGAGGAAAATGCAATTTGAAAAAAAAAAAAAAAAAGCTAACAAACAACACAAATGCTGACAGCTCAGCAGGGCCTTGAAAACTTTCCATGTGAACTGTCTGTGCCTTACATTAGAAACCTGGTGATGATTTTTGATTTTTAGAATCTGAGCTATTTTCCTTTAAAGGCTGCCTCTTCTAGGCCATCATTTTCATTAAACAAGGCAAAGCCATTCTCTGTCCTAGTCTCTGAAGAAAGCTTTTAACTCTCTGGTCTGATTGTATTTAAGCGTCCTCAAATGCACTACCTACTTATTATTCTGGGTCCTTAGCTCTCCAAATTTCTGGCTCCAGAAGAACAAGGCTTGGCAGAAACTCAGGGAAAATTGAGAAAGGCACCGGGAGACCCAGGAAGGTGAACCTAGGAGATTCCGCCAGCAGGCAGGGGAGGGGAGGGAAAGAAGGGGGTGGTAGAAAGGTATTCAGTTTTCCAAAGTCAGCAGGCCAAGGTCCCAGGAATAGATAGGGTAAGCCCAGGGAATCTACCTCAGGAGAGATTCCATTTTCCAACATTCAAGGACAGCACAGGAAGCTACACATTCACGTAGACTCCAGAGGATCAATGCAGTATAAGCTAGGAATAGGTGAACCGAGGACGATGAGCCTTAGAAAGAAGTCAGCTTTGTAGACACAATAAGGACACATTGGAAATACCTCATAAAGAAACAGCAATCATGAGTTTAGCCTAAATGCTTATTGACTGGCACCCACATGATACATATATGTATCTATACATACACATATGTGCACATATATACATATATGGATAGTTTCTATTAGAGTATGTCTGTTTTTTACCTCACCAGTGATGGTTGTGGCCTATGGATTTATTAACATTAAAATGATAATCCCCAGAAATGTAGAGTATCAATTTAAACACACTAAGCCAAAGTTAATTGTCAGAGCTATAACTAAGGCATCCATGATTGGGGCTCTGATTCAGGACACTCACTGAATAAAAGAAATGCTTCCTTCGGGATGGCTAGGTGAGGAGGGCCCTGTTGTCCTGAAGCAGGGTGGAAAAGAGAGCACATAAGAGATGGGACTCTGAGAGTGGTGGAAAACAGAGCCAACTTTATTATCTCAAGCACAAGCTTTTATAGAGCAAAACCACAAATATTCTTCCTAGTTGCAACATTATGTTTTTCCCCTGAGAATACTGGGTGCTTCACAACAGTGAAGACTCCTCAGAATGAGAAGGGAGAGCAACTATCTGGAAACCAGAGAGTCTTACTTTTGTAAGACTGGACAGACCTAAGTCCTGGGTTTACACAACCTAGGACCCTTCCCCCCTTCCCTTGCCATCATTAGCATTAGGCTCCTTTCAGGAGTTTTTGACCTCCACCCTTGCTTGTGACCTTTTCCCCTCTGGCATTTGCCAAATAAGGACAGTCCCACCTCCCTGCCAATAGGAGATAGTGATGGGATTCCTTGTTATCCATCATTGGGTTACATTTTGCACCAAGATGAGAGCCTGCCTCCCAGACAATGGGATAAAGGACAGCCAGGGGGAGGGGGCTTGACTGCCTTAGGGTATAAATTCTTGTTCTGTCTATTGTAACACACCTCCTTTCCTTGTCCTCACCATAGAGAGAACCGCCCTCTTCCAGTGGGGGAAGAGAATAAAACTTCCTGTTCCTTCCTCAAGATGCCTCTGATTTTTTATTTTTCTTGGGGAGGGGATTTTTGGGGTCCCTGTACTCCACACACCATTTTCTTCAGAAGATGTTCCCACTCATTCTTCTGTCTATGTCTCTTTCCCTTTCTTCTCTCTCTATCTTTGTTCTCTCTGTCTACCGTCTCTTTCTGGTCTCTGTGTCTGTCTCTTCATAAACAACGTATATTCTAACCAGCAAGGCCTTGTAGGTAGCCTCTAAAGCAATAAATATCTTAGCCAAGAAGTAGAATCAGTAACCTCTAGATTTCTGGGGATCATTACTCTGTTGATTATCACAACGTGTCCACCAAAGCACACTTAAACAGTCACACCTCCTATATATATATATATATATATCCATGTATATATATATATACATGGATCTAGTGTTACCAGATCAATAGGCCATGGCCATCCCTGGTGAGGTCACAAATAGACATTGACTCTACTAGAAATTATCAATATATGTATAAGGGGTGTCAGTCAATAAGCATTTAAGCTCAGCTCCTGATGACTGTTCCTTAATGAGGAAAGGAGGACCATAAATTCTATAGCCAAGACTTAACTTTCTTTCCACTTCCACGATGAATGCAAATAGCAAAGAAACCTATTTATCCAACTCAATCAGAAAATAGAAATCAGAAAAAGCATAAATGTGAGAATATAAACCACACAATAGAGAGTGGAAAGAGCTCCCTCATTAAGAGTGAGGTAACTCAGCTCAACCAAAGGAGAGTCCTAGTTCCTCTCCAATTGGCTCTACTCAAGAGATGTTCTCTCCCCTCCTCCCCCTCCCCCTAGCTTCTCAGCTTTCTTTGGTGTGTTGTCTTCCCCTCTGAAGGCAGAGACTGACTTTTTGTTTCATATTTGTATCCCTGGTGCTTAGCACAAGATTCAGTATATAGCAGGTACTTAATAAATGTTTGGGTGACTGGAAAGTTATCCTGTGTAAGACAACAGATAGAGACAGAAGATGGGTCTTTTTAGCTGCATAGGTTTTCCAGAAATAGAAACGAAGAAAGGAAAGAGAGAAAGGAAGAGGGGAGGGGAGGGAGGAAGAAAGGAAGGAATGGAGAGAGGGAGGGAGGGAGAGAGAGAGCAAGAGAAAGCCCCTCAGAAGATAAATACAGCTTTTTCTAATATGTCAGATGGAGGTGCCTGCAGGGATGCATCTGGAGCACAAGCTTTCGCCAGTCATGGACCAGGACTCTGATGTACTTATACAATCAACTTGGCCAACCCATTGAAAATGCCACTGGACAGCAGCTCAACTAGTCTTAAGCCTAGATGTCCTGCATTCTCTACACAGATTAGACATTTTAAAAATCACATCTAATGACTTTGTTACTCTCTGTATTGAAAAGCCTGCCCATTAAATGCTTTCTTTGTATGCTAGAGTCAGCAGAGGGTTGTAGGGTTTTTTTGTTTTGTTTTTGTTGGAGGGGCAGGGGAGAGAGCTTGAAGATGATTAATGATCAAAGCAAAGTGGAAAAAAATTCAGCAGATTTCTGCTGGTTTTCTTTATACTTAAAATGTGGGGAATAGATTATTCAAGTTTAATTAATTTTTTTTGTGCAAAAAAAATGAAAAGCCTTTAATTCATAGGGATTTTTGTAGGTTCATTACCAAGCTATCACCTTCATCACTGGAAACTAGCATATGGTTTTTTTTTTTTTCATCTCCCCAGGTCTGTACACGAGTTCATCTATTTTCCCAGTGGTATTTGAGTCTCTAAGAAACTGGTTAATCATGTTGGTAAGGAGGGATAAGCTGAGTTGAGGAGATAGATGGGAGCTGTAAGATATTTGAACAAAAGATGTTTGATGCTCCTTTGGACTTCAGTACCTTCTCTAGCAAAGTGAAGTACCCAACCAAATTTGCTAATCTTAACAAAGACAATTCATCCTTTCACATTCCCAAATCCATACTTCGTGTTTTGTCCAAAGGCAAAGACTTGTATGAAATGATCCAAATTGAAGAAAGTAAAGCAAATGAACAATAGACATCAGGAAAACACTGCTGTTGTTTTTTGTACTTTTGTCTGTGACATCAGGGAGGTGATCAGTAACTTGCAAGGGAAGTGAGACAGGGCTGTGCTAACTCACCAGCTTTATTTTCTCCTCCAGAGCCCTCTGGGTCCAGTGGCAAGATAGAATTTTATGAAAGTTCCAGGATGAAACACACATTCCCTTCTCTAGGTGGAGAGGTAAGGGAACTACAGGGGCAGAATTTTGTAGATACTGTTAGATGTAGGAACGGGGAAGGGAACAAGCATTTATTAATGTGTTCCAGATACTGTGCCAAGCCATTTACAAAGAATAACTCATTTGATCCTCACAACAACCCTGGGAGGTAGGAAGGTGCTGTTATTTTCTCTTTTTTACAGTTGAAAAAACTGAGGCAGACAAAGGTTAAGTGACTTGCCTAGGATCACACAGCTATTACATCTCTGAGTCTGGATTTGAACTCAGGTCTTACTGACTCCAAGCACAATTCTCTATCCATTGTAACACCTAACATCCTCACTGTGGTTGCTTTTCAAGTCAATGTTGCTTAATTATTTTTCTTTTGTAATGGGGGGCTTCTCAAGGAAGCCTCTGACCAATTTAATGAGTTCTCTTCCAGTCAATTTAATAAAAACACAACTATTCTTGAAGGAAGCCAGGAGATGGAAAAAAGGAAGGAGCCCATTTGAGGCATGGGAGGAGGACTGGGAGAGTCAGTGAAAAGGCACAGAATAGAGATGAAAGCAAAAAATAGCAAGAAGGTCAATGTACTATATAGCATGTGGGGGAAATAAAGTATAAAAAGCCTGGAAAGGTAGGAAAAGGCCAAGGTATAAAGTCCAACAGAGGATTTCCTATTTGATCCTGGAGGTAAGAAAGAGAATTTACTGAGGAGACAAGTGTTTGGGTTGAAAAATACCCTTCATCCTTAATTTAGTAAAAAAAAAAAAAAAAAAAAAGTAAATACAGAGATGTCTCAGGATAAGAACAGGATTTATTCTCTTCCCTGGGAGAAGAGGGTGGTCTGCCCCATGAGTCATCATGAAGAAGAGGCAAGTTACAAAGAACCAGAATTTATAACTTAACTTAGTCAAGCACCCTTCCCAACTGTTTCCTCTCTCATTGGTGGAGAGGCATACCTCACCAAATTCTTCCCAACTGAGACAGCAAAAGAAGAGTGGAGGGAGGGTCCCACCAAGGCCGGGAAAACAGACAAAGGAAGGTAAAAGTGATTGACAGCAGCAAGAAAGGAAGAAGGGGAGGAAGGGAAGGTTAACAACCCCAAATAGAGAAGTTTTTACTCATTCCATACACAAGTGACATAGTCAGAGCTGCTCTTTAGGAAGATCCCATCAGCACTGCATGGAGGGAAGACTGGAGCAAGGAGAGAATTGAGGAACTAAAAGGGTATTCTTAATATCCTTTGGTGTAAAATCCAGGTGAGAGATGACAAGGGTCTCTACTCACAAAGCACCAAGGTAGTATCTAGTGAGGGGAGAGAAAGGGACATATACAAGAGGTGTTACGAGGGTAGAAATGACTGGGTTTGTGTAATGGGAATGGGAATGTGAAGATCTTCCTTGTCCCCTAATACATCAAATGGAATCACATGGAGCCTGTGGTGGAGGGAGTTTGCTGACAGGTAGAAAAAAGTCCACAGGAAACTGGGAGTCAGAGTAGTTAGAGCTGGAGGGAGGAGAGGATACACCCAGGGAGACAGCTGGACTTGTGAGTAAATGTTTGTTTGTGGGAAGGCTAAAGGATGGTATAACTCTCTTCTGCATTGTGGTGTATTAGCTTCTATGTTGCTACAATGGATTTGATTTCCTGGTGTTGGGATTTGGTTTTCTGGTGTCTGAATGTTTTGCTTCTGTCTTCTATATGGAGAGTGTGATTGAGCACCATGCCAATATATTCACAGTCACCGTTGTCGGCGCTATGACACCAAGCAGGAAATCAGGTTTCATGATTCCCAGGTCAGTTCATTTCCCACTGTATCACAAGCAAATCATGTAAGACCTAAGAGGAAAATAGATGGTCTACTGGACGTGTTTGATGTAAGCCTCAAATGAGTTTTTTGAGAGCAGAGACAAACCAAGCTTCATTCTTCTGCTTCTTAGCACAGGAGCTAATTCTTAGGCTTCTGATCCTCTTCAGTACTTGGGCTGGTATTATAAGCAGGGCTTTACTGTTGGCTCAGCATGCAGCACTCAGCACTCAATTACCCTCTTCATCATGGAGCATTAGACTGGCAAGGCCACTCAGTGTTACCTCCAGACCTGTTACCCAGCTGTTTTTGCAACTTGGGGGCCTCTGCTAGAGCTGAACAGTTGGGCAGGTGAATGAGCCATTCATAGGAGGCAGGTGACACCGGTTCTGGGATGTGTCTGAGTGTTTCTTCCCTCTCAGCCATTTGTCACCTGATTCTTTGCCTCCGCCCTTCCCAGAGAACAGACTCAGCTACTGCCCAAGCTTGGCAGTTTGCTCATGATGCTGAACTGTCTCTTTGAAGATTCTACTTCTTTGGGAACTCCAGAACTGAACAAGTAGACTAGAGACATCCAGGGACATGTAGGATGCAAGAAGAGCTGGTCCTCACCATACTGGTTCATAATGATGGAGTCTTTCATCACTAGTGTTTTCAGAACTCCCTCTTCTAACACTATCTTATGATTTGATTCCAAAGTGTATATCAGACAGCCAGCTTTTTTCTGTTCTGATTTTCCCCATTCCATCATTAGCACAAAGATAAAATCCTAGAAGATTTGAAACGAAGTGTTTCAAAATACCTGGCAGGAAAACATCCCCAAAGCAAAGACATATTTTCCATCCCATTAGAAACCTTCCCCCAGAGGAGAGGGGGTAGTAAAGTATAGAGGAGGAGCCACTAGAGATTACTGATATGAGGATAAAATGGCCAAATTCTATCTAAACCCCAAACATGTAATTCTTCAGGTTTCCTTTGAATATAAAATTAGAACTAGAAGGGACCTTAGAAACTTGTTAGTTCAACCCCCTCATTTTAGAGATGAAGAAATTGAGACTGGTATAGGGTAAGTGACTTACCCAGGGTCACACAAATAACATACAGCAGGGCTTGAATTTGAACCAAGGTCCTCAGATTCCACATCCAGCATCTTTTCCACTGCACCAGGCTAAATGTGGTTCATGTAGCTGCCTCTCAGAGGAGCACTGTTTTGGACTTTGACACTTACTAAACTGCCTAGATTTGATAGCTATAGGAATAAGAAGCTACCTTCTTGGTTGGTGTCACAAGATAAAGACAATATAAATGTATTTCCACAAACCTTTAACACTAACCACCTGCCCTATGCTTGTCTCTCTTTCCTCTGAGTTCATAGCACTCTCTGTATCATTCATTTGGTAATTAATCATGGAAGGCCTTGGGGTGTCTTTAGCATTGTTGTGTTATGTTGTTGCACTAATTGATGTATGTGTGTGTGTGTGTGTGTATGATATCTTTTCAACTAGAGTATAAACTCCTTAAGGACAGACCAATATCTCTGTCTCTCAATATACTTGGTGGCAAAATTCTTTGAATGTGGTAGAACTCAATAAATATTTGTTGACTGATTTATTAATTTAACTAATCCAGAAATCAAAATAGCTCTTTCCCAACATTATATCTAAGCACTTGGAAATTACATTCTCTTTTGATTTTTTTTTCTTTTTGGAGGGGAGAAGGCAAGGCAACTGGGGTTAAGTGACTTGCTCAAGGTCACACAGCTAGTAAGTATGTCAAGTGTCTGAGGCTGGATTTGAACTTGGATCCCCCTGACTCCAGGACCAGTGCTCTCTATTCACTGTGCCACCTAGCTGCCCCTCCCTTTTGGTTTTGAAATTAACTCTAAGATTTATCTACAACATTTGAAAATGAGTATATCAGGATCCATAGGGAAGAAGTATGGCTTAATGAATATAGTAGTCTGTGGACCTGGAGGCAGGGAGATCTGAGTTCTGATTTTGCCTCAGATACTTGCTAGTTGTATGACCATGGGCAAGTCACTTAACTTCTTTTGGCCTCAGGTTCTGTTCCAAAAATGGTGAAAAATAATAGAACCTAATCTCACAAGGTAGTTGTGAGCACCAAATGAAAGAAAACACATAAAGTGTTTCTCAGACTCACTAGCACATTATAAATGACACCATTGTATTCATTGTGTTTCCACGTGTTCTAGACTAGATGCTTTTTTTCTTGGAGTGTCAAGATACTTTGGTGTATCACGGTAACATCCTTGATGACGTCCTCAATTACATGGCAAAGTCTTGACAACAGTGTTAAAGAATAAAGGTAGTGGTGACCTATAGTGACAGTTAAAGCTGGGTCTCACAGACTCTAAGGCAGCTCTCTATCCACCACGCCAAATTGTTGTCTCTATAACCGTGCTTTCCCATGGTATGGACTGAGTCTATGGTGACTATCTCACAGGGCAGCCAAGCCAGCCTAGCTGGAGCAGCAAGGCACCCTGAGAAGGAAACAGTAGGCAGTCAGATCCTCCTTACTGATATTTGGATCACCATCTGTCCTCAGACCCTGATGGAGAAAGCCCTGGATACTGAACCTACGAGCCATAGGAGCAAAAGTCCCACCTCAGTTTTTACAGCCATTATCCTCAGAAAGCAACCCCTGTGGAGAAGGAACCTGATCACTGCTTCTGCAGGGTCTACAGTCACCACTACTGAAGACCCAGAAAATAAAGTTCATGTCACCAGAGTCTTTAGCACTGTTGAAATGGTTCAACATCAGAAATTACGATTTTGTCAGTGGAAATGACATTAAAGAAGAGGCTACTCTGATCAAGGCAATAATCCAAGACAGTTCCAAAGGACCCATGATGAAAAATGCTGTCCCCCTCCAGAAAGAGAAGTGATGAATACTGAGTGTAAATAGAAGCGTACTCTCTGCCTTTTTGAATTTTTCTCGAGGTGTGTATGTGTTTTCTTTTGCAAAATAGCTAATATGGAAATACGTTTTGCATGATTTAACATGTATAATCAATACCACATTGATTGTCTTCTCAAAGAGGAGGAGCAGGGAAGAAGGGAGGGAGAGAATTTGGAACTCAAAAAATGAATGCTTAAAAAATTAATGCAATCAGGAAATATTTAATGAAATAAAAATATTTTAAAGAAGAAAATGTATTTAAAATCTACTTTGGTGCTGCATCCTAAGGACCATGCGACTCTTCCATCTGACTTCCAGCTGAAACCTTCCATATGGACAGTCTCCCATATAAGGACGGGAGTTCCTTGGGAACAAGGGCTATCTTACTTCTCTACTCATAGCCTCAGAACTTAGCACTGTACTTTGCACATAGTAGGGCCTTAATAAATGCTTTCTTCATTCATTCATTCATTCATTCATTCAATCCCAATAGATAGTCTCTTGTTCCAGCCATGTTGAGCTGGTTTCCTTGCTGACTCCCCTTGGTTCCCGCATCAACACCTTTATTTTTGCTGATGCTGCTACAGATCCTTTTCCACCATTCTTTCTATCTAGATTCTAGCAGTATTTCAAGACACAGATCAAATGTCACTCTGCATGAATCTTCTCTCACTAGAGTCCCGCTAACATTCCGTGCCATTTCATTTCATCACTTGCTATCAACATTTACTACTGTGTCACCCCATGAGGTGTCCTTCCTTTGGAGTGCTCAATCAGTGCTCCAGGCCCAGCTGAGCACATGGAGCTTCTCCTCTCCCAGCTTAGAGCATGTGTAGATTTTTCTCTGCCTACTTCCAGCTGAGTTCAAACCCCAAACTAGTTGCTGAGCTGGAAAAGCTGATGATTCAGGATCCCACACCTGCTAAAAGATGGAACTCCTAGCTGGCAGGTCCCTCTAGGCAGCTTTCAAGAAAATAAGATGTGACTTTGGTGGGAAGTGAGGGGGAGGAAGAAGGAAGGATCCTACAACAGGGACAGAGCCCTCTGTGTCCTCAATACCCAAAGATTACATGAATTCTACCAGCCAGGCTTATGCCAGATGCCTCCTGCTCCCTGGCTTCCTCTTTTGTGCCTCCTTTCCTCTAGCAACTTTTTGAACATAACAAGGACCTAGAAGGCAGGTGAGTGGCAGAAGCAAAGGCAGCCTTGACCCCAGTGCTTAGGGTGGCAGCAGCAGTGGCAGAACTGGGTTTTTTGTAGGAAATCATTGACATCAGAGAAGGAGATCCCCGGAAAGAACAAATTTATGTAGTGTTTTAAGATTTACAATTTACCACATTGAGGTCCCCAGAAAGATAATAAATTTATATAGTGTTTTAAGATTTACAATATATCACATTTAAACTTCACAACAACCCTGGGTGGTAGAGTTTATTATTGTCCCCATTTTACAGATGAGGAAAATAAAGTGGACAAAGGTTAAACAACTTGCCCAGGGTCATACAACTAGTAAATGTCTGATGCCGCACTTGAACTCGGGCTTTCCTGATTTCAGATGCAGTGATCTATTTACTGTGCTGCCTTCTGTTGTCAGTTCCTTTTCAGGCGTGTACAACACTGCATGACCCCATTGGGGGTTTTCTTGGTAAAGAGCGAGTGCTCTATCCTTTCCTTCTCCAGCTCATATTGCAAATAAGGAAACAGGCAGCCAGGGTTCCATGACTTGTCCAGGGTCACACAGCTGGTAAGTGTCTAAGGCCAGATTTGAACTCAGAGACTCCTGACTCCAGGGCTGGCACTCTATCCACTATGCCATCTACCTGCCCAAAGATCATACCTCTTATTGTTTGATCAGATTGTGTCAAAGTGGAGTGAGGAACTAGATAATTGGTAACTTTGCACAAAATTGTTTACATCCCAACAAGTCTTAAATGTTACCCTCTCTTGTCCCAGTACTTGTACTTACACTGGTACTTGATAAGTTATTAGAATTCTATGATTCTTTATTGCTTACTGCTCCTTTTTCTAGCTGGGAATAAACTACCTGTTCCACGCATGACTCATGCTCATACCTGGAGCCCCCTTCTGTTCCTCTCCGCTCACTGATTCCTTCTCAGGTAGTGGAGCTAGAATGCTCTCTCATCTCTAACTGCCCACATCTCCCCACTTCTCAGCCAGCTGTCTGACTTTTTCAATCATCTCCACGAAGTGCCCTTAAGCCAATTACAAGAGTTATATCCAGTTAAAATGTTTTTAATTAATTTTAAAAGGTGCTTAGGCCTTTTCACAGCTAATGAATAATCACCTAATTTATATATTAGGGCTAAGTGGTCGTGGCATGGTTTCTGACCCTGCCTTAATACTTGTATGTGTATAGGTTGTTGCCTACTCCCAAAAAAGGAAGTGCCTTGAAGATAAAGATGACTTCATTTTTATTTTTGTATCCCCAGTGGCCATCATTATGTCTGGTATACAGTAGGCATCTGCTGAATACTTATTGATTGAATTATAGTATCTCCTGTTTCACGTGTATCTTCTTTCTCTAGCAAGGTTAGAAGGTCCTCAAGGTCGGGGCCTGAGTCCTATTCTTATCTTGTCGGCATTTTCATTGCTGTTGAGTCATTTCAGTCATGTCCAACTCTTTGTGACCCCACTTTGGGTTTTCTTGGCAAAGATACTGGACTGGTATCCCTGATTAGTCCTATACCCTTCTATCATCAGCTCCAGGCTTATAGGGCTGCATAATGATTCTCATCACTCAGAGCTAAAAGGTCTTCCAATAAATGGATAGTGCTGCTATTGGAAGCTGCCAACAATGTGCTATTTATTAATTAAAATTACAAGGAACTATTCAGCCCACAAAACAGAACTGTCTCTAACTGATGACTAGAGTCTTTAGTTTTCACACTTCAAGGCTCAAAGCAAAGCTAGAAGAACAGAGAAGAAACAGAAGGTGAAGATAAAGGGCAGAGAAAAGAGACTGGCAAAGTAGCAAGGATGGTCCCATTGTTAAAGTTGTTCAGTCATTTTTTTCAGTCATGTCTGACTCTTTGTGACCCTATTTGGGGTTTTCTTGGCAAAGATATTGGAGAATTTTGCCATTTCCTTCTCCAGTTCATTTTACAGATATAGAAACTAAGGCAAACAGGGTTAAGTGACATGCCCAGGGTCACACAGCTAATATGTGTCTGAGGTCAGATTTGAATTCAGAAAGATGAGTCTTCCTGATTCCAAACCCAGAACTCTTATCTACTGCGCCTCCTAGATGCCTTGAGAGCTCATCTAGTTTTTAGCAGAGTCTGACTCCTCTGCTATTCTTTTGAAAAAGATGGACAGGTGTGCAGCAGATGACAGTACAATGAGATGCATAGGAAGAAATCCCCCATTGGGATAGGAAATAAGAGATACATACATAAAGGAGTGAATCTCTTAGGAAAAGTATATAAGAGTGTATGTGTGTGTGTGTGTGTATGCAAAATGTCTACATGTATATATATGGATATCTTTCTATAAATATATCCACATTTAATTGTAGCCTCTGAGAAGAGGAAGGAGAAAGAGGGGGAAAGAACAAAGTAAAAAGTGTGCAGCAGAGAACAAAAGAAAATTTACAAGGAAGCAAAGAAAAGATGGATAGCTTTCAATACAATGTATCGTATTTAATATACAGACTGTCTTGAAATGGAAATTTGTTGCTATATATTTTGATTCCTCTTACATTCTGCTATGCACATGACATGTTTTTCTTCTATTTTATATTTAAGTTTTTAAGGTGTCTTTTCTTATTATGTATTTAAGTTGTATTTAATGTCTGAAATTAAAAAAAATTTTAAAGAAACAGATGACCATTTATCAGGAATGTTGAAATAGTAATGAATTTTTTATATTGGGTTACACTTGATGGCCTTTGATGGCCTAATTACAAAAGAAAAAAAATTGCTGATAAAGTCAATTCAAATAGGATAAAAATAAAGAATATAGGTTGGGGGAAATCTTTGTATTAGACAAAGATAGGGAGTGACTTGTGATTTCAGTGGCATAAGGAAGGCCTGTTTAAGGAAACTCCCTCTACCAGAGCAAAGAAGCACATTCTGAGCAAGTTAAAACCTTGGAGTGCTATCAGTAACTAGCCCAGGGTCACACAGCCAGTATGTGTAAGTAAAACCTGAACCTGAGTTTTCCTGGCTCTAAGTTTAGCTCTCCGTTCACTTCCTCCAATGTATGAGATAGTTCTGATAAACACCTGACACCCCAAATTTATAGAGACTGACACAAATCTAAAAGGCTAAGAGTTACTCCTCAGTAGATTTGTGGTCAAGGAATAGGAATTTTTATTCAAAAGAAGAAACACAAATCTCCATATCATGCAGAAAAGTGCTCAAAATTGCTAATTATAGCCATGCAAAGTAACACAAATCCACAGTGTCACCTTATACAAATAAAATTTGCAAAGATAATAAAAGTTTTAAAAAATTCAGTGTTGACAGGGATGTGGACAGAAACAAGCATGATAATCCACTGCTGGTTGACCTGGGAATTGTTCCAACCATTTTGGAAATCAATCTGGAAATTATGCAAGTTACAAAATTGCTCATACCATTTGACCCAAAGATCCTACTAATGGACTTATAGCTCCCAATGAGATTACTGACAGCAAGAAATGAATTATCTGGACTTGTTCTTCTTGGCCCTAGAAGGCAGAACCAGAAACTTTAGATAATATAGATAATTTAGATAATCAAAAACAAAACAAAACAAAACAAAACCCAACATCCCTAGAGATCAGAGCTATCGAAATGTGAGAAAAGCTGCCTAGAAAGGGTCACCCTCACTGGAAATTTTTGTTGTTGCTTTGAGTTGGGTTTTGTTTTATGTTTTTTTGTTTTTTTGGAGAGGGGAATTGGGGAGGGCAGGGTAATTGGGGTTGTCACGTGCCCAAGGTCACACAGCTACTTAAGTGTCAAGTGTCTGAGGTCAGATTTGAGGGCCTCCTGACTCTAGGGCTGGTGCTCTATTCACTGCACCATAGCTGCCCCATCTCACTGGAGATTTTTAAGAAAAATCTGGGTGGAGTATTTTGGGAGGTTATGTTTTAAAGGGAATTATTTTAAATATTTATTGGATTAGAAGTGTTCTAAGGTCACTGCCCTATTTGTATTTTTTTTTTAAGTTGGGAACAAATGGCCTACCCAATGATTGGGGAATAACTGAGCAGGTTAGAAAAAATAAATGTGATGGTGTATTACTGTGCCATAAGGGATGAGTACACAAAGAATTCAAAGAAACGTGTGAAGAGCTTAATGAAGTGCTGCAGAGAGGAGAGCAGATCCAACAAAACAATATCCACAATGCCTAAAATAATGTAAAAGGAAAACTTTGAGAGGCAATAAGAAAGAGATAAAGATAATGGGAAAAGCCCTGCAAAATAAGCAGAACCAAGAGAACAGCATGCACCCTGACTACAACAGTGTAAGGGAGCAAATCACCAAAGGGAAGTCACTCTGCATAATGAAAAAGAAATGAAGGGCCCAGGAAGCGATTCTGGAACGCACGTCCTCCCTGAGGGCAGAGAGCTAGCAGCCTGGGACAGATCCTTGCAAACGCTTTCAGATCTGATCTCTTTATTGGTTGTTGGCTGGGGAGGGGGGGCGCAGTTCTTAATGACTTGTCTTTGTCACAAGAAGGGGTTCAGTCTGGGGCAGAGATGGGGAATGATTATGATGTAAATGTTTGTAATGTAAAAATGAAAACTTAAAAAATAAAGACAACAGGTCCTAAGAAAACTGTTTAAAGATAACAATGGACAAACTTCCATACTAACTAAGGAAAAAAGTACTGAAGCTATTAAAGTGTGAGGTTGCACGTACTGTTGTGCTTCTTTTTTCTCTATATGTTCTCTCACTTAGTCTCATCGGCTCCCAATTGCCCTCTCTATACAGATGACTTTCATATCTATAGATAAGGAGATATGAACTATGATATACAGAGATGCAGCCCCAATGCACACTGTTAATACCTTGTTCAACCGGATATCTCCAAGACATCTTCAAACTCAGCAGATCCTTCAAAACCCATCCCTCTTCCAAACTTATCTTACTGTTGGGAATGCCATTATCCTTCAATTCACCAAGGCTAGAAACCTTATTGTCATCCTTAACTCCTCAACTTTGCTTGTCCCACATATTCAACCAATTGCCAAATCACGTGGCACTTCCTCTGCAACCACTTTTCCAACTTTTGCTCACATTCACAGGTTGGGGTCACCAGAGGGCAGTTAATACTACTCTCCCAGGGTTCTAGGGAGAGGTTCTAGGTTCTTCTCAACCCCGAGGGGTTGGATTTCTAGTACTGCTGCTCCTGAGCCCCACCAGTATGTTTCATATTAAAACAGTAACCTAGCCAGTCTTAACTAGATATAAATAAAAACATTTACTCAGATCTAAGAATTTCCACCAAAATCTAGGGTAAACTATCCCACAAATGCAGTATCCATAGAAAGAGTTCAGTGGTAGTGAGGTCCACTTGTGCAAAGCCTATGTGGCAAAGAGGTACCTCCCAACTCCTGGCCCTGTAAGTCCTTTTCTCCCTTCGGGGAGTCCTTGTAAAGTTCTCCCTATGTACACGTTAGCTCTCTGCTAGGCTCTGAATATCAGTGCTTTTGGAGAATTATAACCAACGTTATTCTTTAATGCAAGTGATCATGCCCTTGACTGCTGCTGTCCTTGAGTAAACTGTCTTTCAACATGTATCTGCAGTTGCTTTCATTTCTTTTTGCCATAATTACTCTGTTGACTGCATCCATCAATTTCAGTGACAGTATTCAGTTCCACCTGTTGTATAGATCCTGAGGAGACCTTGTATTTTCTGAACTCCAAAATTGCCCAGGTGCTCCCGTCTCAGAATGTCCACTCACCTAAGATCAGGAAAAAACAAAAGCAAAAAAAGAGACTTTCTCACCTGAGATGTAGGCTGCAGGTCGTCTGCTTAAGGTCAGCTGGACAGAAGATGCAGAAAGTCACCCTTCCTCCAACCCAGATTTCAGGAGGCAACTCAATATAGCCCTCCCAATTCAAAGCCATGAGGTAGAGAGAAATGTAGGTGGGTCAGCCCTTTTGTACGTACACTTAGTTTGGGATCAGCAGCCCCTGAATCATCAAATTTTCTAGATCACAGAGAATTCTCTATCCTAGGATCTCTTGCATAGATAATTTTTTATCATCACACAAAACAAAATCTGAAGCATCTTAACTGGAAGTAAGCTCACTACAAACTTCTACAAGGTTGCTTTGGAATATATTATATTCCAAAATAGAAGGAGGGGCTGTCTATGCATGCTCCAAGGACTGCCCCTTCCATTGATCAGTTAATCCTAATTACACTCATGCTTTCTTTCTCTCTACAACATCCCTGCTTCAATTCTCTCTCCACCCCAGTCCATACTCTAAATAGCTGCTAAAGTGATTTTCCTAAATCACAGATCTAACTATGTCAGCCACCTGCATAATAAACTCCCTTCCAGGGAGCTTGAGTGACCCAGGGAATCATCTCTAGAATCAAATATAAAGTTTTCTGGCATTTAAAATTTTCATAACTTGACCGCTTCCTATTTTCCAGACTTCTTTTATAAATTCTCTCCTCCATGCACTCTATAGTCCAGCCATATTGGCCTATTTGGCCTTACACACAATGTCCAATATCTATCTCATCTTTGTTCCTTTGAACTAGCTATACATGAGGAATGCAATGACCTGCCTCTTCACATCTACTTCTTAGAATCCCTGGCTTCCTTCCTTCCGTATCTTTGTCCAATACAAAGTTTTCCCCCAGTGTATATTCTTTATTTTTATCCTATTTGAATTGACTACCTTGAACAGAATGCTCAAACACTGTCTTCTAAAGGAGGCTTTTCCCGCAGCTACTTGTGTTTTTTATTTGTCCTGTATTTATCTTGTATATGTGATGGAGGCTGAACCCCAGTTGCTTATTCTGAGTTGCTCTGTCCATTTGCAAAGAAACATATGCTTACTTCTGAAAAGAACAATCATTTTGGGGATGATGCCGTATAACCTGAGCGGTACTCTGACCTGCTACCCTTTGAAAGGGGAGAGTAGGGAGGATGTGTCAAAACAATGTCAGATAGAATTGGGCACTAACCCAAAGAAGACTGGCACAGTGGATCTAAAATGGGAACGACTCCATTTTCTGCTTTTTCCCTTCGACTCGCCCCCAGGGAACCATGAAACTCAAACTCCTAGTGAAGGGTGGGAGAAAATGGTCTTTCTCCAATCCAGCAGCATGGCGGCTGCGGTCATACACATAAATAAAGGATAAAGATAGATAAAGGAGCATTTTGCTAATCGAGCTGAGTCTGGACCATGAGCCTTTCCTGCTTTGTATTTCTTGGCAGGTGATTTATTCTAGTGCAGTAGTTCTCAACCTTCGTAATGCTGCAACCTTTTAATACAGTTCCTCATGTTGTGGTGACCCCAAACCATAAAATTATTTTTGTTGCTACTTCATAACTGTTATTTTGCTACTGTTATGAATCATAATGTAAATATCTGATCTACAGGATGTATTTTCATTGTTACAAACTGAACATAACCCACAGGTTGAGAACCGCTGTTCTAGTGCTTTTTTGAAGAATACCACCAACATGAGAATGAGCTCAAACCCTAACCTACCTTACCAGTCTGTGGCCTTGACTAATTCTTTGGAAAGTACAAAGACAAGGTAAAAATGTAAAATACCTGTTCGACCATTTTGCAAACTGCTTTGTGTTTAGATGTTTAAATTGCATTTTCCCCAAAAGAACAGTAGTTATCTCACTGTTGTTTCAAGGTTGTTGATTTTTTTCCCCTCAATGTGTGTTTGTGAATCCCTTGTGTTTAACATTTCTTTTATATAGAGGCAATAAGCAGCTGTCCTAAATTTGATCTCCATTGTCCATTGAGTACCATTCTACTCCTCACATTTGAGGGGACCCTAGACATAAGCCAAACCTAAGCTTTCATTGATTCTCCCTGGAGCTGTAGGATGGGAGCATAAAGAACTTGACCTTTCTTTTAGGTTGTCAGGCTCTCCCCAGGAAAGAGTACTGTACCTGAAGATGGAATCAAAAGACCTAGATTCAAATCCCAAGTACCAGTTCTTGGACCAAAAATATCTCTCTGAGCTACATGACAGAAAATCATTTAACTCTCTGGCATTCAGCAAATTCTTTCATTTCACAAGGTTGTGAGGATCAAATGCATGTGAACAGGTCTTGTTCTCCTTACGTAGTTCCTCCCCTCTCAAAAAAAAGGTAACTAACTAAATAAATAAATCTCCCATGTTTATTTCGCACCTATTTAAGTGTGCCCTTGTCTCTTCCAATAGAATGTAAACTCCTCGAGGTCTGAAACTGTCATTTTATTTCTATGTATCCCCTGTGGCCGGCCACCAGAGTGCCTAAAACACAATGGCCCTTTGAGCTCTGCAAACACAAGAGTCAGCAAGACACAATGAGAGTAATGGTATAAATCACAAGACCAGAATCAGTGACCCAGGGAGGGAACAAAGTTGCTTATTGGAATGAATAGAAGAGACTAAAGCTTGGAAACAACTTGTACCCCTAAATTCGTCCTGGGTGGTATTTACATTTGCCTGAAATTTCTCCATTTTTAATTTAGAAACTGTTCAGAAATGCAAAGCTCTGGCCTCAGGCAACTGAGGGCCAGTGGGCTGTCTAGCACTGTGCAGAAAAGCAAACTACTTTGTTACAAGGAATAGGCTTTAGTCCATAAAGAAAGTTTATAACAATCCCGGGCATTTCTCCCCTTGTAAAATGCATGAACATGATCAATAAACATTCTTCTTAAAGCAGCTTTGTGGTTTGGAGAAAGGAGACATCATCTCACATTCAGGGGGAAAGAAGGAGACTTGGGACTAGCCATCTCTGTCTGCAAATTCCAGCTGAGAAGCATTTTGTTTCAAATTGAAGTTGCCAGTGTGTATGAAAGTTCCCAGGGTCTAGTTCAAAGACAGCAAAAAGAGGGAATCTTTCTTCCATTAAACAATACTGAGACTAAATTAACTTTGTTTTCTCCTTCCCTTTCTCTTCTCTTTCTTTTATTTCTTTGTTTTTCTGGTTTTCATATTTCATTTTTTCTTTCCTTTTCCTTCCTTTCCTTCTTCCTTCTTTTCCTTATTTGTCTTCCTCCCTTCCTTTCCTCCTTCCCTTCTTCACTCCCTGCTTTTTTCTCTTCCTCCCTTCTTCCTTCTCTCCTTTTCTCCTCTTCCTTCCTCTCTCTCTTCCCTCCTTCACTCCTTCACTCCTTCCTTCCTTCCCTCCTTTGCTCCTTCCTTCCTTCCCTCCTTCCTTCCTTCCCTCCTTCCTTCCTTCCTTCCTTCCCCCTAAACCAAAGTCAGTTACTCAGTAAGGAAAGAAAATGAGTCTGTCCCACATTATTCACTCCCAGGAAATCTTTGCTGTCTGGTGGTTCTCACCATCTGCCTGTTCTTTACTGTTTGCTCACTGAAAGTCTTGTTGATCCTGTGCTGTCCCAGGTATTAACATTGGAAATAGGCATTAATTAAG
>CM053598.1:198710252-198727469 GCA_028646575.1 Pseudocheirus occidentalis
TACAGCTTAACTCAGGTTCAATGACTTGGTCAGAGTTACATTGCCAGTAAGTGTCAGAGTCCAGATTTAAATCATTGAATTGTAGAGATTTAAAGAAAGTCAGATCAATACCTATTGTCTTTAGGCTTTTGTCTTACTTCTGGTTGCTGCCGCCACATGAATATTAGTGTGTGATATTTGGGGAACTCAGTGATATGTAACTAAAAATAAAAAATATGCCTCCTATATTCTTAACTGAATTTATATGTGTGTTATATACATGAAATATGCATATTATATATGCACATAAAAGAAATCACTGAGTCGAAGGTGACCAGAGCATTTCACCTACTCTCTTTCATTAAAAGGCAATTCTAGGGGCACCTAGGTGGCACAATAAATAGAGCACCAGCCTTGGAGTCAAAAAGACCTGAGTTCAAATTCAGCCTCAGACACTTGACACAAATGCTAACTGTGTGTGTGACCTTAGACAAGTCACCTGTTTAGAATGAAAAATACCCTTCATCCTTAATTTAGTGAAAAAATAAACACAGAGATCTCTTAGGATAAGAACAGGAGTTTATTCTCTTCCCTGGGAGAAGGGGGTGGTCTTTCCCATGACTCATCATGGAGAAGAGGCGTGTTACAAAAGACAGAGAAAGAATTTATAACTTAACTTAGTTAAGCCTCCTTCCCAACTGTTATATCTCTCACTAGTGGAGAGGCATGCTTTCCCAAATTCTTACCCAATGGGACAACAAGAAAGGGGGGGAAGGGTCCCACCAAGGTAGAAAACAGACAAAGGAAGATAAAAGTGATTGACAGCAGCAATGGGGGGGAGAGAAACTTCACAACCCCGAATTGAGAAGTTTTCACTCATCCCATACATCACTTAACCCCAATTACCTTGCCTTCTCCCCTCAAATAAAGAGTCATTCTGCTGTGAGCCCATATACATGGTCAAACCAAGCTTAATTCTAGGGAGAAGGTGGCTTCTATGGGTATCATATCAAATTCTTTAGCCCTTTAAACCCTGACCCTGCTGCTGTGAGGATAAATTATTTAAGTTTAGGTTCTGGCTGTCTTCTCTTCCCATGGGGAGGAAAAATGTATTCCATATACAATATAATATACTAAAAACCAGATAGGGGATGAGTGTTTGTTTCTTTCACACGAAAGAAACGTCAAATGGATATAAAAGTTCATTCATTAAGAGAATAATTTAAACAGAATTCAGTAGCAACATATAACTAAGATTATATTTGCTTCGAAGAGGTTAATATTTAAACTTCATCTGAACATAGAGCAGTTTGTAGGATAGCCAATTGGGCATTTTATATTATACCTAAGCCCTGAACAAATCTCAACTATGCATTCTGGAAAACAGGCCAGGCCTATCTTGTTGGTGGTGGTTGTCTTTCCCAAGGGTAATGAGATAGTTGTTGGGCTCTACTGCCTATAGGCTGCTAGTCAGCTGTAACCAAAATGATCTCAGACCTCTGAACCTCTTGTATTCACAAAATCCCCTCCAGACCCGGACATATTAATCTGAAGACAGATATCCATTCGCCTCCAAACAAGAAAAAAAAAATACAAAAGAGGGAGCCCAAAATTCAGGCTCTGACTTTAGGGAGGTCATCCTATAAGGAGCCATGCGATCATGGCACCCCAAAAACAGAGACCCAAAATAAGCCAAGCCACCTCACCCCTCTTGTAAAGTAACTCAAATGGTCCCTACCAGGATCTAAACCAGAAGAGAAAGGGGCACAGAGAGTGGGGTTAATTTGAAAATCTACTGAGTTAATCAGCGATTCTGGTTGAGTGGCTAATAAGGAGACTCATTATCTCAAAGCCCAAGTTATATTATGTTAGATATTTAAACTCATATTTTGTTTACCTCAGATAAAATTCCAGTCCTCCTCACATACGTATCCTTCTACCTACCATCACCGCCATGTTCTACACAGTATAGAGAAATTTTTTTCTTTCTGGCTGATCAGCTATTATTTTTCTGACAAACTGAATGACTCTATCTCCTTCAAAATTCTAAAATTCAATTTGTTACAGATCCAGTTGGACTTAACTCCCCTTTTTTTTAACTAAATAAATTCTCATCTGCTTTAAGTGGTTCTCCTTGTAGAAAAAAGGGGAATACTAACTCACGGTTGGTGGAGCACCAAATTGATTCAATCATTCTGGAAAGAAACTTGGGATTATACAGAGAAAGTGACTAAAATATCCACACCCTTTGACACAGAGATTCTGTTGATAGGTCAACGAATATTTTGTCAATGGATATGGTGAGCAGAGGCCTCATTAGCATAAAAATATTTCAAGTAGCACTTTTGTGAGAACAAAGAATTGAAAACAAAGTAGATGTCTGTCAGTGGAAGAATGGCTAAACGAATTGTGGAACATGAATATAATGGAATATTACTGTGCTATAAGAAAAAATGAACAGGATGAATACACAAGCATAGGAAGACAATTGAAGTGAAGTGCAATGATGCAAGCAGCACAAGGGGGGAAGTATACAACGACTACGACAACTTAAATGGAAAACCTACAGAAATAAAACTAAACTGAAGCCTGTGCACGCACAAGAGAGACAGGAAAAGAAGCATCCCCAATTTTCTTTGCAGAGGTGGAAAACCGTGGGTGTGGAACACAGCGTCTAATGTCTGATCTTTGGGATATGTAGGTTAGCTTTGCTGAATTGCTTTTGTTTTCTTTTTTTTATTCTTTGTTTTAAGAAGTCTCTTCAGGAGGGGAAGGAGTGCTATGTTCAGTCATTTTCGGTCATGTCCAACTCTTCATAACCCCATTTGGGGTTTTCTTGGCAAAGATTCTGGAGTGGTTTGCCACTTCCTTCTCCAGCTCATTTTACAGATGAGGAAACTAAGGCAAACAGGGTTAAGTGACTTGCCCAAGGTCACACAGCTCTTGAGTGTCAGAGGCCAGATTTGAACTCAAGAAGAGGAGTCTTTCTGACCCCAGACCCCATACTCAATCCACTGCACCAACTAGCAGCCTAGAAAGGAGTATAGGTGATAAAAAAACAAAAAATATCAATAAAATTTATTTTAATATGACAAAGCAGTCATTAAATTTTTCATCATGCTATGAAAGATGTGTTGGGTTCTCATAGATTATGCCAATGGAGTATTAGGCCTAGCTGGCTCTACCAAGCTAGATGAGTCATGGACCAAGTGTCTGTACTCTGAGAAACAACCAAACTAAATTTGTTGAGTCTCCTCCCCAGAATGATTACTATCTGGTGATGAATTTTTTTTTTTTTAGCTAAGGGTGGAGTGAATTTGGCAGACCGCCCCTTCCAGGGAGGAAGAAAGTGGTCCTTGGGGAAAGGGTTCCATAGTGGCTGGACCCTAGGGGAACCAGTCCAAGCCCAGCGTGGGAGAATGATAGGGGAAGGAGGAAAAATGTTCCCCACTCCATGTAGGTGCCTTGCAGCACAGCCCCATTTAAGGCTCTGGGTAGCAGAGGGATGTAATGAAAAGAGTGTGGATTGATAGTCGAGATGCCTGGCTTCAAATACAGGTTCTGACATTCCCTAGCTATATGATCATTGGCATGACCAGACAGCTTGACTTTACCACTCTGAACCTGTTTCCTTCTCTACAGAACTGGGATCACAACAAAATCAGCTACCCCACCTCCACCCCAATACCAGCCATCTCACCACAGGAGTAATAGTGACACCATACTGTGTCTCACAGAGTCGTGAGAAAAGTGCTTCCATCTATAAAGGTCACCAGTTGCTACTAGTATTGTTGTTGCTTTTATACTTCTCAGTTCTGACCATCAGTCTCTTTGTGTCTCCTTTCATCTTTGCCAATTCCAACCCAAGTCTCCCCATTCACTTCTATTATCTGTCCAGAGAAGCAACAGCATAGAGAGCAGGCCTTGGAGTCAAGAAGACCAGAGTTCAGGTCTCAGCTATGGCTGCATGACTGTTGGCAAATCATTTGGTTTCCTAGTACAACAGGCAATTCTTTTTTTTTTTTTTTGAGGGCAGTTGGGGTTAAGTGACTTGCCCAAAGTCACACGGCTTGCTTTTTGTGTTAAGTGTCTGAGGCCGGATTTGAACTCAGGTACTCCTGACTCCAGGGCCGGTGCTCTACTCACTGGGCCACCTAGCCGCCCCCCAACAGGCAATTCTTTGAGTTACAGAGAAGTTGCCAACCTGCACTGATAGAGAGAATTTCAGCATCTGAGAGTTCTTTACAACAATAAAATCACAAGTTCAATACCTATCCATCCTAAGCCAACCACTACTTGTTAGCGCTTCGGAGTATTCCCTTCTAGTCTGAAGGGAGCTCCATCCAACCAGTACCTGCCCCTGTTAAACAAGTAATTAATTCAAAATTGACATTTCCCTCAGGGAACAAAACTTCCACCTGACTATGAGGGGAAGATATTACACCAGCTAACCATCTGTTCTCAAAAGTAGAAATGAAACCTTGGGAACTCTGCCCTGGGCTGTTTTCTCTTGCCCCTCTCTTGTTAGAGTTTTGGTTTTTTTTTTCCATCACCAAAGAATATTAGTATTGCCTTCCCATCATTTTGACTTGACTCCGGACATGTACACATCCAATCAGTAGTCAAGTCAGATTAGCTGCAAATTATCTCACTCCCTAGGACTCCCCCCTTCTTACCGATTCCACTGTAACCCCTGGTAGACATCCTCATCTCTTCTTAGCTAAGCTAAGGTTCTCTTATTAAGAGGTCTCTAAAGGGTTCTCTTATTAAGAGGTCCTCCCACCTCTTCCCTTTCCAAAGTGCCTTCACACTATGCCAAAATAGCTTCCCTAACATGTTGCTTTAAATATCTGTTTTTTAAAAGCATCCATGGTGCCCTATTGCCCACTGAAAAAAAGAATATAGGTTATAGAAATCCATTGCTATATGACCTATCAGCCTTACCAAAACAGAGCCTCAGAGAGACAGTCTAAGAGCCAAGGAGTTTAGAATTGGCAGGACTAGTGATCTCCATTTGTCTCCAGGAGTTGTCCGCACAATTGATGGGGGATAAGATAGGCATTTAGCACTCTTGACTTAGACTAGGGTTGTTCCTGGTAGCACTGGAACTCTCATTTTTGTCCAACACCAACAAAATATCTGATTATCCCTTGGTCTTAACTTCTTTTTTTTTTTTAATTTGCTTTTTGGAGGGGGAAAGGCAGGGCAATTGGGGTTAAGTGACTTGCCCAAGGTCACACGGCTAAGTAAGTGTTAAGTGTCTGCTGCTGGATTTGAACTCAGGTCCTCCTGAGTCCAGGGCCAGTGCTCTATTTACTGCACCACCTAGCCACTCCTGGTCTTAACTTCTAGTAGGTGAACCCAAGGATGGTTTTAAGAATCCCTCTGAGGATGAAGTTTTTTATGTGATAAAGGCAGAAGTAATTTTCTCTACCTCTCTGGCCTTCCCTTTCCTCATTTGTGCATGAAGATTTTGACCAGCTCATCTAGTCCAGGACAATGAGGCAGCATGGCATACCGGTCTTGGCCTTGGAGGACCTGTGTGTTCAAATCTCCTCCCTGACATTTCCAACACAAGTGAACATGGGCAAATCACTTAACCTTGTAGACTTACAGTTGCCTTGTCTATAAAATAAGGGGTTTGGAATGTATGGATTAGATGAGGACCCTGTGGGTTCTAAATCTATGATTTCCAAAACTCCTTCAAATGCTAGCATTCTTAGATGTGGGACGGCTCTAGATCCTCCAAAACCTTCCCTTGCTCTGAGCTTCCCCCAATGTCACCAGCAGCTGTTATAGATTTAGAGTTGGAAGAGGCCCTGGTTGTTGTTTATCAGTCACACCTGGCTCTTCATGACCCCATTTGGGGTTTTCTTGGCAAAGATACAGGAGCGATTGGCCATTCCCTTCTCCAGCTCATTTTACAGATGAGGAAACTGAGGCAAACAGGGTTAAGTGACTTGCCCAGGGTCACACAGCTACTAAGAATCTGAGGTCAGATTTGAACTCAGGAAGATGAGTCTTTCTGCTTCCAGGTCTGGTGCTCATATATAAGCTGCCCAAGGGACTCAGAAGCCATCTGCTCCAACTTCTTCATTTTACACTTGTGAAGACCAAGAGATTAAGAGACTTTCCCAAAATTAAGAGACAGTTAACGAGAGGCAGAATTTGAACTCGTGTCCTCTGATTCCAAACTTAGTACTCTTTTCTCCCTTCCTCCTGGCAAGAGACTCAGTCAGTCAATAAACATCTACTAAGAGCCTTCTATGCGCCAGGAGCTGAAGGTCATGAAGAGTAAGACATGGCTGAAAATGCCTGAACCATGTAGGAGGGTTAAGCAGTCAGGAAGCAGCCTTGCTTGGACTCTCGTTGCCCAGCGTGGTGCAGTACTGAGTGGCAAAACACCCTGTCTGCAGAGTCAGAGGCCCCAGGGTCACAATCTGTCTCTGACGTCTCTGACCTGCATGATCTTAAGGGAAAGATTTCACTTCCCTGATCTTCCGCTTCCTCATTGATAACGTGAAGGAATTTCACTAGACGGCGTCCAAGACCCCTTCATCTTTAGAACTATGACTCCCACAGGAAGGTACAAAGATTGGATGGATCAGTGGGTAGAGGAGTCAGAAAGAACTGAGTTCAACTCTAACCTCAGACACAGTGTGACCCTAGGGAACTCATTTAATCCTGCTTGCCTCCGTTTCCTCTTCTGTAAAATGGGCTGGAGAAGGAAATGGCAAACCAGTATCTTTGCCAGGAAAACTCGAAGTGGGATCACAAAGAGTCAGGTATGACTGAAACAACTGAGCAACAACAACAAAGGAATAAGGAACGTTTCCTTCCCTAAAGGATCTTGATGACCTAAAAGAAACAACAGGCATTGAAAGGAGCACCCCATCTCTACCATCATTCAAAGGTCTTAGGATCCATAGGATTTAAAATTGTAGAAGAGACCTTAGGTGTCACCCCCTTCATTTTAGTGGTGAGAAATCATGGCAGGGGATGTGACCTGGAAAATTATAGACTTAAAAATAGAAAAAGTAATTTATTATTTCATTGAGTTTTATAGCTTCACACACATGGGACCATGTATGTCCCCTCTTGCTTCCCCTCTGGCCATTCTGGGATAATTAGATTATTGTCTTTATCCTGTATCCTCCCTCACTACCTCCTTTCTTGGTATAAAACTCCCTTGCCAGCCCCAATCCACTTCCTATACTTTTAAATACTCTAATGATATTGCTGTCATGTTAGAAGTTTGAATTTATAAGGACTTGAACATTTTAGATGTCCAAAATAGATGTAACAAAGTAGAAAAAATATGGGATTTGGAGTCAGAGGACATGAATTCAAAATTGCTTAACTTGGCTATTTAACTAGTTTGTCCAAAACCTCTCTGGACTTCAAATTCATCTGCAAATTGAGAAGGTTGGACTAGATACACCCTAAAGTCCCTTTCAACCGGAAATCCTAAACATTTGTTGATTTTATTTGACCATTCTCCATACCCTAGGGGAGTTAATCCACTCAGTTTTGGAACTCTGCTCAGGGGCTAGGTGGTTCTGGTCATAAGTGGCTGAACAAGCTCACCCAACTCACTGTATCTAGCCATGTTTCATAGTTCATCCTGCCATCCAAACAGTATTTACCTGCCAGTCAGTCCTACCAGTCTACCTCACTATCTTTTTACCCTCCCAATCACTACCCTC
The DNA here is from genome assembly GCA_028646575.1 of Pseudocheirus occidentalis. Lineage (NCBI taxonomy): Eukaryota > Metazoa > Chordata > Mammalia > Diprotodontia > Pseudocheiridae > Pseudocheirus > Pseudocheirus occidentalis. The sequence goes on from CM053598.1 coordinate 198,717,938, forward strand.
TTTGTTCCTACTGGAATAGCCATCTACTGGACTTGACCATTAGAGACCATGCCTCTGTGACCTCTGTCCTCTCAGGAACCTATCAGGGGTAGTTTACCATCCACTCCAACACTGAGTGCTAGATAACAGTAATGAGATCAATGAAAAGAGTTACCATCACTATAGTTCCCTAGACACAAATTCCCTAACCACTATTACCCAATTTAGGTTGTCTCCTTTAAGAAAATGTAGACTTCTTGAAGGCAAGAATGATTTTGCTCTTGTATCTATATCCCCAGAAACTAGCCCAGTACCTGGAACTGGGAATGGGAAACCTCTGATTTCATCATATACAGAAGTATAAGGAAATTCTCTCTACCAAAGCAGGTTAGCACCTTCTCTGCAGTTTAGAGCCTTAGTTGCCTAGAGTACTAACTTAAGTGACTTGGCCAAGGTCACACAGCCAACATGCCAAAGGCAGAAATCAAACCCAGGTCTTCCTAACTCTGAGACCAGCTCTATTACTCTATTATGGCAGGCTGCTTCTTTGTCTTGAGAATAAGAAATGTTTAATAAATGCTTTTTCATTCATTTAAAATATAAAATCATCCTGATGGAGTATAAACTATAGGAACCCCCTTAAACTCTCCTGCATTTTCCCACTTAATCTGGCTTTTCCATGCCCAAATCTGTGTAGTGCCATTACCATTACAATCTGTTACCCTTAACCTAGCCTAGCCCTCCATTGTCTGTTACCTCCAGATTACCTTTGAGTGCTTCCCACACTTGATCCCATGAAAATCCCATTCTCTTGGCTCCTGGAATCTGATCTCTAGTCACCCCAGTCCTATCAAGATCCTTCTTAGACTCCTCCTCAAGACCTTCCCTAAACCCTTCCTCTAGTCACCCCAGACTACTTGACCACCCCTAGATCCCTCCCACAGTCTTTCTGAATGTAAGATCCATCTTGCCTCATGAAGGTACTCAGATTCAGTCTACCTGAGATTCAATCTGACCCGCTTGTCAATACAAGTTTCACAAATGCATGTTGGTATTTTGGGGTCTCCAGAGCACCCCTAACCCTCTTTATGGGTAACCTCTTCACAAAGGACCAGGGATACTAAGAAAGGCAACGGACAATCCCTATTCTCAAGGAGCTCACAGTCTGAAGAGTGAGACATCACACAAACAACTATGTAGGAATAAGATCCAGATAAACTGGAGACAATCCACAGAGGAAAGACACTAGTATTAAGGAGGGTTGCAAAAAGCTTCTCATAGAAAATGGGATTTAAGGGGGAACTTTAAGAAAGCCAGGAAAGTCAAGAGGCTGAGATGAGGGGGAGAGAATTCTAAGCATCAGCCACAGCCACTGAAAAGGCAGTCAGGTGACTGGTATGAGGGACAACAAGGGGGCCAGTGTCTATACTGCAAAGAACATGGGGGTGAAGTATAAAAAAGCTAGACAGACTGGAGGGGGACCACTTTATATAGGGCTTTAAAAACCAGATTTTTTTTTTTACATTTAATGCTGAAGGCAACTGTAGGTGATTGAATTGGGGAGTTTCATGGTCAGACCTGCCCTTTAGGAGGATCAGTTTGACAGCTGGTGAACCAGAGTGAGAAAAGACCTAGAGCAAGGAAGCCAAGCAGAAGTAATGAGGGTCTGCACCTGGTGAGTGACAATGGCAGAGGAGAGACAGGGCCATATGTGAGAGAGGCCAGGAAGGTGGAAACAGCAGAACTTGGCTACAGATTGACTCTGGGGGTGATTTCCTCTTCTCCCTGCAGTCATTTCACAGCTGTAACCCACCTCCCACCGAGGACCCAGCTGCACCTCTCACATTCTGGAAAGCCTACATGCTGGGAAGGGGCGAGAATGGGCGGTTCTAGGGCCAAGAACTTGCTGAAGGTGAGATGAAGTCTTGGCATCATCTATGGCAATTAGTGTCTCCAGGTGGCTGGCTTCTATTAGCTCCTAGTCAAGTGACAGGATTTTCAAGTGCTGACTCCTGCGCAACAGGGAATTTAGTATAGAAATGCTAAAGCATAAGAAGTCCCATACCAGAGACAAGGAAGAATGTTTCCCTTCCCATCTTCCTAATCAGTTTTGTTTGGGAGGGGATTGAAGAACTTATCTCTAAAATCTTGGATATCAGATGCCATTCATGCTCTCCTTATTCAGCAGAAAGTTTTTGATGCCTACTGTGTTTCCTTACATACAAAGATATTCCCAAGGATCCTTCCCAAGTTTGAGAGATAAAAAAATAAGCACACATGAAAAATTAAGTAGCCATACAGAGAAGTAGAAGGCAGTGTGGTAAGGTGGATAGAGTTCTGGAACAACTGGGTTCAAAATCGACCTCTGCCACTTACTGTAATTATTTTGGCTACTTAAACCACTCTGAGCCTCAGCTTCTTTAGCAACATGAAGATAATACTTGGAATGAGCCATCTCAGACAGTTGTCATTAGGCACTACAGAGCTAAGGTATGTACAACCCTTTTCAGAGTTTAAAATGCTATAGTTAAATGCTTATTGATCATAATAGCTAGCCTAGTGCTGTCAGGTTTGCAAAATGCTTTACACATGTGAACTCATATGATCCTTACTACACACTTGTAAGGTAAATGCTATTATTATCCTCAGGTAAGGAAACAGGCTCAGAGAGTTTAAGTGACTTGCCCAAGGCAAAGATCTGAATTCAAATCTTCCTGACTCCAAGAACAATGCTCTAAACACTGAACCTCCTAGCCACCTAGTACCTTGTGATTATTGAATTACATTGGCAATTGCTCAATAGGTTTCCAAATTGGGGGCCAAGTCCCTATGGGGGACAATGGCCTGACCCCAAGGGTTCTGCAACCAACCCAAGGGTGAGAAGATGGATAATGGCTCCTCCACCCACCCCAGCAATAGCCAAGAGTCAGAAAGAATTCCAAAACAACTGCCCCTCCCCTTACCCTACAGTGTTCCCCAACTCTCTCTCTCTCCACTGTGCAAACTTATAGCTTCCCACCTTCTGAGTAAGGTGTCAACTTCTCAGGGCAGTAATAACCTGTTTTCCTCATTACCTGCCCTCCTCCACAGAAGGAGCTATTCAAGAGTCACTAGAAAACCATTTCCTTCAAGATATTCTCCCTCTCACTTCCCAGTCTACCGAGCATCCCATAGAATGTAGGATCTACACTCTGTGCAAATCCTAATGAGTAAAAGCAATGGCCAAATGGGAGATGAGGGTGGGGGTGAGTGGGACAGAGGAGATGCCCAGGATGAGCAGCCATGGATGAGCTCCAACAGACTGTAGACGTCCTTGTGCACTGCTCGTGCAGACTTTTCAAGGGTGCCACCATCCTTCCAGTTATCCAAAGTCTGGATGGCCAAATCTTCACCTTCTAACTCCTCCCAATGCCGATCAGTTGCCAAGTCTTGTGGATTCTCCATCCATAACATTTCTTACATATTTCCATGTCTCCATTCACACAGTCACCACCTTCCTTCAGGCACAAATGACCTCTTACCTAGACTACTGCCCAAGCTTCCTGACTGAACTCCCTGCCTCAGTGCTCCCCTGCTCCAATCTATCCTTCACCCAGCTGCCAAAGTGATTTTCCTAAAACATAGGTCTGACCATAACTCTCAGTCAATAAACACCAGGGGCTCCCCTCGGACCTAGGTTCAAATATCATTTCATCTTAATCTCATTCTCTTTTAAGTTCTATTTTTGTTTAAGTTTTGTAATGTATATAATTATTAGCACAGTAGTATGTGTACATTAGAAATGCATTTTTTTTTGGTTTTTTTGGAGGGGGGAAGGTAGGGCAGTTGGGGTTAAGTGACTTCCCAAGGTCACACAGCTAGTAGGTGTAAAGTGTCTGAGGCTGAATTTGAACTCAGGTCCTCCTGACTCCACAGCTGGTGCTCTATTCATTCTGCCACCTAGCTGCCCCAGGGTTATATTTTTATAAATTGTCTACTGATAGGAGTATGTAACCAAAAAGATTTAAGATTACTGTTATATTCTTTAAGTATTATAGAAGTTCCAAACAATGAGAAATTACTTATGGATGGAGTAGTCATTAAAAACCCCACAGAGAAGATGAGGCTTGAACTGACTGAAGGTTTCAGATAGGGGAAAAAAATTGGGAAGACATTTTAGGAGAAGGCTCAACATAATCAAAGACATGCAGATAAGAATGAATAAGGTGTGTCTGGGGAACAATGAGAAAACTGGCTTGGCTGGAGTAAAGGTTTCATATTGGGAAGTAATGGGAAATAAAGTTGGTAAACTCAGTGAGCAGAAGTGATTGAGTAGAAGACATTGAATGCCAGAACAAAGAGCAATGAAATTGTTCCCCTTGGCTCTACCAAGCATGAAGAGGCAATGTCAGGGTCAGTCAAGAAGCTGCAGCTGGAAGATCTCTAAAGAAGGATTCTGAAAGACTTTACCTTTGTTGTTCTTTAAGGAACTTCAGCTGTGGACAGTTCCCACATGCACCTACGGAAAAAAAACAATCTGCTCAGAAATTCATAGAAAATAGTGATTCACTGTTCAGGATGGCCTGAAGAAGGGAAACTGGAGGCAGGAAAATGCATTAACAGGTAATCACAGCAGTCCAGCTCTAAGGTCTGGACTAGGTTGGTGGCAGAGGGAATGGAAACAGACAGATGGGAAATGCTGTGAATCAACATAATTCCACAATCAGTAATAAATAGTATAAGGGAAGGGGACATGTTAAAGACAATTCCTGAATTTTCTGCCTAGGTAATAATAATTATAGTTGACATAAGCTTTAATTGCTTAAAAAGTGAAATGAGATTTAAGACGCCTTGAATGGTGCTCTAAAGTTTGCAAATCACTTTAGATACACACACACACACACACACACACACACACACACACACACACATATATATATATACACACACACACATGCACACATACATACATATATACACATACATACATATATATGCATATATATAGCATGCCATTTGAGACTCCAAGCAACCCTGAGCTAAAACTGTTATTACCCTGGTTATACAGATAAGGAAACTGAGATTGAGAGGTTAAATAATTAATGTATGGTCACACACAGGCAAGTATTCAAAGCAAAAATTCAAATTATTCAAAATTATTCAAATATTCAAATTATTTGAAGCAAGATCCAAATCCCGATTTTCCCAATTCCAAGTCCAGCATCATACACAGAACCATCATTAAGGATTCTGATACCCAGGGTCAACCCTCAAATCAAATTTTTTAAGACAAGTTCAATTGTAAGGGGTAGAAGGAAGAGACCTCTAAAAGAGACTGCCAGGGGAGCTTGGGAAGGATGCTGAGAGGCTGCTGCTGAGAAGGCCTCCGCCAGAAGAGGGGAAAAGCTACTTCCAAGCAGTGGAGGATCATCTAGCATTTGGCTGTGAGAACGGTGGGGAAGAATGAGGTAATAACAAAGCTTGCTATTTTAAACAATGATTCTCCCTGGCTAGTTACTAGGTTCAGTCGTTTCTATCTGCCAAATGAATTTAAGTGTTGTCAACCCTCCCTAAATTTCAGTGCCCTGGATCAAAGCCTCAATTCTCCTGGCATAGTTATTGCTCTGACCGTATGTACTCTTGACAGGGAAGCCAGGAGGGAGAGCCAGTCTTACGGTAAAGATAATGAGTTCTATGTTAGACATGTTGAGTTTGGTCTGCAGCCCCAGTGTGTGGCCCAAGATAAAACCTGAGTCTTCTCTCTTACCAAGTGGAATATGTTGGTGCTGCTGGCTCAGCAGGCCACGTTATCCAAACAGCCTAGGAGAAGCGGAGGAAAGCGTCAACACTGCATGTTTTTACCCCTTCCCACATCTCTAGGTTTTGTGCCACTTCATCAAGTTCCAAGGCTAATTTATTCATAAGCAATTGAGCTGAGAATTGGAAGAATCTTTGTTTCCTGGAAACCTTCCAAGCATACCAGCTCCTTCCTCACTGCAGACATATACACTGGGCTTTGACGCAGGGTGAAGGAAAGGTCTCCAGAGAAGTATGAAGACCCAGGATCCTCACCTCCTACACTGGCTCTTGCTGGCCTTCTGACTCCTTTCTCTGGTTTGAAGGAAGTATTGAAACTCATGTTTTGAAGCTCTTAGGGAATTTTATATGAGTCTGTTTCCCCTTCAGTCCAATGTGTAGTAACAAAAAAACATAATGGTTAAATCTAGTCACATTTCATGTACCTTTCAGTAAAGGATTTATTCTTGAAAGGGCCATGATAGCCACTAGTAGTGGCCCCCATGAGAAATGGAAATAGTTGGACTTTAAGTGAGATTTCATTACATTCAAATTGCATCAGTTCCCCAGAGAACCATCATGGAATAGTGGGAAAAGCACTGAATTTGGAGCTTAAGAATCTGGTTAGAAGCCTAACCCTGTCACTGGCTTCCCATCTAACCTTGGGGAAGTTAATCGAAAAGTATTAAGCACCTACTTGTCAGGTACTGTACCAGGAGCTCAGGGAACAGGTACTCTGAGGATCTTCGCCTTCCAGGATTCTTTTGTGAAGACAAACTAGACCATCTTTTGATTCGGTTCTTACCTTGCCTTTAACTACTGAATGGGTTGCCTCAGATAAACTGAGACCTGGGAAAGAACTTAGCTTATAAAAGCCTAAGTCCCTACTGTATCTCAGGCCATCACCAGTTGTCCTGACCTATGTCTTGTCCAGGATACTGATAACTCTGAAGGGGAGAGTGGGACTGATGACTATACAACTCTGCCTCACTTAAATCCAACTCATTTTTGAGTCAGGACATCACCCTCCTGATGTCATGGATCTTCTTCTAGAATGAAGGACCAGCAACAACAAACAATGATATAATGAATTTACATTTAAATAGGGGAGATAACAAGTATGTCCATATATATGATAAATACAAAGTTAATTAATAAATATAAATATATGCAAAGTAGTTTGAGGGGCAAGGTACTAGAATCATGCAGAAGACACTGTCTAAGCTGCATCTTAAAGGAAGAGAGGGACCCCAAGGGGAAGGGAAGGAATTACAGGCATATGGGATAGCCATTGTAATGGCATGCAGATAGAAAAAGGAGAGCCATGAATGAGGAGCAGAGTGAAGACCAGTTTATCTGAATCACAGAGTGAGGGATGGGAAGTTGTAGTACCTCTTTGAGACTGTTTCTTTCCTTTAGAATGAAAATTACATGACCTCAAAGGGCAGAGGATTTTGGTTTCATTTTTCTAGTGAGGCGGAGTGTAGTGGCAGAAGCTTGGTGATAGACTTAGGACTGATGGTTAGATGAAGAGAGAGAAAGAGACACTTCAGCTGGCATGTAGCAGTGTGAGTCTGAGAGTGTGGTGTTAAGCCTATTTGAACTCTCTCTCAGCTTACTATCTGCGTTTATTCAAACCTACTGGGAAAGGGTCAGGTTATAATGGGCTAGATCTGAAATCTCCAAAGGGTGCTGAAGTGTTGAATTTTCCCTTTCCCCCTACCTGCGGATGACTGGCATGTACTCCAAGATTTTTCTGTTCTCTAAGGTCATAATTTCCAAAAGTTTTCTTACCTTTGATAAACAATTATGACTGGTCACAACCTGTTTGTTATTTGTGTATGTTCTTAATTGCGAATGGGAGGGGGAAGACTGCACCCTTGCATGGCTTGGAATTAATAGAGAAAAGCAAATGGTTGGGATTTTAGGACAGCAGGGAAAAGATTCTTTGTGAACCCATGTTGAGGCATAAGCCATCTAAAATAGATCCTTGTAAGTTTTACTTTTTTTAAATAACCCTTAATTAGAGCTCCTCAGTAGCAGAGATGGCTAAACCACATGACTCAAGCCCAGCCTTTTACATCAGGTTAGGCAGGAATCATGACTAAATGGACTAATAAGATGACTTGGTAAAGGCAGGACGCTTCTCTGAGATAATGAACCTCAAGCAAATTCCCTCCCCTCTTGGTTTCTTTTCCTTTGAAGCTGTGTCTATCCCTGGTGAGGGGCTGAGGGAAAAGCAATAGGGCACAGTTACACCCTATGAGGGGTAAGGGAAGAGCTGAGAGAAGAGTGATGGCTCCCACATTCCAAAGGTAGGGCTCATCATGAAGTGGCAATTAAGTCCTTCACCTCACCTAAGGGTTAAACATGAATCAATGAAAATGCATTTATTAAGCACTTACGATGCTCCAAATACTTTGCTAAGTGCCAGGGATACAGAAAGAAGTGAGGTCGTTCCACTTCTCAAGGAGCTCACATTCTAATTGAAGGAAAACAACAAATGAGGAACAATTCAGCTTTAGAGTACATAGAGAGTCTAGTGGTTCTAACGATACTGCTTATGTCTTATGTCAGTCTTATGACTAATACCAAATCCCTGGAGGCTTTAGGGTGCATTGTAATTCAGATGATGATGTCTAGGGGTCTGGAGAGAGTATTAGCAACTAGATGGTAAGGCTCAGTAACCTTTGATCTTATAGGATGGATTGCTGTTGGAGATTCCTGCTCATTCAAGTGGTGGTAGTGGTCATGTTCACCTGGCAAAGGGGAGGGAAGAGATTGATACTGAGAGCCACTCACTGTCACTGAAAAGGAGAAAGCAGGATGGCAGCGCTGGGTTCCTTCCCATAGGGGCAGTGATGGAAGGTTCAATATCCAGCCACATGAAGGAATGGAAAAAGGAGCTAGGGGACCTAAGAAGGCTAGGGGAAAGTGCAGTGGCTCCTCTTACTGGACAAAAAAGATCAGAGTCAGAGGAAGGACTGAGTTTAAGGAGGGGGAGAGGGAATCTATAAGTTACAGAATAATTAATGATCTTCATTGGAAGAGGGAATTTCTTCAGTGGGAGCTCCCTACGTATTATGAAAAATGCTGAAAAGTTTACATTACATAGAATAAATAGGTAAGTTTGTATCACATAGAATCAGTATGATATGTAAACGTTGCCTCTGAGCTTATTTTATTATATTTTATTATAATCTTTTCTTAATTGTGTGCCTGTCCTGCCAAATTCCCAACCCCTTGCCTGTACGTACCAACTGTTCCTGAACCCTAAGTCGTGATCCATGCGGAAGGTAATGTGTGTGGCACAGCAGAAAAAGGGCTTGGTTTTGCTTCAGAAGACACAGGTTCAAATCCTAGCTCTGTCTGTACTACCTCCGTGATCCAAGGCAGTCACTCATTTTCTCTGGGCCTAAATTAGAAGATAAAAGAGATATCTGCAAATATCTCATTCATCTATGATCCTATTAACTATGAATTCTGATTTCTGGTATTTGATCCACACCTGATCCAGTCATTAATTCTAGTTGCCCTTCGGTTTCCCCAGAAAGATATGGTGAAGGGGATGGCTAGGTGGTGCAGTGAATAGTTCTGGAGTCAGGAGGACCTGAGTTCAAATATGACCTCAGACACTTAACACTTACTAGCCATGTGACCTTGGGCAAGTCACTTGACCCCAATTGCCCTGCCTCCCCTCCTCCAAAAAGAAAAAAACAAAAACAAAAACAAAGATATCATGAAGAATATCAAAGGAGCTTGACAGTATTCTGCAGAC
>CM053598.1:198727969-198752811 GCA_028646575.1 Pseudocheirus occidentalis
CTATGGATCCTGGGAAACTAACTCTAAGAAAGAATAAGAAAATCTACTTTATATACACTAAAATCCACCTTACTTACACTAAAATCCACCTTGTTTATAATCGGTAATGGAAGCAAATGTCTTTTGGGACTATCATCTAGACAACTAGAAAGGTACCAAAAATTATATCCAGATATAACTTGTTGAGACTTGAACTATTCTTGGATAGAAAAAGAAAAGACAATTAGCAAGTAAATAGTTACAGTCTTAGGACTCCCCAGAAACATTTTTTTTATCCCTTTCTATATTGAAGAAGAAAAAAAATACCTCAGAGCACTGTTTTCCTCTGGTTTCATTTAACCCTTCTCATGAATCTGCCCTGAATAATAGAGGTTCTTATAGCCAGATAAAGTGTAAAAAGAAGCCTTCCTCCACATACCCTAGGACTGGTGTGCAGAGAAACCATGGTACTTAAACCACATGAAGTGTGCCCTAAACTTTCAGAGCTCTGCACCTCTATTTTATGTTCCTTCTGTCCTATGGGATGTTGGAGACATTAGCAAAAGAGACTTACCTATTTAAGGAGGGAAGGAAAGAGAAAGAAGGAAGAAAATAGTGTACTGAAATAGTTCTCAAATTTTTTGGTCTCAGAACTGTTTTGTGATCTTAAAATTTATTGAGAAGTCCAAAGAGCTTTTATTTGTTTGGGTTACATCTATTGATACTAACTCTATTAGAAATTAAAGTTGATACTTTTAAATTATTTATTATTTCATTTAAAAACAACACTAATAAACCCATTACATGTTAACCTATGAGAAATATGAAAAATAACTATACAAAAAATGTAGTGATAAGAGACACATCATTTTATGTTTTTGCAAATCTTTTTAATGTCTGGTTAAAAAAAAGCTGTAGTCTCATATCTGTTTCAGCAATATGTAGTTTCGGCTGAAGTATAGGAATTAAATCTAACCTCACATTGGTATATAGTTGGAAAAGGGAGGAGTATATTAATAGCCTTTCCAGATCATTGTTGCACATCTTGTTTAATACCATAACAAAACTCAACAAATGATAATTCCTTAAAGGTTAGTTGCAATGTAGAATATGAAACCATATCAATAAACTCTTCATGCTTGTATGTTGCATTAAAATCCATCAATTTCTCTTGCATTTTGAATGGATCTTTTACGCACACATGAGTGTGTAACATTGTGTATTGGTCATTTTGAAAAATATTGGTTCACTGATTTATGCAAATCTTCCAAACGTTGACTCACTTCATTATACAATATCAAAAAATCACATTTGTTAATACCATTACCAATCTTCTCAGAAAAGTCATTAAATATTGAGAAGCTGTCAGGTTCCTAGTGGCAGATACAAGTTTTCCAAAATTCTAATTTTCCCTTGAAAGCTCAAATTTTATTGTTGGCAACAAATGTTGTCAAGTTCTTTACCTTAAAGTGACAAGCTCACTTTGTCCATTTTCAAGAAAATATCTGACAAAAACCCAAGTCTGAATAATCACAATGTATCTATCAATCATAGTAATGTTGGGGCAGATAGGTGGCACAGTGACTACAGCACCAGCCTTGGAATCAGGAGGTCCTGAGGTCAAATCCAGCCTCAGACACTTAACACTTACTTGCCATGTGACCTTGAGCAAGTCACTTAACCCCAATTGACCCTGCATTCCCCCCTCCAAAATAAAAATACTACTAATGTTGTTTCATGGGGGGGGGTGGTGAGGAAGAGGTAACTAGCTCAGTTCAAAACTCAAATAATCACATTAAGTGCTTTTCCTCAAATCAGTCATTGTATATGAAAGAAGTCTTCCATGAATACTTAACATTTTGCCACACAGAAAATAAAAACACATATACTCAAGTCCATATTTAATAAAATTAATAGTTTTGTTGCTTTACCAAAGATATTTTTATATAAAACTGGCATTTTTTTTACAATGAATATGTGATGGTAAAAAATACAGTGACTATTAGTACAGTTTGGTGCCACTAATTGATTCATGCTAAGGCATCATCAATGCAAATATCAAGACAATTGATCCAGGATAAACCATGAGATTCAAAAAAAAGTTATTCAATACTTTGAATACTGCAGCCCCACTTGCGTTTGTTGCCAAGATTACACATAAAATATCTTTGATCATTAGTTGATGCTGATACCAGACAAATACAAGTAAAACAGCTCTATAGATTCATCCATTGGACAAAAGTCCCAATTCTGCAGAAGGGATAATAACTCATTCTTCATTTTGGCAGCTAATTCACAGGTCCTTAAGTAAAGGGGTAACTTCCCTATATGGTCATGAGAGAATAAGAATGAAAAGAGAAAATAAAATCAATATTATTGTGAAAATAATTTTGACCAAAGGGCAGAGCCAAGCTGACAGAGTAAAAGCAAGAATTTGCTTGATCTCCCGCTCCAACCACTTCCAGTACCTGTAAAATATGACTGTAAATAAATTTTAGAGCTACAGAACCCACAAAGTGACAGAGAGAAATAAATTTCCCACTGAAGGAGGCCTGCCAGGCCACCAGGAAGGGTCTATCATATCAGACCAGGAGTTGAGCACAGTCCTATGTGAGCTGCACGGTCCCAGAGCCAGGGTGTTCCTGACCAGCATAACCAACTAGCCAGAGTAAACTTCAAGACAGTGAATCACCAGTAGCTGTGGTGGTCTCCAGACTCCTCAACCCAGAAATGCCAAAGAGAAAGTAAAAGGTCAGAGGGGAACTCTGTTGGAACTGGGTGACAGAAGAGCAGGTCCAGCCCCTGCCCCCGGGGCAAGAAGTGAGAGAAGCACAGGGGCTACAGCTGCTGCCCTGTGACTGCCTCTAGAGCTCCTGGCCTGCAGATTGTGGAGGAACCAAGTGACCATTCATAGGGTAATCATTCTTGCTTTGACCTGCTTAGATCTGGATCGCGGTCTTGAGTGGTGGTCCTGGGGTGAGAAACGCCAGTGTACCAAAGGTGGCTGTAGAGAGGGCACCTCCTCAGACTTCTGATAACTGTAAAAACCCTAGCAATTTGGGGCACAGCTCTCTCCACTCTGGAAGCAGAGTTCTACTACAGCAAAGAGCTCAAAAGTCAAGGAATTGGCTGGCAAGGTGAGCAAGCAGAAGAAATGCAATCAGACCATTGCATCCTTTTTTGGGGACAAAAAGGATCAAAACACGGAACCAGAAGAAGTCAGTAAAATCGAAACTCCTGCATCAAAAGCTTCCAAGAAAAATATGAATTGGTTACAGTCCATGGAAGAGCTCAAGAAGGATTTTGAAAATCAAGTAAGAGAAGTGGAAGAAAAATTGGGAAGAGAAAAGGGAATGATGCAAGAAAATTATGAAAAGCAGGTCAACAGCCTGCTAAGGGAGACCCAAAAAATACTGAAGAAAATAACACCTTAAATAATAGACTAACTCAATGGCAAAGGAGGCCCAAAAAGCCAAGGAGGAGAAGAATGCCATAAAAATCCAAATTACCCAGATGGAAAAGGAATTTCAAAAGCTCACTAAAAAGAATAATTCCTTCAAAATTAGATTGGAGCAAATGGAAGCTAATGACTTTATAAGAAATCAAGATATTATAAAACAGATCCAAACAAATGAAAAATAGAAGCCAATATGAAATATCTCATTGGAAAAAACAGTGATCTGGAAAATAGTTCCAGGAAAGGTAATTTTAAAATTATTGGACTGGAGGAGCCAGGTGGTGCAGTGAATAAAGCACTGTCCCTGAAGTCAGAAGTACTTGAGTTTAAAACCAGCCTCAGACACTCAACACAAACACACACACACACACACACACACACACACACACACACACACCAAAAAGACTAGCCGTGTGACTTGGACCAGTCACTTAACCCCAACTGCCCTACCTTCCCCCTATAAAAAAAAATTTGTTGGGGGCGGCTAGGTGGTGCAGCGAATAGAGCACCGGCCCTGGAGTCAGGAGTACCTGAGTTCAAATCCGGCCTCAGACACTTAACACAAAAACTAGCCGTGTGACCTTGGGCAAGTTGCTTAACCCCAACTGCCCTCCAAAAAGCAAAAAAAAAAAAAAATTTGTTGGACTACCTGAAAGTTATGATAAAAAAAAACCTAGAAATCATTCTTCAAGAAATTCTCAAGGAAAATAGCCCTTATATTGTAGAACCACAGGGCAAAATAGAAATTGAAAGAATTCACCAATTGCCTCTTGAAAAATATCCCAAAAAGAAAACTCCTAAGGAATGTCATAGCCAAATTCCAGAGTTCCCAGGTCAAAGAGAAAATATTACAACATGTCAGGAAGAAACAATTTGAGTATTGTGGAAACACAATCAGGATAACACAAGATCTAGCAGCTTCTGCATTAAGGGATCAAAGGGCTTGGAACACGATATTCCAGAGGTCAAAGGAGCTAGGATTAAAACCAAGAATCACCTACCCAGCAAAACTGAATATAATGCTTCAAGAGAAAATATAGTCATTCAATGAAATAGAGGACTTTCAAGTATGATGAAAAAACCAGAACTGAAAAGAAAATTTGACTTGCAGATACAAGAAGCAAGAGAAGCATGAGAAAGAAAACAGGAAAAAGAAATCATAAAGAACTTATTAAAGTTGAACTATTTACATTCCTACATAGAAAAACAATAATTGGAACTCATGAGACTTTTCCCAGTATGAGGATAGTTGAAGGGAATATATATGTATGTATGTGTGTGTGTATATATATATGTATATGTATATATATGTATGTGTGTATATAGATGTATGTGTATATATATGTATGTCTAAGAGGGTGTGTATGTACATATATGTGTGTGTGTGTACATGTATACACAGACAGGGCACAGGATCAGTTCAATAGGAAGGGATGATATCTAAAAAGTAAAATTAAGAGGTGAGAGAGGAGTATAATGAGAAGGAGAAAGGAAGAGATAGAATAAGGTAAATTATCCCATATAAAAGAGGCAAGAGAAAACTATTACAATGGAGGAGAAGAACAGGAAGGTGAAAGGGAAAGGGTCAACCTTACCCTCACTGAACTTGGCTTAAGGAGGGAACAACATACACACTCATTTGGGTATCTTACCCTACACGAAATTAGAGGAAAGGGGATAAGAGAGGGGATGATAGAAGGGAGGGCAGATTAGGGGAGAGGCTAGTTAGAAGCACATACTTTTGAAATGGAGAGAGTCAAAGTAGAAAACAGAATAAGCGGAGGGCTGGATAGAATGGAGGGAAATATAGTTAGTCTTTCGCAATATAACTACTATGGAAATGTTTTGCGTAACTACACATGTACAACCTGTATTGAATTGCTTACCTTCCCAGTGAGGATAGGTGAGCAGGGAAGAAGGGAAAGAATCTGGAAATCAAAGTTTTAAAAACAATTGTTAAAAAATATATTTTTTACGTGCAACTGGGAAATAAGATATACAGGCACTGGAGTATAGAAATCCATCTTGCTCTGCTAGAAAATTAGAGGTGGGATAGGGGAGGATATAAGAGAGAGCAGATTGGGGGAAGGGGCATTCAGTAGGCTCTCTGTCATTGGGTGGGGGTAGAGGGAAGATATGGAAAAAATTTGTAACTCAAAATCTTGTGGAAATGAATGTTAAAAACTAAAAATAAATTTTAAAAATAAGAAAAAAATGAAAATAGTTTTGACCCCACTAATCAGGGATTAGGGACCACATTTTAAGATCCTCTGGTATAGTGTTAAGAAAAAAAAGCAAGCTGACCTTGGAGTCTGGGTATTTGTATACAAATCCCAGCCTTAATACTAACTCTGTGGGCAACTGATTGATTCTCTATTACCTCATCTATGAAATGGAGCTAATATTATATTTGTGTATCCATCTTTCAAGGTGATTCTGTGGAAAGGACTTTGTAAGCCTTGAAGTATTATTGAAGGGCGAGGGTGAGCTCTGGTACATTTTAAACTCTGCTGTCTATATCTAAATGCAAACGGCAGGACACATAGGGAAGACAATAACCTTAACTTTGCCTCTGGCCTTTCCCTTACCTGCTTGCTACATGGGAGAAGAGAAGTTTGGAGTTGGAAAAATGGAGAATCCTCAAACCCCAGAGCAGCCTAGTAGCTTGTTGGGCAAATATCCTTCATGTGGATAATGAACCTGGAGTATTCTAGTCTTTGAAGATTAAAATCAGGAAGCAAAAGGAATGTTCACTTTAAGCTACAATGAAGAACAAGCCAAGCCACTGAACCTATAAGTTGAATTCAAAGAAAAGATTAACTTGATTCTGAGGGCACCAGCTATTTTAAGAGTGACTTTGTTCTTTGCCCTACAGAGATTTAGTAGCTAGAACTGAAAGTCTTCTTCTGAAGATTGGAGCCTCCTAAACAAAGTCTCTGAAGAGAACAAGATGAGTCCACTCCCAAGTAAAAATAACTTAGAAGTGTATTCCTGTGCCCAGGTCTGTTGCTGGTGCACTGGCTGAGGGGAGCTGCTTTCCTGGAAGAGCTATAAAAAGAAGTGTCTCACTTTTGAACTAAACGACCATTGCAGAGCTACTCTTTGAATGAAGAAGAGATAGGCAAAGAAATTGGCAGAAAAAACCCTGCAGCCACATGTCCAGTGGAATATCCTCTGATCTAGTGGAGACCTACATGCCTGGCAGAGACCAGTAAAAACAGTGACGACAGCACCAGAAAGCATCAATGCCTCTGCAGGCTTAGAGATGTTAGTTGCCCCTCCAAGCATGTGACATACATGTTAACTACATGGACACCCTGTCATGCATATACCTGGACCACATTGCTAAGTGGTAGAAATTCAAAAACAAAAATGAAACAGTTCCTGCCCTCAAAAAGCTTCTATTCTACTAGTGAAAAACAATGCAAACAATAGATAAGTCAACTCAAAATATATACATAGTAAAGACAAAGTAATTTTGGGAGTGGGGGAAAATATAATTGAGAAAATTAGGAAACAAGAGGTGGTACATAAGGAAGGTACTTAAGGTGGTATTTTAAGGAAAGCTGGGAAGTTTAAGGGAAGGTGAGAAGGAAGTATGTGGGGCAATTCCAAGCCTAATCAAAGGCATGGAGGTGGGAAACAGCAAATAGACCAGTCTGGCCAAATATAAAGTTAATGAAGGGAAGTAATGTGACACAAACCCACTGAGAGGCAGAGAAGGAGCCTTAGTCACTAGATGGCTATCCCTGTGGATGTTCCCATATGCTTTGATCAGAATTTTAAAGAGAACATAGGAGTTTTCTTGTGCCTCCTCCCACATAGAAGAGTTAACTCCGCATAGAGAGGAGGCTACATGAATGTTAACTAAGAGGCAATGTGATATAGTGGATAAATGCTAGGCTTGAAGTCAGGAAAACCTGGGTTCAAATACTCCGACACTCTATAACTTTATGTGTACTTGGTATAAAAATGGGATTGAAACCATCACATTCCATTTAACTCTGACGTAGGCAAAGCCGGAGTTCAACCAATCAATCAAAAGATCTTGTACTAGGTGCAAAGAGATCTCCAAACTAGAATGATGTTGAAAAAGATTTGTGTTAGGATTAACCAAGAAAACCTGACCACATCCCAGAGATCATCTATACATTATGATTCAACTTGAGGAGGGGAAGCTTTTCCAGAAATTGGAGCAGGTGGTTTTCCAGCATATCCCTGACAAGGAACCAGAGAAGGAAGCAAGAAGAAACTTCAAATTGGACTTCAGCCTTGACCAGATCCCCCATACTTTAACTTAAAGAGGACCATGTAGTTTCAAAGCGTCCAGAGGATGATGGACTACCCATTTCCCCTTTTGAATTCTAATGGTATTCTCAGAAAAGTTGATGTCCACAGCATTGGGAGCTGAGGACAGACTGGATTCATGGCACTACAAGGAGCCCAACAAAGAGGCTGGAGTCTTTTTTCCATACCTACAGGAAATTTCTTGAGCATCCCACAGATGGGAGAAAAGACCTTACTGTAACCAAGCGCTATGTTGCCCTTTGGCCAAATGTGTTTTCTAAGGTTTAACCCTAATTTCCCATGGAGTATGTATGTATTTGTGGGAGAACGTATCACAGACTTTTGAGGGCTATTTTATGATATTTTGTGTCAACTTTTCTTAATGCAACACCTTAGTAAATACTCCTTTCTAAAAGCTACTAAATGGCATTAGAGAAATCAACTCTGACCTGTCGAGGAACCTTTAGAACCCTGAGATGGGAGAGGATGTAGCCAGCCCAGTTCTGGAAACCTGATTCCTCAGTGAGAATGAAAGTTGGAACCAGGATAGCTCAGAGCTCATGTGTGACACTTGTTTCCCCTGAGAGAATGTAAGCTCCTAGAGGGGAGGGGCTATTTTGGTTTTGCCTTTGTGTGTCCAGTACCTAGCATTTTGTTTAAAAACCAGGGCTTGTGATTTCAATGATATAAAGGAAATTCCTGGTGAGAAAGTTCCATTTCCCACTGCATATGAATCATTTCTCTGTAACTTCTAGTTCTAGAGATTTGCCTGAGATATTGAGAGGCTCAGGGTCACACAGCCAGTCTGAGTCAAAGGTAGGACTTGATCCCTGGTCTTTCTGACTCTGAGGATGGCTATCACCCCATCTCTCACCCCACAGCTGTATAACCATGGGAACATCACTTCCTCCCTCTAAGCCTCAATGCCCTCATTGGAACCTTAATAGAAATGTGTTGCTGGGAGTAACAACACATATTCTGGAAAGTCAATTTTATGCATATAATCTATATACATTTAAAATTGTATATGTGTGTATGTGTATATATTTATATGTGTGTGTGTATGTGTATGTACAAAATTTGATTTCCAGTACATGTGCTGATACTCCCAGGAAAACCTATTCCTTGATGGCAGAAAATTATTTTTTGCTTCTGTTTTTGTATTATCAGAACCTAGTATGGAGCCCGGCACCTACTAGTCACTTAATAGATGTTTGTTAAATTGGATCGACTTGCAGTAGAGGCCCATTCTTCAGCATGCAATTTAAGATACATTTGAATTTCAGTGTGATATTTTTCCATGAGGCCTCTAGAAGTAAATCACTAAAACTAAATCATAGGAATTATTCATACCCCCTTCCTAACAGCACAACAAACCAGGAATTAGAAAAAGAGCAGGAAAAACTCTTAGGTTGACTTCTCTTTCCATGATTTCAATACTGTGAAACTAAAGCGGGTTCAGTGGAGAAGAGGAATTTGTCCTACCTATTTTATGGGGTAGAGATAAGGTATGTAACATGCTTTGCAAAATTATATAAATATCAGCTGTGACAATTCATCTATCCTGATACTGTGGAAAAGGCACTGGCTCTGCTAGTTACTAATTGTGCAATAGATAAATCACTTCACCCGGGACCACTACAGGGTGCAGTAGATGTCAAGATGATCTGAGTTCAAATTCAACCTCAGACACTAATTGTGTGATCCTGGGCAAGTCATTAACTTCTGTTTGCCTCAGAATGTTCATCTATAAAATGGAAATAATAGTACCACCAACCTCCCAGTGTTGTACTTCAGATTAAATGAGATAAATAATTGTAAAGAACTTAGCACGGTGTGCCTAACATCATCTCTGGACCTCAGTTTCCTCATCTGTAAAATGCAAAATTTGAACTATGTGTCTCCAAGATTTCTTCCAGTTTTCTTAATATTCTACATTATGACCTCTAGGAGGGCAAATGTTCTGTTGACCAGATTTTAAAGTTCATTCACTAAAGTCCTCCTCTGATGAAGGAATCGTCATGGTATGGTGACTTTAGCCTTTAGAAAACTGTGGCAGCAGAGCCCTGGAAGATCTTGTCAAACCGGAGAGGATTTAATTACAGCTTAGCAATAGTCTGTGTGTCCTCACCCTGAAGACCAATCTAGGCTCATTCTGAAAAGATGATCACCATGATCACCAGAAAGCTGACCACCACATTACATATAACATATATTATATGCAACATATAATATAATATTTAATAATATATGATACATAATTTATACACATATATATAAAATTTAGAGTCATAATAAAAATTATCAGATTCTTAGAGGTTACCTAATCCAACCTTCTCATTTTATAGATGAGGAAATGTGGGCTCAGAAAAGTGAAGTAAATTGCCCAAGGTTTCATACCTATGTAGCAGCATCAGAATTTGAACAACGATCCTCTCATTCTGTTTCTTCCATTATCTTCATGCTGCTTCCTGGGTGGCAGAGGTAGCCCTTGAACCCAGGTTCTCTGAATGAAAGTACATTGTTCTTTCTCAATACCTCAGAAGACCCTGAATAAACCTGAGCACCCAGACTTCCCCTTAGGGAAACAAGGTCAGTTTATATGATAGGATGAAAAGCTAGGGACTCTGAACGTCCTTGCAGGGTCCTTCTTTCCTTATCCACCTTGGAGAAGATAAGCCAGAGCAGACATAGACAGAGAGAAGCTGGAGAAAGTCCCTATGTGTTTGGTGGCATATTTTCCTTTCTTACCCTCTCTGGGGTGTATGGGGTATTCAAGGAAGACTGGTACCTTCCGTCACCCAGCTCTCACCTGTTCTATAAGAAGCTGTAGCAGACACAGTGACCATGCCCTGCGGGTAGATGAGCTAAACCAGTTTGAGGCTACCAAATAAGCCTCAGGCCTGTGGGGAGTTAGGGGGATGGCTTCTCCAATCATGTGAACACTCCCCTGGTAGAATAGGTAGATGAGAACACTTTGTTCCAACAATCATGAAGGTTGCTAAAGCACTGTGAAGTGTTTAGAGTAGACCTGCACAACTTGGCAGTAAGTAGGGGCCAAAATTAAAATAGGCTAAACTTCTTTGGGCCTCAGATAGGTTTTTAGTGGCTCATTTTCCAAGTAAAGGTATAATTAGTAATTAAGCTATTTTGCAAATAAACCATATTAAAAAGGGAAATTTCAATTAATTACACTTATTAAGATTTTTATCATGAAATCACATTAATGTTAAAAAATTACTTTGCTAAGTCATACAATTTTAATACATTTTTCAAGTTTTCTCATTGCTTATGAATATTCTGACTTGATCTGTAGTTTCTTTTTATCACCCATTTTGCAAAGTCACCCCAAATACTTTAGTACTTTCCACAACTGCTCACATACAAAGAAATACTGAACTAAGTGTCTAAATTGGCACATGACTACACTCACTTTGTCCCTGCTCAACACCAGTAACTACCAAAAGCACAGTGAAAAGATATGACTCTAGCTCCTCTCAAACTTGACTGACAATGGTTGGTTACTGTGGGTCACATGACAAACAGGAGAGGGTGCACAGTGGCAACCCACCTGACACATGACATGATGGGCACAATAGTGAGTAGAGGAAGGAGGGTTAAGAGGAACATGGACAAAGCACTTGTTACAACTTCACTTTCTTTAACCTCCTCTATATTTTTTATGGGCCATCAGAAATCCTTTGGTTGGCCACAAGTGGCCTTCGGGTCATATGTTGTGCAGGCCTGGTTCACAGCTTGGTCAGACACTGAAGATGTTAAAGTCATCTCCTGCATCCCAGGCCACTGTCAGTCATCTTGACTTTGCCTTGCCACTGGAAGAAAGATTGAGGCTGACAACTTTGCCTAACTCTGCCTCAGTTAAATCCAATGCACATGAGAGTCAAGACATCACCCCCATGACATTCCTGGTCCTCCTCAAAAATGAAAAATGAACAAACGATTCCATCTTTGATTCTCTCTCTTTCTCTGTCCATCTTTCTATCTCTGTTTCTCCCCCTCCCTTCTACAGAAAGTGAGGGAAGAAGGCAATCAAACACAGCTGGAAAAAAAGTCATTTCATCAACAGCCCCTTGGATGAGGATTTCCCTCTTTGGTCTTGTGTGTGCATAAAGGACACATATTTAGGAACTGGGGACACCATTTTTTTTAGTCTGGGACTTTTCTACCCACCCAAAACAAAAGCACTGGAGTTCTCTACAACCATACTTTGGGGCAAATCTCTGATGAAGGAGCAGTCTGTAGAGTGTAGTTGAACAGGGATGTGCTGCCAAATATTAAAAACTGGTTTTCCAAAAAGCAGGACACACTTTTAAGTTTAATCTCATTCTTAACATTCTCTGTACCACTTGAGTCTAAATGATCACTATGACAATAACTCAAGGCTAATTTGGTTTTCACATTCCTGAGGCATAAATGCTCACACTGAAAATTGAACAATCAGCTCCTGCTAGCAAGTTTGAGCTGGTTCCAGCATATCCCTGAGGAAAAGGCCATACTGATTGCACCTGAGAGTTCTTTCCAATGGCACCTACATAAACACTGGTTTCCATGTCCTTAAAATGAGAGGGTTAAAAACACTTATCTCTAATATCCCTCCCAGCTCCAGAAATATGGTGTTGTCCTCTTAAGATTTAGGAAAGAGACAGATGTTTAAAAAAACACTAAAAACCCAGCATCAGGGACAGAAAAAGCAGCTGGATTTCAGAGAGGTAACAAAATTACAACTTTGTTAAATGTGAAGTGACTTTGGTGCTGTCTCATAAGCACTCATCACCTGTCAGTTTTAGGAAGTAAGGCTGGGGAAGAAGGAATCAAGGTTTTAATTCTATAATTGTGTTGTTTCCAAACAAAAACACAACAACAACAACAACAAACTCACACAGAAACCTCTAGTCCCTGACAGTCTTTCTTCATGAAGAAAGGGAACCATGGACAGCAGCCCTCCTCGCTCTGTACCTCCTGCAGCAGTGACAGGGAGAGCAGCTCCTGAAAAGAAGACCTGAAGCAGGAGAAAGCCTGATTGCCTCCAGGTGACTCTGGGGAAGTGATCGAGCGACTAGGGGACAGGAGGGAGGGCATATTGCTGCAGGCTCAGGTAATCAGGAGGGTTTATGGTGGCACAGCTATTACCACACTCCATTGAACTTTCACACAGACAATATCTCAGCCTCAAAAAGACCATCTACTCCCAAGCCAGTTACTAGGAATTGGCAGCTATTGCCATGACTTCCCATTCATCAGAGACAGAGCCAGGCAATGACAAGGTCGAGGACCTCACTCACAGAGGAGTAAATTAGGTTGACCTCTGGGAGGAACGGGAGATATGTTACCTTCTTAACACAATCATTGGGCAGATGGCCTCTGTCAAGGAGGAGGCAGCGTATTACTGGCTCTGAAGAAGTAGGACCAGGGATGTCCACTCAGCCTGGATGGACAGGGAGCTGAAAACCAAGGTCAGAGAAAAAGAACAAGATATTTCTTAATTTCTGTCCACTCTCAAATGCCCATTTCCTCATGGTCTGGTCACTACCCTCCTCACCTAGAAAACTGACTAAAAGAAAAACCCTTTTAGTGTCATTAAGATGGCAAGGTGGCAAGAAAGAAGGATGGGGGAAAAAGGGGGGGAAAAGTATGAATTTTCTCCCATTAAGGTTAATAACATGGATGAGAATAAAGAAAATAGGAAGAAAATAATCACTTATGTAACTCCTACTGTGTACCAGGTGCCAAACTATGCACTTTGCAAACAACAAGCCTAGAAGAAGGAAGGAAAGTACGATTATTTAACCCATTTTACAGTTGAGGAAACTGAAGAAAACAAGTTAATTGATTTTCCCAGGATCACGCAGCTAGGAAGTGTCTGAGGCTGGATTTGAATTCAGATCTTCCTGACTCCAGGCCCATTGGTCTCTCCACTGAGAGATCAATTGCCTCTGATATAAACCCATCCTCTACATGCTTGGAATTGTTATGCCCTGTAGAACAAAAAGCAAGATCAACCCAAGGGCAGGTATCTTAATCCCAGGGACAGATCTTGTGAGCCCTGCTTTCACTTAGTAAGGTCACTTCTTAACAAATAATAATAAACCAACAGCTACTCTATAAAGGAATTAATGAGTCTCAAGTGGTTGGGGGAGGCGGGAGCAATGTAATATTCTATTCAGGTAGATCAAGGCATTAGGCATTGCTGGTTATCAGCAATACTCCTGATGCTTCCTTATTACTTTACGATTTACAAAGTGTTTACTTCCCAATGACTTTTTGGGAGTAGGATCATCTCTATTTTACAGATGAGGAAAACAAATATTAGGCAGGTGCAATGATTTATCTGAGGATATAGCAAGTAGGTGCTAGAGCCAGATTGCAAGACCAGGGATTTCTTATTCTTATTTGGGGGCCGTTTCTGCTACACCATGCTGTTCTTCTCCAAAGCATTCACATATTTCATATTATTAGGTCATATTGAAGCCAGATTTAATTGGCTCAGGAAAGTCCAGT
This sequence comes from Pseudocheirus occidentalis, assembly GCA_028646575.1. Taxonomy (NCBI): domain Eukaryota; kingdom Metazoa; phylum Chordata; class Mammalia; order Diprotodontia; family Pseudocheiridae; genus Pseudocheirus; species Pseudocheirus occidentalis. The sequence goes on from CM053598.1 coordinate 198,742,212, forward strand.
GTTAAATTTTCGGCCTGAGCATTTACACCTCAAAGGTCAGCAAATGCCCAAAATCAAGGTTTCATTTATTGTTTAGACTTTAAAAAAAAGTGATGGAGAAAATGTTAATAATACAGATTAAACTTAAAAGTGTGGCCCACGTACATTCCCCATCCCCCAGAGCAGAGAGTTAAACATTTAGCGCACCGCTGGTCTCAGGGTACAATTTAGGCTACACTTCACTCTGCTGGAGCCTTTTCACCTTAATAGATGGGAACAGAAAAGTTCTCCAAGTTCTTCTGGATGCAGTCTAAAAATCAGGGGACACCATAATAGAAAGAGAAATCTTGGTTCATGCCATCCCCCCCAAACCCTTCAGTACTCACTTAGAATCTCACATCCTCCATGAAGACTTCCTTGACAAGTGAGGCAAGTATGTTTAACAGTAGCTATAGCAATAGGCCTAGAGTCAGAGAGAGCTGTGTGACCTTGGGTAAGTAATTTCATCTCTGACTCAGTTTCCTCAACTGTAAAATTGTGATAATACCAGACCTCACACTATTTGTAAAGAAGTAAGCACAATGCCTGGCACATAGGAGGGACTCAAATGCTTTTAAACAATCCAGTCCACAGTTATCTGCTCCTCTTCTGAATACTCCTCAAAGGTAGGCTTAACTAGCTGACATCTTGAATTCTGAAATTCTATGATTCTGGGACTCATAGAGGACTTTTAAATCCAAGCCAGTCACCAGAGGTTTGCAGAAAATAGGGGTTGGGCATGCCAGCACACCTGGACCGCTCCATCATGGATGCCAATGCTAATCATGGCATTATAGCATATTAACTACAGAAAGGACTTTGGTGGTCATCTTCTCCACCTCCTTCATTTTTGCAGGGAAAGAAATGAGCTCTAAAAAGGGGAAGTTACTTACCAAAGGCTACATATATCATTAGGGGCAGAGCTGGGATTAGGAACCAAATATCCCTATGCTGCCTCCATGAAACACCTGTATGCTAGGTACATACATAGTAGGAGCAATGTGTCCTAAGACCCTGCCATGCAGGTTAGGCTCCTTTCCCTAAAAAATAAGCCAGCCTCAGGAAGTAAATGGCCCAGGGTACTAAGAACTGAAGCATTAATGTAGTTTCTGTGTGACCTAAGTACAAAAACACAGCGTGGAAAGAGTCAGAACCTTCAATATGGCCAACACAGAGGGAGGAAAGCCATGCCCAGCTAAATCAACAGGGTACCTTTGCTGTAAATGCTTTCTACGCTATGGCTAAGGAGACTTTCTTTTGCTAGCTTTTGGATGTCATACAAATATCTCATTTTATTCCAATCTGAGCCTGAAGCATCAGACCACCCTGAATCATACCCAGCCTAGAACAGTATGTTTGGTCCTCAGAACTGGATCAGAATAAGGTCGGAAGGAGTAGAGGAGGAGCAAGTGTTTATAGAGCATCTACTACACTGTGTTAAGGACAGCTAGGCAGTGTATAAAGCACTGGACCTGGAATCAGAAGGACCTGAGTTCAAATCTAGATTCAGAAATGGGAAAATCACTTAACCTCTTTTTGCCTAGGAGGCAGCTCGGCAGTTCAGCCGATAGAAGACTGGGCCTAGAATCAGGAAGACCTGAGTTCAAATCTAGCCTCACACAGTTATTAGTTGTGTGGCCTTGGGCAAGTCACTTGGTCTCTGCTTGTCTTCATCTACTGGAGAAGGAAATGGCAAACCTCTCCTACATCTTTGCCCAGAAAACCCCTCTAACAGTGTGTTGGGGTCCTGAAGAGTTGGACACAACTGAATCACTGAAGGGTAAAGTCTTCCTGACTCCAGGTCCAGTACTCTATCTAGTGAACTATATCTAGCTGCCTCTATGCTAGAGGGTAATGGCCCTGTAGCTACCTTACTATGTCAAGGGTCAGAGTTGGGAGAGCTGGTTCAGGTTTTGAAAGAATTCAATGAGACCTTCTCTTTAGCCAAAGGGAGCATTATTGATATAAAAATGTATGGGTCTGAGACTTAGCAAGGAGCTAAACAAAGACAATGATACAGAAAAAGGACCAGACTTATATACACAGAAAGTTACACAGCCTATAGGATGATGACATAATTTGGGGGTTTCTAATGAGGGTTGGAGATTTAAGGACAAAATGAGGAAGATGGATGACACAAGATAAGGGAGAGGGGGGAAAAATTTATGACCCAGGATGGGGGAGACAAGGAGTTCCATGGTCCAGGACAAGGGGGAATGTTTATGGTACTCCAAATGGTCCAAAGTAAGGGGGGAGTTTACTTTAGGATGCTCTCGGGCTCAGGAGGGCTTCCCGAGGTACTGAGAAAGCAACCCTTAATATAATTTTTAACCCTTAGGGCACCTCTGTATCCACATCAACTACATGTAAGCCTGACCCATGATGAGAATCAGTGACTCTGCCAGAAGAGTTATTATCTGCCCTGTACTCCTAAAGTTTCTGGTGCTGCTCTTGCCTTTCGTCACCACTTTACATCTGGAGCCCCTCTGTAAGCTGCATGTGGCATTCCCCAGCCCACAGAACAGGTTATTAAGCTGTGGCATCCAGTCTTTCCAAAGAACGGAGATGAAGCTTGGGATTTCTGGTCTTCAATCAGCACTGCATCCTGTCACCCTCTCAGGGGCCTGTGACGGTTGATTGAGGAGGAAGGCTTGGGGGATAGTAAGGGAAGCGTTACTACCTTTTTTTTTTCCTCTTCTAATGCTACCTATACCAGCTTTCTAACCAGGGATATACTGGAGTGTGTTTGTTTCAGCTTCTGAGAGCTGCTTGTTACATGTTCAATGTTCAATTCAATTTATACCTCAGAAATCAGCAAACTCTACAAATCAGGGTTTGATTTATTGTTTTGTTGATTACTTAGACTTAAGAAAGCGATGGATAAAATGTTAGCGATGCAGATTAAACTTTAAAACTGTGTTATTCCTTTTTGAAGAGCCAGTCGTTAAACCCAGCACATTACTACTCCTAACATGCCAGGGGTCATGTTCAATAGCAACTGTAAGAAGATTTAAACTATGAGAAGTTCTCCAAGAACAAGTAAACAAGTGGTTGTTATGTCAGTTTAGTCATGTCTGACTCTCTGTGACCCAATTTGGGATTTTCTTGGCACAGGTTTGCCATTTCCTTCTCTAGCTCATTTTATGGATAAGGAAATTAAGGCAAACAGGGTTAAGTGACTTGCCCAGAGCCACGCAGCTATCAAGTGTCTGAGGCCAGATTTGAACTCAAGTTTTCCTGATTCCAGAGTCAGTGCTCTGTCTACTATGTCCGCTGCTCTATCCACCTAGCTGCCTGTTTGCATATGGACTTAGAAAACCACATATTAACATTACCTTTGTTCTATTATAATTTCATTTATTTTGTTAAATATTTTTTATCTAGTTTAGACTATATTCAGGTGTGTTACCTAAGGCATTCTCAAGCCCTGTGAGTTTGACACCTCTGCTCTAGATGACCTTTAGAACCTTGCTACCATAGGGCTACCAGAGTAACAATATTTCCACATAAACTGGGCTAATTTTCCTTAAAGTTTTAAAACCATCTTCAAGACTTAAATGGTGCAAGGGACTAAGATTTGAATCACATAGCTTGGCTACATAGCTTCCTGTTGATCTAAGTACAAAATTCCAGTTCAAGAGTAATCAGGAACTCCTCCTTCAGACTTCTGGCCCAGCAGACCAGCATAGGTAATACAGAAGCAGGGAAGCTACACTAGGCTAAATCGATGGTATATTCTTGCTTAGAATGCTAAGGCTTAGTAAATCTCCTTTTGTTAACTCTTAGCCAGTCTATAACTATCTCATTTTCATCCCAGTCCAAACCAGAAGCATCAGAAGAACCTGGATCAGGTTTGGCCTATAACATCACTCAATATGTGAGCACTGAATAAAGAAATTTAAGTTTGATAGCTGTAAAGCCATGAAGGAGCAGCTTTCCAGAGGATGGCTGCTGTGAACAGCTTTCAAGGTTCTGATTGCATAGTATAGTGAACATTCTATTCCATAACCAATCAGAGCAAAATATTCACAGAAAATCAAAATACAGCATTCACAATTTTACAGTTTATCACAGAAAATCAAAGTACAGAATTCACAACAACTTATCACTAATACGGCCACATAGTTTTCACCACAGTAGTCACATAGTTTTCAGCAAAGAACAATCATTTAGTAACTCAATTATTCAATAATCCTTAAGGAGGCCAAGGGACATACAATACAAAGGTCAAAGTACTCCACCCCTGGGTAGTACATATATTTAGTCAATCACAGAGTCCTTAATTCAATCACAAAGTATAATCACAAATAAATTACAATTCCATCAGTTATTATTCAATAGGAAATAACACAATTCAGCAGACTGGGCTTCCAACTGTCTGACCATTACATCCATACCTAATTAGTCACCAGAGAGGGAAGCACCAATATTTGGGTTTTTAAAGCCCGGGAGACTCAACAGCTGCCCAGAATCTCATCTGGCCAAATCACATAACTCTTCCCAAAGTGAGTCCCAGAGCAAAACCTCACATCAAGGTTAGTCACTACTTAGTATTCACAGAGAGGTCTTTTCATCTTGACTCAGAGAAAGTTCTCAGATTCCCTGGATCCTCTTCCATGGTCTCTGATCCTACTTGGGTTCACCAAACTGTCACCTGGGTTCAAAGGCAGACAGTTCCCAGGTCCTTGTCCAGCTCTCCACTCACTTCCTGTTCCATGCTGAAGCTCACGGTGTCCAGTCCACCTTAAATCCACCTTCACAGTCTCTGTTCCTGGGAAGTTGAGGCCACAAACAGAATACTCATGCTTCCCCCAGCAGGTCGGGCTTCTGCCTCCACGTGGCTTGCTCCAAGAAATTCTGACTCTGTTCTCAGTTCTCAGTTCTCTCCAGCAGCTGCTCTGCTTCCGTGAAGCTTATCCCAAGAAATCCTGACTTTCTCAGCCAGAGTCTTTCCTTATATACAGTATTGCTCCTCCCTATTCAGCCCTTCCTGTTAGGTCAGCAACAGGAGTTCATATCTTCTGTTTCTTTAACAGAGGCTTAATTTGAAACTAGGTGCTGAGTCCCTCTCAGCTTAGCAATACAAAAGGAACTTCAAATTTCATTACCAATACAATAGTTTGCCCAAGGTTTTGGGAGGGCTGTATTGGTGGTGCATGATCTCTTAGAAGTTAACCTTCCTGTGTCCCTCCCCACCCAACCTCACCCCACTCCCACATAGACACATCAAGGCATAGGCACTGTTTGCTCACAAGCTCCCTCATCCCATCTCTACATTAAAATCCCTCCCTTCCCTTCCCTTAAGGCCTGACTCCTCCATGAAGACCCTGATCCCACCTAAAATTGAACTCTCCTATATTAAATTTCTCATAGTATATTCCCAAGACCTCTCATTTACACTTCCACATTCCTTCTTATATGATAGTTATGTATAGTACCTTTGTTTCCCTCCGCTTGACTATTAGTTCTTTGAAGGTAAAAAATATTTTATGTGAGAGGCAGCTATAATTTTCATGGAAATTGTACCAGATCTGGCAACAAAAGATTTAGGTTTGAATCCTGGGGTCACTACTTAACAGATATGTGTGACTAGAATAGTAAACCACATCCAAGTTGTTTTTATGTCAATTTAGTCATGTCTAACTCTTTATGACCCCATTTGGGTTTTACTTGGCACAGATACTGGAGTAATTTGCCATTTCCTTCTCCAGTTCATTTTACAGATGAGAAAGCTAAGGCAAAAAGGGTTAAGTAACTTGCCCACGGTCACTTAGCTCTTTGGGCCTCATCTGTAAAATGGGGGTATTAGTTTACTATCTTCCTCAAGTTTGTTGTATGGCATAAATGGATAACGTATTGTAGGGTCATAAAAATGTCCAAGAGGCAGTAAAGAATGACTGAGGAAAAGCTCTGAGTCAAAAACCATTTATGAAAGGGACAAGAGCACCTTCAATGATCGGGACCTCAGATCTTCCTAATGATCTGAAATGCCTCCTTTCTCAAGGGTCTCAGTTTAATAGTGCTTGAAATCTAGATGATATAGACGAGGCAAAGTAAAATACAGGATCTCATTGGTTAAAAGACCTACACCTTGGCCCTCCAGGAGAACCTTCAGTTCATGCCTATGATCAATGACCAGGATGTCCAAAAATGGGCAGAGCTAATGGTAGCTCACTAACTTCATGTAGGACAATAGAGAACCTCTGCCAATACAAAGACTGGAGCATCCATTGGTCAAGTGCCAAAGGTTCATTTCCCCAACAAAGGGACAATAAAGGTTGAAGGACAATAAAAAATAGCTGAGGGACTTTCCATATCATTAGGTCACCTTAGCCACACTGGACTTGGTCACCTACTCAGCAAGAAGAAAGGGTGCAAGTCCTCTAGTTAGCCTCTTGCAATTAAGCAAGCAAACTTCATACGAACCAAATTAACTTGTAATCTTTGTAATTGAAAGTTCTGGGGCCAGTGATAAGGAAGAATCATATAGCTTTATTAATGAATAGTCTTAATAATTGTAAATTGATAAAGTATAACAGAAATAATCACTACCCCTATAGAATTACACTAAAATGAATAATACTGATTGGAATAAAAGGGATAAAATATGGGTCTAAATTAATCATTTCCCACAGTATGCAAAGTGCCATATATTTGTTGTTATAAACTGCCTGAATATCCCCAGGGCCTTTTGCAGAATGAAGAGTGAATTGAATTCAACTGCAGGAAGTGGGGGATTATGGGTACATAGTATTGCATATTCTATCAGATTCAGACTTGCTGCACTGTTCCTTTTTTCTTCTTTTTCCTTTGTTATAAGACATGGCTCTCTGGGCAGGGGGAAGGATATATTTAGAAATGAAGGTAATATGAAAACAAAAGATGTAAATTTAAAAAATACACATATTCTGTAGAAAGAGAAATTTGTGGTCCTAATGAAACAAAAGGGATCTGAAAAGGTGCACCTGAGAAGGGGCAGAACCAAGGATCTCAAAGTACTAACTGATAGAATGCATCCACTGCATGCACTGCATGACCTGGATTGACTCCCAAGTTGAGAAGAGAGACAGACAGAAAATCAATGAATTCCCCTGAGTTCAGAACCTAATGGAAATCCCTATTTGCCACTTATAATGATAAAGCCCATATTAACCAGGGTACTTATTTCAAGTTTACGGAAAGGAGGCCCATTCTTTGGTGGAGGAGCTAGAATTAGAACTCCAACAGTTAACTATCCAATGTTAAGTTTAGGGTTTAAACTATAAAGTATAAAAGAAGTACTCCTTGGGATCAGCTAAAATCCTTGATTGTATGCCGGTATAGGTAACTTCCCCTGTTTAGTACCTATATCCCATAACTAAGTTCCTTAGTTGGCATATGTGTCCTGGGTGGTCATCACTTTTGGTCCTGACACCTGTTCTCAAGGTCACTTGCTACTTTCCCCAGCCCAAAGAAACTTACCATGGCTGACAGCAGGAGGTTTGTCTATAGCAAATGACTCTAAAATCCTGACCCCTTGACATAGACCTTCAAGCTCTCAGTATCAATCTTATTATTTCCAAAGGCTATGTGAAATGGGTGAGCTGTTTCTTCCAATTGCCTGTGCCCAAGATGGGCTCTCAGTGTTCTGCTTCCCCCTTTCTGTCCTCTCCCACTAGGGCCTGGGCCCCTTAACGGATTCTCTTTGCCTGGCACTGATTGTGATAAACAGTGTGTCTATATTTGCAGTGACCTGATGATAGCACAGAGTTTGGCAAAACAGCTGCAATAATTATCATGGATTTCTGGAATGGAGACTAATGGTTCAGGTTCAGATCTCAAATGCTTTTGATCCACTTCATCATTAAAAGGCCATTAAACATACAAGACATATATTAGCAAGCATCAAATCCACATCAGTGTTAAAAGGAATTAGGCTGATAATAGCTCCTGAGGCTGTTATCTCCAGTGAGCAAGGGCACTTGTCTACTAGTCACCTTTCATGGATCTGGAGAAATGGCTTTTATTGAACCTGGTGAGGTAACCAAGCCTCTGCCTTTGCTAATGTCCTTCCTCCTTATTTGAGCTTTCTGCTCCCTAAAGATTTATTTTCCCTCTGGAACCAAGGCTGCCCCAGGGTGAGGTGCTCATCTATCAATAGATTCCGCTGACCAGTGGCTAATATTAACTGGGGGAGTCTCTTTGGTCCAGCATCCTCTAAGCACAAAGAGCAAAATCACAGGGAGAAGTACAAGAGAAAAGGAACTGAAGAAACAACTGGATACTGAATGACATACAACAATAGTATGGAGTGTTTCTAAACTACGGGGGTGAACAGAATTGTCCCTCTTACTCCTTTCCTGCTTTTGTGTGGGTTACTTTTCTCCTTGGGTGTGACTTTCCTCTGGCAGCTCTCCTCAGGGAGAGGTTTTTCCTTTCAACCTGGGCTTCAGTAGTTAAGAAGTTTGTCAAAAGTGCTGCTGCCAATGAATCCCAACCAATCAGTCTCCCATAGCTAGACTAGTGACCCTGGATAGATTCAGGAATAAGTTTTTTTTTTTAACACTCTGCTTGGGGAAGTTGGGAAAATGAATAATTCCATTCAATAATCTTAGTCCCCTCCACCAGAATATAATGTTCTGGCAAAATGTTATAGTTTCTGTTTCTCATTACCCCTCTCTCTCTCTCTTTCCCTTTCCTCTCTCCTTCTTCCTCTACTCCTCTCCTTTTTCTCTTTCCCTCTCTTTTCTTTCTTCTCTCCCTTTCTTTTTCCATCTCTCTTTCCTTTTCTCCTCGCTCTCCCTCCTTTCCTCTCTCCTCTCTCTCTCTCTCTTTCTGTCCTTTGCTTTCCATCTTCCTTGAAAAGTGAAAGAAAGGTAAACAAAGATAAGTCTTCCATGACCTTAAAGAGACATCAGATTTCTGCCCTATCTGTAGAGAGAAGGCAGATTGAAATGAGGTAAGAACCACTTGCCTCTCTCAGAAGTCCTGACTGTTTATGGTAACATAACATCTATCCCCTGTCTCCCATGCATAATTCAATCACACAATGCCAGTCTAGTACTCACACCTTATGGCAACAGGCTTCCCTGCCTCCACTTCTGCTGCTGGCTGTTAGCCACTCCTCTTTTGATTCAATATATTTGCTCCTGGAGAGGCCAGGATGATGATAGGGTCAGCGCACCGAGAGGCCCAGATAACACGGTGTGGAGGCCCAGATGACAGGGCACACAGAGGCCCAGACAAGACCTGGTCAACCTAGCAGCAAGTTGATTCATTGACCACAAGGGCCATTCTCAGGCCTATCACCGCAGGGCGGGGATCCAAAGGAGCTGGGTAAGAGACAAAGGCAGGGCCCGTGGCAGGGACAGCAGCTACTCCTGGGACTACCAAAGCACAGCCTAGAAATTTAAAAAGCCCCCATCTGAACTTCCAGGGACCAGGATGGCAGAATGAAACTCTGCAGCTCCACTCCCCACCCCTCACCCTGACAACACAGTAGTTATTGCCCCAAAGAAAAATTTTAGACAATAAAGGCTTAGGAACCCTAGATGAAGGGTGTGGCTAAGGCCCTGCCTCAAAATGAGTAAAAATCAGGCTACAAAGGCAAAGACAGAGAAAAATTTTAGACAATAAAGGCTTAGGAATCCTAGGAAAAGGGTGTGGCTGAGGCCCTGCCTCAAAACGGGTAAAAAGCAGGCTACAAAGGCAAAGACTCTGGAATCCTATTACTGTGAGAAGGAGGAGCCAAATTCAGAAGGAGACAGTATTGACTCCACACCCATAGCTGAAACCTTAACAGGGATTATGAACTGATCTTAAGGCCAGAAAGCATTCTTAGATGAGCTCAAAAAGAACCATGAAAGAAAGCTGCAAGGTCCTGCAGCTCCCACACCTCCACCCTAATCACCCAGAAAATTATGAGCCCAGATAAAGTCTAGGACTCTCAGACACACAAAAATACAGAGAACACATCTCTCGCTGGGGTCTGGGGGAGGGATGCAGCCTGAAGCCGAGACTGCGGCCAGGCCCGGGCGGTGGGAAGTAGCCTGGCTGAGCTGAGCAAAGCGGGCACCGGAGCCAGTCTGCAGGAGAGATCTACAGCCTCCAGCACCTCCACATCTGCCAAGGCGTGAGGAACCGGAGGGGAAAGGGGCAGCTCGCACCCCAGCGGAACAGAGACCCAGCCAGCCCAAAACCGCAAACACAGCCACGCTAGGCCCCAGGGCGGCCTAGAGGAGTAAGCCTCCCAAGCCTGTACTTCAAAGAAAATCTAAAGCACCTGCCTAAGGGAATCTTCAAATCCTCAGAGACCCGTTAGTGAAAGTGAAACTTTGAAAATTAATTTGGGATTGGTAAAGCAGTTCCGCCAATTGACCCCCGGGGCAAGGAAGCAGTGGGGGAAGGGAACTGCTGGAACCAGCCACAGCCCCCACCAGGCTGCTTCAGAGCCCCTGGCCTGTGGACTCCACAGTGGGGCTGAATCAATTGATCAGGGCCAAGTGCTCTTGTGTTCAGTGGCCTGGATCCGGATCGTGGTCTTGGGTGGTGGTCCTGGGGTGCACTTTTAGCAAGCCAAAGCTGGGGGGACTTGCAACACCCC
>CM053598.1:198753311-198788121 GCA_028646575.1 Pseudocheirus occidentalis
CCCATTTTATGAATTTTTTAGCGTGTTTGTGAGGGAGCTGCGGTGCTTTGCTGCTTCTAAGCTGCCATCTTGGCTCTGCCCCCGTTGATCAGATTCTTGATAAATTGGAGTTTACATAAACATTAGACCAAAGAGATGGATAGAATCTCTACCCACTCCTGGGGAATCCTAAAATACTTCTTTAGTTTGATATAGGAGTCATATCTAGTTCTTTTGTTTTAGTTCTAGGTTTTTATGGAGGCCTCTTCTCTTGAAATCTTTGGTTTTCCAAGTTGTTGTTTTTTAATTTGATATCATTTTCTTTCTGGCTCCTCTTTCTTTGCTGGTGGGTATATCATGTGGCTAGGATGCAAGGTTACCTTGGATATTTAGTGTTAGGGAATGTAAGGTATGCTGACCTGGCTCTCTGACCTTAAGGACATGCTGATCTGGCTTCCTGACCTGAGAATCTGAGGTTCTCACCACTGGATCTAACTGAGTCTAGGTGCCCTTTCTTCCAGGTTCACTGCAGTGATCCATGCTGGCCCCTTGCCCTAATTCCTCACTTCAATTTTCTTCCCCACCATCCCCCACTTCTTTTCATTACTGGACCATATTAAATGTCTGCTGCTTTTCACAGGATATGGGGAAGATGGAGAATCACAGAATCCCTGAGGATTTGGACATCTCTAACTTAGGGATAACAAGTTATATGTTTTAACCCTTCCCCCTGTATGGGGTGAATGAAAACTTCTCAGGCAGTTTGGGATTGTTAACTTCCCTTCTCCTCCATTGCAGCTGTCCATCAGCAGCAAGCCTCTTTGGGACTCTTTCCACCACCCTCCACTTTCATTTTCCTTTGTCTGCTTTCCTGCCTCAGTGGGCCCCTTCTCCTGGCCAGTGGGAGTCAGGGACAGCCCAGGCTCACTCTTCCTCCCTTGCTTTGGGACCCTTCCCCCCATTTTCTTGCTGTCCCATTTGGGGAAGTATTTGGTGAAGTCTGCCCCTCAACCAATGAGAGAGGAGACAGTCAGGAAGGCGGCTTGACTGTATTAGGGTATAAATTCTTGCACCGTCTTTTGTAACACACTGCTTCTCCATGATGAGTCATGGGGAAAACTACCCTCGTCTCCCAGGGAAGAGAATAAACTCTTATTTTTATCCTATGAGGATCTCTGTGTTTATTTTTTTATTAAATTAAGGATGAGGGTTATTTTTCATCCCAAACACCCCTTTCATCCTTATGTTGCTAGAAAATCAGTGTTTGATGCATACTGGACATAGTTGGGGCAAGCAGGGATTGTGCTTTGCATTGGTGGGGAAGGGGGTGGGGGAGAGCCCCATGGCAGCTCCCAGTAACAAGCTTGCAAGATAGTTTGTGTTCTATCCGTGGGAGATTGAAGTCTGGTGGGAGAGGAATGCTTAGTTCTCTGGCGTTCATTCAAAAGGACTTTAACTTTTAGGAGTTTTCTCTCCTTTGTTGTACTCGCTTTACATTCGGTGAACATTTCTTTTTCTTTCTGAGACTTGGAAAGCTAAAGGGACTTTTAAAAAGTTATCAATCTACCATCTTTCTGATCCATCCTTCTGTATGGTAATGTCCCTCTACATAGGGAAGACGTGGTAGAAATACCAGTTCCAGGGCCACCCAGATTGGGTACACATTGTACACAAAACCATCACCTACTTCTCCCCTTATCAAAGTAATTTTCAGATGACATATAGTGAAGAAATACAGTTAATATATTATTAGATAAAAGAACTGAAATGTTCTCTATAGGGCTACAACGGGTAAGATCAGCATCTAAGATGAAAGTCCTTGAAATCCCTGAGAATTCTGGATCTAGAGTCCGTTACTACTTTTCTCAATTGCAGTGTTAACTGTTTTGAGTTACTAATTTTGCATGGCCTGAGCCCCCATCCAGTACAACACCCTGTATTATCAGATCATGTAAGAGACATCAATCCAATTGCAAAAAAAAATGCAAAAGCAGTGTAAGTAACAGAGAAAAGAATCAAGTAGTAGAGTTATTGTCTGCACATACAAATAGGTACAACCTCTTACAATTCCCAATGGCATAGCAACCTCCTGGGAAAAACTCACACAGGTGTGGAGAAACTATTTTAGTGCATGGGCATATGGTGTGAGTAAACTATCAACTGGTCCCATGTCTCCTCACAACATGTTCTCAGCCACCAGCACTAGCAAATCTTCAGAGCAGGCTATCATATACTTATTTCTCTCTGCTTGGATCTGAGGTTATTTGGATCCTGCTGGGACCTCACAGGTTTAGGGACATTGTAGCAGCACCCTTCCGCTACTTTGACCTTTTGCCTATGTTTATCTCCCTATCTTTGTCTCCTGGAGGCTCAGGAATCTCCAGAACTCCCCAGATGTTGAACCCAGTTGCCTGTTCATACTAATCCCTCTCTTTTCCTTGCTGTTGCTCCTGCCCTGTCATCCTCTAAACTGGGTCACCAGAGATCATTCCTAGGGATTGCTAAGTCACTGGCCTGAGAAGTCCATACAGGCTCAGGTTTTTCCCAGCCATTTTCTGCCCTGCTGGCTCACTTTCTGCCTCTTGCTCTAAGAACTGTAATCAAATCAACATTATCATTGTTTTTAGAAAGAACATGTCAAATAGTTGCCCTATCATTCCACTCATCTTCTTTGCAACTTCCCACAAAGCTTCACTTTTCCATGTGACTTCTTCTCTACCTTCCTTTCTTTTCAAGTCTGTGCCTTCTAATGAAACCCTCACATCCTAGTTCAAGTTCTCCCCACAAGTCCAGGCTTCCTTAAGTGAACATCATCCCCGTGGACGTGAAACTAGACAGGAGAGTTCCCGTTAAGGTCTGACAATTGCAATCCATGTTACAAATAATATTAAATTTACCAGTTATAAGTGTCAAATTCCATGAATAGATTGTTAAAAAAAATCATTTCCATAAACACAGAATGAAGAAGGAATTGCTAAAACATAGTCATGGGTGGAGAACCTGAGACCTCAAGGCCACCTAAGTCCTCAAGTGCAGCCCTTTGACTGAATCTAAACTTTACAGAACAAATCCCCTTCATAAAAGGATTTGTTCTGTAAAATTTGGACTCAGTCAAAAGACCAGAAACAAGGACCTAGAAAGCCACATTTGGTCTAGACGCCATAGGTTCCCCACCCCTATTTACTGATGCAGATGCAGGCCCTGATCTCCCTACTGGTCCAACCCCTTCTTTACTGGTATTTGTGAGAGAACAAGTTTAGGGTTGCATCATTACAGGATGTTCACAAGGCGGAAGCCCTAGCGGTTTAGCACGTCTCCTCTTCCTTGATGAACAAATTCCCGTCTTTGTCTATTTTAGTTTCTGTGGAAAAAACATCGAGTCTTCTGAGGTTCAAACAAAAAACCCTTTTCCCTGATTCTTACTCTCTCATCCCCAGTGACTATAAACTTCCAAGTCTCTATCATGCCCTGCTCTCTCCTTCCGCTGTACCCATTGGGATTTTTATTCTGTTGTTAATAAATTTCTTTACATCCCAAATCTCTCACAATCTTTCTTTCTTGTGCCTTTGGAAAACATGATGGGCACAGCATCCCTGGACATTCCTTCCAGTTTTGTTTGGGTGTCTCTGCCAACACATTGGGCAGGAGATATAGATATACTCCTTGCTCCTCAATACCATTCCCAGAGCCTCCCTGTGCCCCTCTCACTCAGCAACTTCTCCTCCTTTGAGGTTCATGCCATCTGTATATCCCCCTATCCAGATCCTTGCAGAAATCCATTTCCAAGTCATTCTCTCATCTTTTTCAAGTTCATTAACTATTTGATTCAACCCCCTGACTTCTTTACTGTAAACTTCAAAGTGCATGTTATTGTCACCTTGAACGCTTTGGCTTCCACATTCACTAACCACCTGAGCTCCCAGGACTTACAGCTTCATTTTGCCCACATCACTCACACTGAAAGTCATTCATTACACCTTTAATTTGACCACCACCAGTAAACGTACTTTGTCTGTGATTTTGAAATCCAAAACTCTTCTTGCTTAACATAATCTCTTATCTTTCCCTTTCTCCCTCTTCCTAACCTACTTTATCCTTGTTAGGAACTCCAGTCCCTTCACATCTCTGTTCTCCTAGCCTACCACATTTTTTTCCTCCCTTCACAGTCTTGACCACATTGTTAACTATGTCAGTTGTACCCTATCCTTTACTCTTGAGTCCCTGGCCCCCTAGTCTATTTTTAGGGAGCTTCTTCTCCCCAATTTCATGCCTCAAAACTTCCCATTCTCTTCCTTTTCTCCAGTCTCTGAGTCAGAGGTGCTTGTTCTTACAAAGGTCAATCTCTCTACTTGTGCTTTTTTTGGGTCCCATTCTCTATTATCTCCTCTGGGAGCCTGCCCCTTAAATTATCCTATCTCTTCCTCTCTTATTTTCAGTAGTTCGGTAGTTCCTTATCCATTGATTTGTTCTCTGCTGCCTACAAATATGTCCAGTGCTCCTCATCCTTAAAAAAAATATTCATCTGATCCTATCATCTCCTTTAGCTATCATTCCACATCCTTTAACTACCAATCTCCTCAAAAAAGTAACCTATAATTGATGCCGCCACCTCCTCATCTTTTATTCACTTCTCTGCCCCTTCCAATCTGGCTTCTCATGCCAACGCTTTGCTGAAACTCCTTGCTCCAAAGTTACCAGTGATCTCTTAGTCTCTAAATCTGATGGCTTGCTAATTGGTCCTCCTTCTATCAACATCTTCACAGTTTTTGACATTGCCCAAGTATTTCTCTCCTTACTGTTATTTTTTTGCCTTCTGTGATATTGATTTCTCTAGTTTCTCCTCACCACTATTTAGCCTCTCTTCCTCAGTCTTCTGTGTGTCCCCCAAAGTTCTATCCTGGTACCTTTCTCTCTCTCTCTCTCTCTCTCTCTCTCTCTCTTTTCTTTTTGGAGGGCAGTTGGGGTTAAGTGACTTGCCCAAGGTCACATGGTAGTTTGTGTGTCAAGTGTCTGAGCCTGGATTTGAACTCAGGTCCTCCTGACTCCAGGGCCAGTGCTCTATTCACTGTGCCACCTAGCTGCCCCCTTTTTTTTTCTCTTTCTAAAAACCTCTCTCAGAGACCTCCTCAGCTCCCATGTATTAAACCATAATTTATGCGCAGTTGACTTGAAAATCTATACACCCATTCCTACTTTCTTTCCTGAATTCCAATTCTCTTGTACAAACTGCTCAATGGACAGCTGTGATATATAACAAGTCCAAGAGACATTGTTTCTGGGTAATTAATCATTCTATTAATGATGCTAGCATATTATTAATAAAGGGATGGTCATTTGGCTGCCTCTCTCAGATCATAGATAAATCATGGAACCCACTCAATGCTTATTAATGCCCTTGGAAGAGTGGGTGTTCCTGAGGGTGGAAAACAACTCTGATTGGCTAACAATTAATGAGAGAATGAATATTATAATTAGAAGTGGGCCAATTCTAACGAGGGTCTGGGGGTACTGACTCTGGTCACTCAGTTTTGCTCAAAAAGAATGATGTGTATCAATATCACCCATTTGACAGAAGGGAGAATCCACGTTTCCCCAAACCTGTCTGAGTAAAACACAATGGGCATCCATCAATTGACCTAATTTTACTTTTTGATCAGATCTGTGTTTTCCCTCTCAGTATCAGCCTTGCACTTCAAAAGGCTGCCTAAGTAATAGCCTATAGGGGTTAATTTCTGAATGAGGAAGCAAAAAAAGGGAAAAATCTTGGTCCTAATTCAATAATTGGTTATTAAATACAAGGGAAAAATAATCATTTCTCTTAGCAGTACTATTTGAATGTCATACTTGCACCTCAAATTTATCCACAAAAGAGTTCATCTTTCTCTCTTTAACCTGCCATTCCTTTAAACTTCTCTATTTTTTTTAAGGGTACTACCTTCCTTGAAGGTTCACAACCTTGGAATCATCCCTTCCTCTGCTCCCTTTCTAATCTATTTGCCATATCTTGTAGATACTATCCTTATAATATCTCTATTGTCATTGTTACACTTTCTAGGTCCTAAAACCTTAACACCTCTTGTTTGGGTTATTACAATAGCTTCCTAATTGGTCTGTTTATTCCTATTTCCTTCCCTCTCCAATCCCTCTCCATCAAGTTATCAAAATAATTTTCCTAAACTCAGGTCTGAATACACCACTTTTCTATCAAAAATGTCTATTTGTTTCCTATTGCCCTTCGAATGAAATATATTAACTTGTGGCATTGACAGCCCTTTACGTTTGGGTTGCACCTGCATTTCCAGGTGTATGTTATGTTATTCCTCTCACATACTCTGTGTTCCAGTTAAACTGTCCTTTAGCCTTTTCTGGACTTTGGCCCAGCATTCTCCATTTCTATTGCTTCACAAACCAAAGTGTATTCTCTCTACAATTCTGCTTCCTGGAACCCCCAGTTTTTTTCAAGAGATGCCTCTGTATGGTGCTAATATTGAATTAACTCACATGGTTTCAGGTCACTGTTTCTTTCATTTAACTCTTTGCTTTTCCTGTCAAGGACAAAGTTTGTTCTATTTGGACAACAGTGTGACTCCAGTTATTTGTTATTTATACTGTTTTGAGGAGGAAAAAAAAGTGGGAGAAGTTATTCAGAAAAGACATTTTATCGACAACCCCCCCACACATACGTTTGGAGTTGGTGGGGGGCAGAATGTAGAATCATGCGCAAGAGTATGTTATTATGGCACAAAACTTATTGGTTTTATAGGCTGAGGCATGATTTGAATACTTCTGTAAGAATGCAGTATAGACGTCACCATTCCTTCCTCTAGCTTTGCAGCTCTTGAATAATTTGCATGGCTTTAGTGTTAAACTACCCAGGGCATGATCAGAGTAGGAAAAAAAATGTTATCATTCCAACCCAAATATCAAGTGAGCCTGGGGGAGGAAGGGAGACAAGCTTGCACTGAAGGGTTCAAAAGCAGTCCAAAAGACAGTTTTGTTATAAAACAAAAATGAATTGAAACAAACTTCAGGCTATGGGCTAGGCTCAAATTGCTACTAAAACTCCCTTAAAAGAGAAGAGGAGTCTAAGAAGAGGAACAATTCGGCAGAGAGCTAGCAAATAGGAATGGAAGCTTAGGGCAGAGCCAGTACATGGCAGTGCGGCCAAAATAGCAGCCTGGTCGATGACACTGGCCAGTTGTAACTGGGAGGAAAAGGCAGTCACGAAAATGATATCAGTAGCTCTGTAGTGAACCGGGGATCGGCTTCAGAGGCAGAGAGGTCTTCCAGCAGGCACACCGCCCCCAAAACACTTCCAAACTACACATCTCCTACTAGTTGTGTGGGGCAATGTGGGGCAATCTGCGGCAGTGTGTGCCAGCGTACATTGAGAAATCCTCCTTGTTATTTGCCTTGCTCTATTCTTAATAAAAATGACTTTCAGTTAAGGTACCTTTTAGTTTAGTCTGGTAAGCAAATCACTGGTCAGAGTCTCATAAATGGTGTTGTGAGTAGATGCTGATCCGAAGTTTCAGCTTCGAAACCAGGTTTGGTTTCTAAAGGCCTTTGTTTGGGGGATGATGAGGCTATATTTAGAATATGGGCCAAGGAGTCAGAGGACTTTGGAACTATCTTCATGGCCTTAGGCAAATCACTTAATCTATCAGTGGTACAGAAATTTTATATGTGTCCATCTGTGTGTATACATACATGCATGTTTATGTATAGACACACATATATGTACATATATTTTATACACATAAATACCGTGTGTGTGTGTGTATATACACACATATACATATACAGACACATAGATCCACGCACACACACACACCCCTTATTGTAAACCTAAAGGACATACACAAAGTTAAGTGAATAAACGGGTAGGAAGTTTCCTTATTCCTAGCATAACAAGGATACGCAGCTAGAATACAGCAGCACAACACTACAGAGACAGCTTCCTCTTGCTCCTGTCTTTAGTTAGAAATGCATCTGGTCAGCAGGGTAGGCTATGGGGACACATGACTTTCCACCAAGCTGGAAAGGCCTTTTTAACGCCCTTAGATAACCAGGAATCTACATCAAGGAAGGCAGGGACCAATTAGCTCCTAGGGACAACTTTGTCATCTTTTAAGGATAACTAATCTTGTTGCATCCCTGTTGTGGGCCAGTTGTAGTCTTATCACACAGGAAAGGCAGCAAGCCTCTTACTTATGTCATTACTAATGAATTTGGAGTTGGTAAACTAGGATGCCAGGATCCTTGACCTCACGCTCCCACTTGCCAGTCTGATTTATTTTTACTTAAATATGTATTAATTGGTGATGGTTTCAGGTAATTAGTCCCTGGAGGAAGGGATCAGGTTTTTTCTAGTGTGCACACAGCACTCCAGGCAAAAGGCCATCTAGTAAATATAGGATGCTGATGCATCACTGTTTGGTGACGATCTGGGATTTGGTTTGGTCTTTCATACAGGGCACTTAATACTTCCTGGTAAAGCAAGCTATTCTCATGAGGTTCTTATTTATTGTAAGATTACTTTGGCAGAACAAAATATTATTTTTGGTCACACAAGTATAGATAAGGAGTTCTTCATTCATCCACAAACCACTTGTGTTACAAATGAGGAAATCAGAGCACAAAGAAGTGAGATCATTTGCCCAAGGTCACCAAGCTGGCACAAAGCAGAACCCGGGTCTTCGGATTCCCAATTCTATGCTTCTCAGTTACAAGTACAGTTGCTCCTTTTCATGGAAAAGAAATCATAAGAAATGATCTGTCCAAGGACCCATGTCGAACCAGAGCAGAAACAGACCTGTCTACATCCCCTACTTTTCAACCTGTTCCAGCTTTCAGGTCAGTTTAAAAATAATAGTAACAGGTAGCATTTACATAGCAATTGATGCTTTGTAAACACTTTATGTTAATCATTTGATTCTCACGATTACCCTCTGACATAGGCACCATTTGAGGCTGAGAAAGGTTAAGTGTCTCATCCAGGGTCAAGATGGTCCGCTGAACTCCCTCGCTGTCTAGGTGTTTCTCAAATCAGTCACAGAGAAAGAGAAAACTAGGCTTAATTTTAAACCATACTATAAAAGGGCTACCTGGCAAACTCATATAAAAAGAAGCAATGAACTTTCATGCTCTGCAGATAGAGAAGATGGAGGAAATTGGGCCAGAAGACGTGTGAATTTGGAACTAGTTGGATGTCGGGACCTAAATGTTGAGGTTTGGGGTTTTAGGGGTGCTTGAGACATTAAAATATCAACATGCTGGGTCCTATTGAATGAATTCAACTCGAGCCTTCTCTCAGCCAAAGTAAAGCAAAGTTTATTAAAGATTCACCATAAATGGGAGACTCTTAAGGAGCCTAAGTATTTGTGATGCTGCGAACACAAGGGAGACAGAGGAGACAGAATCATCTGAAACAGGATGAGTCTGAGCTAGATTACTCTCAGCCCCTTCATGGAGGTGGTGAGGCTAAGGAGGCTCTTGAAGAACTGAGGTCAGACTACAGGCATGGGCTTATGGGTGGGAAACAGCTGAAGGCTCCCTGGAGATAACTGACAATGGAGGGCTAGGCTAGGTTAAGAGTAACTGATCTGGGTCTAGCAATAATGAAAGGCTTATTGTACAAGGCAAATGCCTCAAGTGGAAAGATTCAATCAGAGTTCAAGGGGTTTCCCAGAGCCTGTACCCCATCACAATGAGTAATCATAAATAGTTTGTTGTCAAATTGGAGAGAGGTCTTTAGTTGAATACCCAAGGGTATTCTGGCCCTGAACTAATAAAAAACATTTTTTTATTAATTGATTTGAAGGCATTCATAAAAACACCCATAAACACTCCTTCAAAAACAGATTTGGGGATTTTAGTGGATAGCTGCACAATTGACAATGAGTTGACAAGAAGCTGATCCTATCCTAGGCTGCATTAAGAGAGATACAATAGCCAGGAAGAAACAGGGAATAATGCTGTCTGTCACACTGCCCTGGCTGCCTCTGGTTATGCTAGGGTTAGGAAATTCGGTTTCAATTCAAGCACTGCATTTTAGGAAAGACAAGGGTGGTGAAGAAGCCTGGAGAATGTGCCCTACAAAGATCGTTTGAAAGGAACTGGGGCGATTTACCGTGGAGAATACTTGGGATAAGTATGCCATCTTTGTCATTTGAAGGGCTGTCAAGTTGAAGGAGATTCTGATTGATCATGTTTCACCCAAGAAAACAGGTTTCAGAGAAGTAGCTTTAGGTTTGAACAGGAGGTCATATGTTCCTCTCCTCAGTGGAGGTCTGCAGGCAGAGGCCGGAGGGCCATCTGGAGATATTACACAAGGATTACTTGCTCACGGAGAAAACATCCCTGAATCAAGACTTGGGGGATGTTCTGTATTTTTTTAAAACTAGGTATGTGATTTCATGAACAAAGGGGACTTCTGGTGTAGATCTTTTCCTATTAATGCAGTTCTTACTTTTTTCTGCAACTTAGAATCATTTGACGGTGGCTGTTGTTTGGCTTTCATTCTTGAAGAGGATCATGACATGGGGGGGTTGGGGGGGGTGATGCCACAA
Organism: Pseudocheirus occidentalis; assembly: GCA_028646575.1. Classification (NCBI taxonomy): domain Eukaryota; kingdom Metazoa; phylum Chordata; class Mammalia; order Diprotodontia; family Pseudocheiridae; genus Pseudocheirus; species Pseudocheirus occidentalis. The sequence goes on from CM053598.1 coordinate 198,763,862, forward strand.
CAGGCAAGTGAACTGGACTTAAGTGAGGGCTCTGCAAAGTCACCAGCCTCACTTTCTCCTCCAGAACCACCTGGGTCCAGTGGCAAGACATAGATCAGGACGACTGGAGATAGCTCTAGATGCAGTGAGACCCTGACCTCTTTAATCTAAGGTCTTTCCCAGGTCTCAGTTTTACTGAGGCAAAGCCTATCCATTGAATAGGTTTAATAAGAAATGATAGCAATTGTTTGTGTTCAGGGCAGAAATCCTGATTGTTTTGGGGGTTTTTTTTGAGTAGGTAAAAGAGGCCATTTTTCTGGCTTCATTTCTTATGGAGTCTTAATCACTGAATGCCTTTTGCTCAGTCAATGATCAAGGGTGAGTTAAAAATCAATGTGGGTGGGGAACACCCTCAGGGTGAAAACAGAAACAGTTGCTATTTATAAGAACCAAGTGGGACTTGGCCTCAGACCTATCATTGGCCAATCAACAGCCAGAGTGGCTGGGGGGGGCAGGGGGGGAGAGGAGACAGAGACAGAGACAGAGACAGAGAGAGACGGAGAGACAGACAGACAGAGATGGAGAGACAGAGACAGAGACAGACAGAGAGACAGAGACAGAGAGACAGAGAGGAGAGAGAGACAGAGAGACACAGAGACAGAGAGAGACAGAGACAGAGAGAGAGGAGAGACAGACACAGAGACACAGAGACAGAGAGAGAGGAGAGACAGACAGAGAGACAGAGAGAGACACAGAGACAGAGAGAGACAGAGAGAGAGAGAGAGAGGAGAGAGGAAAGAAAGGGAGAGAGAGGGAGAGCTGTGTTGTCCAACTAACAAGTTCTAGTTGGGTCTCCACTGTGGCAGCTCCTTCTCTTATTCACAGAAGCTGTGGGCAGATATAAATCAAGACAACTGGAGATGGCGTACCGAGAGTTTAAGCGATTGCTTAAGGTGACATAGCCACTATAGGATGAAAGCAGATTTAAACCCAAGTCTTCTGGTTTTGGTTTTTGTGATTTCAGCCAATTCTCTATCCACTATGACACATTCTGTGCTATTCTATTCTATTCTAAATGTGCATGTTTTTAATGTCTGCAATGTCTGCTCTTCAGAGCATAAAAGTGGTATTTTGTGGTAAATCATATGTGCTCACACTCCAATGAATAGTAACTTTGAAAATGTAGAAAATTCTTGCTAAGGAGGATGAATCCTTTGTCCTGGTCCCATCATTCCTAAGGATGTTTTTTCTACACCCACAGTTTGAAATATTAGGGCACTGCAGATTCCCAGCCTCCAGAGCTGCCCTCAGGAATAGCTGGGTTATATACCAGCAAACTTCTTTTGTCTTCTCCTTAATGGACTCTATTCACATCCATTTTGAGTCTCCAAAGATTTGAGGCAGAGAAGTTACAAAAAAAGGTCTTTAGGAGTCCAGAATCATCTTCCTGCTTTTTTACTTTCTCATATGAGTTCCAGCAAAGTCCTTAGTCCTGAGCTTTAGAAATGAATGACTTACTCCCTATTGAATAGGGGTCAAAGCATATGAACAAACTATTCAAAAGAATCGCAAACTATTAACAACCATACGAAATATTGCTGTAATTCACTAGTATCAAAAGAAATGCAAATCAAAATGACACTGAGTTTCATCTCACACCCAGCAAATGGGCAAAGATGATAAAAGATGTCTATGTTACAAGGGATACGGTAAGACAGGCACACGATCTTAGTTGTAAATTGGTCCAACTATTCTCAAAAGCGATTTGAAATGATGCTAAAAAAAGAAAAACCACTCATAACTAAAATCAAACCTGACCAAAACACCACAATTGCCACTCTTTGACCAAGAGGTCCTTTTCTGAGGTATATACCCCAAGAGTTCAATACCAGGGGAATAAAAGGTTCCATGTGTACTCATGTACATCCATGTCATGGTTTTGTCTTTTAATCTTTTTGGTGTTAGTCAATAGGTATCTTTTGTTTGGGGACTAGTTAAACAGATTGTAGTATGTTACTACAATCCAAATGAATCACTGCACCATAAGAAATGATGATTATGAAGAATTCAGAGAAACTTGAGAAGACATAATGCACAGTAAAATAGGCAGAACCAGGAAAACAAACGTGATATGACAATTGTTAATAGAAAGAACGACATGATGGTAAAAGACAACCGAAGCTACTGTAATTATAATGACTAATCTTGGCCCCAGAGAGGAGTTTCAGACATTGACCTGCCTTCCTTTACTGCAGCAGTGACCATACTGAATGTGCTGTCAGATTCAGTCAATATGATAGTATTCACTGCCACCATACTAGTACAGTATAAACTTTCTTTCCTTAGTGATGGGTGGGGGAGGTCTAAATCCAGAAACAAAGGTGAGATAAAAATAAAAGGCATTAATCTAGAACAACAACAACAAAACCCACAACTTCTGGTAAGTGAGATTTAAGCCTGAGACAGAATCTCCCAATTGCGAAGAACTTCCAAAGCTGTAGAGTTAACAGCCCTCAAGGGTGTATTCAAGATATCTCCTGGTGAAGTGAAACACTTTACCTTCCCATTCATTCCCATCTTTGCCCCGCCCCCCAAGCAAAACATTCCACTCTTGAATAGCTCATTGCTACAAAATTGTTCTTTCTATAAAATCCAAACTAACTTCTTTGCAATTCCCACCTCTTGCTCCTAATTGTGCCTGAGAAGGCTCAAAAGACCTTTCCCACATGACATCCCTTCAAATACTTGGGGACAGTTGACACCTCTCTCCTTAAACTTCTCCAGGTTAAACATCTCCAGACCTTTCAGTTAATTCACATGTAATTCTTGAGGACATTCACCGTCCTGTTTACTGTCCTCTGGAATTTCTCCAGCTTGGTCCCACCCTAAAATGTGCCACTCACATCTGAATATAATACTCGAAGAGCAATCTGAGCGAGTCAGAGTACAAGTCTAAGAATGCATTAGCTGGGGCATCTAGGTGGTACAGTGAACAGAGCACCGGTTTTGGGAGTTAGGAGGACACGAGTTCAAACCCGACCTTAGACACTTGACACACTTACTAGCTGTGTGACCTTGGGCAAGTCACTTAACCCCAACTGCCTTGCCTTCCCCCCTCCAAAAAAAAAATAATTCATTATCTTTCTTGGCTGCCACGAACCTTTTGACTCAATCTGAGCTTGTAGAAAAGGGAAGGAGGGGAGTGGCTAGGTGGCACCATGAATAGAGCACTGGCCCTGGAGTCAGGAGGACCTGAATTCAAATCTGGCCTCAGACACTTGACACACTTACTAGCTATGTGACCTTAGGCAAGTCACTTAATCCCAATTGCCCTGCTCTCCCCCCTCCAGAAAGAAAAAAAAAAGAGGGAAGGAAAGAAGGAATAAATATTGATATTCCGCTCTGTGCCTATATTCTTATTTACATATGTTGCATACTGTTCTGTAAATTGTAAATCATAAAGATAATAACTGACATTTATAGAGAACTTTATTATTTCCTGATTGGCCTTATTGCCATATTAAAGTGAGGTCCCATCTGGTATTCACAGTGCAAATCAGAATATAGACATCTGAAGGAGTGGCACAGTAATGGGAAGGTCTGGTCCATAGGACAAGAAATGAGATGGTAAGGCCATAGGGCATCTTGTTCAAGAATAGCTGGCATGCTTGGGTATAGCCACTGAACCTCAAATATGAGAGATCAGGAACCCTCTTGAGAATGGCTGGGTAAGAGCTACAGGTCAGAGGTTAGTGAGCTCCTGTGAACACCTAAAGAATGTAAAGACCCCGGGGAGTGAAAATTACACAGATAATGGCAGCTACATCTGGATTCAGAGGAAATTCTTTAGGATCCAGTCTCACCTGTACCTCACATACCCTGTCTGAGAGGTTGGCTGTTGACGGAAACGAGCCACAGGCATTTGTGCGTGGTTTAGGAAGAGAAATTTCCCCTAAGTCTGTCCAGAATAAATCAAAGTCTCATCCCCCTCAAAGCTGCCCATTCACTAATCCCCAAGCCACACATGGAAGACTTAAAGCTTCATCAATCCCAGTTACTGCATGGCCTCCAGGGAGCACAGAAGAAAAATAAGGCAGTTGGCCCTGGCTGGACAGGATTGGCCTGCTCCACCCCCAGCCCTGATCTCTAGCTAATTGAGATTTAACCACAGATAATACAGAAAAACATGATACCAAAAAAACAGGAAAAGGGAGAAAAAAGTCCACCGGTGGATGCTTGATAAAAATAAGAAGCGTGTTACCAGCTCCATAAATACACAGTGACCTAATTCCCCCAGAAGACAAAACAATAATGACAATAATCTCTACCTCCCCATATTTGAAAAGTGTTTTCTTCTGGGTGCCCTATGGTCTTCCTGACATCCTTGACATCTTCATCCTAACAAATTTCCTGGGAGGGAGGCAGAGGTCATTCTAGTTCTCCAAGTTCATCTGAAGCACAGAAAAGCACGGGGCCTGAGCTACCCGAGTGCTAGCCTGTGGCTGTGAACCCACAAAGGAAGCTACTGCACAGGAGCTTCCAAATTCTCTCAGATTTAATAATCAGTACGGTCCCAAGGGGCAGCACTAATCAGTTGGTTCTCTAGTGGTTTTTTTTTTTTTAACAACTCCTCCTATTGTGAAAAATGTCAAATTCCTCTAATTTTGTTCTTTGACTTTCTTACACTAAGGAAGATCTCAGTTCCAATTTGACCTTAGATGCTTACTAGCTGTGTGATCCTGGGTGAGTCACTTAACTGCTCTTTCTATAGTTTCTTAAGCTGAAAAATGAGAATAATAGCATCTTACCTCCCAGGGTCCTTGTAAACATTAAATAACATTTGTGAAGTGCTTTAGCAAAGTGTCTGGGACAAAGTAAGCGCTGTAAAAGTGCTTATTTGAGTAGCTAGGTGGTGCAGAGCACAGAGTGCCAGGCCTGGAACCAGGGATTCATCTTCATAAGTTCAAATCTAGTCTCAGATACCTGTGACCCTGGGCAAGCCACTTAACCCAATTTGCCTCAGTTTCCTCATCTGTAAATGAGCTGGAGAGGGAAAAGATAAACCACTCTAGTATCTTTGCCAAGAAAAACCCAAATGGGGTCACAAAGAGTCAAACATGACCAAGAAATGACCGAACAACCACACAAAAATGCTCATTCTTTTCCTTTTCTTGGAGAAGTAACAGAAAGTGGGTGAGAGTGTGTGAGAGAAGGGGTGGTGGGGGTGGTTGGGCCAGCCGGATGGTTGCCCAGGGTCACATCATGGCTACGAAGAATAACTAGCTGGTATGTTAGGACAGCCTGGAAAATAAACAAGTGGTCTAGAGTCAGCAAGGTCAAAATACTCAATGGATACAGCTAGTCTGCAGAACACGCTCTTCTTCCCCTTCTTGGCAGCTCATAGGAACGGTGACACTTGGCAACTGTGCCAAGAGAGCTTGTTTGCTGTGCTGGTCAAGTCAACAATCCAGCAAGCATTATTAAGGGCTTCCTATGTGCCAGGAAGTGTGCTGAGCCATGGGAACACACACACAGACAGACAGGATTAAGCCTGCCCACAGCTGGCAAGCAGCCCTTGGGATGTTTGCATGCACTTCTTTCTTCATCAGTGGGGCTGTGTTAATAATAATGCTCTCCATTAATATAGTCCAGTTGGGTGTGCTGTGTAAATAGGCAGGATATTGTCCATGTTCAGTCATTTCACTTGTGTCTGGCTCTTACTGACCCCACTTAGGGCTGTCTTGGCAAAGATACTGGAGTGGTCTGCCATTTCTTTCCCAGCCCATTTTAGATAAAGAAACTAAGGCAAACAGTTAAGTGACTTACCCAGGGTCACACAGCAAATGTTTGAGGCCTGATGTAAACCCAGATTAGTTTTTTCTGACTCAAGTTCTGGCATTTTAGCCACTGCACAATCTTGCTGCCCCTAATAGGCAGGATAGGGTAGGAGAAAAAGTATCATAGGATGACATTGAACCCCTGGAGACCATAAAGGCCAACTCCCTCCTTACAAAGGAATCAGGGGGCACAGAGAGGTCAATCAACTTGCTCAAACGTGTGTCTATTGCAAGACTTTTACCCAGGTCTTCCTGATCCACTTTGATGTTCCATGGTCACCTTGAAATCAATATGAGCAGAACAGATACATTTCTGGCAGTGGACTGACCCTTCCATTTCCTTAGTGAAAGTTTTGAAGTCATTTTTGATCCTTCCCTGTTCATCTTCTGTATCCAATGTGTCATGAAGCACTTAGTTATTCCTTAGAATATTTTCTCTCTTCCTACTGCCACCACACTAGTTCAGGCCTTCATCACTTCATTGTTGAATAATCCAAAACCTTCTTAGGGAGTCAAACTCACCTCTCCCTATTCTGATCTGCCCCTCACCCAGTAGGTAGTCAGTATTGGCCCAATGATTACTGCCTGACTTCCCTAACACGCTGTCATGTCACTCATGCTCAAACTGGCCTTTGAAGTCAGGGTGTGAGCCCAGGCACAGATCTAAGGACCAGAAACAAAGCTGCACCCACTTCTAACTACACGGTTTATGAGCAACCTCCAAACCACTGATGAGACATTCAGGGGGAAAAAAAGATACAAGGAGATCTATGCTTTTACTTCATTCTCACCCTGAGATGCCAGTCTTGCTCTGCAGCTAGGAAATGGAACTGTGCATATAATTACAACCCAGGAAACTGGGTCTATAAGAAATATAGATGGAGTCTTAGTGGCCCTGGAGTAGGTAGGGTCTGAAGGCTTTTATGAGGAAGCACACAATTTTTCTGAATGTACCACTCTAGGGCAGGCAGTTTCTGGCTACTTCTGAAAACACCAATCGTGAGTATACATAAGAACAAGCATGGAAAGTCTGATGATGTTGGGGGGCTGTCCTTCCGGATACATCAGTCATGTCAGCCATTCCTGCTGACGTGTTCACTTTCTCTTTCCAAAGAGGGGCCTGCCTGGGACACTTACTGGCTGTGTAAACACGGGCAAGTCACCTCACCTTTTTGCTTCAGTGTTTTAATCTGTAAAATGGTGCTGCAGAGACCAAATGATGTATATTAAATAGTTTTTTAAAACTTACATTAAGAACGCAAAAATTTTATTCCCTATGGATTATTAAGGCTGTTAAGAAATCATTTAGCCCAAGCCCTACATTTTATGAATGAAGAAAGTGAGGCTCAAAGAGGAGAAATTTCCTCAGGGTCACATGGGTAATGTGGCAGAACCAGAAACTTGAACCCATGTCTCCTGACTTGTAGCCTGCTGCTCTGATTTAAATGATTTAATCTCAGCCAAGTCTTCCCTTGGTCTGTGATACATCAGACAACTCTAAGGATTAAAGAGCTAGGGCTTACAAATTCAACATTATGTCAGAGTTCTACCATCAATCAATTTTCATTTCCACAAATATTAAAATTTAAAACTAGTTACCGTGAAATGGGCCGTTGTTTTTTTGTTTTTGTTTTTTTTGCACCTGAATGGTTCAGCTTGAGAGATGGGAATATTTTTAGGTAGCTCTTAGAGAAAACATGTAGGCCGTTCATTCTGTTTTAGTGTGGCTAAGAAAGAATGACTATGCGAGACACTGTGGTCTAAGAAACAGAAGACTGATCTTGGAATCAGAAAGACATGAGCTGAAGTCCAGACTCTGACAGCCATGTCCATGTGACCATGGACAAGTCATTTAAACTTTCAGTACCTCTGATAACTTTCTAAGATTCTAACTCCACAGTTACAGGCAAAGTACCTATATACACTGTCCACCTGGCATTCTCTTAAACTGATGAAATCATAGGTGGGAAGCAGAGAAGAAGAGATTAGAGTGAAAGAGAGAACATTAAAACTAGGGGATGAATTATCTATTCTGACTGAACTCTGATACTTAACATGAAATCTGTTACTACCCTCATCCTGAATGTTTTATTCAAATTTTTCATTTGGAAACTGGGTATGTACCAGAAAAGGTCCTTACAAGGAGCTTGCAACCAGCAGGTTATATACAAGTCAACCATATTTTTTATAAGAATAGTAAAAGACATCTATTTATTTCTATTTTTTTCTATACACAGGTTTACTAATTTCTATTCCTTAAAATTACTTTTCATTTTGAGATAATAACTACAGAGTAAGGAATAATCTATTAGACTCAACTTAGTTTTTTAGACTCCTACTATTCCTTTTACCCCATCAATAAAAATTGCTTTAGATTCCATATGGTGTGGGACAGACATTGGAGATCAAAGCTTTCCAAGCTCAGTGGACATCTGGAGGTACTTCCTCCTTTGAGAAGCTGGATGACGGGTGCAAAGGTTTTCTCAGGCATAGCCACTAGGGTATCCAGTCCAGTAGGGTATACACTGATGATAATCATGACCTCACACACATATAGACGCACAAAATTTCAGTAATTGTAAATATAACTGAACAAACCTGGAATAATTTTCAATTTTCAGTTTTTCCTCAGTGGTGGTAAGAGAAAATGACCTCATTCAAGTTTTCTGTATCATACCAAACTAACCCAACCCCCTCCGCCCCAGCACCTTGCCCCACCAACCCAAAAATAAAATAAAAAAAAAAGTGCTGAGCAACTTTATAATAAATACATAGGCAAACTTAGCTTTGCTTCTCAAAACAGAACGATTATATTTAGGGGCCATATAGGAATGTCTAATCTGATCCAGGAAGATTTCTCATGAGAAACAGAAAGCTAGAAATTGAAGCTAGATACAAGGAAAAAGGAACAAACCGCATCTCCCCCCTCACCCCCCCCGCCATCATCATTTTCCATTTCACTATATTCTTTCATTACAATGTTGATTGCCAGTTCTCTCACTGAACAGAAATAGGAAAAGAAATGACAAAACTTCTATTTTTTAAATTTATTTTTTGTTATCAAAGACAATGTCCAGAAACATTATGTACTAAAGAATTTGTTCATGGCATTGTTTTACAAAAGTTCCTAATGGAGGGTGAATAGTTTATTTTCAGATGTATCCTTCACTTATTAATGATGAGGTGATGAATCAATGCAATTACTTAAAAAAAAATTAAAGAAAAGAACATCTAATTCTCATTCTGAATCTGTTGGTCAAAGTGGGTTTGGTGGTCATGGCACCACCAATAGTTAAGAACCAACTCTTCCCCCACCAAGACAGGGAGCAGAGTTTGGTTCTTCTGAACAGGTCACACAGATCTCTCAAATATAGGCACCATGTTTGAAATCTCACACATATAAAATATGTTCATGTCACTCAAATTACACAATGTGGCAGTGTTAAAAAGTCAGAATTATAGTCAATTAATGACAGAGACAGTGTAGGCCAAATGCTCACTTGATGATGAACAACGGGGATGGAACTTTGAAAGAAGGGGCAGGGAGAACACAACTGTTTGCATGTGAGTAGGCTATTGGTCTGCGCACAGGGGCAAGTGCATTGTAACAAAATGTGTTCGTTAAGGAGGAATTCCAGCGATGGTTCATCCATCTGTTTTAAGCTGTTCATTTAGTCTCAGTCCTGAAGGCTTTCATTTGTTTAACTCTGGGTTAAAACATAAATTCAAAGTTTAGTTAGTATGCTGTTTGGCTCAAACCAGTTTGAACTGAGTGAGTTTGTTCCGTTTCCTTGCCTGCAAATTTATTTCTCAGCTTCTGGGTATGTGGGGTACTTGACTGTCTCTATTTTCTCCTTTACTTTGTAGGAAGGGTACAAGCCTGTTCTCCCTAGTTTCCTGTTGACACCTTTAGAATAGCCATCCCAGTGGTTTCCAGCCACTCCAATAACATCTCCAGGGTCCATAGGGATTTCATCAGCAGTTCGTGGTTGGTGAGGATAAACAGCAATCTGGTTGTGGGCATTCTGGCCCCCAAAATAGTAAATGTCATCCAAAGAATGGAAGTAGGCAGAGGCATCTGGATGCAGTGTCTGCATGATTTCATAAGCAACTCGACAGACCTTGGAAAAGTGGGAAAAGCACAATTAGTATAGTTGTGACTATATATGACTAATCATAGACAGCAACTGAAAAACATCAAGGAAAACCACAGGATTGGAAGAGGTGTGTATTAGCAAATCTAGGTTCTTGTTCGAGGAGTGTGACGTAAATCTGGTCTGTTATGATAAAGCAAATGGTTACACACTTTTATAATTCATCAGATTGCAAATTCCTTGAGGGCAGGAAGTGTCTTTGGCCTCTTTTTGTATTTCCAATGCTTGGTACAGTGCCTGGCACATGCTAGGAGCTAAATAAATGTTTACTGACTGATACAACTTCTCTGGCATTCTTGTCTACAAAAAGGATGAGAAAAGAGTGTGTCTGAGGAAGGCAACTATGAGCATGAACAACAGTGTTTACGTATGGGCTAGATACTCTCAGCGTTGTCCTCTTGCTTCCATCATGCCCAACCCCAGCTGAAGCTCTCCTGGCAAAGATGCTGGGGTGGTTTGCCATTTCCTCTCCAGCTTATTTTACAGATAAGGAAACTGAAGTGAACAGGGTTAAAAAGTGACTTGCCCAGGGTCACACTGGTAGGAAGTATATGAGGTCACACTTAAATTTGGAACTCAAAATTTTAAAAAATATTAACAATAGTAATAATAATAAAAGAAATAACATGATCTCATGTCCTGGGCTTGGTCTTATTTGAATCAAAGACCTAATCAAGTCTTGTTTGAATTCAATTAATCTCATGAAAGGATCTCAATTCTCTGAAATGAGGAATAGAGAGAGCTTTCCTTATTTATGGTGACCAAACCAGAAGACCCAATAGGTTTTGTTTAATTAAATTAAAAGAAGTAACTCTTTGCTCATCTTTAACCAGATTAAAAGGGGAATAGAGAGGGAGTGATTGGTTTCAGGGAGATATTTTTCCATGGATATGCCAACATTAATGTTTCTATTATTCAGTTCGGTATATCAAAAAAACCCAAACCTAAACTACAAACTTATATTTTATTTTGCTGTGGACTTTTAGCATTTGTTTTAGGACAATTATAAAATATAAGTGGAGACCACCTGGGGGAGAGAAAATTCCAATTAGTAGGGGGCACTTTGCCTCTTTGCCTGCTCTCCAAGTGGGACTCTTTTCATATTAACAACTGGTTATGACAGACTGACTAAAATTCAGAGTACAAAAATTCTTCCACATCCCTGCCCCCATGATATAAAGCAATTTCAAGTTTTTTCCTGAGGAAAAACTTTTATAGACATAAAACAGTGGGAACCAGTAGAAGGGAATATCATTATGGGTAGGGAAAGGACACAGACTAGAGAGGCTGCTGGCATCAAGACAAACTTCACTTATTTCAAAACATGCCCTTAGGCCTGGCACTGTAGATGTAAAATGATCACATTAAGCACAGTGATAAAGTTGTTAATAACATATAGCATGACAAAACCAAAAAACAACGCATAGCATCTTAAGTCTAAATCCCAGCTAATATCAATTTTATCCAGAAGATCAGTCGGTCAATAAACATTTATTAAGTACTTATTATGTGCCACAATCATCTCACCATACCTTGTGTATTCATAAATCCTTAGCACTTAGTACAGGTCCTTGAAACAATTTAATTCAATTCAGCTAACATTCATTAAGCACCTATTTTAATCAAGGCACTAAAGGAACATTTCATAAGGGGTTATGACTCAAAATCAAATTTAAATGTATAGGAGATAATTTAAAGAAGCGCCAACAAGTGGGGAGAAGGATTGAGAGGAGGCTTCACAGAAGGAGATGGCTATGAGCTGTGCCTTGAAAGAAGCTAGTGACTATAAAAGACAGAGGTGAGGAGAAGAGTATACTTCTGGTAAAGGCAAAGAAATGGGAGACAGAAGAATGCTGAATTCCGGGAATGATAGTAAGCAAGTTTGCCTTTTTGACAAACTTTTTTTGACAAACTTTTGCACACTCTTGTTAACTAACAAGAGTGTGCAAAAGTAGGTGGGAGGTAGATTGTGGATGGTTTTTAATTCTAGATTAAAGAGTTTGCATTCTACCTTAGAGGCAACAGGGAGTTCCTAAAGATTTCTGAGCGGCAATAACACGGCAGGATATGTATTTCAGATAAATTAATTTGGCAACTTTGTAGTAAATGAATGAGAGAAGAGGAGAAGCTGAAAGCTGAGAGATCAAATAGAAGGATATAACAATTGTCCAGGCAGGAGGTTCTGAGGTTCTGAACCAGGGTCCTAGCCATACGAGTGGAGAGAAAGGAGTTGGTGCTAGAGGTGTGGTAGAGGTGAAAAATGAAAGGTTTAATCAACTGAGGGGATACAGGGAAAGAGTGACAGGCAAGAATTGAGAACGACCCTAAAGTTCTGAATCATGAAGAAGAATGGCACCTTCAAAAGAAACAGGGAGCACCAAACTGCTTTCCAGAGTGATTGGATCAACTAACTCATAGCGCCAGCCACAAGATCTTAGTATGTCTGTCCCAACAACTCTCCTTTTTGGTTATCCTTGTTAATCAATGGGTATGAAATGTCACCTCACAATTATTTTAATTTACCTTTGTCTTATTAGTAGTTGGGAGCATTTGTTCATATGGTTGTTCATAGCTTGCTTGTTTCTTCTGAGAACATTCTATTCTTATCTTTATACCAAAAGAAAAGACTTTTATTCTTTCACATTTATTAGTTCCTTGGATATGAGATATTTATGAGATACATTTGCTGCAAAGATGTTAACTCCTTTCCTTCCAGTTTTGACTGAACTGATTTTGTCTGTGGAAAATATTTCAGTCTATCTCTTGTGGTCATTTCTATCTCTTGTTCCTATCCCTTCTATCTCTTCTATCCTTCTAGACTTTGTATTTTTACTTTGCCCTCTGGCTCTAATAAATACAGGCAGTTTTGATTCTTTGATTTCTTGAAATATGGTGTCAGGTTTTTATTTTGTCAGGATTTTCAGAGTCTTATGGTTCTTAAATGATCTCTCCTAGATCTATTTTCCAGGTCAGTTGTTTTGATTATAGATACCTTATATTTTCTTCTGTTGACTTCCTGTTGATTTTGTTCTAATATTTTTGTTGCCTCACAGAGTCATCATAGAATTAATTGATCCATTTTACTTTTTAGGGAGTCTACTATTTAGGTAAGATTTTCCTCTTACTCTCCTAAGTTTCTTTTCAATCCCATTTAATGATCAAATTCCTTCTATTATTTATAAGTCCGTGGCACTGTCAAATGGCTCAACTTCTATCAAATCAAAGGAAATGACATTAAAGAAGATGCACTAACATCAACTTTGATGCTGCAATCTAAGGACCATTGGGCTTTTCCGTCTTTTTTGAACATTTACATGGTCTGTCTTACCCTACTTAGAATGCAACCTCCTTGAGGGCAGGGCCAATTTTATTTCTCTGTTTGCATCTTTGGTGCTTAGCTTAGTACTCTGCACATAGTAAGTGCTTAATAAATGTTTTTTTTTCATTCATTCAATCATTAATTCATTATGATGAAGATTAGGCTACCCTAAATTTAGGCAGAATCTGGTTTTAAGATGTGCAGCATGCTATATGTAGTAACATCATTTCTATAGTACAGTGAACTGCCATTTATAAAATAATTTCCAACTATTTGCATAAATAGATGAGACAGACTAAAGTCACAAAATGCTGATAAGCCAAATTCACTTATACTTAGCATTCAAAATACGTTTGATTATGGGTTTGCCTGATGTTCTGGTAATTTACTTCAAACAAAATAATGAATGCCATATTGTTACAAATTATCAATTCAAGAGCAAATATGAAGCTATCTAGCTTCTCAGTCATGAATCCAGCTTTAACTCCTTGTTCCTTATAGTTCTAATGTGTTTCCTGAAGATCATAACATACAACCAGGGTAAATCTGATTAGGCATGTCTTTCCCAGAAGTGCCACATACTCCAGATATTTTCTGGTCTCCATCTCTGATCAAACCTTGTCCCTACTATGTGCCATCCCTTCTTTTACTAGAGTTAGTAAATAAATTAATCTAAACTATCCAGCACTTAGCATTGTGCCTGGCACATAGTAGGTGTGTAGCAAATGCTAGCTGACTAATTATTAACACTCAATGAAAATCAGTATGTTACCCTTCTCAAGTAACCTTCATATTTTAAGAGGGCATTCAATGCCTCATCCGAAGGAATAAACAACTGGGAGATTTCAGATGCTAAGGCAGCCATGTGCAAGAGAGATTTTGAGGGCTAGGGAAGTTGAGGATTGCTTAAACCACAGCACATAGGTGGCTGTCCCCACATCTATACAAAAAGCCAGTCGTGCAAGGAAGTGGTCATTCATAGCCATTATGCACCCCACAGTTGTTAATCAATAATTAAGGTTCAAGCAGAATTGTCTAAATAACTGGAAACCAAAATGAAAATCTCCCTCCTAATCATAGAGATAAGCCAATTTAACGTAAATTCCAAAGACTGCTTTACTTGAGGGTGCTACTAAAAATCACCCTGGAAAAAACTAGAGCTGCTGTGTTTAATCACCAGTGGCTTCCTCTCCCTGCATTCTCCTTACAAATGTAAATAGCCTGCTGGTCTGGCTGATGCCAACACCAGGTAAGGTTTGATTTTGACAGGTAACATTGCTGAGAGGGGTAAATTGGAGTTTCAAAAGTTGAAAATCTACATAACTGCACGGCGCCTGTTTCATTTCATCCTGTGCTGACATGGTACTATATCTTTTTTAGCATACCACTAGGCACACAGTAAGTGATAACAGGAAAAATATTGTCAAATGATAAGACACAGATGTGTCTCTATTTCAAAAAAATACTAAAGAAGCAAATCTTCAGCATAGTCTGACTTTCATTCCTGACGACTGACTCAACAACAGCCTCCCGAGACAATTTAAAAAGGAAATATTCCTTAGTCCTGAAAGTCAGGGGTGGGGGGGCAGGAGGTGGAAATGGATTCCCTCCATCACTGGACGTTTCAAAGCACTATGTATGGTGTGGTGTGATAGAAAGAGAGAGAGAGAGAGAGAGAGAGAGAGAGAGAGAGAGAGAGAGAGAGAGAGACTGGAATTCACAGGGCCTGGATATGAGTTTTTACTCTGATACTTACTACCTGTATGACCTTGGACAAGTCACTTAACTTTTATGGGCCTCAGTTTCCTCTGCTGTAAAATAAAGGCAATGGACTAGATTGCTTCTAAGGTTCCATTTAGTTCTAATAATATGGTCCTTTATCTGTTTACCTTTACCTTGTTTTGCTCAAAGTGAAGACACACATTTTCTAATATCTCTGAGGCAGGTTAAGAATATTGATGGGATGATTGTTCATGTGTTATGGTGTTCTTTATAGCAAAGAAGTAAGAATCTATATAGATTCAAAGCATTATTGTTCTAACCTTCTGCTTGTGATAACTGCAGAGTTCACTTCATGGAGAACTTCTTGTGCTTCCTTTGTGAAGCGTCAAATTTACATAAGTATTTCAGTATTGTTTTATGATCTCTGCAAAAGTGGAAATTCCTAAGCTGAGCATCTGTCTGTAATGAAACGAATACAGGTCTTGGTCCCGCCATCTGTGGCCCCTAAGTAAACATCTGATTCAGAATAAAATTAGTCGAGTATAGCGTGACATCTCTGTTAGAAATCAGAGGGTGCTGTTTGTGTGACTGAAAGGCATAAAACTAGGTTATCATCTGAAAAAAAGCAGTCCTGGCTTTTGAGTTGTAACCTATGGTGATTTTTCTGCTAACTACTGGCTCTTCTTAGTTTCCTCTTATTTAATGTCTAATCCCTTTGCATCTTCCCACTGCTCTTTTGGTCTTTCTCCTAATCTTTAACAATGGTCCTTGATCCCCAATCCCTTCTGTTGACCCCAGCTGATGACAACCTCTGTGATCGTCTATGATCATCTTTTCCTAATGTTCAATCTTTCCCTGTCTACCGGTTCTTCCCCTACTGCCTCCAACCATCTTGAAAGACTCCCCCATCCATCCTTTAAAAACTCTCACTAGATCCTACTATCTCTTCAAGCTACTATCATACATTACTCATCCCTTTCTCAGTCAAACTCCTGAAATAGCTCAACTTCCTCTCCTCTCACTACCTCTTCAACATTTTACAATCTGGTTCCCAAACTCAGCACTTGATTGAGACTGCTCTTTCCAAGGTAACCAATGATCTCCTGTCAAATTCAAGAGTTTTTCTTCCTCTCTGCTACATCTGACATTACTGACCACTTTCTCCTCCGGAAGAGACCCCCTTTTCTCTGGACTTCTGACATTTCTCTGCTGGTTCATCACCCAGATTACAGCCCAAACACGGGCTCTGCCCGAGGGTGTGTCCCAAGCCCCCCATCGCTCTCTCTGTGTCTTCAGTCAGCTCCCATAGGATTATCATCTTTATGTCACCAACTCCAAGACCTATAAATTCAGCCTCAATTTTTCCCTCAAATCACCCCAAATCATTAATTTGAGATTTCATACTGGGTATCCTGGAAACATCTCAAAAACATCCTTCCCTTCCAAACCCATTCAAGTTCCAAACCTTGTTATTTCTTCCACAAGCACCACCATACTTCCAGCCTTCCAGGCTCACAACCTTGGAATTATCCTTTCTTCCTCACTTTCCCTCAGTCTGCATTTCCAATCAGTTCCCGTGTCTTGTTTCTGACTGTAAGTCATTTAACATCCCCTGTTCGTACAATTACCATCTTATTTCAGGCTTTCATCAGATCTTAGTAGACAGATTATCATAGCAATAGGTGACTGCTACTGCTTCCTATGTTGTCTCCCTACTTCAAGTCTCTCCCCACTCTCATCCAATTTAATGACTTACTTAGGGTCACAAGGTACTAAGAAATCAGAGCCAGGTTCTGAACCCAGGTTCTTTGAATCCAAATAAAGAACTCCTTTCAGTACCCTATGGTAGAATCACCATTAATCAGGAATCTCTGATTAATATTGGGAAAATTTTAAATTGTGTACTAAGTGTTTCACTGAGGCTTTAATTTTTTTAAAAATGGTAATGAGAAGACAGAAGTAAACCTCCGAATGTGAACAAACGGGTATCAGGTATAAGCCCATTGTCTCCGGGTGCTGTATTAGTTTAGTGTTGAGTCTTTACTCTGAACTTCAATCTAAAACATTTCAAAGTATTCTCTGAGTCTATTTTTGACTTTACAAAGTTTTTTAAATGTTGGTTTAAGTCAGGGGTGGAGAACGTGTGACTTTTCCAGAAAAAAAATCCTCTTAATAAAAGTGTGAATTTAGTCAAAGGGCTTAATTTTTGGGGCCCTTTTTTGAGGGCCATTTTTGAGGACCTAGAAGGCCACATGTAATCTTGAGGCTTCAGGTTCCCTACCCTCTACTGGATTGAATTAAGTTTTACTTTGTTGTTGAATTTGGTTTGAATTCTCAAGTGATTCTAGTATCAGAAATGACACTACTTTTACCTTCAAATACCCTCCTTACTCTCCCATCCCCATTCTACTCACATTGCTTTCTTTAGGCTCCAGGTACTTCAACAAGAGGGGATATTTTAGTATAAAACAGAATTAAAAAGGAAGAACAAAATTCTTTTCTGTCTTAGATATGAATAAAATGTCAAAAGTCAACATATATTAATAAATATTTCCTTTCTTCCTACACATACTGATGTCTATCTGGATTGAGTTAGGCTATGGGAACAGAGAAAATTTTCTTATGTCTGTCTTTCTTAAGTCTAAGGCAGTTTTCTCTTAGGAAGGAAGAAGATAATAAGACAATAAACAGTTTTGGTTTTGTGGCTTTAGAACCTATCCTAGATACATAGTCAGATATAACCATGCTAGAATTAAGTGAGATTTTGTACCGGTAAATTAGTTTCACCTTAGAGCTTTTTTTACCACATGCTCTCTAGAACATATGAAGTCTTATTCTCATAAAATGATTTGCTTTCTCTTTCAGTCAGGAACCTAACATCTATACTCTAGAACTCTTCTCAGTTCAGAGGATACAGATACAACTATCATTATATATACATTTTTTCATGTGTTACTTCTTATGCAGTTGTTTCATATATGCCCCCTCTGGCTTTATTATAAGCTCCATGAGGGACGGGATAAGTGTTTTACTTCTTTTGAACTGCTCTAGAGCATCTTGTAGGCCTTAAATAACTGCCTGTTGAATGGATGAAGCACGAACAAATAAATATGACATATGTAGTGATGGAATAGAAGAAAGTCTACAATAACTACCACTAAACTGAAACTGCCACTGGCTATTCAAGGCTGATCCAATCTCTCCAAATGAAAATAAACAAATGAAGCTTGTAAACGTGATTATCTGCAAAAGCTAAACTAAACGGAAGATTGTGGTAATGTACAGTTTCTTGTCAGATAGTAATGTAATTGACTTGACAAATTATATTTGCTTTTCTTTTCTTGATTCTTAGAAACAATAAAGTGAGGCAAAATGCAAGTTAAGGCTTTCAGTATCAGAACACGGATGTGTGGAAAGGGATGGTTACATACTGACTGAAGGTAAAAAAAAATGGAAAAAACATTAAATGAACTTAATTACTTGCTGTTTTTGTTAAACTCTTTAAACAAACCAAATAAGCATTACACAATGACTAGCTCTGGTAGAATGGTACTCAGCTATTGTTTACAAAATGATTAAAACAGTTCATGCTCTCAGATTTTATTGGATCTTTTCATTCTTCCATAAAAGATCATTATAGAACATCAAGAAAATTATACCTAAATCTCAATAACCAGGATTAAGTAAAAACAAAAATAAGCCAATTCCACTGGCTCTCAGATTAAATGAGCATAATGCTCTGGGCATTTAGACATATCTCATTGTTATACTTACCTGGGATGAAAATGTACAGACTAGGAAATCTGCTTGTGACAGAAAGTGTATATCCAATATCACACCTCGTAGGGAATTTTCTGTATATCGATTGTGTAGTCCAGCTGACCAGGATATGGAGTTATCACTGATAAATTCATAATTTGGATACCTGAAAAAAAAGGAGTAACAAATACTGATGAGCTATTCTAAAATTCAGTTCAAGTAATCAACAAATATTTCATAAGTCACTGACTGTGCAAAGAACTGTGCTGGGTACAGGGGATAAAAAGTTAAACAGCCCCTCAAGGATCTTCCATTTTACTTTAAAGCCCACAATGTCCTTTTTAAGAGCAGATCTTGAAGACTTTAGGGATAGGGTCTCTGGTATTCTCCTTAGCAAGACTCTATAACTTTACCAACAAAATAGAAGATTTTAATCTTGACATTCAGTAATCAGGGAGCCATCTTTGAATTCATCATTGGGAGAAAAAACTATCCTTGAGTAACCAGAATATTAAAGAAAAATCAATGGGATGCCAAATAAATAACTCATTGAAGTCTCCTTTGCCAAAACATTAAAGGGCTATTCTTTATTCTTTTTGCCAGGTGTAATCTCCAACAGCTAGCCTTTTCAGCTTGCTTGGGTAAGTGACCTATGCTTTGATGAAAAAGCTTAATGAAGGTAGTGAAGTAGAAAGAATCTTGGATGGACCAAGATTCAAATCCCATCTCTGCTAGGTACTACTTCTGCGATGTCAAGCAAGTCATTTAAATTCTCTGGGGCTCAGCTTTCTCGTCTATAAAACGAAGGAGTTGGACTAAATGACCTTTCAGCTCTAAACCTGGGACTGTGTATTGTGAACCCATTATAACATTTTACAATTCACTAATTAGGTATAGGAAACTCTCTGATAAGGCTTCTCCTTAAAGACCCCTTAACCATGTGTTTAATAATTGACACCAGACACTCATAGAAGGTGAACAGAAATCCCTATATTCTTCTTCCCACTACCTCTCTCTCAGTCAGTGTGCTAAAAAGACAGACAGACACCCCTAATTCAGAGATGACCTGCCTGGGGAAATCAAGATGATGATGCAGTTTAGCTGGGTCTTACTCTTGTATCTGGAACAATTCAGCCTGACAAAAAGCCACAGAAGTGGGCCAACCTAATTAAATCAAATGGACCTGACAATACCACCTGCTACCAACTCTTTAAATATCCCTGGTAACACCTTTCCATTGCAAGTCAGCTGTGAGCTGCTCAGTGCTGTCCACCATCTTAGTGCTGAATCATCCAGTTACACTCAGTTACAACTGCTGGTCATGGTGTTAAACTTTTACAGCTAGCACAACAGTGCTAATGGAAACACAGCGAACCAAAATGTCCCATTTTGCTCTTAGTATTTCTCACCCTATTTTACTCAAACTGATAAAGTAGGTCCTCGAAGTAAATGAGACATTTTCTAAAGCTATATTAACACATGGGGTTCCATTCAGAAAGCCTGGAGCAGTCATTTTGAGGGTGGTGTCTTATAGATTTAAGAAAGTTAATTCAGGTTCCAAAGGTGGTTGCTAACTTATTTACCTCCAGGATAAAGCTGAACTATGGGAGCCTGGACATTTCCCACATCCCTTGCCAAAACCTTTAGTAGTCTCTCCATTTCACTACCACTGATGAGCTTTCTCCCCATTGCCTCTCTGTGATAATGGCTGTGAAGGTAAAGCCTTTGAGCTTTGCTTTAGACCAGCATTCACTGTATAGCTCCATTTGGCCTCATTATTTTTTGACATTTTGCCCACTATATAGCTCAGACTTTGAAAGATGAAGGAAATGTCACACTTGTTCTGAAAAGAAAACAGCCAGGAAAGCTTTTAATGTGGTCCCTGTGAAGCTGCATACTCTGGAATGGGGCAGAAACAGCTCTAAATAAATAAGAAAGGGAGGTTGTTAGACACACTGCAATTGGTTACTAAGAGAAGTTATAGTATCTCCTACCTAGAATAAATATCAATCTTGCTAGTGGAACTTGGGTGCTGAGTGAAGACAAAAAGAAGGGAAGAGGACGAAACCTCACCATCAAGTGAAATGGTAACACTAACATCACAAGGGATCTGGTAACCAAATCAATTGAACTACATGATTAGAAGATCAGGCTTTGACATACCAAAAGTGATTTAATGAGGGACACTGACTTCTTTAAAATGATGAGGAAGAAAAATCAAAGAAAAGGAATGATGGTAGAGGAGGATTTCTTGTCTCAAATTCAACCGTCTGAATTTTGTTTTAAGATAACAGTAGGAAGTATTTTATTCTCTGCAAAGATGCATGCCAACATAGAAATTATTTTCTAGGTATATGCTACCTAAATTGCCCTAACATTTGCCATTTTGTGATAAGATTTTTAATGCATTATAATCAAACTTACTAAAAAGCCATTAAGCCCACTGTAATGTCATTTGGTCAATTATTTATTTATGGCATCATTCTTACGGGAACTGTCTCCTACAATGTTGTTTTTCCTAATGTGTTTTCACAGAACCAATGAAATGATGTTAGGTAGGGTATCCCTATAATTTTAAAGGATATTTCAGTTCACACAAAGTGACAAAGATTATACACCATATTTTGGGGGGATAACTTAAATAAATTACTCCCCCTCTCCAATCTAAAGAACTAGCCTAAGTTTGTAAATTGAAAACAGTTTGACAAATCCTATTTTGCTAATTCCATATGATAAAAGGAAAACCAAGCACCAAAATGAGCAGTCCCTTTAATTCTGTTCATTACTATACCCTATTTGTAAGATGTGTTGGCGTAGCCTTTTAGAATTCTCAATGCCAAACTGATAATCTAGGTGCTTAGACACATCAAAGAAGAGATTCTTGAATCCAGGAGGTAAGTCTTCTTCTGTTTTACCATTCAACTGGATAAAGTTGCTTTCCTCTGTGTGTTCATATCATAACTCATGTCCACTGCTTAGCAAATTGTCACCCATAACACCATCATCATCATCACTATTCAGGGCATAGTGGTTAATAATAAAGAGTAGTACAATGATTATTAGTCTCATTATGATAATTACTTAAAATCAATATAATTATCACAGTTACTCTTTTAAATCTGAAAAGCACTTTTTATAACATTTTATTATTTTTACCTCAAAACAAGCCTATGTGGTACGTATAATAGATATTTTTCCTGTTTCACAGAACAATCTGAAGTTCTCAGAGAAGAAAAGCCATTGAGGCAGCTGGCAACACAGAAAAGAGAGAACACTAGGCCTGGAATCAGGAAGACCTGTGTTCAAATCTGATCTCAGACATTCAATTAGCTGTGTAATTCTGGGCAAGTTACATTATACATTATTATTTGCTTGTTTCCTCAACTGTAAAATGGGGATATTAATAGCACCTGCCTCAAAAGTTGTGAGGATCAAATGAATTATTTGTAAAAAGTGCTTAGTGCAGTGACTGACACATAGAAAGAACTATATAAATGCTTATCACGATGTAAATGCTTATTAGCTTCCTTCAGAGGTAAAAGCTGAATGTAAATCCGGTTTTCCCACTATGCCACACTGATTCATATAAGATAAAAAGGTGGTTTATAATTTTCCCATTGCTCACACAATTTTGGGAGGCAGTATTATCCTGCAGAGTTTAAATGGGTTTGACCCATTTCTTTGACTCTTGTTTTTAAACAGCTTTAATACTGTGCTACAACAGAACCACTTATCCAGATTAGGTACAGCCATCAGTCATCAACACAACCAAATTGAAACTTTCTTCACCAACAGAAGCATTTTCTAAACTAGAGAATCTTAAGGCTTCCCATCCATAAAACATCATCTGCTCATCTACACTTAGCAACCAATTATGTAAAGTCTCTACATGACAAACTTTATCACTTTCCAAAAATCTATTTTAGGTGTCACATACTAAGCTTGAACAATAGAATATAATATGTTTGCTTCTGAATTTTCAGGGGCTATTATACTCATTATGTAGATTTCTTCCTCTAGTTCCTCTGGCCTTGCATAGTGTATAAAATGACAGCATTACTGAACTGAAGGTCAAATTCATGATTTGGTGTCCTGGAACAAAGGCAAAGCTTTTAAGACATGCTTACATCAATTTTTCTGAGAAACCTAAACCAATGCTACAAAAAGGTTTAACTATGACATAAGGAATAAAAGAAACAGAACTTAAAACACTATGGAAATCTCAGAGGAGATTGACAGGACCAAGACTCAAGAAAGTACAAAAGGAAAGAAAGGGAAGCACCATGAAATCACTGTATTATCTCTAAGTATGGATAAATGCTACATGGATTTCTGTGCTACTGAGAAAAAAAAGAATATTCTAACTTTATTATTCTCACAATCGAAGTAAACACTGTCAGCTATGTTACAAAGGTTAGCCTACTAGTAGGAGAATGTTGTGCTGTGACTAAAGGGCACCAGATGAAGCCTATAAAAATTAATTGCTTATATCTAAGCAATATATAAATCTAGTCTGTGTTTTAAAATGAAGGGCCAGGGTATTGTTTCTCCATTCTTCTTAACTAGTAACAGAACTGAATGAATAAAAAAGTGTTTGCAAAATTTTGTGTCCAAAATGTATTTGGTGCCAAAATTTTGCCTTAGAACAAGTTTATAACAACGAGGCTAATATATTGTTTGGTCTGGTAATCACTTATTTGACAAAGATATGCACGGTATTATTGGACCAAGCGTTAGACTTGGAGTCAAGAAGATGAGACACTTACTTGCTGTGTTACCATGGGACAATTACAGACTTTCTAGACCTCAGTTCCCTTTTCTGTAACACAATTAGACTTGATGATCAGTAAGGTCCCATTAGTCTTAAATTTCTGATCTTGTCATATTTATACCACAGGATAGTGAAGCAGTAAAATACACAAACCAAAGTCAGAAGACCTGGATTTTAGTCCCAGTTCTACCACTTACTAGCCACAGACAAAGTAATTAGCATTTCATAGTCTATTTTCTTAACTTTAAAATGAGGGTAAAAATATTTGTACCATCTAACTGCACACGGTTACTGTGAAGAAAACATTTAGTGAATTATAACTTAAGAAAAAAAACCCTGGAAAACCAACATAATTTTAAAAACCAAAGGAAAAAAAACCCAAATTCTGAAGTTAACAAAATTGAAAACAATATAAGAAAAAAAAGTTTTATTTTAAAAAGCAAATAAAATAAATCATAAGCCAACCTGATTTTAAAAGAAAGGAAAACCAAATAATCAACATTAAAAATGAAAACAGCACTCCTAGAAATGTTACTGCCAGGTTCCAGAATACCCAGTTAAAGGAGAAAAATACTACAGGCTTCCAAGAGAAAACCATTTGAATACTGTGGAAGCACTATCAGGATAACCCAGGATCTAGTAGCTTCTACACTGAGGGACCGCAGGGCTTGGAATACAATATTTCGAAGATTAAGGGAACTGGGATTAAAACCAAGAAT
>CM053598.1:198788621-198815190 GCA_028646575.1 Pseudocheirus occidentalis
AGGGTTGGGGCAGGGGCAAGACGAGGAGAAAATTTGTAATTCAAAAATGTAATGAAAATGAATAATGTAAACAAGAAAACAAATAAAAACTAAATTAAAAAAATGAAAACAGCAGAATTACAACAAAAGACTGATAAGGGAAATTAAGGGAGATGCCCTTTGCTATGTGCAAATAGGTCACTTCATTTTATTGTCTCTGTTACTTGCCTCTCATATGCTATAATTTCATTAAGATGGATTGGAGGGAAGATTCAATTGATCAAAAGAGTCCCTTAGTCAGCCTCCCATGCCCACCATATACTGACATACCACAAATCAGAAAATAAAACAGTCTTTCATTAATTAAATGAATAGAAAATGATATCTATAATATTATACCGTATTATCGATTTTCTTCTTCCTCCTCCTCCCTACTACCAGATATAAAACAGCTTAAAAAAATTACAGTAAAAAAATCAACTCACTAATTTGGGGCTAACACAGGAAAGGAGGTAAGGCTGGTCAAAATTAGTCAGACTCTGATTTATAGAGTACCTTTACAAATTCAGTTTTCTTAGTTTCAAGTAAATGAAGCAACTTGAACTGCTTACAATACGCTTCCAAGAGAACTTACTTTGACGGAGGGTTTCTGACTCATGTCATTTGAAGGCCAGGTGAACAAACAAGAGATGGTTATCCCAAAGAATGAAAAGAAATACTTAGGTGAGGATTTAATAATAACTGTCTTCAAGTGTCTAATGGCTTTTTGTGTGAAAGGATTAGATTTGTTTTGCATGGTTTCAAAGTACAGAATGAAGAACAAAAGGTAGAAGTTACGGAGTGGCTAGGTGGCGCAGTGGGTAGAGCACCGGCCCTGGAGTCAGGAGGACCCGAGTTCAAATCTGGCCTCAGACACTTGACACACTAACTAGCCGTGTGACTTTGGGCAAGTCGCTTAACCCCAACTGCCCTCCAAAAACAAAACAAAACAAAACAAAAAAAAGGTAAAAGTTACAAAAAGGCAAATGTAGGTTTGATATAAGAAAAACCTGCATAATCCTCAGAGCCCCCCCAAAGTAGTAGGCTACCTCAAGAGGTAATGGTTTCTTCCTCAATGGGGGTCTTCAAGCAAAGTCTAGATAACCACCTTTCAGGTATAAGGTAGAAGGGATTCTTGTTCAGGTATGGGTGATACTCACTAGAACGTCTCTAAAGTCCCATGGAACTCTATGATTCATAAACAGTGCAAAAGTAAGCTTCAGTCTTCCTCAAAACTAATCATAATAAATTATAATTTAGTAGTTTCTGAAATACTTAGGACTTTTTTTGTAGGGGATCCAATTGTTTGTGTATTCTACCAACCTATACAACAAACAAATCTTTTCTTCTCTGTACTTTTTTTTTTGTTTGTTTGTTTGTTTGGAGGGCAGTTGGGGTTAAGTGACTTGCCCAAGGTCACACAGCTAGTTTTTTTGTGTTAAGTGTCTGAGGCCGGATTTGAACTCAGGTATTCCTGACTCCAGGGCCGGTGCTCTATTCACTGTGCCACCTAGCCACCCTTCTTCCCTGTATTCTTAACAAACCACCTTACATGTAAGGTTCGTATGCAACGTGACCATTTTCTTTACGTGTCTGCTTAGCTAAATGTTTGAATATCTGACTGTCCATATTAAGTTTCTAAAAAAGGAAGTTCCTAAAGCAAGGAGTGGATATTTAACCAGGTGTATACAGCACCTAAAAGTCATGTTTAGAAGAGTACTTGACTGCTTTTGATGATAATTACTACACAACAATACGGCCTAATATATTTCAGATTCATAATGGCAAGAAAGTATTATATGTTACTGACTGGGACCCAGGTAAATATATGTGTACACATGTGCTTTAAAGAATTAACATTCAAGAATGGAGTTTTTCAACTAGGAGAACCATTTGCATATAAATACCACCATATGAAAACTTAAGTTTAACTTACTTGGACTTTGCCTCCTTCAATAAGGAAGGATCATCTGTAGCCAAATAAACTCTTTTTTTGTCCACATGCATCCTGCGTTCAAGAAGCTGGAAATGCTCTTCAACATGCACCATGTATTCCTCAATAGGATGGAATGCAGCTTCTGTCCCCACTTTGTCTGTACGTCGGACATGAACTCTAAATAGACAAAAGAAGGAACTTAAGACTCTACTACTCAAGTTTGTTGGGAACTTAAAATGCATTCCACATCATAGCTCTAACACAGATTTCTCAACACAGTTTCAAAGAACAATGAACAATGGCTATATGAAATGAAAGAGAGACTACAGGAGAAAATTCAGTTCTGTAAAATACTTTTTGGCAGAAAAATTAATTGATGAATAAGAAACCTATCAACTGGAAGTCTCCTATTCTAATTTATATTTCTGTTATTAGTGATTTGGAACCATCTTTCATATAATTCATAGTCAGTGATTCTCTTACGAACTTCTTTAAGGGAATTATCTGATGACATATCTACTAGAAAAAGAGCTTTTTGGTCTTATATATTTGTGTTAATTACCTATATATCTTGGATATCCAACTTTTTTCAGATGTATTAGCCAATGTGGTACTCTAAGGGTTAATATTAAAGGTCGCTTTTCTAGTAGAAATGATGAGGTTGCAAAGGTGCTCTAAGGGTTAATATTGCTTTCTCAGTAGCTTGGGAAGCCCTCCTGAGCCTGAGAGCATTCTAAAGTAAACTGTTCCCTTATCCTGGACCATTTGGAGTACCATAAAACTTCCTCTTATCCAGGACGATAACCATCTTGGGTCATAAAATTTCTCCTATCTCCCTTATCTTGTATCATTCATCTTCCTCATCCTGTCCCTAAAATCTCCAACCCCCATTAGAAACCCTAAAAATCATGTCACCATCCTATAGGTTGTGTAGCTTTTTAGCTATATAAGTCTGGTCCTTTTCCTGTATCTGTGCCTTTGTTTAGCTCTTTGCTAAGTCTCAGCCTGCAAGCTTTTGCGTCAATAAAGCTCTCATTGGTTATAGAGGCCTAAGTGAACTCTTTCAAAAACCTGAACCAGCTCTCCCCACTCTGACCTCAGTATTAGCCAAGAAGATTTTTTACCCCAAGTCAACAACTTCCCATCTAATCCTTGGTGTATCAACTGCATCAGTATGAAAGTTTTTTTTTTTTCAATCTCATGAAATCAAACTATTCATTTTATCTTTTGTGATCATATGTATCTTCTGTTTGGTTATAAATTCCCTCTAGCCATATCTGTGAAAGCCACAGTTTCTCTTCTAAATATTTTATGATGTGATCTTTAATATTAATGGTCCCGTATTTATTTTGAGCTCATTGTGGCATAAGGTATAAGGCACTGGGCTAAGTTTAATTTTAGCCAAACTTCTTTAAGGGAGGTCTTTCTCAAGTAATTTATTTTCTCAGATTAACTGAATGATGAGTTACAGAATTAAATTATTTCTAATTCTTCTTCATCTAGTCTTTTACACTGATGTATTTTTCTATTTTTAAACTAGTAAACAGTTGATTACTCTTTTGTAGTTTAATTTGAGGTAAATTCTGTTCTTCCTTCATTACTACTTTTTATGCCTTTTATTCTTCCAAATTAATTTTCGTATTATTTTATCTTGATATATAAAAAAATCTTTGTGGTAGTTTAATCAACATAACATTAAGTTTGTAAACCTGTAAATCATTTTAGGTAATAACATCATTTTTTATCATATTAGCACACCTCAGGCTATGAACACTGAATGTTCCCCTTCAATCATCTTAGTAATTTAAAATTTTTTTATGTAGCTTTTTTCTAGTTCTACCTACACAAGTTTTAAGTGTGCCTTGCTAGACTGACTTTCAGATATTTTATGTATTTCGTAGTTGTTCTGAATTGACATCCTGGTCAATTATTTCTTTCTAGGCTTCATGACTGTTACATAGAAATGGTATTGGTTTTCATGGGTTTATTTTATATCTTGCTAACTTAGTGAAACTATTGTCTCAATTCACTGTTTTATTTATTTATTTATTTTGAGGTTTTCTGTGTGAACTATATGTCATCAGCAAATAAAGGTGGTTTTTATTTTTTCTTTGTCCATTTTTAGGCCTTTAATGTTTTTCATATGTCTTATAAAGATGACTAAAACAATGTCCAAAACAACAGGAAAAGGGTTTATCTTTGCTTTATTCCTGTACTTACCGGGAAATTTTCTAGTGTTTGCCTACTGCATATAATGCCAGCATTTGGGTTTCAATTAAGTGGTTCATGGTAAACTTCAAATATTAAACACCAGTACAACCAATGAGACTTGCTTTGTAACTATTTACATTTAAATAAATAGCTTCAATTTCTAAAAGGCTATAACTTTTCAATTATAGTTATTTTTTAGCCTTTTATCACTGTAAGGTCATTCTCCTCCTTTACCAATAGAAGAGGTGGCTCACAGTGCTTTGCAATAGAGAGTGTTGCTTTATCAGTTAATCTTCTCTGAATTTTGGCCTGAAAGAAAGAGTTCCTTCTTCCTGGTTTTCAGAAAGCAGGTAATTCTCAATATTTAATAACTTTACCTTTTTTTTGACATTGTTTTGCAGTGTTTCTTTCTAATGTGCAGGAAGAGGGAGAGGAAAAAACAATTAAGAGAAGATGATAGTGTGGCAGTATGAGCTGAATGACATCAGGAAAAGAGCAAAGGAACCTGAGTTGGTGATACGACATTGATGCTTTCCATTTGCTCTTGTGAAATAACCAAGCGTGTTGACTAAGGGCGTCAACTAATCTCTAGAGCAGGGAACAGCTCTACTGAATTTATATTTTAGAACAAATACTGGACAAATTTGTATTTTAGAAAATTACATAAATCATTATCTATTAAAAAAAAGAGGGCTGGACTAAATGATCTTTAAAGTCCTTTCTAGTTCTAAATCTATGAGTCTATGAATTGAATTTAAGCTGTTTTTATTAAGGAAATGTGCCACTGAACAAATTCTATCCCTATATAGGTCAGATCCTGCCTGTACCTTTGACATCCTGACTCCAAGATCTTCATTAGGATTTCTTCTTGCTCACATTTCCTGACACTTCTACCTTAACATAAGCATAATATTAAGTAAAGATATATGTGGTAAATCTGAGAAGATCCTGTAGATTTTTTTAAAAATATAACTTGAATAATTTATTTTTTACATTACTAAAAATATGCCTTTTCTTTAAAGAAGTCTATAGTTTACAGGGCCACAAAACAGAATATTAACAATGTCAAACCACTACAAAATTTTTTTTAAAACCTGCTTATTAATTGCTTACTGTGTGCTAGACATTGTGTTAAGTGCTGGGGGGGATAAAGAAAGGTAAAAACAATTTCTGTACTAAAGATCACAGTCTAATGATGGAGACATGTAAATAACTAGATATATACAAGATAAAAACTGAGAAGATGGGAGGTATTTTCAGAGGAGAGTAGTCACAGCAGCTGGGAAGGATCAAGAAAGACCTCTTACAGAAGTTAAGACTTGAGCTGAGACTTTCAGGAAGCCAGGGGAATTAAGAGTCGGAGGTAAGGAAGGAAAGCATTCCAGTAAGGGAGATGGGCAGTGTGGAGGCATACATAGGAGATGGAACGGTGAGAGCAAGGGCAAGTAGGTCTGTGCATCTAGATCACGGGTAGGTAGAGGGGAATACAAGGTTATGAGAAGATCACAGACCTAAGGTTAGATGGAACCTCAGAGAACCCTTTTTACAGATGAGGAAACTGTGAAGCCCTTAGAAGCTGAATGATTTGTCCAAAGACACATAGGTATTAAGTGGAAGAATCAGGATTTGAATTTTGATCTTCTGGCTCTTACAACAAGTCAAAGAAATTTTAAAAAGATGCCTGCCTTACTTTATGACCATACTAGGCTAAGACTGGTTTCATATTTTATCCCACAAAACAAAATATTTCTCTGATCAATTTCTCTAGAAAGGGTAAAGCATTCTAACTATTTGGGCCCTCCTAGCTCTACTGCCAGTCCAGGAAAATAATTAGCATCTCAGCTGTTCTAAGAATTGCATGCAGGGAGTGGATAATTATTTCAATCATGATCAGATGCATGACACATATTCCTTGGTTTCTTGGTAGAGTTATCAAAGGGTACTATATATCCCTCAAATCATTGTAAATTCTGATACAATTTAAGATATGAACAAGCAAATCAGATTCTTACCCGATAACAGGATGCTTGAAACCAAGCTTTTTAGTGGCCTCTTCAATTTCCTTTTCTAACCAAGGTTGTGGACGGATTAAGTACTTGACAAACTGGGAAACCCACCATACAGCAGGGTCTCCATGGACCCGAACTAGTCGATCTGCAAGGTCTTCTGGAACTGCCAGTGGTAAATAAGGTGGTCGTGGATGAAGGCTGTCAACGATGGGAAGCTCTACCACCTGAATGTTTTGATCATTTATCTCACCTACAAGAGAAGACCACAATGTATAATGAACCTTAATGGGCATGCTTCCCTAGTGACTTGCTCAAAGACATAATCCAAAGCTTCTAATGAGCATTCAAAATGGTCAACACAGGGTACTGACATGTTGCCAGTGGGGACAGAGGATGTGGCAAGGTTCTGTTTTTTGTTTTTGCTGTTTCTGAAACATGAATAATGAGCACACTTGCTAGTTTGCAATTTATCAGAGTAAGGAGCTTTAAAACTAGAAAATGGGAAGCAAAGAGAGCAGTGATTTTTGCAAATCATTACTGTCTGGGGCTGCCTAATGGTTCCAACTGTAAGCCAAGCATCTGTCTCTATTTAAAAGAAAAATTATTTTCCTAAAAAAATAACTGGATAATCTGGAAGTATCTTAGTACGCAAAGAGACTCATTTTTGCACAAACTAGTCTTCAGGGCTTATTTCTTAATGAAAACTATAAAATCAGTGTTGATTGTGTATTGATCTGCCTGACATTTGAAAGTTAGAACAGAAATGAGATATTCCTTGTATAGTAGGCCCTTCTTTCAGCTTCTAGCCCCCATATGCTATTAAAGGTACCATCACACAATTATTTATTATGACATAGTGTTAAGCAAATACAAGTCAAAATGAGCCGCCAGGGTCCACAGACTTAATATTACATATTAAAACTGTAACAACAAGAACCAGAAAATACAAAGATACCAATAGAAAGATTTAGAGTATTAAATGAACTGAATTAAATCTTCAGTAATGAAAGATATTAACCTGAGCATACAAAATAATTTCACTTAGGATGTTGTCACTCTGCATAATGAATTAGAATCACAATTAATCATTGAACCATTAATGAAAGAAAGCATTTGTGTCAAGTAAACCTTGATATTTGAAATGTATTCTCCATCAAAATAAGCCACAGACTTCAAGTTCCATTTTTCTGCACATCTGCAAAAGGTTTTGAAAAATTTCACATGATCTAGCAACATGGTCAGTCAAGTCAATGGTTTGGCTAAAGGAAATAATGCTTTGTGTAAGTCAGAATTAAAATTATTTTCTTAATATTTTCATTCACATTCGAGCATTTCAGGATCCTTGTAAACAAAGTCCTGAAACATGACATTTGTTGCATCAATAAAAAGGTTAAGTCACAAGAATTTACCACTGATATTGCACAGTTCACCAGCTAAAGAAGAGCCTCCTTGGCACATCTATTAGATGAGAAGCAGTAATCAGGACTGCTCAGCAGAAGAATAAGATGTGTTTTTCAATCATGTCACTATAATCAGAGGCGTCCTTGAGGTATGGCAAGATGGTGAGTAACTGGGGGACTGAGGTGGTTCTGAATACAGATAAATTACTCGACTATTCCTTCCCTTCAAACTAAGGTGAATCTCTTAGGATGTAGAATTGGAAGAGAATTTAGAGATTCTCTAGCAATCATCTACTCTTTATTTTGCAGATGAGAATTAAAACCCTGAACCTGGTTTTGTTTTGTATTGCTTTTTAATATGAAATCTGGTTTCAAGCTGAATACAATTAGATTACAATCTATTTTCCCATTTGAGGATGCTTTTGACTTTTCATTTTAAGAAGATGCAGATTTCTTCTGTATAAAAGATAAAAACATGGGAAGAGGACTTCACATGGAATGATCTACTCTGGACACAAACCTCTCAGCAACAGACTTCAGAAAGAAAGGAACCCCCCACCAAAACCTACAAAGAAGAAAGTTCCATGTGATACCTAAAGGTTTTTATAAATTTTAAAATGAATTGCAAAAGAAAACAAACCCACCTACTCTAATGCATTAATACTAAACATCAAGAAAATAATTAAGCCAAGGATGTTTCTATTTACAAATTAAAATAATTTTTCATTTTCTATCAAGTATAAGAGATTAGTGTCCCCCCTGTGGGGATAGACTACAAGCATAAAAAAATAAATAAATAAAAGGAATTCTATCTGTTTCAGTAGCAAAGTACTACTTCATTAAGATGGTCACTTCACCAGTTACTGCTTATTTTTAGTATACAGTAAAAATTCCAGGAGGAAAAGAAAGAAAAGGGACCAGGAAGAAGAAGAGAAAGAAAAGGAAGAGGTGAAAAAGGAGATAAACATGTATATAGTGTCTACAAAATGTCAAGGCACTGTGCAAACCACTTTTTACAAATATTATCTCGTTTAATCCTCACAACAACCTTGCAAGGTAGGTGCTGATGTTATTACCCCTATTTTACAGTTGAGGAAACTTGCAAATAGAAGTTAAGTGACTTGCCAAAGGTCATACAATAGTAAGTGCCTGAGGCTGGATTTGTATTCAGTGTTACTGACTTTAGGCCCAGTGCTCTATGGGAGGAGGAGAAAGAAGAGTAAAAGGAAGAAAAGGAGAAAGAGGAGAAGGGGGAGGGGAGGAGGAAGAGGGAAAAAAGCAGGAAGAGGGGCATAAGAAAGTGGAGGAAAGGAGGAAGGGAAGAATGGTTTCCTGCGAAGACTACGAGTATGTGTGGGAAGACATATACACTTAATATAAAGTGGAAATAAGCAGAACCAGCAAATACACACATGCACACACACACACACACAGAGCAAAATAAAAGAACAATAAAGCAACTAAAAGTGAATGCTGTAGAACTATAATGACCAAGTCTAGACCTAAAAATGGAGTATGTCTTCCTTTCCTTTCTTTAAAAAAAATTATTTTTTAATTTAACTTTTTTCATGTAGGTTATATATGTATAGTCATGGAAAACCTATCCATTACAGTCACGTTGTGAAAGAAAACAGAGACAAAAAAAAAACCCAACTAAAGAAAAATACTTTTGAAAAGTATGCATCAATTTGTAATCAGACACTACTGGTTCTTTCTCTGGGAATGGATGGCATTTCATCCTAAGTGCTGGAGTTGTCATGGATCAAGTATTGCAGAGAATAGCTAAGTCATTATTAGCTGATCATCTTAAAATACTGCTGTTACTTTGTGCCCAGTACATTTCACTTTGCATCAACCCATGTAAGTCTTTCCAGGCTTTTCTGAGGGCATCCTGCTCATAATTTCTTATAGTACAATAGTATTCCATCATAATTACATACTACAACTTGTTCAGTCATCCCCCAATTGATGTGTGCATCCCCTCAATTTCTAATTCTTTCTCCAGAAAGGAGCTGCTATAAATAGTTTTTGTACATAAAAGTCCTTTTCCTTTTTGTTTTCTGTCTCTTTTGGGATTTAGATCTATTAGGAGTATTGCTGTGTCAAAGTGTAGGCATGGCTTTATAGCCCTTTGGGCACAGTTCAAAATTGCTCTATAGAATAGTTTAATCAATTCACAACTCTGATAACAGTACACTAACGTCTCATTTTTCCCACACCTCCTTCAACATTTGTCATTTACCTTTTCTGTCATGTTAGTTAATGTATAGGTTTGAGGTAGTATCCCGGAACTGTTTTAATTTGCATTTCTCCAATCAACAGTGAGAATATTTTTTCCATTTGGCCATAGATAGCTTTAATTACTTCACCTAAAAACTGATTATATATTTTGATCAATTTATCAATTGGGAAATGGCTCTTATTTTTACAATTCGACATAGTTCTCTATATGTTAGAGAAATGAGGCCTTTATCAGAAATTTGTTTCAAAAGAAACTTTTTTGTTCCGTTCCTATTGCTAACTATATTTCCCTCCATCCCCATTTCTTCTATTCTCTTTCACCCTGTCTGTCCTTGAAAGTGTTTTACTTGTGACTACCTCTTCCCCCGATCTGCCCTCCCTTCTATCACACCCTCTCTTACCTGCTTCCCTCTACTTTCCTGGGTAAAAAGATTTCTATACCCAATTGTGTATGTTATTCCCTCTTTAAGAAAATTCTGATGAGAGTAAGGTTTACTCATTCCCTCTCACCTTCCCCCTCTACTGTAAAAGCTTTTTCTTGCCTCTTTTAGGTGAGATAATTTATCCCATTCTACCTCTTCCTTTCCTTCCCCCTTCTCTCTTACTCCTAATTTTATTTTCTGGATACCATCCCTTCATATTCTATTGACTCTGTGCACTCTCTGTCTATATATATATATATTCCTTATAACTATCCTAATAATAAGAAAGGTCTTATGAATTACAAATATCTTTTCATGTAGGAATGTAAACAGTTCAACATCAATAAGTTCCTTATGATTTCTCTTTCCTGTTTACATTTTCACGCATCTCTTGAGTCTTGTATTTGAAAATGAATTTTTAAATTTAGCTCTGGTTTCTCAAGAATGCATTAAATTCCTCTGCAGCACTGAAGGTAACTTTTCACCCCTCACTGATTACTCAGTTTTGCTGGGTAAGTGATTCTTGATTTTAATCCTAGCTCCTTTGACCATGGGAAGATCGTATTCTAAGCTCTCTGATACCTTAATGTAGAAGCTGCTAAATCTTGTGTTATCCTGTTTGTGTTTCCACAATACTTTAATTGTTTCTTTCTGGCTGCTTGCAATATTTTCTCCTTGATCTAGAAACTTTGGAATTTGGCTGTAATATTCCTGGGAGTTTTCCTTTTGGGATCTCTTTCAGGTGATTGGTGGATGCTTTCCATTTCTATTCTCCTATCTAGTTCTAGGGTATCAAGGAGTTTTCTTGATAATTTCTTGAAAGATTATATCTAGGCTCTTTTTATGATCATGGACTTCAGGTAGTCCAATAATTTTTAAATGATCTCTATTTTCCAGGATAGTTGTTTTTCAAAAAAAAAAAAATATTTCACACTGTCTTCTATTTTTTTTTCATTTTTTGGTTTTGTTTTATAACTTCTTGATTTCTCTCTTAGAGCATTAGCTTCCAATTTATTTTTTGCTTTTTTTTTTTTTTGGAGAGGGGAATGCAGGGCAATTGGGGTTAAGTGACTTGCCCAAGGTCATTTGGCTAGTAAGTGTTAAGTGTCTGAGGCCAGATTGAAACTCAGGTCCTCCTGACTCCAGGGCCTGTGCTCTATTCACTGTGTCACCTAGTCACCCCTAGCTTCCAAATTTTTAAGGAATTATTTTCTTTAGTGAACTTTTGGACTTCCTTTTCCATATGGCCAATTCTGCTTACTGAGGCATTTTTCTCCTTAGCTTTGTGGATCTCTTTTTGCCATCTGAGTTAGTCTATTTTTTTAGGTGTTATTTTCTTTAGTATTTTTCTGGATCTCCTTTACCAAGCTGTTGACTCATTTTTCATGATTTTCTCGTATCACTTTCATTTCTCTTCCCAATTTTTCCTTTACTTCTCTTATTTGATTTTCAAAATCCTTTTTGAGCTCTTCCATGGCCTAAGACCAATTAATATTTTTCTTGGAGGCTTTGGATGTAGGAGCTTTGACTGTTATCTTATTCTGAGTATGTTATGATCTTCCTTGTCATTAAAGTAAGATTCTATAGTCTAAGTTTTTTTTTTCCCATTGTTTGCTCATTTCCCAAGTCTATGACTTGACTTTTAAACTCTCTGTTAAGGTAGAACTCTGCTTCCAGTGTGGAGGGCATACTGTCTCAGGCTTTAGGGGTTTTGTGCAGCTGTTTTCAGAATGACTTCTAGGGACCTATAAATTTCCAATTCTTCCCGAGTGGTATGATCTAAGGAGAAGTGTTTATTCCTCTCCTGGCCTGTGCACTGGTTTGTGATTGACCACAAGCACTCTCTTCTGCCCTGGAACTGTGAGGAGGGTCCCCTCTTTGCTGATGCCACAAGCTCTATTATACTTCTCTCTCACCCAGGTCCAACAGACCTTTCCTACTGACCTTCTAAATTGTCCTTGGCCTTTGTGTGTTGAGAGGTGTTGAATCTACCTTAGCTGCCACTGATTCAGTTCCCTGAGGCGTGCTCTGGGTTTGCTGGGGCCTAGTCTGTGCTGGCACAGCCTACACCAAATGCCAACCTTTTCTCAGCCTACTGCTGTCTTGTCAACCTTCCAGGTAGTCTTGCGCTGGAAATTTGTTTCATTCTGTCTTTTTTGTGGGTTCTGCTGCTCTAGAATTTCTTTAGAGTAATTTTTTACAGCTATTCTGAGGGGTTTGAGGAAGAGCTCAGGAGAGTCCCTGCCTTTATTCTGCCATCTTAGCTCCACCCCTTGCTTTCCTCTCCTTTACAGAGGTGGTGGCCTATGAATGTAAGACATGATACATAACATTGGACTTGCTTGCTATGTTGGTTAATTTAACTCTTTGATGGTCCTTGTTATCAAGGAATTACTCTCAGTGGAGTAAGGGAAGGGTATATTGAAAAAATGCCAGTGATACTAAAAACAAAACATATTAATACAAACATTTGTTATGGAAAAAAAATTTTCTCCTAGCTCTATGTATGAAAGGTATATAATCTCTTGCCTTATAATTTATTTTAATGGTATGAACTTTTACATTCAGCTCACACATCCAATTTAAGCTTATTGTAGAATATTTAAGTTTTCAGACAATATAATTTCTACTGAACTGCTTTCTAGTTTCAGTAGTCCTTGTAAAAATAGAAAGATTTCCTCAGTAATTTACGCTCTTGTGTTTATCAAAATTTGTATATTATATGTTTCTTCCTTATCCAGTCTATCACAATGATCTACCTAAAAAACAAAGTGTTTTTTCCATGGCTTTGTCTTAAAGGTCTCCTATGCTTCTTTTACGTACTTTTTCTTATTTTTACGTTGAGATTCTAGACCTTTCATTTTTCTGAATGAATTCTACTATTGTCTAGTTCTAAAAAGTGTCTTCTTGGTAATTTTTTGGTATGGTACTAATTCTGTAAATTAATTTGGATAACGTCATTTTCATCATGGATGGATGATCCAACAATGATCACTTAATATTTTTTCATTTATTTAAATTTCAGTTTCAAAGACTATTCAATGCTATTTATATAAAACTTATGCATGTCTTCGTAGAATGCTAGACATTTTATGTATTTTGTAGAATAGCAATTCATTCATGGCTAGCTTGACTTATTTTCCTGATATCAGACTAGTTAGTATCTCCAATTCATTTATCCTTTCTTTTTTTCCAGTTCAGATAAAAAAGTATGATGGTTAATTTTCCATGCCCCTCTCCCACCAACTTCATCTATTCTGGTGATATTAATTTAAAATATCCTTTTGCCAGAAGTGTTTTCATTATACCACCCCTTTCTCCAATTTTTTTTATCCCTTCTAGGAATCTCTAGAATCAGTTCCCAGGAATGCTGATTAATGGAGGCAACAGGATTAAGAGGGAAGAGCTATGTGACCCTACTGGAGTAACAAGTTGCATTCTTTTTATGTTCATTTATTACTTACTCTGTTTTTTGGGAATCACTTTCAGTTTTATTGATGTGTTTTATTTTTATATTATACACACTAAAAGGTTATGCTCACTTTGTGAGAAGTCTCTTGAAATAAAGCAAAACAGTTAAGAAAAACTAATATGGTGACCTCATGTGAAAAATGTATGAAACATTTCACATCTCTATTGCCCCTCCCACCTCTCTAATTAAAAACAAACAGCAACCTATTTTCTATTCTTCCCATCTCAACAGAAAAAAAGGAAAAGAAAAAGAAACAAATTTCTTATAATATACATTGTTAAGCAAACTATTGGAATGGATTAATTAGTTTTGAGATTAACGGGCTTTCTTGTAGAGGCCGCTCACATGAAATGTAGAATGTACCCCCTCCCTATATTAAAAGAGCAATATTCATAGTAAAACCCTCTTCTCCTTCTAGGGTTACTAGAGCTGAAATATCATTGCCTTTCTGCTGGTCATACTAAACCCACAACTTTTCATATAGTCTCTTTTGTTTTCCTTATTCTCCCACAATCCCAAGGGGGAAGAGAAAGAACAGAAACTGAAATCCTCTTCTAGTCTTCCATCTGAGTCTTGATCAGTCATCTCTTAGCCTCTCCTACCCTTTTCTTTCTACATCTAAGATAAATTTCTTTATATGACCCCCACCATCTATAATGTCAATATTTTAATCATGACATATAGTTTTTGCCTTCACCTGTTTTATTTTAAATGAATGAATAAAAGAGCACTGATTCAGGAATTATTCTGGGCAAATCACTCCTGCTCTTAAGGAGCTCATATTCTAGTAGAAGATAAAATACAGGGTTTGACCATAAGTCATTATGCCTTTGTCTTCTTACAATTTTTAGTCCATTGATACTCTTTTTGTTTTCTCCCTGTCACTCAACAACAAACAGAACTATTCCTCCATACTACATTTATATTCCTATAGAGTAAGACATGTGAATGTCATTTTTTTGTTTTTCATCATAATTTCAAAGTATAAACTTTCTTCATTTTTAAAAGTCATATTTGGAATTCCTTGCTCATTCCTTGATTATCTGGAAGAAATGATTAAATTCTTCACTTTTACCATAAACCTTATTTTCTTATTTCTTTTTGATGTTTAGATGCAGCTTTGTGGGATGTTAGTTTTTTGGTGACAGAATACTCTTTGGAATTTTACGTTGAAATTGTTCCTCTTGGGCATACAATCAGCCTCTCACAACTTGCCCACCATGGAGCTGGCCTGCGTAATTACACATGTACAGCCTGTATCGAATTGCTGCTTCTTCCAGTGGGAGTGGGTGACAAGGGAGGAATCGAGAGAATCTAGAATTTAAAGCTATACAATCAAATGCAATTGGAAAATAAGACATACAGGGACTGGGGTAGGGAGACCCTCCCTGCTCTACTAGAAAGTTAGAGAGGCGTTGGAGGAGGACATAAAAGAGAACAGATTGTGGGAGGGGTTTTAGGGTGGGACCACTGTTTTGGGCTTGGGGGTAGGGAAAGAAGGGGAGAAAATTTGTAACTCAAAACCTTGTGGAAATGAATGATGTAATCAAGAAAATAAATTAAAATAAAAAAAAAAGAAATTGTTCCTCTTCTTTTTTGTAAATGTGGAAGTAATCCCATGTTATTTTGATTGTCTACTTGGATTTTGAAGCGGCTCTTCTTTTTTCCCTTGCTACCTGAAATAGTTATTTTTTTAAATGCATTTACAAAATTAGACTATATTTCTCAGGGATTAAAACTTAGGGTTTCTCTCAATGGTGTTCTGGGATCTTAACACTGCTATCAGCTGCCAATATTTCTGGACAATTTCTCTATATGATTGCTTGGAGGTATTTAGTTGTTCTTTTTCATATTTTTGTGCAAAACTTACAACTCTTAAGTACTTTATCTCTATTTCATTATCTTTCCTTTTATCTCTGCACTTCTGTGTTTTAATTTTTTTCCAAAGGATTTACTGATATGGATAGTGCCTCTTTAAATATATTTTTTTTTTTGGAGGGCAGTTGGGGTTAAGTGACTTGCCCAAAGTCACACGGCTAGCTTTTTTGGTGTGTGTTAAGTGTCTGAGGCCGCATTTGAACTCAGGTCCTCCTGACTCCAGGGCCGGTCCTCTATTCACTGCACCACCTAGCCACCCCATGCCTCTTTAATTTGTTCAAATTTCTCTGATCTCTCTCTGGTTAGACTTGCTCATTTCACTTTAAAATGCTCCAATTTCTTTCTTTCCTTCTTTGACATTTTCATTTGATTCTTCAAATGCTCTTTTGAATCATTCAGTTGCTCCACTGTCAGTTCAAGAATCCTTGTCAAATGTGAATGATCTTAAACTTCCTTTCAAGAGATTTTGGCTCTGTTTCCTTTGTTTTAACATCTTTTCTCCAAATACATGTTCAGTTCTCCAAAGCTGATGCTTTGATCTGTCCTTATCAATCACATTGTGGTTGATTTTTTCCCTCCAAAATGATGTTTTTGCTGTAAGTGTGCTTTATACTGACAATCTATTTTCTCTTTATAATGCCCCATTGCATGCCACTCTCCTAGTTCTTTCTATATATTCACTCTTCTTGAAGATGTCATTTTTCCACTGGTTACTTGGGGTCTGCTTTCTTCAGAGATTGACCAGGTAGACTACAAATGGCCACTGGAGCAGGGCCTATTCTCTATCTTCAGTAGCCCCATTCTTCTGAGAACCACTGTTCTATTTGGAACTGGCTTTCTTCAGCCCCTTGGCTGGTCCCGTGGGGCCTGGTCACAAAGGGTAATAAAGCTAATCCTCTATTAATGAACGTTGATCAGTGGTGCATTTCTGCTTTCTTCCCTCTTCCATTTGGTTTTCCCTTAGGTTCTATACTTCTCCATGAATTCTCATCTTTCCTTTTTCTCAGGACTTAGAAATGGTCAGATTCATGGACTACTACATTTTCTTCCAGCATTGAGTTTGTCCCTCAGACATTGCCACAGGGTTAACTCTAAAAACCAAACAGCTAAAACCACAGAAGTCTGGCAGAGATGCCAAAAGAAGCAGGAGCACCAGGAATGATGGGCTGGTGAGACAGCCCTTGGTTTTTCTGTAAGAATTCTATTGTGGTGAGTCTTTTTACTTATCTTCTTTTTGTTGATAACTTTTCTGAAATTGGGAATTTTTTAGTTAT
The DNA here is from genome assembly GCA_028646575.1 of Pseudocheirus occidentalis. NCBI lineage: Eukaryota > Metazoa > Chordata > Mammalia > Diprotodontia > Pseudocheiridae > Pseudocheirus > Pseudocheirus occidentalis. The sequence continues at coordinate 198,805,483 of CM053598.1, forward strand.
ATAACTAAAAGTTTAAAAACTATGAAGTTACATAACATTATAGTTATATAATTTGATATGATGGGGGAAGATCTGCCCCTAGAAGCCAACAGATTCCCCAGGATTCTTCCTGGCAGTACTTTTTCCGTTTAAATGCAGATAGACTGAACAGAGTTTTGCATTTCTTTTCAGGAATTTGTAATAACCTCTCTTGATCACTTCCATTATTTGTGACTAAACAAATTCTTCAAAAAGACCACCTATAGTAGGTGCTGCCCCTTAAACCCTTCTGCTTCCTACCTCATCACTCCACCAAAATTGTTCTCTCCAAAGTTACCAATGATCTCTTAATGCCCAAATCTTTTTTTCTTTCTTTAAAAATTTTTTTATTCATTTTATTCTGATCCTAACTTTATTTTTTCCTTTATCTCCTTTATTTTATTCTGAATTTAAGAAATAAGCATTTTCATAATGTAATAGAATAGGAAAGAAAAAGATGGGCCTTTTCTCAATCTTCCTTCGCCATGACCTTCCTGCATTTTCTGACACCGCTAATCACTCTCTACTTGTTGATTTTTCTGTCTAGGTTTTCAGGATATCACTCTCTCCTGGCTCTCTTTCTACCAATCTGACCTCTTTGTCTCCTTTGCTGGATCCTCCTCTAGGTCTTGCCCTGTAATTGTAGGTGTCCCACAAGGTTCTGTCCTGGATTCTCTACTCTTGCCTGCATACTGCTTTACTTGGTGCTCTCATCAACTTCTATGGATTTAATGATCTCTGTGCTATCTACCTATCCCGATCTCCACTTCTGCATCTCCAACTGGATATCCATTAGAAATCTTAAACTCAACATGTCCCAAACTGAACCAACTCATCATCTTTCCCCCTAAACTCTCCCCAACAACTTTCCTATTACTTTAGAGGGCAATACCATTCTCCCAATCCCTCAGACTTGCATCCTGTGTCACCCTCAATTCCTCACTATCTCTCACCCCCATATCAAAACTGTTGCTGAGGCAGCTGATCTCACTACTGTAACATCTCTAGAATAAGCCCCCTTCTCTCCCCTAACACTACCACCACCTTTGTGCAGGGCCTTATTATCTCATGCCTGGATTATACCAACAGCCTACTGGAAGGTCTGCCTACCTCAAATCTCTTCCCACTCAAATCCATCCTCCATTCAGCCATCAAAGTGATTTTCCTAAAGAGAAGGTCCAAACATGTTGTCAAACCTCACTCAATAAACCTCAGTGACTCCCTATTGTCTCGAGGATTAAATATGAAATACTTTTTTTGGTGTTCAAAGTCCTTCATAACTTAGCCCCCCTCCTAACTTTCCAGTATTCCTACATCTTATTATGTCCCTGGGAAAAATTAAACAGACCAGTTTTTGTATGTAGAAAAATAGGAATGCTGGGTAAATATCCATTTCCCTTGGTGAATTCTGATTGATTTTGACCAGGTTCTGAATTTCTGTCTTAAAACTTAAAACAACTTTCCAGTGTTCTTACATCTTATTTAATCCAGGGACAGGGACAGTGACCTCCAGGATGTCCCCCCATTCCTAGAATGCTTTCCCTCCTCCCCTTTTTACCTATTTTAACTATTTGCCTCTCTGAAATTTGCACTTTTTAAGTACAAATAAAATCCCTTCTTTGGCAAAAAAGCTTTCCTAACCCTTCCTAATTCAAGCACCCTGCATCTCTTTCCTCTTTGTAAATTTCCTATTGTCTTGCTTAGTTTTTTTTTTGTACAAGTTTATTTGTTTATTAACCTCCCATTATATTGTGAGTTCCTTGAGGTGAGGTACTGATTTTTTTCCCCTCTTTGTATCTCCTCCTCTTAGCACAGTACCTAGCAAATAGTAAGCTCTTAATAAATATTCATTAAGTGACAGTTAAATAAAACTGTGGCTAGGTTAGTAAACAAATTTCTACAATTTTGTGGCTTCCAATTATAACAGGGCTACTACTAAACAACAATGAAGCTTAATAACCATGTTTAGCAGAAGAAAAGCAGTTTTAAGACAGAAATGAATTTAGAACCTGGTCAACATCAATCAGAATTCACCAAGGGAAATGGCTATTTATCCAGCATTCCTGTTTCTCTACATACAAAAATTGGTTCTACTTCATTTTTTCCCAGGGACATAACACAAACTTGCACCTACAAAAGATTACTTATCATATGTACCAATTCTTCAGGAAGAAGGGAGGGATGAAGACAAGTAAAGAAGGAAGGAATTCTCCCTCAAAATACCAGAGATCCAAGATCACTTTAGGATTCAGACCATATGAGCAGCTTTTATTACTGGTAAGTGACAAAAAAAAAAAGTTGAACAAATTGAGAAACATTTATCAGTCTTTTTTGGAAGTTCTGAAGCCCCGCTGATGTTTGCTGCCCCTGGGATGTAGCTAAAACAGGAGTTCTTACATTTTGTCATCATAGTCTCCACAGTTTCCTTTGGCAGTTTGTGAAGCCTGTGGTCGTCTTAAAATCAGGTTTTCAAATGCATAAAAAAACCTTCACAGGACTACCAAGAAGACCAACTGTATTGAAATAAGTATCAAAATGATAATAAAAACAAGTTACAGGACCCGCAGTTAAGAACTCCTGCCCTAAATATGGTAGGTAATATATTTCTCTGCAATTAGTTGCATTTACTATTGGTATGCAATATAAATCAGGGCTTAAAACTCTTTCAATCCTGACCCCTTTTCACTGGGCGCCCTTTTCCTGTGGACCCCTTTCCTGTTTAAGCAGCATTTGCTGGTGTTGTGGCTGGTGTTGTGTGGCCTGAGATCATATGCAGTATAAAACCGCACATGCTATGTGTTCAGAAGTAAGGCTTCAGTGAAGCTGTGTGATGCAACATGGGGCAAACACCTCAAATTCATTACACATTTGATTTTCAACTAATTTTTGGTTGTTGCATGTCAAGAAACCTTTTACTGTTACCAATTTTTTCACAACCCCACCCACAGTTTAAAGAGCACTGACTTATAAATAACCATTTAATATCACTTCCCAATGTAGCTGACTAAGAATTTACCTATATTTTCTTCTATTTGGTGACAAATTACCATAGACTACCGCAGGCTAGGGTTGACAAACTTGAGGCCTGTAGGCCAAATCTGGCCCACTACCTATTTTTGTATGGACCACGAGATAAAAATGGTTTTTACACCTGTAAATGAAGAAAAATGTCTGATGATTTGTTGGACTCAGACATAGGCCATAGTTTGCTGTCCCCCGGACTAGAGGAAAGGATTCTAGTTTTAGCTCTAAAAATAACTAGCTGTGTGACCTTGGGAAAGTCATTCTTCTTCTCTTGGCCTTAGTTTCCTCATCTGTACTTGGGATTGATAATCTTCAAGTTTTCTTCAGCTCTAAAATTCTAGGTATATCAGAATCTTAACTAGGAAAACTACCAGATATTTCCTAGAAAAATCAGAGCTAACAGTCATGCATATAAACAAATGGCCAGTTGCAAAATTCACTGACCTCTGAATGAATTATTTTATTTTCTCTTGGGATAGAAATGATAGCTAATATTCCCAAGCCAAGCAAATTAATCTAAAATGCTAAGACCAAAGCTTTAAAGCAGTGGTTCTCAAACTGAGGACCCTTTCCCAAGAGCTTTTGTATATATAGGTTATATGTATATAAATACTTACTGTATCAGAAGTTAAAACATCTTAGCATTGTCATGAAAACAGTTTTATTTCTCAGGCCTCAAGAAAGGATCTTGAAGAAATTAAGAAGAAACTCCTCTGCCAAGCATGTTCCATGGCAATTTGATAAACTGCTGTCTTGGTATTGAAATCATTTGGGTGCTATTGTATACTGGTATTTTAATTATCTGATAGTTATTTAAAATATGGGTAGTGGAAATAGTACTTAAAAGGGCCCATTTGGGACACATTCCTTTCATTTTTCATCCAATGTGGCTGATGGAGATTTCTTCTCAGTCCTAAATGAGCCACCATTGCTGGCCATATGAATCCCATCACCTCTCTATTTAAACAACAACCCAAAAGGCTATTACCAGTAGTCTGAAGCTTTCACCCAATCAAGTGAAAAGTTCTCAATTCAATCAGATGAAACACAGTGCAGTGTTTGCAACATTCTTAAGAATTAGCATATCACGCAGTGGGAGCAACTGTGCAGAATCCTCATGAGGGACTTTCTGTTATTGCTGGCAACAGCAAATACAATGCAGAGACATTGGGTTCATGGTTCACTGGTTCAATGATATTCTCTCTACTCTGGAAAGTGTGCTATGAGAATGGCTAATGCAAAATGTGCGGTTATCTTGATGAGTTAGCCAGCCCAGGATAAAGTAGGGCTGTGTCAAAAGAAACCAACCCATGAGGTCTGCTTTGCTTTGTGCGGCTAAACAGGCAGTTTCTTGGAGCTACTCTTAAGGCTTCTGAAGCAAATTTAGGGATTTTACTTTAAAATATATAAAAGTTACTCTGCCAAGCCTCTCGTTCCACTAGACAGCTTGCTTATAAAGGGGCAATTGCCAACAATCACTTGGCTTAATCTCATGGAAGAAAGCCATCCCAGCCTACGGTGAAAGATTTGGGGAGCTTTTAAAATTTTGGCTTTCTCCTAACAGCTCCTCCTCTCCTCTCAAGCTCCCCTTCTGGTCCTGAAAGAGCCAGAAGCAGCATTTTCCCCCACCGGCAAGACACAGTAGCGTAAGTGAGCAGAAAGAGGGTGCTGAGGGCTAGGAGGGATGGAAATCTTAATTTCACAAAAGCTCCCAACAAACAAGGGTATGTCTGGATGTGTGTTTTCTCTTTTCTCTTGCTCCTTTACCATGGGTCACCTCTCCCTGAATAAAGCTATGAGGAGGAGAGAGTCTACTAGAAAGGTTTCCTTTAGATAGAAATCTAAAGTCTCTACAGCTTTGTCACAGGTCACTGAGAGGCAGAAAAAGTATTGGTATTAAGTGTGCTATAAAGGATAACATTGGTAAGAGGGTTTAATGCCTAAATGTTAATTTTATCTTTTTTTTACTCCATAAATTACCATCACTATAACAGGACAATACTGACTTTAAACACTGATAACCTACATAAGATATCTGACCAAATATCACACTAAAATCTTGACAACGCTAAGGAAAGAAAACAATTACAAACCATACAAAGGGAAAGAGAGATAACAACCAAGACATCTTTGTGGATGAGAGCAATGGAAGAGTGCTTACTTATTTTTGTCCATGTGTAGGAACTCCATCTAATTAAATCTACCATGAACGTGGTGTAGGATAAGCTATTAAAAAAAAAATGAAACTAAAACTGAGGCATGGGGTCAACAATGCCCACAGACGACCCAGCAGGCTGATGTGCCAGGCTCACCTCCCAAGCAGTGACCACTGCCATCATACCAGTCAGGCTGATGTCCTCCCTGCTCCCTACCATGATTCCACACGCCCGGCTTCTCTGAGCCCTTCTCCATCTGCCCCCACCTCTATTTTGGAAGGAAGAAGCCAGGAAAGGGACTGGCTTTAAGTGCCAAGTCACAGCTGCTGTCATCAGTGCTGCTGGCAAATTGGCATACGCCTCACACATCTACTTCTTCTGCCTTCCAGACTGGCATGAATATCTTACAAGGATGCCAAAGCCTTCTTCCACTAGTTAGTTTACAATCCATAGCTACAGGCAGCACAGCTTAGAGAAACATTACAAGCACAAAAAAAAATTCACTTTTCAGAGTTTGCCTTTTTTGTTGCAGTGGCTAATCGAGTTGAAGCTATTTAAATTAGTTGAAATTTAGGGAAAGAACAGGGGGATCAAAATAATTTTTCAAAAAAAGAAGATTTAAAGTGCACTAAGACTTTTGGGACACCCTGTATAAAATAGTACCTAGGATGAGAAGGGAAACACGAGTGGGAAAGCTATGAGAATGAAGAAGGAAAGAATATTTGATATAATTTGGGGAATGTTTTTGCCCACTGCTGTTTTAGGATGAGAATAATACTTTGTATCTGTACGCTGCTTTATAATTTAGTATTTCAAAATATTTGTGACTCAGCTGATAGCAACACCCTCCACTAAGCATCTTCATGAAATACTATTTGACTGAAACTGTGAAGCCACTGACATAGGAACTTCTACTGTGGAAATTCTCTTCATTGACACAGATCTGTTATACATTTGTAACTTAGTCTTAGAAAGTTGCCTTGGGGAACTGAGAGATTATCGTTGATAACAGACATTTAAAACATGCTGATTGACTCACTAAATTATTTCCCCACAGTCACAAAGAAGGAGGATCACAGATTGTGAGCGATGAAGTCAATCTTGCCCAACTCTTTCATTTTACATATGGCGAAAATGAGGCTCATGGAAGTTACATGACTCACCCAAGGTTCTATAGGCTCTAAACAGCTGAGTTATAATAGGAAGGCAAAATTTTTTATTCTAAATTCAGAGCTTTTTCTATGATACTAAAATTATTTAAAACCTGATTATAAAAAGATAGCATGCTTAATAACAAGTATTGCTTAAGATGGAATGCTTAATAACAAGTATTGCTTAATAAACGGTTCTATGCTATAACATGCTTTCTTTCCGACAAATCTTGAGAATTTATTCTTATAACAGCAGATCTGGTGGTTAAAAAAAAGATTAGTAGAAACATTTGTTCAACTTATCATAATTCACTGTAACTAGTCTACTTACATACAATTTTTCTACTATTAGATATAAGAACAGGTATTTAGGTATTTGCTACCTAAAAAGACTCTCCTTTTGAGCTTCTAAATAACATTATTAGTGATAAGCAGATGATATTTTCTTTTTGTGGTTTTCTTGCATCACTCTCATTTCTCTTCCCAATGTTTCTTCTACTCTTCTTACTTGATTTTTAAAATCCTTTTAAAGCTCTTCCATGGCCTGCGAGCAATTCATATTTTTCTTGGAGGCTGTGGACATAGGAGCTTTGACTTTGTTGTCTTCTTCTGGTTGTATGTTTTGATCTTCCTTGTCACAGAGGAAGTACCTTGTTACCAAACCAGTAAGATTCTATAGTCTGATTTTTCTTTTTCCTCCTGTTTGCTCATTTTCCCAGTCAATTACCTGACTTTTGAGCTCTTTATTAAATGGACAATGTACTGCCCCAAGCTTCAGGGGTTTTGTGCAGTTGTTTTCAGAGATATTTCTAGGGAATCTGTAAATTTTCAGTTCTTCCAAGGTGGTATGATCAAAAGAGAGGTGTTTACTCCTCTCCTGGCCTGTGTTCTTGTCTGTGAGCAACCACAAGCACTCTTTTCTGCATTGGAACTGTGAGGAGGATTCCCTTTCCATTACTGCCACACACTCCATCATACCAGCATTCCTCCTTGCCCCAGATCTAAGCATGGACAAGAGAATCCTGTCTCAGAGTCAGCAAAGAGATCCCTGCAATTCCCCTCTGATCAGCGGCTTGATTCCCCCAGCATCTATAGGCCAGCTTCCACCATCCTTGGGCTACAGCTGGGTCCTGATAACCGCCCCTCCCTTCTCGTCTCTGGAAGCCTGGAAACCACTGCAGCTGCCAGAGACCAAGTCCCCTAAGGCCTTTCTAGAGCCCTGTCTGTGCTGGCGTGGCCAACTCTGGACTGGCTCTGTAACCAGACCTGTGCAACAGACTTTTCCTGTTGTCCTTCCAGATTGTCTTAAGACTGGAAATCTGTTTTGGTCTGTCATTTTGTGGCTTCTGCTGCTCTAGAATTTGTTTAGGGCCATTTTTTTTACAGGTATTTTGAGGGATTTGGGGGAGAGCTCAAGTAAGTCCATGCTTTTACTCCACCATCTTGGCTCTGCCCCACCCTGATGATATTTTCTAACAAAGACTACAATCTGATCATCTGTGTTGTGCTTCAGTACAAAGCCTGAAATTCCATAGAACAGATTATTATACACAAAAAAAAACCATGAAATAAAGAAAGCATGAGGCCAGATTATGTAGACATACTATTAGATTATAACCCACCCTTTGGGTCCCTAAAATGTCTCAGATAGAACTGCTGGAGTTGATTGGAATATGCATGCCATTCTAGTAAGTCAACACATAGCAGAAAAGCTAGGATGTGTTTCTATCTAGAAAACTGTAATTTTCATTGACATAGTGAGAGAAAGAAATGGTCCTAAGGAGAAAAAATGAGATCAAGAAGTTATTCTGAGATGAAAGCTGAGGAGGCAATTTGTTCCAAGTCTCTAAGATTGCAAATCTTTGGGACAGAAAAGGTATTGCTATTCTTTTTTACCTACAAGGCTGGTGGGGTATAATACCATTAAGTGATATGGGCAGGCCAAATGATATTTGAAGTCCCTACGGGAATGTGATGGTAAATGTTTAACAACCAGTTTTTTTTGGGGGGGGGGAAGGAATGTATGCATGACATACTTTTGAGCTTAATGAGAATTACTAACATTTTCTCTATTATGTTTATAAGTCTAGGAAATCAACAAAATCAATCAAGCCCTGATTCATAATTTTGCTCATTTGAAATGTGTAAATACACTGAAAATTTAACAATTGGCTCTCCAGAGTTGGTTCAAGCCACCTCCAGCTTTGCCTTGGGTCCTTTTAATACTATGATTCTATAACCTTCACAAAGTTATACATCACATGTTAGAAGTATTGAATTCTGGGACAGCTAGGTGGCGCAGTGAATAGAGCACCGGCCCTGGAGTCAGGAGTACCTGAGTTCAAATCCGGCCTCAGACACTTAACACAAAAAACTAGCCGTGTGACCTTGGGCAAGTCACTTAACCCCAACTGCCCTCCCCCCCCCAAAAAGTACTGAATTCTAACATACTCCTTTGCTAAAGGTTTCCTCCTTTATAAAAATAATATATTTGTATCACCTGCTAAATTTATATATTAATAGTACCTACCACATCCCTGGCACTGTACGAAGTGCTTTACAAAAATCATCTCATTTGATCTTCACAACAACTCTGAGAGGTAGGTGCTGTCATTATTCCCATGTTACAGTAGAGAAAATTGAGGTAAACAGAGGTGAAGGACTTGTGCAGGGTCACATAGGTAGGATGTCTGAGACTAGATCTGAACTCAGGGCTTCCCGATGCCAGGCCCAGTATTCCTACCCACTATGCTACTGAGTTGCCTCTAAATATGACACTAATGTAATAGTAATCAATTTGTTGGATATTGAGGGCTAAGTAAGGAAGGTGTGAGCTCTGTCTGGAAGGTGTGAATAACCTCCCTGGTGAAAAGGTGTGAATTCCCTGTTGACTTGGAAGAATGCCATTGGCTGAGACACTCCTGTTCACTTGGGAGAAAGCCAGTGTTTATAAGCAGGAGAATTTTGGAGAAACAGACAGATTTTGGATTTGGCTCCTCAGTGGCTGACTGAAGATATGAACAGGATGGGACTTTGTTTGTTGGTGGCCTGGCTGATCCTTGAGTTCCAGGCAAGAGAAGTCCTGAAGGGTTTGAGGTGTGCTGAACCTTGTGAACTTCAGTGTGTTCCAGGGATTGCCTTGAGGACTGGACAAGGACCTGGGAGCTATTCATCCCTGAGGACTGGATGAGAACCTGTAAGCTTTCAGCTCCTGAATCTAGGTGATTGTCTGGCAGATTCAGGAGGGAGCTGGGACCAGGGAAGGGGATCCAGGGAATCAGAGAAACCACCCAGAGTCAAAATGAAGAAAAGGCTTCCCCTTGGACAAAACTGATGTTTGCAGAGGACAAGGACCTGGG
>CM053598.1:198815690-198850500 GCA_028646575.1 Pseudocheirus occidentalis
TCAGGACCCCGATCCAGATCCAGGCCGCTCAACGCAAGAGCCCTTGGCCTCGATGGGTCGCGTCAGCCCCCCTGCTATCTGCAGGCTGAGGGCTCTGAAGCAGCTGCTGCGGCTCTCAGACGGTCCTACTGGTACAGCCGCCTCCCGCTGCCTCCTTGCCCTGGGAGCAGTTTGGCCGGACCCGCTCTTCTCCTCCCCAGTTAGCAAAATCCACTGACCTTTCTGTTAGCCTTTTTTTCTTCTGGCCTGATAAATGTGGTAACTGTGCTGCCAGTGCAGCCGATCTGCTCTCCTGTAGCCGCGGCTCCCCGCCCGATGCCCCAGGGCCTGAGCAAGCCGGGGTTTCAGCTGCGGCTCCCAGACTGCTGCGATGAGCCCGGCCTGCTGCGCTGCCTGTAGTGCTTTCTGTCTGGTGGAGAGTTTTGGAGCTTGAAAATCTGTTTAGCGTCCCATTTTATGAGTTTTTTAGCGTGTTTGTGTGGGAGCTGTGGTGCTTTGCTGCTTCTACGCTGCCATCTTCTCCTCTATTACTTATAATTTTTATTTTAGATATCATCCCTTCCTATTCAACTTATCCTATGCCCTCTATGTATACATGTACACATATATACTCACACTCACATATATATTTATACACACATACCCTCCTATATAAACATATGTGCGTGTATACATAAATTTATATTCCCTTCAGCTATCCTCATAATGAGAAAAGTTTTGTAAGTAAGTTACAATTATCAGTTTTCCATATAGGAATACAAATAGTTCAACTTTAATAAGGTCCTTATTATTTCTTTTCCACGTTTACCTTCTCATGCTTCTCTTGCTTCTTGTATTTGAATGTCAAATTTTCTATTCAACTATGGTTTTTTCATCAAGAATTCTTGAAAGTCCTCAGTTTCATTGAATGACCCTATTTTATTTTTTTTATTTTTTTTTAAATTGTAATTTTTATTGGAAAACAAATATACAACTTGGAATGGATTTCAGGCAAATTGTGCCATAAGCAGATTTTTTAAAAAAATAAGTGCCTAAACCAAGTTTAAAAAGCAAATAACAACAGAAGAAAATGTTTTCTGGTACAGGACCAGCAGTACAAAAAATAGTGTATGAGTACCTGGATAATACACCTGTTTTGCAATAGTGCAACTTTTAAGTACATATTGTTGACTGTCCATAGTCCACACAGAGTTACAACGCCACACTTTAACAGCAACATGCTGACAGCTCCTAAAGAAAACTACTTCTTTAAAAAAAAAAAGAAAGGCATAACCCAGATGTACCCTCATTTGACCAATGCCATCTAAGTTCAGATGTGCAGAAGGGCTTAGATATATCCAGAGTAAGCCACATGCAACATATTTTACTTGATCAGTTTTCCAAAATAAAGTTTCAGGACAATGACAGTAGATAAGGGGAAGAAAAACATGGAGGAATGAAGTCCTAATTGCTACACATGCATATCCTTATGACAATAGAGGGGAAAACCTTTTACAGATAAGTTACAAAGAAAAGGCAAATAAACAGTTTTGTGTAAGAAATTTAACACATTCTGTACAATGTCTTCACTTTGCTGTCATCATTTGTACAAACTCTTCATAGTTTATTTGACCATCACCATCAATATCTGCTTCCCTGATCATTTCATCAACTTCTTCATTTGTTAACTTCTCTCCAAGGTTTGTCATCACATGGCGAAGTTCTGCTGCACTAATATAACCATGGCCATCCTTGTCAAACACACAGACGGCTTCTCTAATTTCTTCTTCACTGTCTGTGTCTTTCATTTTTCTTGGCATCATAGTCAGAGATTCTGGAAAGTCAATTGTGCCATTACCATCAGCATCTACTTCATTAATCATGTCCTGTAATTCAGCTTCTGTGGGGTTCTGCCCAAGTGACCTCATTACAGTTCCCAATTCCTTTGTTGTTATAGTACCATCTCCATCCTTGTCAAATAGTGAAAAGGCTTCTTTGAATTCTGCAATCTGCTCTTCTGTCAACTGATCAGCCATGTTGTTAGCGTTACTAGTGCCCAAGTTCCTATCAAATAACCTCTGCACTTGGACTAATGAATGACCCTATTTTCCCCTGAAACATTAAACTCAGTTTTGCTGGGTAGGTAATTCTTGGTTTTAATCCTAGTTCCTTTGACCTCCAGAATATCAGTTTCCAAGCCCTTCAGTCCCTTAATGTAGAAGCTGCTAGATGTTGTGTTATCCTGATTGTTTTTCTACAATATTCAAATTTGGAAGGATGATTTCTAGGGTTTTTTTGATCATGGCTTTCAGGTAGTCCAATAGTTTTTAAATTATCTCTCCTGGATCTATTTTCCAGGTCAGTGGTTCTTCCTGTGAGATATTTCACATTATCTTCTAGTTTTTCATTTGTTTGAATCTGTTTTATAGTATCTTGATTTCTCATAAAGTCATTAGCTTCCATTTGCTCCAGTCTAATTCTGAAGGAATTATTCTCTTCAGTAAGCTTTTGAAATTCCTTTTCTATGTGGGTAGTTTGGCTTTTTAGTCCTCTTTTGCCATTTGAGTTAGTCTATTTTTAGTGTGTAATTTTCTTCAGTCAGGTTGTTGACTGTCTTTTCATGATTTTCTTGCATCATTCTCATTTATCTTCCCAATTTTTCCTCCACTTCTCTTACTTGATTTTCAAAATCATTCTTGAGCCCTTCCATGGCCTGTAATCAGTTTGTATTTTTCTTGGAAGCTTTTGAAGCAGGAGCTTTGACTTTGTTGTCTTCCTTCCTTTCCGTGCTTTGAACCTTTTTGTCCCCAAAAAAGAAATCTAAGGTTTGTATGGTGTGCTTGCTTTGCTTCCTCTGCTTGCTCATGTTGCCACTCAATAACTTGACTTTTGAGCTCTTTCCAGCAGTAGAATTCTGCTTCCAGAGAGGAGAGCTTTGTCCCAAATCGCTGGGGTTTTCACAGTTGCCAGAGGTATTAGTTGCAGCCCGCATGAGCTCTGGCCCAGTGGCCACACACCCCAGGACCTCCACCCAAGACAGTGATCAAGATCCAAGCAGGTTAAAACAAGAATGATTACCCTCTGAATGGTCCCTTGGTCCCCCTAAGATCTGCAGGCCAGGAGCCCTAGAAGGAGCCATACCATTGCTGCACAGGCAATGCACCTCTGCTGCTTCTCACCCCATAGCAGGGGCTGACCACACTCTTGTGTGTCTCCCTCCCCCCTGCCCCAGTTCCAACAGAATTCCACACTAACTTTTTACTTTGTCTTTGTCATTTATGGGCTGATAAGTCTGGAAACTGCCACAGCTCTGCTCTGACTGCTGCTATTTCAGGCCACCCTGAGGCTAAAAGCACAGCTCACACAGGGCTGGGCTCAGCTCCAGATGGACTGAGATGGACCCTTCCTGTAGGTCTGCCAGGTTGCCTTCAGCAGGAGATTTCATTTCTCTCTTTCGCTTTGTGGGTTCTATAGCTCTAAAATTTGTTTAGTCATATTTTATAGGTATTCGAAGTGTTTGTGGGGGAAGCTCATGAAATTTTCCTGTTTCTATGCCACCATCTTGGCTCTGCCTATAAATTAATATTAGCAATGTTTTAATTTAATTTTATTTTGCATGGACCAATCATTAGCACTGAATATTCCTTAAATTGTTCTTCCATTTCTTCAAGATGCATTTTGTAGTTGTATCTTCACAAATATGCTTCAGAAGATTGAATCCCAGATATTTTTTTCATTTTGGGGTTATTTTGAGTGTGATTTCTCTTTCTGCATTTGCTGACTGGATTTTATTGTTTCTATGTACTATTTCTGGTGGGGAGGGGGAGATATTTTATAATCTGCTAATTTTCCTAAGCTGTTAATGTTAAAATTAGTTTTAGCTGATTAAGATTTTCTAATTAAACCACATGTTAATAGAAAATTGGGATAGTTTTATCTCCTTTAGGTACTTTTTTCCTTTATTTCTCTTCTGTTACTGCTATTGATACCATTTTAAAAAACCTGTCAAATAACAGCAGGGAAATGGCATATCCTTGTTTCATACAATTCTTAGGCTGTTTATAAACAGTAATCTACCCATGAGATTCTTTTCCAGTCATACCAATAAGTTAGCTCTGTTGGAGGATCTGATTTGCAGCAATATTGACATTCTTTCTGTAAATAATACCATAGGATAAAAGGAATTTACAACTAAATCGGAAGATGGCTTAGCTGCAGTGATTATTAACTGAGTTTTGGGAGAGAAGGAGAAGGTATCTATGAACTTTTCCTTGTAATTATTTTGACATAATTTGCTTTCTTGGTAATTTTGCATATTTTATTCATTTAAAAACATCTTTCTGAGAAGGGATCCATAGGTTTCACTGAGCTGCCCAAGGGGTCCCTGACACAAAAATGGTTAAAAATCCCTGTCCTGGAGGCTCTTTTTAAGAGAGGCTAATAATAAACGAGCTTGATAGAATTTATTTTCTCATGTGTCCAAAGGAAAGAAAAAAAAAATCCCTTGTTGCAAGAGAGAGATACGTAGAGAGGGTAACAGTGCTGCATTATGTTATCAGAGAACTTCCCAGGAAGAGTACAATGAAGTATCATTTGAGATGATGAACAATGGGGAGAAGAGGAAGGTGGGTCACATAGTGAGATTAGAACATAACTAAGAGACAACCCATGTGTTCCATTGGTACTTTTAGAATATCATGAGTTCTAGAGGAAGGCCCTAATGTGTTGGTTGTATCTCCTGTGAAGGATTTATGAGAAGACAGAGACAGGAGTCCTGAGAGGGCATGGATAAGTTGCATTCTGTACCATCAGAAGAAGTACCCGTATTGAAGAAATCCTACTGAAGCTGTCATGCTCTGTAAAGGCTTTTGGCTTACTGACCTTATGAAGAGATTTGAAAAGTGTCTCTATCCAGCGGTGGCAGTGGCTGAACTTTATTTGGGCTTCATTGGTTGCTGACATTTTGAATCAACAATAATTGTAGATTATTGTTGAAAATTACCAGGCACATAGTATTTTGCTGTGGAGTAAAGAAGTTAGCAATATGGAGTTTCCGTAGTTTTTATTAAACAACTAAAATGATTGCAGTTGTTAGATATTAAGAGTTATTTTTTGTGTGTTTGTCATTTTTCATCTCACTTTATTATCTAAGAGTGATTCAAATTAAAAAAAAAAGTGATTCAAATCTCAGGCCCCAAGCAGAAAAAAGGTGAGAGAAAGGAATATTTTTCTTCTCTGTTGAGTGTTGAACATGAACATGTTAAAAAGCAGCTTTGGCATTCCATCACAGAGGGTTCTGTATTTCCGTTATAAGGGAAGGCATTCTTCTATTTGCTGTGTAAAGTGGTGACAGAGGACCTTTCTGAAATCAATAATTATGAGTAGTTTAGATGATGTGCTATCTTTAACCTCACACATTCGTCCTGAGTCTCTCTTACTTGTGGAAACAGGCCCATGAGCTACAGATCTGAGGCAAAGCATGTTTTTGTTCATGGAGAGAAGCTTTCTGCGGATTTACGTGGAATGTTTTTCTCCTCATTAAAGTATGAATGAGAGAAATGGGGTGATTGTGTCTTATTCTTTTTGCCCTGGATTGTATAAAACAGGATTTCATGTTGAGATTTATCAGCCTTTTGAAAAAGAACTATTTCAATATAACTTTATAATCCTGTTTGTTTTATTTTCTACATTTAAAAATACTATTATGAAAGGGATCTCATAGGCTTTACCATATTTGTCCATGACACCCCTAAAAAAAGATAAGAACTGGTTTTAAAACATTCCTAAGCTTCCTCGGGGTTCAGGAAAAAAGATCTGAGGGAGTGCATTTTCCATAGATGATTTGCAGTGTCCTGATTGCAGAGATCTGACAAAAGTGCTGATTTATAGATCTCAAATATAAGCAGTCAGTCCCTCTTTTATTTCAACCCGCTTTACTGTAGTTTTGTGGGTGTATTTATTGCTAATTGTTTAATCTCTTATTCATATTAAAGGGTTTTTTTTAAGCATTCTAAGAGGCTTTAAGGCAAGGATTTAAAAAATATAATTGAAATTATCCAGTTAAGATGGCTGGTACCTTTACTTGCAGCTATAAGTTTTCCTTTTTTTCTGAACTGTAAAATACTGCTTTGGCTTTTACTAACTTGGTTGTATGTGCAGTTGTTTTAAAGTACCAGGCTATCAAGATAACAAAGTCAGCACGTTGTGCAGCTTAATATGTTATCGTCTCTTCATTAGGTTTGTACACTTGAGTCTTAAAGAAAAACCCAGAGAAATAGATTTCTTAAAGCATTTGGGTATTACATAGTTGGTCCTGTGCTATTGTACCACTTTTTAGGCTGGCCAAAATTTTTTTCTGCCTTACAAGGTGAAAAGGTTATTGAGATAGCATCTTGACTTTACTGTGAAAATATTGTTTCATAGATTGAAACTATAGTTTCCTTTCTTTTACAAATGAGAATGCAATATTTAACTTTCTCTTCTGTAGCTATGAACTTCAACCAGAGCCAAAAGTTTAATTATTCCTTTATAATATATGATTCTCTTATTTGCTTCATTACCTTTTTTGCTGCATTCTTTTATATAATTTAGGAGATAATAAAAATGTTGTTTCTAGTAAATACTAGAAATACCTTAGTTACATTTTTAAAAATTTGTTCTTCATTACCAACACAAAGTTGAATTTTGTAATTTTGAAAAGTATTTAGTTTTGAATTAGAGAAAGTCTAAACTAGAGTTGAATGAAATAATTGTTTTTTAAACATCTGGGGTTTTTTTTCCCTCTCTCTTCTTTTTTTAAATTCCACTGCTTCTTTTGGAAACCAGAACTATTTATAACCAAACCCTTCATACAACCTGTAGGTATTTGTTGGAGTGGGGCTAATTAGCCCCAATCCACAGAGTTAGTGTGAGGCTACTTTGTAAATCCTAACAGTTCAGTAATCACTCCTTCCTCTTTATTAATTCTTCTGATATGGAAGAGACTATAGTACAGTAGAAAGAGGAATCCGTATGTATAAGTTGTAGACTCTAGTGCTATGACCTGCTATGACTTCTTAACCTGTCTTAGTCCCTTGTCTATAGTGTTACCTGATTGAACTTGAAAATTCCTAAGGTCCTCTCAGTTCTAACAATCTTTATTTTTTAAATGTGGTAAGAATAATTATAAAATCCTACATATCAGTTCAAAACATCAACTGCTCCAAATGTAGAATCGGAGAGGCAAAAATAGACAATGTTTATTTTTTTAAAAGAACTTGGAGGTTTATTGAACCACATGCCCAATATAAGTCAAAGAATGATTTTGCAATTTAAAATGCAGATATGAATTTCGATAGGTATTAAAAGAAATATAATATTGAGAATATGTATCAGTTAAAGGCTCACTGTATCTTGTTCTCATCAGACCACTATATTTCAGTAAGGAAATTGATAGACTGGAGTATATCCACAGAAGGATGACTAAGATGTCAGAAGACTCACTGAAGGAAATAGAAACATTTAGGATAAGAGAAGACTTAGAAGGGACATGGGCAACATCTGGATATCTTTGAAAAGTTTGCCATCTAGAAAAGACCTTGCTCTTGTTTTACTTGGCCTCAGAGAACAGAACTAGAAATTAACAATCATATCTGTTAGAGCTGTCTAAAAGTGAGTTGAGCCAACTCCTCAAATGGATTCTGCCAGTTGGAACTACTGATAAGGAGTTATTACAGGAGGGCATTTGTGCAACAGATATAGATTAGACTAAAAGACTTCTTTTTTTTAAACTAAAATATATCTCTTTCAGCTCAGAGAATCTGTGACTTTTTAACTATGATTCTTTAATTGTTGAACCTTGTTTATAGGTTCATTAGCCTCAGTTTCTGCATCTACAAAATAGAAGCAGTTATGATTGCCTTACCTATCTCCTAACAGGGTTGTTTTAAGGAGCAGTAGAATGTAGGATTCTTGAAGAGAGCGATTGTTTTATATCCCGGATATGTGGAACAAAGCCTTGTGTGTAGAAGGCACTTAGTAAATGCTTGTTGGCAAGTTGAAATCGACAAAAGTGAAAATGTAAATATTATTATTAATACAGTAGCATTACATCTCACTTTTATAATGGTACCGCTTATACTGATGCCTTTGGGGGAGGATAGTGAGCTTGGCTCAGACTTAGTGACTTTTACAAAAATTCACCTATTTTCAACCAATATGTATTAAGTCTATTGAGTAAGATTTGGGGAACAGGCTGCCACCTCACTCAGGTTAAGGTAATATTGGCATTGCCTTTCCTATGTCACATTAACGCTATTCCCACACAGCTCCCCTATCATAACAGCAGCATATTACCTTTGCAGGATATGATATGTGAGGAACACATATGTCTCCTCAAATAAAGTCGCCATATTCAGTAAAAGCACATATAATAAAGGTATCTCATAGACCAGGTGTTAGTCCTGTTGTATCTAGTGCCTGTCCACCTAAAAGCTGGAAACAATTTCAGATATATCCTGACATATCTCATCATAGTATGCTCATGCTCATGAAGTAAACAGGGGCAGATAATTTTATTTCCACTCTATATATTAATACATTAAGTCACAGAGAAGTTATGTGTGCATTCCTTCCAACAAAACAAACTTAGTCTTGTTCATCGTGGTTCTCTCTCATGAAACATTGCTTCCCATTTAGATCAGAAGCATGGAGCTGTTTGGTTTTTCCAGATATTAATTCTTAATAGCCTTGTCTTATCTTAGTGCGCATGCACACACACACATACACACACGTGCACGCCTGCACACACTTCTTTTCTGACGAAGATCTTATGTGTTCTCTAGACTTTTAAAATAGTATTGTGACAATAAATCGGGTTGCCCTTCTGAGTTCTTTTATTTGTGGTTATCAATCTAAGCAGCCCCTTATTTTCTTTTCCTTTATCACAAGCTCTCTACCTTGAAGGCTTCTGTTTGTTTACCTTATACTTTTAGACCTTTTTCATTCCTGAGCAAAACATAATGGAATTTTCTCTCCTTCTTCTTTGTTAACCTATGATGCAAGAGAGCAAAATCACATATTTAATGGCAGTGTTCTTTCAAGTGCTTTGAGATATGGTTAGATTATTGTATTAAACCTCATTTTATGTAATAGCCCCATTTCCTTCTTTCCCTTAGCCTCAAGTGATAAAAGTACTAATTAATCTAATTGAGTTGTTATTATAAGGTATGCCATATGCATTCTTCCCAAATGGAGGAAAGACAGTTTTTATGAGGAAAATAGAAAAATAAGGTAAAAGATATAAAACTGCTGAAGCTTTCTGGTCAGACAGCTTTATTCAGTTTAATAATGGAAGTCACACCATTTCTTTGTTCTTTTTCTTATTTTTCCATTATAAGGAAAAATAAGACATTCCCTTTTGAATACATATAAAAATGTAACTCACAGAACAGTACTATATTTCTTTCAAATAACAATATCTGATGAATGTTAGTGTTCTATATTCTTTTGATAAACTTCTAAATAGCCAATAAAACTTTGAATTAGCTTGAGAATGCTATTTATTCCCAGTATCATTGTCTGATAGAGAACAAAGAATGAACAGTGCATTGCTCATCATTGCCATCTTTCCACTCTCACATATCATCCACCCTTCCTCCTTCTCTTTTCCTCTCAAATCTGATGCATCTGCAACAGCTGGAAAGAGACTGAATGCTGGTTGCCACAGTGAGAAGCATCTGAGGAGTTCTGACAAACTTTTCAGAGGCTTAGGCAAAAGGAATCAGCAACTCTGGTACTTGGTCTGGAAATAAATTTTCCTTTGGGAGAACTCAAGACCCCTAGTTTCTTTTTTTTTCTTTTCTTTTTTTTTTTGTTGTTGTTGTTTATAGCTAGAACATTCATTCAAATACCAGAAAACTGAGTCCCCAAATCAGAAAGGCAAAGCCAACACAGTAGTTATGAAGTTGGCACACATAGTTAAACACCCACATTCTCAAGCCTTCAAAACAGGACGGGCTACCTCAGGCAAAGATCCTCCTCTCCTCACTCACACAACTGCTCAGCATCCATGCAGCTTGCTCCCAGCAGCTCTGGCCCCCGCAGTTCCTGTCCCTGGCTGTCCTCAAAAGGGGTCCTTACCAGAGATTCTGGCTGGCTCAAAAAAGGAGTTTGCACCGCAACTGCAGCCTCCTCTGCCACCACCACTGCTGTTTCCGGTCAACACAGCACAGACCTTAGCCTGGTTCCAGCTTTGTCTTGTTCCACCTCTTCCTGCTATGTCAGCAAGTTCAAGGGGCATGGAAGATCTTCAAATCCCAGCATTATTACATTCAGCCCCGAGATCTTTCATGTCCCTTACTTAGCAAAAATACATTAACAATACATTTCATTCCATAGGTTAATAGGAATTTTAGGAGTAACTGGTATCAACAGAATTTTACAACAATATAACAAAGATAGCACACAGTAAACACAGAAAACAATATTTTAGGGTGGGGCTTGAGCACAAGCTCCCCATCATTCCCCCACCCTGAACAAATGGGGTCCCAAAATCCTGGGGTAAGGGGTGAAGGTCTTCTATATAATTCTTCTATGGCTTTTTGCTACTGAAATTGGACGTAGAGCCATCCCTGTCCCAAGGGGCAAGACCCCTAGTTTCTAAAAGGTTATTGATTATATTTTCTGGGCCTGTTCTCAGAAACAACCTGCTAGCAGGATCATATTTGAATTTATGAGGTACTTCCAGCCATTTATATTGCATTTTTACCTTGGCTTTTTTCTCTGAATCATGGTGTAATTTCACCATTGTCACTTAGGGTCTGTGTCTTTGGCCCCTACTTGATCACGTTCTTTGGAAAGTAGGTGCACACTTAAAACCTGGGTGACTAGTTTACCTTAGACCCACAAAGACTAAGAAGTAATTGTTTTGCCACTTGATTTATTGAAGACAAATTTTTGACATTTCCAGCTGTATCCACTTTCATTTTCATATGAGGCAAAACAGCTTGGAGAAAACTCATGCTAAGGGTCTCGGGTGAGAACCGAGTTGTACTTGGTATAACTCCGTACAACAAAGTAACAACCTGAGGATATTTAGCAAAAGTAGAAACATTGAGGAAATATTAAAACTACTCTGAAAAAGAAAATTCCCATGTTAGCCACACTGGACCCACTGTTAAATAATCTTCAGTATTTTAACCATATTTAGCCTCTTTTTAATATCAGCACATACATTTAGGAAATTAATTCCCCAAATTAAAAAAAAAAGACATAACACCTTCTTATGAGAGCTAAGGCAAAATATACTTTATACAATGACAGTCGTCCGCAAAAAATCAGGAAAGAGTGACAGTAGATAGAATAACTCTAACGTAACTGAAGATTTCTGACCAGAGTGTCAGCTTCTACCTAGTGACTTTGTGTTGCCATGTTTTAAGTGTTGATTTCGCTTGTGACATTTAGAGTTCTGTTCTCACATTTGTAGTGTGTAGAGTTATGGTTTCACATAAGTTGTAGTTTTCCTTCAGGAAAATTTGAGCCTTTTCACTGAGAGAAAGCTCAGAGCACAGAGATGCTGCCAGAGTAAATCAAGTAGTCCCTGCACCAAGATTTTCTTCATGATATACACAATTTTGAGTTCAAAGATGATCACATTTGTACGTTCTGACAGATGGCAAAGCAGAAGAGTAATTTAAAATGCCAATTGTTTTATTTTACATTTGTTCAGTGAAGTATGTGAAATAACTGTCCTTTTTCACCACTGTCTTAGCAAGAATGCACATAAATTTTCAGAGTGAAAGCCTGCTCCTTTGTTTAATGGGCAGTGTACGGCATATTCTTAGCTTACATGTGATTTAAGACCCTAGTCATTTTTTCACTTAGAGAAACAAGTCTCTTTATATAGTTTGTCTCCAGCTTTACTTCTTTCTTCCACTCCCAGAACCCCAAGGATTGCAGAAAAGCCAGGAAGCTGGTGTGTAACATCAACAAAGGCTGTGGCTATGGCTGTCAACTCCACCATGTTGTCTACTGCTTCATGATTGCATATGGCACTCAGAGAACTCTCATTTTGGAATCCCATAACTGGCGCTATGCTACTGGTGGATGGGAGACTGTATTTAGACCTGTAAGTGAGACATGCACAGATAGAACAGGCTCTACTACTGGACACTGGACAGGTAAGAATTCAAGAGGTATTTATTTTCTTAGGTTGGTAATTTGTACAGCACTAAGGATCTCAGGATTGAATCATTAAATGACCAAGTATTCCAACTTTTGTTTAGAGCTTTTGAAACGATTATAGTTCTCTTTCTTCTGTGTTCCAAAGTGACAAGCATTTCTCATGAAAAGTTGAGTTGGAAAATATTGAATTTCATAGTTTGGTACCCACGTTTTTATGAAGAAACTACTACTATTAGAAGTAATAGATTATTTCATTGCCAGTGAGGCTGTGCAATGGATGGAATATTGAACTTGAAGTCAGGAAGACCTGAGTTCAGTTCCAGCTGCAGACACTTACTAGCTGTGTGACCCTAATGAAGTCACTTAACCTTGTGCTGCTTTAGTTTCCTCTAGAAACTATAGAATGAGAATAGTGATTGAATCTGTCTCCCAGATTTGTAAAGCATTTTGCAAACCTTAAAGCACTATAGGAATACTAGCTATTATCATTATTGTTAACTTTGTCCATCTGTAAAACTTCATTTAATAGAATTTTTTAATCTTGAGGTTTAAGAGCAATGGCAGTATCAAAACTACCAAATAATGCTCACAAAGCTAATCTGATATCCTGTTCTTCCAAGAGAAAGCATTGCATTTGGAATTAGGAAAAATCCTATTGACTGGGATATTATTGATATTGACCACATCCCTAAAATGAGATCTCTTTAGAAGAACAAGAAAGGGAGCCGCTAGGTGGTGCAGTGAACAGAGCACCAGCCCTGGAGTCAGGAGGACCTGAGTTCAAATCTGACCTCAGACACTTAACACTTACTAGCTGTGTGACTTTGGGCAAGTCACTTAACCCCAATTGCCCTCCAAAAAGAAAAACAAAAAACAAAACAGAACAAGAAAAACTATAAAAGCTAAAGTATAGTATCAAGTATGGATGTGTGTGTGTGTGCACATGTACGTGCATGTTTTTGCCTTTGCTTCTGTAGCTCCATTTGAAAAGTTGAAGTAATTCTGTCTTGTCACAGAGTTTTCATAAAACTTAATTGCATAATGTATGTAAAGTGCTTTGAGCTTCTCTGAGAAAGGTGCTAGACTCTAGCAGAGGTGAGGAACCTACAGCCTCAAGGCCACAGGTTCCCCACCCCTCTTTAGAGCAATGCAAAGCATTTTCTTAAAAGGTAGTTTTTAATCAACACTTAGGAAGATTTAGAATCTAGTCAGCACTTGGTTCTTTCCTTAAAGTTCTCGTATTTTAAAACAAGCCTTTTCTCTAAAATCAGAACTTTAGTTCCAAGGGGCATCTTCTATAGATCAGGCCTGCTGCTGTCATCAGCTGGTGCTATCAGATTGAGTATCAGGGTTTTGAAGACACTAAATCTGTCAGCCAAGAGAAGCAGCTCTTCTTGGCTCCCTGTGGCTAACTTTTTCATTTTGTAGACTATGTCCAATTTCAAGCTTCTGTGAATGTGAAACTATGCAGTCAGGTTGGCACAGATACTGCTGTGTTTCACTGATCCTAGTAAAATCTGAGTTTTTAGATGGTAACCAGTTGTTAGCAAAAAATGAAGCATAATGGATAGATCATAATCTATGCTCTAATTTGATCTCATTTGAGCCACTAGTTTTCAGTTTTCTCTACGTTTTTATTCTATAGTGGGGTGGTAAGGTTTAGAAATTTACCTTGTCACAAGCACATATAAATTCCTCTTTACAACAGGACAGCAAATAAAGATATAAGAAGCAGTATGATCTAGTGGGAGGGTCAGAAGATACAAGTTTAAGTTACTGCTCTGGTAGTTATGTTACAATTGGGAGACTCAGAGCGTTGAAAGGGGCCTCAGCAGGCCATCTAGTCCAGTTTGTTGCACTGGCCAACTCACTTGCCTCCTTATGCCTCGGTTTCTCCATCTTTAAAATGGAGATAATCTAATTAATTAGATTAAAAGTGAGATAATGTGTAGTAATCAAATTGACTACTTTACAGTGTTGTTGGGGGAAAGCTCTTGCAAACTGCTATACAAATATGAGCTATTATTAAAACATAAAAAAGGAGTTAGCTTATTTTGAAAACCAGAGTCATGTGTAATTGTTACTAAAATTTTTCATCCCTTTTCTCCTACTCTTTCTATTCCCTCCTAATAAGCCTGTCTTATATTTAGTATTCACATGTTTGAACATTTTATTTAAAATCTGCATGAAGCTGAACAGATATTTTAGTTAATCAGCCACAAAGGGAAAGTTGCCATTAGTGCATCTGCATCCATTCTCTCAGTCACTTACATTCATTTTCCAGGGTTGTAAAGGACCCATTTCATCAGTAAGTTACAGCCAGTGGTGCAGAAGTACAGTTTATAGTAAATCGTGCTCTCCTTAACATTGCAAGTACTCTTTGAAATCATACATTTATTTTCATGCTTCTGAATTGAACCGCCCTTGTTAGACACCTTTAATTAATTCAGATTAATGATTTTTTTAAAAGTTTATAGAGATCATCATAATTGAACATAATACTAAGTAACTCACAATAGTTAAGGTGTTTTTCTTTTAATTGAAGGGATTTTTGTTTTTTAAGAATTATGGCTACTTTTTTTGCTATTTGTTATCTATATATGCACATTTTTGCTATTTATATAAATATATGTTTTATATGTGCATATTTTATCTCCAGGTGTATGTTTTATTAGTGTCTTTTCCAAATTAAGGAAAACAGAATGAATACTAATAACCACTTTGACATTAATCCTTTAGTTAGGCATAAAGTAACTACATCTGTTATTATTCTGACATGTGCAAAGAATCTTGGGATAATTCCCTTGGCATCACTGCCATGAATTATTATTGTTCCTCCCCATTTGACATGATATGCCTGCAGGTGAAACTTAGTGATTCCAGCTCAAATCTGCCACTCGTACATGTCTTGGGGTGCATAGCTGATCATTTCAGTAACGACATCATACCTTGTTGGAGATTCAGTTCTATTTTTCCTTCACTATTTTACATCCTTTCTGGAACCATATTCTTAGAGTAAGCATTTTGGCTTAAGTGAAGCAAAATATGAAAGATCACACTTTCAATTAAAAACAACAAAAATCCTTTCAACACCTGAAAATGTCATGTCTGTTCCCAACAGGTGCGTATTCAAAAGGGGTTGACAAAACAATCTCTTTATTTTGTTAAATAGAGCCAAGATGTTTCCCAAACTGAAGCTAACAGGTTATATTGGTCCTGATTCTCCTACAAAGATTACTTACAGTTATTTAGAATGTTAATTTTGGCTGGATATTTAAGAGTTTGATAAATGCCATTTTGAATTGGATTTCTCTTGAATTAAATATATTGTAACTTCCAAAATGACTTGATAGTGAGAGGGAGGAAAAACCCTACCAGTGAATGATTCAGTGAGTGATACCCTCCCAGCTCGATTCTCCCTTAACTGAATCCCCATGTCGACACTGTTTTTTTTTTTTCTCTTGAAAAGCAGACCTTAGTGCAGCTAAACCAGTTTGGCATTTCTGTGTGTTTGTTTTTCCTCCTCTCTGACTAGTCTTCTTTGACTGATATCCTGTTTGGCTAGTAGCTAGAACTGATGCACAACCTTCAAAGCTTCTTTTTTTAAATGGAATTGATGGTTACGTTAATTATAGTAGGAGAGGTTTATTGTTGTTTTTCAGTTGAGATATGTTTAATAAAAACACCATGATTATGTAGCCATCGGCTATATTTCCATAATCAGACTGCATCCTTGGACTCTAACCCTCTCGTGACCTAAAGAGATGGAAACTATTGAATGTTCTGAATATAGAAGCATTCATAGACAAAACTATTTGTTTATACCTTAAAAATTTTTCTTTTTCACTAGAGTAGATGGATTTCTCTTTCCTCTGCCTTTTCTTCCCATTCAGGAACAGAAAAGGGTTTTATAAAAATGTTTCACTGAGTATCCTAATGTAAATTGGTATTTAACATCAAAGATGCACCTCTACTGGAGATGTTCCATTGAGAATTTAATATGGAAGTATAAGCTATATCTGTAAATAATACTACAAAAGGTCCTGTCATCAGAGAAATGCATGATAGGAAAACAAAGATGGACAGTTACCTGGTAAATGCAAGGGATAATCATTGGACAGCCCTGTGGTGTGTTTCTGTCCATGCAGATTTATGTGAAAGTGTGGAAGAGAATCACTGAAGATAGAGAGATAAAGATGCATTGGAATCTGCCCTGTTGGAGGGAGTAATATCTTTGATGGACTCCTCTTGGAGAGAACCTTCAAAATGAATCCCTAGTTTTTGTAAAGTCATTGAAAGAACTTCAGAGAAGCTTGAGGTTAAGTCTAAGGCAGTTGGTCTCAGGGTCCTTTTTGACCTTCCCTCTTATGTAGTCCACTCTTTTGTAACACACTCAGAGTGCAGTAAGAATCAGCTGGGACTTGAAGCCAAGGACATTAGGAGGCAGAGATGAGGAGGGAGAGAGTTCCAACCATGGAGGGGACAGCAAGTGAAAATGCCTGGATTCTGGAGACGAACTGCCAAGTGTGAGACACAGCAAGGAGGCCAGTATCATTGAATCCTTGAGTCCAGTAGGATGCAGAAGTGTTGGGAGGAGTTAGGTGTGAGAAGACTGGAAAGGTAGGAAGGGGTCTGGCTGCCAAACAACGAGTGCTATATTTGGAACTGGAGGCCAAAGGAAGCCACTGGAGTTGATTGAATAGAGAGGCAACATGGTTAAACCCAGCGAGCTATTGCAATAGCTAAGGCATAATTTGATGAAGGCCTGTACCAGCTTGGTAGCAGTGCCAGAGGAAATAAGGGAGCATGTAAAAGAGATACTTTGAAGGTAGAAATGACAGGAGTTGGCAACTGATTAGGATATGGGGGTAAGAATGAGACATTGAAAATGACATCTAGGTTGGAACCCAAGTGACTGGAAACAAGATACTATTCTACATAATAATAGGTTAAGAAAAGGGGAGGGATTGGGGGATGGATAATGAATTCAGTTTGGGACATAATAAGTTTAAAATATCAGTGAGACATTCATTTCAAGGTACCAGTACATAATTGGAGATGTGAAACTGGAGGTGAGGAGAGACTGAAAACAAATGTTTGTGGTGATGATAGTTTAATCCATGGAAATGGATGACATCATCAAGCGCAGTAGTATTTAAGGTGAAGAGAATTGGGCCCAGGCCAGAGCTTTGGGAACAGCCATGGCACAGATGACGATCCAGAAAAGAAGATTGTACAGAAGAGGTCAGATTGGTAGGAGGGAAACCTTGGAGAGCAGCATCATGAAAACAGGAGAAGCGAGTATCAAGGAAAAGAAAGTGGCAGAAGGTATCTGAGTGATATGAGAGGGAGAAGGAGGGAGAAAGAAGGGATTCATAGCAAATGGCCTTAATTTTTTTCAGTAAAAGTGTAGAGCTCACCCTAGGTGGTTTCTTATGCCAACTCTAAAATGACACACTGGGCCATGGAAATGCAGAAAATGATCGTGGGCCCGGCAAGATCATGAATACAATCCATTGATACCACGAGCAAGGTTTTTTATAAAGTAATGAAACAAAAAAGGTAACTATAGGTCACTAGGTTTTCTAATACTGCTTTGTTCAGATTCAAGATGCCAGACAGTGATGTCAAGTAGGCCTTGACAGCTATCATATCCTTGATGTTTCCAAGCCATAAGAATAGTATCTAAAATGTATTAATGAGCTAACACCTTCTGGCTAATATCCCAGAACAGGGCAGAGCCCTGGATCTCAGGATATCAGGCAAGTTCTCACATCCAGCTGCATCACTGAGAAAGCCAAGACTGATTGCATCACTGGAAAACCCGGAGCTAACTAATCTAGGATCAGCCTGATTCCTGCATCAGGTGTTTTGGCTCCCTTCAGAAATAGGAGGCAAGCTGAGAAGTGGGGGAGAGGACGCTATGGGAGGTTGAAGAAGGAATGAAAAGGTTTGGAAGAGCAGCTATTGTGAGTAGGAAAGTGAGTCAGTTAAGAAGATATAAAAGGATTACCTTGCTTTAATGAACTGAGACCCATGATTCTTCTCAGCTTTGCCCAACAGAATGACTAGGAGAAAAGTGGTGCAGAAGCTGAGGCTCAGCAAAGCAATGTCTTCAGTAGGATGTAGGGGCAAGGGACTAAAGAGAAGAGGAAAATGTAGAGCTGAACTTGTTCACCAAGGGGCCAAGATGGGGAAGGGAGGAGAGTGTAGCAAGTGCAGGGTTGTTAGAAGGCATGGGAAAGAAATGAGGGTGGAGGCCTTAGAAGTTACAGTGAGGATGAAAGACAAGCTTAGGGGTTGCAAGGCAGAAAGTGAAGAAGAATGAAAACAGATTGTGATCAAACAAGGAAAATTCAGAGTTTGTGAACATGGAAATGGTATGCACGCAGGTGATGGCAACACCAAGGGTGTGATCATCTCTGTTTGTAGCTAAGTAACACAGGCTTTCTAGCTCCATAGACGGCACTATTTCCAGTGGACTGTACTGCTACTAAAATTTAATTTTATGTGAGTTTTGTCATAGAATTTCTTTTAAATGAACATTTGACTACAGTATTAATTAGTGTGACACGAATGTGTTGAGAAGTGTGACTGAACCTTGGATTGGAGCTTTCTGTGTGATTTTCCCCCTGGGGAGTTTAAAAGAGAGGAAACATTTAATCATAGAATTTCAGAACTGAAAGGGATCCTGTTAATCTCTCATGTCATAGATGTGAAACTAAACCCAAAGAGAGATTATGTGACTTGAGGAATATAGATAAGGATAAAGATGCCCGCCCTAGATAACCACTGTGTTACTTTTTTGAAACCTGCTTTAATATACTGAGTGAAATTTTTTTTTCAATCAAGTTCCTTCGTACCCTAAACCGCTTTCAGTATAGGTATACAAGGAGTTTTTGTCATCTACAAAATTTAATTCTTGTGTTATATGGTTCATTAAATTTCAGAATCATAATGTTTTAGAGCTTGAATGAACCATAAATGCCTTGCTTGGCTCCATTTTACAGATGAGGAAAAGGCAGATCAGACCTATCTCCTAAGGTCCAACCTACATTTCCAACCAGGGCATGACACAAAGGGACTATTTAATATCTGGTTATAAAATAGTTGTTCCTTTCAAGTGCAGCCAAATATCTGTGATCAAGGTTTTAACTTTTAGAGTAGAAGCTTTTAAAGTCATTTCTGGAAGGTTTATTATCTGTAGGGATGTGATAGTAACTATTTGACAGCCGGCTGGAGGTTGGTGAGGGTACAGAATT
Organism: Pseudocheirus occidentalis; assembly: GCA_028646575.1. Classification (NCBI taxonomy): domain Eukaryota; kingdom Metazoa; phylum Chordata; class Mammalia; order Diprotodontia; family Pseudocheiridae; genus Pseudocheirus; species Pseudocheirus occidentalis. The sequence goes on from CM053598.1 coordinate 198,835,094, forward strand.
TGTGTGAGAGGGAGGCAGAAAATGTATCTGCGGCAAACTTTTAAGTTTAATCTGCATTATAACCATTTTCTTTAAATAGACAAAATAGTAAGTCAGGTTTTGATTTGTGGAATTTGCTGATTTCCAGAGTGTAAATAAATACCCAAGCCCCTGTTTTTCTTCCAAAGGAATCATGTCAGTAAAGAAGTGAAGGAGTACTTTCTATTTAACTTTTTGAATGGGGGTCACTCTGCTATTAGTTGCCAATTAAATATCAAGTGAAAAAAAATATGGCTTTGTTTTAATATAATGTTAATGTTAATATACTATAATATAGTTTTTAAATGATCGTTTCTTTGAAGAATCTTAATTTTTTCATACCTATTACCTCCAGCAACCCTGTGAAGGCTGTAAATTATAGTGTCTATGTTTTCTAAAGCTTCTTTTAAAGAAATAAAAACTACGTCCAAGACATTCACTTTGGAACAGAATTTCTTTTTTTTCCTCCCAACAGAATTTTTTAAATGAGAGTCCCATGAACTTGTGTTTGGGGGTTTTTTTAATGTTTTGATTACTGTATCTGTGTCAATTGATTTTCTTTGTAATCCTATGTATTTTATTTTATGCATTTAAAAATATTATTCCAAGTTGGGATCTAAAGACTTCATGAGACTATCAAAGGGGTGCATGCATTCAAGCTTATTTCAGTTTTTATATTAATATTTTATAATGCGTTGATTGCTGGACCTGGATTTGAATTTCACTTCTAATACTCATTAGTTGTCTGCTCTAATTTTATTAATTTAGTTGTTCCCTATGGAAGTGATCATCATATCTGCCCATCTTGTGTGACTCTTTACTATTTTCTTCTTTAAGCATTCTACATCAGGTCTACCCAATGTTGGGTCAGCCTTCTTTACTTTTTCCTGACATTGCAAGAATACCTTAGATGTTCATTTTAATTAAAGAAGGTGTGTGTGTGTGTGTGTGTGTGTGTGTGTGTGTGTGTGTGTGTGTGTGTGTGTGTAAATATTAAAATGAATGAATAAATCCATATCTTCAGGCCCTACAAGGCTAACCTATCAAATTAGAAATTTGACTTTTCAGCATAAAAGGAAGTTTGTTTCCTAAAAATCTTTTTTTTAATGTGCTGTTCATTTTATTTGGACAGATAACAGTTTTATCTTCATAAAATGCCCAGCTGTTAAACTGTATAATGTTTAACCAGTTTGGGTCTTTATACAGTTTTTAGAATTTGCCTTTATGAGTAATAAGCATAAAAATATAGGTTAGCACTAACTATGAATCTTTATGGCAATATTTTCTGGCTTTTTGGTTGATTAAGCTTTGGCAGAATGAGTTCCGCAATGAAGCACGGGAAGTAGCAGTATATAGTTACAGTAAAAGTCAATGTGTAGTGAAAAACATGGTTTAGAGATTTTCTGAGGTGTGTATAAAACTTGGCCAAGGTTACATAACAACAACTAACATTTATATAGCAGTTTAAGGTTTGCAGAGTGTTTTATAAATACTATCTCATTTTATTATTGCAACACCTTGGAAAGTAGGGGCTATTATTGTCCCCATATTACAGATAAGAAAACTGAAGTAGACAGGTGTTGTAACTTGCGAAGGGTTGCACAGTAAGTGTCCGAGTCAGGATTTAAATTCAAGTCTTCTGATTCCAGATCCAGTGCTCAGTTAACTGCTACTTAACTGCCCCTTAGTATCAGAAATGGGCCCTAAATGCCCATCAAATAAGATATATCTAAAACTGTAAGAAGTTATGCAGATGTAATCCATCATAATCACCATTATAATGCTTTGGCTCTCATTCAATCCATACTGCCTTGATAGCTTGCTTAGACAATACAGGTTTTACAAATACAGGTTTACATTATTTCATGGCACAAATATGTTCCTAAAAAGTTCTAAGTTGCTTTTTTAAAAATCAAGTTATATTTTAGGGGCGGCTAGGTGGCGCAGTGAATAGAGCATCGGCCCTAGAGTCAGGAGTACCTGAGTTCAAATCCGGCCTCAGACACTTAACACAAAAACTAGCTGTGTGACCTTGGGCAAGTCACTTAACCCCAACGGCCCTCCAAAAAGCAAAAAAAAAAAAAAAAGTTAATATTTTATATGGTTATAGGTTATTGGCTCTTGAAAAGATTTCTTTCCTGAATCATAATTTTTTTTCATTATGGGAACTACTGTTTTATAATATGAATCGGTCACCTCTTTATTTCTTTCTCAGATTTGGATTTTTTTCTCTCTCAAGTTTTATTTGTTTGTTTGGCTTTTTTTTTTCCCTTGGCATGCTCATGTTCATCTTTAAGCTATATTGTAATAGTTGGCTTTCAAATTCAAACATCAGAGTGCATAAAAGGAAGAGTAAGATATTTCAGCAGCTTTTTGGTAATGAATCCGTATTTGTTGAAAATTCAGTAGTATTGAAGATTTTCTTCAAGTTCACATTGCTTCTTCAGGGCAGCAGGGGGTTCAGTGGATAATGGGCTGGCCCCAGAGTCAGGTGGACCAGAGTTCAAATCTAATCTCTGACCCTACTGTGTGACTCAGTGCAAGTCACTTAAATCTCATTTGCTTCAGTTTCCTCATCTGTAAAAATGAGCTGGAGAAAGAAATGGCAAACCACTTCACTATTCTTGACAAGAAAACCTTAAATGGGATCAAGAAGAGTCGAACATGACTGACTTAAAAAAAAGAAAATAATGATTTTTGCAAATAATAAATAATCATATCATTAATATTGCTAAGTTCAATTCAGTTCAACAAATGTTTAAGTACTTACCATGTACAGTGAAATACTCTATGCACTTGAGTTACAAATATATAATAATCATAACTCTTGGCCTTGGTCTCTACAACTTATTAGAAGAATATGACAAAAAACTTATATGCATATATACATATACACATATGGTCAAAGAAAGTGACTGTAAGGACAAAGCTCCTAACAGTAGGATAGAGGAGATTCAAAGAAGAGGAAATCAGCATGTGAACCAGGACAGAGAGGCAGAGGGGGAAAACAAAGTAGCAAGGGCTCACTTGCCTGGTTGATTTGTTCAGTCTCATGCTCCAGTTTGGTGATCAGAGCCCATGCATTCCACATCAAGACACATTTTTGGAAGCATATTCCTCAAAGTACCCTGTACATGCTCTGAAGATGAAGCTTCTTTACCCTCAGAAACCTATCCCTGTTCAGATAAATAGCACTTTCATTCTACTTGGAAAAAACCACCATAGACTTAGTACTGATGTGATCTCTACTGGCTGGAACCAGGAGTGATCTGCTGTCCAGGAATTCAGAAGTCATGACCTATAAGACTTACAGTGGAGGGCTTACCTTCAGCAGACTGGGTACCTTTTGATTAAACACTAAGGAATTAGTGTTGGCGAATTCCAGAGAACGGTTTGAAACTAGGCCCAGAGATCTATAAAATTGTGCATTCCCTTTGACCCTGCAATACCATTACTAGGTCTGTATCACCATGACATTTTTTTTTTTAAAGGAAAGGTACCTATTGTACAAAAATATTTATAACAGCTCTTTTTGGGGTGGCAAAGAATTGGAAATTGAGGGAATGCCCATCCAATGTGGAGGGGCTAAACAATTTGTAATATGTGATTGTGATAGAATACTATTGTGTTATAAGAAATGATGAGCAGGATGGTTTCAGAAAAGCCTGGGAAGACCTATATGAACTATGCAAAATAAAGTCAGCAGAACCAGAAGAACATTGTATGCAGTAACAGCAATATTGTAACATTGATCAGCTGTGAGAGACTTCGCATTTCTAGTCAATACAGTTATCCAAGGTAATTCCAAAGGACCCGTGATGAAAAATGTTATTCATTTCCAGCGAGAGATCTGATGAACTTTTTTTTTTGCAACATAGCTAATATGGAAATAGTTTTTCCATGACTTCACATGTGTAATTGACACATTGCTTGCCTCCTCAATGGGTGGGGGAGGGCTAGGAGGGAGAGAGAATTCGTCTTCCATCCTGTAGTTCCTCTTCTCTCAAATCTAGCTTCTACACAGCTGTCAAAATAATCTTTCTGAAGCACAAATCTGATTATATCACTTTCCTGGTCAAAGTGGCTCCCCAGTGACTGTAAGATACTATTCACCAAGGAAGAGAGAGAAGGAACTCATGCTTAGGGAAGGATGAAGTGGATGATGATTCATCAGAGAAGAATAAATTAGAGACAGGTTAGAGGAAACCCAAGCGAGAGTAATGTTGTGGAAACCAAAGGATAGAAGAGTATTCAGGATTGTGAGAGGGTGTTAACAACAATTAGAAACAAAGAAAGAGGCCCAGGAGAATGAAGACTGAGAAAATGCAACCAGAAGATCAGACAGATATTTGGAAGGACAGCTTCATTAGGTTGATGTCATCAGATCTAGAATTCTAGGGGGTGAGATATACATGGAGACTAAGAAGATGCCTTTTTTGGAAGGTCGTTGATGAAAGGGAAGAGAGATACAACATAACAGCAGACGAAGGTTTTATTAAGACCTAGCATGTTTTTAGGCAGTGAAACGGGTCAGTAGCTTGAGGGGGATTGCTGAAAAGAAGCATGAGGAGGAGGCGGGGGAAAGAGAAGGAGCAAGGGACAGAGTAGAAGTGGTGATGAAACTCACTGTGTATTTCCTTGATTTTCTCAGTAAAGTAAGACACAAGATTGCTGAGTGAAAAATGATTAGAAACCAGCACGAGACCCTTGAAAGAGGAAAAAAGCTTTAAAATAACTGCTTCATGGAATATGATAGAGCTACGCACAGAAGTTAAGGATGCTAATAGAGATGAAATTAAAGAATTTGATTTTGAGGTTAAAGAATCTGAAAAATATAATAAATGGCAAATCAGATCCCCAATTTAGTTTTCTCCAAAGAAAGTATATGTTTAAAATGTACAAGCACAAGTAATGAAGCAAAGCATTGGTTGTATTACCAAAGTAATTACATTTCATTTGGGTATAAATCATATTTTAAGGAGTAAAGTCCTACCAGCTAAATGGTCAGGTATTTCTTACACTAATAGTATTATCAGGAGCCTTGAAAAGTGAATATCATGCCAGGGCCTAATGTACTCTCTAAAAATCTCTATGTGTAGGTCTTTGGACCCCTACACATGATTGCTTTGCAGTCTTAGTGCCTATTACATGTACTGGGAGAGATAGATACAAAAGCAATATCATATCTAACTTCAGGAAGCTTACATTCATTCTGTCAGGGGAGACAACATGTACATTATAACCATGTATTGGATGCATATGAAATGAATACAAGGTAATTTAGGGAGAGAAGCACTAGCAACTGAATCAGGAAAGACCTCTTGTAAAAGGTGGCATTTGAAGTGAGTTTTAAAGGAAACCAGGGATTACAAGAAGTAGAGATGAGAAAGGATAGCATTCTAGGCATGGGAAATAGCCAGTGTGAAGACTAAAGGAAAGATTGAACATTATGTGTACAGAATAGCAAATACTCAGTGTGGCTGGATTGCAAATTGTTTAGAGGGAAGTCGTATATAAGAAAACCGGAAAAGTAGGAAGGGGTCAGGTTGTGAAGAGCTTTACGTGCCAGGCAGTGGAGTTTATATTTGATCTAGAAGATAATAATGAGTCACTGGAATTTATTGAGTAAAAGGATATATTCTAGAAAGGAGGACAGCTTGAGCCATGGTGATCCCAATAAGGGGCTGTGAAAACAGTACAGTCAAGTGTTGGTGAGGAATCCGAACAATAATGGCTATGTGAGTAGAGAGAACAGGATATATGTATGTAGGAGATATTGTGGAGGTAGAAACAGGACAATGTATTGGGTGTGTGGGATAACAGTGAAAAACTGTGAATGGTGCTAGGCTTGCAGACCTGAATGACTTGAAGCATGACGGTGTCTTCAGTAGTGACAAGGGAGTCTGGAAGTGGGATCACAGGGGAGAGTTTTGTTCATGACATACCAAGTTTGAGATGCTTATGGAATGTCCTCTTCAAAATGTTCTGTAGAAATGATTATTGTGCTTATGAGAGCTGGTGAGGTCATCAAGTGAAATAGTATAAAGGAAAAAGAGGGTGTGGGACAGAGCTTTGGAAGACACCCAAGGTTAGTGGACATGACATGAAATAAGGAACAAGCAAGGAACACTGAGAATGAGTGATCAGACAGAGGGAGAACTAGGGGAGAGAAGGGTTATGAAAAGCCAGAGAACAAGAGAGAAGACGAAAGTGGTCAACAGTGTCAGCTGCTGCAGAGAAGTTAATGATCCTTGTCTACACTGATAAGGATCAAGAAGTCATTAGACTTGACCCTTAAGAGATTACTCACCGGTAATTTTGGAGAAACTAGTGTTAGCTGAGTGGTGAGACCTCAAAGCCAAATTGTAGACAATTTAAAAGAGTGAGAGAGGTGGAGGCACCAAATGTAGATGACTCGTGTGTTTAGAAGGGGAGGACAAACATACATGCATACACATGTGTATTATGTATGTGTGTGTATGTCCATGTGCATGCATATACACACATACATGCTTGCATTTACACATACATAGACACACACATCATCAGTAGTGAGATGGTAGGACCTGGTGAGGGCTTTTTAAAGAGGGAGGAGATTTAGGCATGTCTGTAGGAAGCTGGGAAGCAATAGGTAAATAGGAAGAGATTTCAGATTAGAGTGAAGGGGCTAATAGGAGCAGTCTTTTGGAAAAAATACAGGGAACTGGAATCAAGGCTGCATAGATTTATAGAAATTGGCTTTGATGAGAAGGGCCATCTTCACCGGAGGCTAGAAGGAAGGAAGATATAGGATAAGCTGTGATGAAAGGGTTGTGAGAAAAGGAGAGGAGAAGGGGGAGCTTGTGGTTTTTCCATTGCCTTGGAAATGCTGCTAGAATTAATGTTTAATGTTTAGAACACTGTGACAATTATTTTTTAAGTTCCATTATACATGAGTGGGGAAAGGTTTATCTGAAGAAGTAAATAATGCAATTCTTTTTGACCACTGATGTTGAAATTGAATGCATATGCTACAGATCTGAATATAAATATGTGAGAATTCCCAGGTAAGACCCTGTTTTCATAGTTCTTGTCTATTGATTGATTAGAGTTGAGGTAAGATTGCATGTTGATTTCTAAAATAGTTTATTTTTCTCCTGTTCATGATCTGAGGAATGAGAGGGTCAGGGTCCCATAATCTGACCCAGGCCTGCCTCCAGAAAGTACGAAAGGGCTCTAAGGAAGGATACTTTAAGTTGTTATTGACTTGCTTAAAAAATCAACACTTCCCAGCTTTTTCGATGTGCTCTGTGCCAAGGATGACCTTCACTGATTTGCAGGACTTTTCCACTGGACACTTCCCTTACCAGCACACAGGGAACAGAACTCAAATACTTATAGAGAGAGTGACTTTCAGTTTACTACACTTCTCAGAGCTGTACTGCTCTGCCACAGTCTGCTCTTATCTGTCCGTTTCCTCTCTTTATCACTGCTTTAAATTCTGCAGTGTGAGAACCAACTTAAGAAAAAACAATTCAGGAGCCTGAGCTAATTGTCAGCCTCAGAGAAGGAAAGTCAGTGATATTCTCATCATATCAGGTGTCCCAAGGATCAATTGTATGGCTTTCCTGATTGTGACAAAAGCATATTAGCATATCATTAATAGGTCAACAATTATTTATTAAGCTTCTACTATGTAAGATGCAAGCAACTTGTGAAAATGGAGATAGAAAAATTTCCTGATTGATTGGATAGTTACTATTGGGTGAAGCATTGAGGTTAGTGCTGAAATCTTGAAATTGAGAAATTGGAAAAAATGATATTTTTGACAGAATTAGGGAAATTTGGAAGAGGGGAGGGTTTAGAGGGAAAGGTAACGAGTTTAGTTGAGTTTAAAACGTCTCTAGGACATCTGCTTTGAAATGTCCAATAGTCAGTTAGTGTTATGGAACTGGAGAGAGACTGACTGACTGACTAGGGCTGGATATGTAAATCAAGGAGTCATCTGTATAAAGATGATAGTTAAAACCCATAGGTGAGAGAGTGTTCGCGCGTGCGTGTGTGTGTATGTGTGTGTGTGTGAGAGAGAGAGAGAGAGAGAGAGAGAGAGAGTGAGAGAGAGAGAGAGAGAGAGAGAGAGAGAGAGAGAGAGAGAGAGAAGAGGAAGAACAGAGGGGCCAGGACACAACCTTAGAAAACTCCTATAGTTAAGGGACATAATGTGGATAATGAGCTATCAAAGGAGACTGAGAAAGAAGGTTTGACAGATAGGAGGAGATCCAGAAGTCACAAAAACCCAGAGAGGAAAGAATGTCTGAGGGCATATTATGTTTACTGATACAATATATTCCAGGAGAAGAGTAGGAACAGAAGCACAGTGTGAAATGGAGCAGATAGGTTGAGAAATATTAGGATTGAGAAACCACCATCAGATTTGGAGAGAGCAGATTCAGTTGAGTGATGAGGCCTGAAAGCCAGATTACCAAGAGTTGAAGAGTGAGAGAAGAGTATTGAGCTTAACATTGCTCTAGCATCCTATTTTGGAGGGAAGAGAATCCTGATACCAATGGGGCAGCCTAATAGCATTAGTCTGAAAGAAGCAGGGCACCAAGGCTCATAAGAAAGAAAGCTCCTGCAGGTCTTGTTGTTTTTTAATATATTGTTGTTTTGCCTTAAACCAAAATCTAGTAGTTTGTTTTAGTGATTAGCAGCCTGTTAATGCTTGTTGCTTCTACCAGATCTTGGAAAATACAGGGATAGGGTGTTAGAACTATATTTCTAGGTCACCTTGAGTAAGAAAGGCCCTGGTCTCCAGATCATTGCTAGATCAGTACCAAATAATAGCTGACTGAACTGTGATGACAATGACCTGCTTGCTTTACACAGTAGAGTGACCATAAGCTAAGCACCAGACCTTCTCATGTCAATGGAACATGACTAGTGTGCTTCCCGCTCTGGTTCTGACCAGGGAACAGAAAAGTAGTGAAATAGCTCAACCCACATGAAGAAATAAATCACTGTCTTCTGGCATTTTAGAAGTGAGTATTTAGGAAATGTCTATTTAAGTTATGTGAGAGTCTAAAAGCAATGGTAGATCTAAATATAGTGATATATTACTTCTTACCTTTGAATCTGGGTCCTAACCATTCATCAAAACATTTCATCCTGTTGCCTCATTGATTTTTATTTTTACTGAATTGCTAAATTTCATCTAAGTATGCATTTCTGCTACACTTTTGGATAACATTGAGTACATAAGGATGCTATTTCTACTGGGTTATGATATTGAGAGAAAACAGAAGTTTATAACTTGTCAGGCTAAGTAGAAAATAATTGTCTAAAATCAATGGAAAAATAAAAGTATTTTAGACGTCATGAAGGAAACAGAATCTTTCAACTTGAATGGGAATAAATTCCTGTCTTTCATACTGTATATTTTACATAGCTTAAACAAGTTATCTGATCAGTTTGGGAAAAATCCTGCCTAGATGGTGTTTGTTTAGATGCCAGGATACAATGACGCAGTTTGTCACACTGTTACAAGTGAGCCACAATTAGTGTTGGTAATCTCATGAGAAATTAAGCCAAAAGAGAAAAGAAGTTTATGGATAAATGGAAGCCTTACAGTTTTTCCTTGGAGAGACAAACTGGCAAATTTGGTTTCATAGTGGATTCAAAAGCAGTAGGAGACTTCATATCATGGAACCTTTGACCTCTTTGTTTTGCAGTCCTCATGATAAACATTAGCAAAAAAAAAAACAAAAAAACCCTATGATGAATCTATTGCAAATAAAGAGATAAAGAAATTCTTCAAAGATTTTTCAAACTAACTTAGTATACATTTTTTGATACTCCATAACATCAATGCCAACAGAGAAGGTAAAGATAGTTTTAAAAATTGCAAATATGACTTAGATTTGAAAAAATTTGAAGGCCTAAACTTTTAGACTATTCAAAAGCATCACACTTGTATAAATAACTTTCTTCCAGAAGAGTTGCAGAAGTGGTGTACATGACCAGGAAGGAACTAAGGAACAGAGGAACAAATGAAGCAAGGAAGAAGTCCGAATACGATTGCTTTGTGAAAGTCATTTCAGAATCATGGGTGTGCTTGCAGATTTCAGAATAAGATCATTTAGAAGGATAAATAAGAGAAGATACTACAAACACCTGCAACAACTTGAACATGACTTATTCAGAATAGCCATCATGGCAATCCATAAAGTAGGGAGCAGAAAAAAAGACAAAGGTACTGATCTTCATTATCACTATAACCACCTTGCCCAAAAGATACTTGACTTCCTTGATGAGCACAGAGAGATGGTAGCCAAGAGAACATTGATTTAGAATGAACCTTTTAAAACACTTATATATAAAATACATGTTTGTTTTAAAGGAAGGTGGCAGAAGATTTTGTGCAATGTTTCCTACAAACTGAAAAGCAGTAACAGTGAACAGAAAAGTTTGTTGAAATGTTGGCCTAAAGACTCAAGTGAGTCACATCATCTCAAGAGAAAGCTGCAGGAATAGAGCAGGTAGATCTAAAATAGACTAAATTTGTCAATTTCTTAATTAACTTAACTGCATTTGGGCCCTAACAGCTCAAAGAAAATAGAAAATTCACTTAGGAACATCAGTCTTCAATGAAGATCTTTGTTTAGATCTCGGCTAAATATACCCTTTTCACATTTCACAAAAGAAAATCTAAATTGCCGCTATTCTTATGTACTATAAATCATGAAAGAGGTTCCTTAGGATCCGTGATGTAAGGAAAATTCTACTAATTACAAAGGACTTCAGAAAACTGGATCCTCCCCTGTTCTGCATTTAATACCAATGTTATTCATCATGGTTACTGGGGGAAATGTTCTGTGACTTTATCATTAGGATGATTTTAAGCAAATAAAGAAAATAGAGCTCTGGAATTTATTTCCCGTTCTTTTGTTGAGTCACTGAGGCAAATTTCTTAACCAGTCCATGTTTTTCTCCCTTTTCTATAAAATAAAGATTATGCCTATGTTCATCAATACTGTAATGAAAAAAGTTTATTAAATAATGGATTAGATGATAATATTGATGATAATTTTAAAATGCTTTTAGGAAGAATTAGTAGTATTCCTGTTAGCCTAATATGTTCCATTCAGAGAAACTGCTCCAGAAAGAACTAAAATAAATGGATAGAAGCTACAGGGAGGTGAATTTCTAGAAGTTCTAATAAAGTTATTGTGTGAAGAAATGATTTGTCAATACTCTGAAAGAAAATGGTGATTATTCACAGGCAGAACGCATTTTTCAAGAAAAGGTCATGCCAACGTAGCCTTTTTTTGTTGTTGTTGGATAGGATGATTAGACTTGACAATCAGGGGAATGCCAGACAGAGTTTATTGGAATTTCAACAAGTCATTTTACAGGGCTCTCATGAAAACCTTGTAAAAAAAAAAAAAGGTGGAAAAATAGGAGCTAAAAAGTAATTTGGTGGATTTGAAATATGTTGAATGCATTGAATGAAAACCAGAATTATTTAGTAAATGGGTGTAACCCTGGAGAATTACCTTTAATGGAGTATCCGAAGGCTCTGATCTTGTGCCTATTTTATTTAGCTTTTTTTTTTTTACCTGAAATTACTTGTCATTCTGGATATCATTCTTCTCTTAATGAATTCTAGCATAGCCTTAGCTTTTTTTATCTGTTCATATTGAACTTGCAGTTCACTAAAACCTTCAGATTTGTTTCATAGGAACTATTTTCTAGCTAACCTTTGCTCATCTTGTATTTGTTATATTGATTTTTTTAAAACCCATATGTAAAACTTTACATTCATCCCTGTTGAATTTCATCTCATAAGATTTATTCCAGGGCTTTCCAAGAGGTTTTTGGATCTGGACTTTGCCATCCAGTGAGTTACTGTCCTATCCAGCTTTTTATCAACTTGACTTTGACTAGCGTACTCTCTATGCCTTCAAGTTGAGCCCCACAGAACCAAAGATAAATCTCTGCAGCACTTTACTAATGGCATTACTTTACTAATTTACATCTTGACATTAACACACAAATTAATTTTGTGGTTCAGACCATTCAGTTACTTCCAAATAGACACAGCCATTTCATCATTTAACCCATATCTTTCCAGATTTTTCTTTAGAATAGTGAGACTGTCAGATACTTCCCTAAAATTTAAGTGAACTTCAGTAAAACAATCTTCTGCATTACCAGTTTTGTAACCCTTTTTTGAAAAACAAGCACACAAATAGAAATTAGGTTAGTCTGGTATGACTTGTTTTGGAGGGGGTTTTTTTTGTAATAACATTTTATTTTTCTTAATTACATGTGAAAACAATTTTGACTTTTCATTTTTAAAAATTTTGAGTTCCAGATCTCCCTCTTTCCCTTTCCTTCTTCTCTCATTGAGAAGGCAAGCAATTTGATATCGGTTATATATGTGCAATCATACAAAACCTATTTCCATATAAGTCAGGTTGTAAAAGAAGACACAGACCAAAGAAAAGAAGAAGGAAAGGAAGAAAAGCAAAAAGAAAGTACAAAAAAAAATATACTTTGATTTGCATTCAGTCTTCCATCAGTTTTTTCCCTAGAGGTAGAGAGCATTTTTCATCATGAGTCCTTTGGAATAGTTTTGGATTATTGTATTACTGAGAATAGCTAAGTCATTCAGCAATATTGCTGTTACTGTATACAATGTTCAGGTTCTGTTTACTTCATTTTGCATTAGTTCATATAAATCTCTTTAGGTTTTTCTGAAAACATCTTGCTCATCATATCTTATGGCGCAATCAAATTTCATCATAATCATATATCAGTTTGTTCAGCTATTCCCCAGTTGATGGATAATCCCTTCAGTTTCCAGTTTTTTGCCACCACAAAAAGAGCTATTATAAATATTTTTGTACAAATAGGTTCTTCCCCCTCCTCTTTTTTTAATCTCTTTGGAATAAAGACCTAGTAGAGGTATTGCTAACTCAAAGAATACGTACAGTTTTATAGCCCTTTGGGAGTGGTTTGAAAATGCTCTTCAGAATGATCGGATCAATTCATAATTCTACCAAAAGTGCGTTAGTGTCCCAATTTTCTCACATCCATTCCAACATTTATCATTTTCCCTTTCTCTCATATTAGCCAATCTGATAGGTGTGAGATGGTACCTAAGAGTTGTTTTAATTTGCATTTCTCTAATTGGTAGTGATTTAGAACATTTTTATATGACTTTTTCATATAGCTTTGATTTCTTTGTGTAAAAACTTTCTGTTCATATCCTTTGACCATTCATCACTTGGGGGATGACTTGTATTCTTATGAATTTGACTCAGTTCTCTTTATATGGGAGAAGTGAGACCTTTACCAGAGACACTTGATGTAAAAACACATTTTTCCTGACTTTCTGCTTTCTTTCTAATCTTGGTTGCATTGGTTTTGTTTGTGCAAAACCAGTCATTTAAATATAATCAAAATTATTCATACATGGCATGTTTTTAATTGAGATGTACATTCTCATTGAATTCAGTGTTTTCCCCCTTATGTTCACTATTCATTTTATTACTATGTTCATATTACTATGAATATTGAATATTATTATATTAAAAAATGTTTCAAGCTCTCTGGCCTGTAGTTTATAAGACTTCATTAAATTTCTTCCCTTTTTTGAAGATCCAGACAATATTTGCCCTTCCCTAGCTCTTTAGCACCTCTCTCGTTTTCTCAAAACTTTAAGAAGCTCCTAAGGGTAATTAAGCAATTACATTTCCAATGATGACATTTCTAATTATTTCAATAACTTGGATTACAATTTGCCTAGACCTATGACTTTAAGTCATCACAGGGTACTCTTATGAATCTTCACTTATTTTCAATTTCAGATGCTGGTTAGTCATTTTTTCCCCTGCCTTTTTTAAGCTAACAGCCATTTTTCTTGGCAGAAGGAGAAGAGAATAAGAACTGCACTGGTTCACCTCTCTCCAACGTCAGTTGCCATTGTCCCGTGTACTCTAGGCAGTGATCCTCGTCTTTTTTCCCCTTACCATTCCTTACCAGACTCAGCTTTTTTTAATTTCAGCAACACAAATGCTAATTTTATATAACTCTGCCATAATTTGTTTTCATCCTGTTATGTCCTTATCTTGATTCCATTTTCTTCACATAGTTTTAAAACTGAAGTTGATCAGTAAGCTTTCTGTGCCTTTACGCAGGTCTCTTTTTCATGCTTTGTTGATGCATTGTTGTTGTTGTTTTTACAGTATGACTATTTCCCAATATATCCTTCCCAACATTGAACCTTCCCTCATAATAAAGATAAAAAATTAAGTAAAAATTATGGTTATGATAATCATGTTTAATAACAAGTGGCATTCTATTTTATAGTCTTCTACCTGTCTCTAAAGAACATAAGAGATATGTTTTATTGGGTTTTTTTCCAGGCTTAAGATTAGTTGATCGGAGTTCAGCTGCTATTTGGTGGTTTCCTTTTATGTTATTGTAATTTTTGTATATATTATTCTCTGGTTTTCTTTAGTGAACTCTTTCTTAATTTATATACATCTTCCCATGTTTCTCTGAGTTCCTCATAGTTATGATTTCTCAAATCAACAACAAGCAATTAGTAAACATTTAGTAATTACTTATGTGCTAGCACCTGTAAAGCAATGGGGATGTAAATACAAGTGAAAAGAAAGATGGCTCCAGCCATCAAGGAACTGACATTCCAATGGAGGAAGGCAGCACATACAGGGAATCTGAAAAGCAATGGGATGGGTGATGAGGAAGCATGGTGGTGAATTCTGGGAAATAAAGGATGAGTAGTCTGGACTCTTCTTAAAAATGAATTCCAGAGAAGCAGCAAGGCCCCACACCTCCCACACCGCCACCCTAAACACCCACAAAATATGAGCCCAGAGAAAGTCTAGGACTCTCAGACTCATAAAAATACAGAGAACACAGCTCTCACTGAAGGAAGCTCGGCAGCAGGGACTCAGCACGAAGGCTGGAACAGCCAGAAGCTGAGACCGCGGCCAGGCCTGGGGCAGTGGGAAGGAGCTGAGCGGAGCCCCGCAGCCAGCCAGCAGAAGTTCTACAGCCTCCTGCAGCTCCACATCTGCCGAGGCTGAGGAGCAGGACAGGAGAGAGGCAGCTCGCACCTCAGCAGAGCAGAGACCCGGCCAGCCCAAAACCACAGCTAAGGCCAGGCAAGACCTCAGGGTGGCCACGAGGAGCAGCAGAACCTCCCAAGCCGCAGCTTGAGTCTGCTTCAAAGAAAATTTAAAGCACCAGCCTAAGGGGATCTTTAAATCTTCAGACACGGTTAGTGAAAGTGAAACTTTGAAAATTAATTTGGGGGTTAAAGCAGTTTGGCCATTCTGCCCCCGGGGCAAAGAAGCAGTGGGGGAAGGGAACTGCTGGAT
>CM053598.1:198851000-198894340 GCA_028646575.1 Pseudocheirus occidentalis
AAAAAAAAATAAGTAATAGAGGAATATTATGAGAGGAGATAGGGAGAGACAGAATAGAGTAAATCATCTTATATAAAAGAGCCAAGAGAAAACAGTTACAATGGAGTGGAAGAACAGGGAGGCAAAAGGGAATGGGCCAACCTTACTCTAACTAAAATTAGCTTAAGGAGAGAACAACATACACACTAAATTGGGTTATCTTACCCTACAGGAAAGTAGCAGGGGAGGAGATGAGAAGAGGGATGATGGATGGGAGGGCAGATTGGGGGAGATGGTAGTTAGAAGCAAAGGATCAAAGTAGTAAATAGAATAAGTGTGTGTGGGGGGGATAGGATGGAGGAAAATATAGTCAATCTTTCACAATATATCCACTATGGCAATGTTTTGCATACCTACACATGTACAACCTATATTGAATTGCTTATCTTCCCAGTAAGGGTGGCTGATGAGGAAAGAAGGGAAAGGATCTGGAATTCAAAGTTTTAAAATCAAATATTTTAAAAAATTATTATTATTATTACCTGCAACTGGGAAATAAGATATACAGGCACTGGGGTATGGAGAACCATCTTGCCCTACTGGAAAGTCAGAGTGGAAATGGGGAAGGATATAGGAGAGAACAGATTGGGGGAGGAGGTATTCAGTGGGATCAGTTTTTTGGGGTGGCAGGTCGGGGAAAGATGGGGAGAAAATTTATAATTCAAAATCTTGTTGAAATGAATGTTGTAAACGAAAAATAAACAAAAAAAAATAAAAAGGAAAGACAGAGCAAGAGCAAGAGAGAAAAGAAAGTAGGCTCAGTCCAATAATTCCATACCAGATCCTTTCAAGCATGGTAGAACATATCAGAACTTGTATAGACTCCACCTAGGGTCACCTACCTTTACAGCATGAGGACAAACTGAGATAGGATTTTGTGAAGCTGTATTTATGATCTAATACCAATAAACAACTAAATCACATAGAAAAATATATAAATAAAATGGATTTATGGATTTTATACAAATATAGAACGATCACCAAGGTAATATTTTAATGAGTCAGAGAAAATTTGAAGGGATATAGTACAAAAAGTGAAATTTGAAGATCCCTTTCTATTTCCAAGCTAATGGGTACTTAACATTTAGTTTCAAATTAAGTCAATGTAAAGAAACAGAAGGTATGAACCCCTGTTGCTGACATAACAGGAAGGGGCAGAACATGGAGAAGCTAATACTGCATATAAGGAAAAGCCCCAGCTGGAGTCAGAACTCCATGGGGCAAGCATCGTGGAGGCAAAGCAGCTACTGCGGGGTTGGGGGAGTCAAGAGAGAGAGAGGAAGAGAGAGGAAGAGAGAGAGACAGAGACAGAGACAGAAAGAGACAGAGAGAGACAGAGAGAGACAGAGAGACAGAGACAGAGAGAGACAGACAGAGAGACAGAGAGAGAGAGAGACAGAGAGACAGAGAGAGAGAGACAGAGAAAGAATTTCTCTCACAGCTAGCATCTGGAGCCTGGGTTGCTACTGCTGGACTGAAGACTGAACTGAGAATTGAGAACTGAGACAGAATTTCTTGGAGCAAGCCATGTGGACACTGGAGAAAGTGATTTTGATTTTGAGAACAGAACTTGTGGTGGCAGAACTTCTTCTGAGAGCCAGTCAAACTCCTGCTGAAAGCTTCCAAGAACCAGCCAAAGCTGCCAAAGATTTCCGAGGGCCACTTGGAGCTGCCAGAAGAAGCATGACTGTGGTGTTAGTACTTTGTCTGTTTTGGGTCTATATTGATATCACAGGCAGAAAGTGAATTGAGATGATAGTGCTGACCATGGTTGTTAATATTGTTGCAATTCTGCTAAGACTGATGTGTGTAAATATTGTTGTGGCTCTGTTAAGTTTTCTCTTCCGAGGAACAGAAACTGAAGGACTTGAGGTGGACTGGCCACTGTGAGCTTCAATGTGGAGCAGGAACTGCAAGGAGAGCTGGACAAGCAACTGGGAACTGTCTGCCTTTGAGCTCAGGTGGCAGTTGGTTAGATTCAGGCAGTAGCTGGGACCATGGAAGAAGAACCATGGAAGCTGGGGAGCCTGCCTTGAGTCAAGATGAAAAGACCTCTTCTTGGGTATTTAATGCTGACTGAGAGAAACTAACTTACTTTTGACCTAGGGGTGGATGGCCTTTGTACTATATATACCATGACCCAGTAATACCGCTAGGTACTAAAAGAAAGAGTGAAAGGACATACAAAAATATTGTTAGTAACAGTTTTTAATTATAGTATTGAGCTAAAAACAAAAAGCGTACACTTCAATTAGTAAATGACTGAGATTATCATATGTAAATATAATGCAGGGCTCTTTATCTAAGGACCATAAACTCACTAAGGAGTTGGTAGACAGATTTTAGAGGGCTCATGAATTTATTTTTAATATTTTGTTAACTATATTTCAATACAATTGACTTCTTTTGTACTAGATTGTGTTTTATTTTATGCATTTTAAAACTGTATTGAGAAAATTTATTTATGAGCTTTACCAGTCTGCCAAAGGGGTCCATGACAAAAAATGATCAGGAGCTTCTGAGATAATAAAATATTATTACAAACTATAAAATTATGAAAGGGATGCTGAGTTTAGAAATTGGGAAGATTTAGATGACTAATACAAAATGAAGTGTGCAAAACCAGAAGAATAATCTATAACACTGTAAAGAAAACCAGCTTTTAAACTCTTAAGGACTCTGATCAATGCAATGACTAATCATGATTCAAAAGAATTGATGTTTAACCACTCTACCTGCTTCCTGACAGAAGCTAGAAGGATGAAACAGGCATTTTTGATCTATTAAACTCTGCATACCTTTTGATTCAAGTGATACTGCTAGTAGATCTATACTCCAAAGAGATCAAAGAAAAAAGAAAAGGACATATATGTTTAAAAATTTATAGCAGTGTGTGTGGGGGGGGTGGGGGGGCAAAGAATTGGAAATTGAGGGAATATTTATCAACTGGAAAATAGCTTAACAAGTTATGGTTCATGAATATAATGATATACTATTGTGCTGTGAGAAATGATGAAGAGAATGGTTTCAGAACAAACTCAGGAAGACTTACATAAAATGATGCAAAGTGAAGTGAGCAGAACAATGAAAACAACATACAAAGGAACAGGAAAACTAAAAAGATAATCAACTTCCAAAGACTTGATAACTGTGATCACTACAATAACCAGACAAAATTATAAAGGATTCATGATGAAAGATGCTATTCACATCCTGAGAGAGAACTAAAAGATTCAGAATGCAGACTGAAGCACATTTTCTTCTATTTCTTTTTCTTATCTTAAAAAAAATCTATTTATTTTAGTTTTCAACATTCATTTCCACAACATTTTGAGTTACAAATTTTCTCCCCATCTTTCCCCTACCACTCACCCCAAGATAGTGAGCCTTCTGAATACCCCTTCCCCCAATCTGCTCTCTCTTATATCCTCCCCCATTCCACCTCTAATTTTCTAGTAGGGCAAGATAGATATCTATATTCAATGTCTGTCTATCTTAACCAGTAGCATGTAAAAAACAATTTTTTAAAAAAACATTTATTTTTAAAACTTTGATTTCCAAATTGCCTTCTTCCCTCCTTACCCACCTCCACTGGGAAGATAAGCAATTTAATACAGGTTGTACATGTTGTAGTTATGCAAAACGTTTCCATACTAATTATATTGTGAAAGACTACCTGTATTTCCCTCCATCTTGTCTCACCATCACTTATTCTATTTTCTGCTTGGACCTTGTTCCTTTCCAAAAGGTTGGTTCTAACTACCCTCTCCCCCAATCTGTCCTTCCATCATCCTCTCTCTTATCCCCTTCGCCCCCTACTTTCCTGTAGGGTAAGAAATCCACTTGAGTGTATATGTTATTCCCCCCTTAAGCCAAATTCAATGAGACTAAGGTTGATCCATTCCATTTCACCTTCCTACTCTTCCCCTCCATTGTAATAGTTTTGTCTTGTCTCTCTTATATGAGATAATTTACACTGTATTCCTTTCAGCTCTAATTTTATTTTTTAGATATCATCCCTTCCTATTCATTCCTGAGCCCTCTATATATACATGTACACACATATACACACACTCACATATTTATACACACACGCCCTCCCATATGTATGTAAACATATATTCCCTTCAACTATCATATTGAGAAAAGTCTCATGAGTTATAATTATCATTTCTCCATGCAGGAATATAAATAGTTAAACTGTAATAAGTTCCTTATGATTTCATTTTCCTGTTTTCCTTTTCATGCTTTTATTGATTCTTGTATTTGAAAGTCAAATTTTATGTTCAGTTCTGTTTTTTTCAACAGGAATACTTGAAACTCCTCTATTTCACTCAATGACCATATTTTCTCCTGAAGCATTATACTCAGTTTTGCTGGGTACATGATCCTTTGCGGGGTGGGGGAGAATTGTGGTTTTTTTGGAGGGGGAGGGCAGGGCAACTGGAGTTAAGTGATTTGCCCAAGGTCACATGGCTAGTAAGTGCTAAATGTCTGAGGCAGGATTTGAACTCAGGGTTCTTCTGACTCCAGGGCCATCACCCCCTAGCTGCCCCCCCCGATTCTTGGTTTTAATCCTAGCTCTTTTGACCTCCGGAATATCATATTCTAAGCTCTTTGAACCCTTAGGGTAGAAGCTACTAGATCTTGTGTTATCCTGTGTTTCAAAAATACTCAAATTGTTTCTTCCTGACAGCTTGCAATATTTTCTCCTTGTCCTGGGAACTCTGGAATTTGGCTATAATATTCCTAGGAGTTTTCTTTTGGGGATCTATTTTAAGAGGTGATCAGTGAATTCTTTCAATTTCTATTTTGCCCTCTGGTTCTAGAATATCAGAGCAATTTTGCTTGATAATTTCTTGAACAATAGTGTCTAGGCTCTTTTTTTTTTTAAATCATGGCTTTCATGTAGTCCAATTCATTTTAAAATTCTCTCTCCTGGATCTATTTTCCAGGTCAGTGGTTTTTCCACGAGTGATTTCACATTGCCTTTTATTTTTTCATTTGTTTGAATCTGTTTTATAGAATCTTGATTTCTCATAAAGTCATTAGCTTCCATTTGCTATAATCTAATTTTGAAGGAATTATTCTCTTCAGTGAGTTTTGGAAATTTCTTTTCCATGTGGGCAATTAGGCTTTTTAAGGCATTCTTCTCCTCACTGTTTTTTTGGGCCTCCTTTGCCATTTTGAGCTAGTCTATTTTTTAAGGTGTTATTTACTTCAGTATTTTGGAGGGTCTCTTCTAGCAGGCTATTGACTTGCTTTTCATGATTTTCTTGCATCATTCCCATTTTTCTTCCCAATTTTTCCTCCACTTCTCTTACTCGATTTTCAAAATCCTTTTTGAGCTCTTCCATGGCCTGTAACAAGTTCATATTTTTCTTGGAAGCTTTTGATGCAGGAGTTTTGACTTATTCTGGTTCCATGTTTTGATCCTTTTTACCCCCCTGAAAAGGATGCTATGGTCTGTTTGTGCTTCGTCTGGTTGCTCATCTTGCCAGCCAATTACTTGACTTTTGAGCTCTTTGCTACAGTAGAACTCTGCTTCCAGATTGCAGAGAGCTATGTCCCAAATTGCTGGGGTTTTCAAAGTTGTCAGAGGTCTGAGGAAGGCACCCTCTCTATAGCAACCACAAGCTCTGGCATACTGAGTACACACCCCAGGGCCACCACCCAAGACTACAACTCAGATCCAAGCAGGTCAAAGCAAGAGTGATTACCCTCAGAAGGGGCCCTTGGTCCCCCTAAGATCTGTAGTCCAGGAGCTCTGAAGGCAGCCATATGGCAGCAGCTGCAGCCCCTGTGCCTCTGCCACCTCTTGCTCCAGGGATAGGGGCTGGACCGAGTTCTTCTCCACGCAGTTCCAACAGAGTTCCCTACTGACCTTTTATTTTCTCTTTAGCATTTATGGATTGAAAAGTCTGGAAACTGCCACTGATGCTGGTGATTCCCTCTTCTGAATTCTGCTTAGACCAGTCTATGCTGCTGGTCTGGCCACCCTGGATCTGAGACTGCACAGTTCCCAGGGGACTGTGCATGACTCCAAGTTTGGTGTGACAAACCGTTCCTGTTGGCCTGCAAAGCTACCTTCAGCAAGAGATTTGTTTCTCTCTGTCGCTTTGTGGGTTCTGTAGCTCTAAAATTTGTTTAGAGTCATATTTTACAGGTATTAGAGGTGGTTGGAGTAGGAGCTCAGCCAAGTTCCTGTTTTTACTCTGCCACTCCTCTTGCCTTTTTTTTGAGGGGAGATGAAGAACAAGGTTAATAGAGAAATTTATTTTTAATAACTATACGTACATGAAATATGTTGGTGGGAGGTAGGGGAAGGATTAGAGAGGGAGATAAGTCAAATTAGGACAAAATTCAGAGGCAAAGTAGAACACAATATACTGAAGTATAGTGTTAATGGAATATGGAGATCTTCCCTATCCATTAAGAGGCCTCTGTGACTACATATGTCCCCTTTTCACTTGGAACAGGAGCCATGTTCCTAGGCCTAAAGTTACACTGGTATTACAATCACAGCTGTGATACATACTAAGTCACACAGAGCCCATTGCAGGGAGAAACTTGCCTAAGGAGGAGCTTGCTTAGGAGGATGCTTGCTTGTAGGGAGGCTTTCACATCTTTTTGTACCAAGTTAATTAGGCACAAGGAGTTTGGTTCCTTCTGGCTCTGAGCATATTAGTTGAAAGCCATATATACCTGGAGGTTTGTATTTTATTTTGGGGCTCACTCATGAGAAGGACATTTTGCTTCCCTGGATGGGACTCTGAGAAGCTGTTTGTTAACAGCTCCCCAACTACTCAGATGCTGGTGCTCTACTAGTCTGGTGGTGTATGTAGGTGGTTATATTACTCTGTTCAGACAGTTGGAGTCCTCTCTGTTGAGTCTCTATGCTAATTTCTTTCTGTTTCTCTGCTTGTATTTTCTCCACATTCAGGGTACAGACCCTTCCCCTGAATTAGTGAATGACCTTTACCTTCTTTACTACTCTGCTTTCATTTTCTTCATGATCAGGGTGCTAATCTTTCCCCTCAACTAGTGAATCACTCACACACACACACACACACACACACACACAATTAAAGTAAGATTGTTGACCCCTTTAAAGCTATCTTTCCTTTAGAAAAGCAAATAAAAAAACCTGTGCTAGCAGGTCATCCTGGTTGTGCCAGGGTGCTTGCTAATACATAAAGAAAAAAAAATTACAGTAAATTCCAATTTACATATATCAAACAGCTGAGAGGTTAAATTTGTAAGAGAAAGGTAAATAGAAATACAATACAAATAGTGACAACTGAAGACCATAATACTACCCTAATCTGAATGTGACAGATCAAATAAAAGGTTTAGCAACAACAACAAAAATCACTTATACACATGCTTTTTGGACACAACTATGTGTTCTTTTATTAGGAAGAGATCACTTACCCTTATAACAAGAGATCCCTTCCTTATAACAAATAAAGCAAATATAATTAAGGAAACAATGAAAGAGACAGATTTTGTCAATAAGAGTAGGATTCCTTCCTTCTATGTGTGAAGGCAGAGCAAAGATTAAATATGTATTTATTGTTTCAAAGTAAAATAGGTTGGGCCTGGAGCATTGGCCATGAAGTCTGGAGGACCCGAGTCCAAACCTGGCCTCAGACACTTAACGCAAAACAAGCCATGTTACCTTGGGCAACTCACTTAACCCCAAATTACCCCCTCCAAAAAGGAAAAAAAAAAAGTAAAATAAGTTTTATCTGTATTTGCTATGAGCAGGATGTCACTTGTGTTAATTTAGGGAGTAAGATTGGTCTGTTAAAGGCCTTTCTAAGAGACTCCTTATGTTTAGTGTGCATGTCCTAAAGACTTCTATAGTCTCCTAATGGCAGTTTTTACTATAATATAATTTCCTAAATAAGTCTCATAAGCTTATGTTTTCCATTCATATTAATCTGGAATAACAAAACTCTGTTCTCAGTATTAAAATTTTAGAATGAGATACTTTACATCATGAAATAAGCTGCAGAAATATATACGCTCTGAAATATTAAAAGTATTTAGCATGATGATAAATGAGCAACATTATAGATACAAGTTAAATATGCATTAAATAGCTGAAAATTTGTAGGACTTGAAATACAATGTTACAAGTACTTGAGGAGTCACTGAAAAAAATC
Source organism: Pseudocheirus occidentalis (assembly GCA_028646575.1). NCBI lineage: Eukaryota > Metazoa > Chordata > Mammalia > Diprotodontia > Pseudocheiridae > Pseudocheirus > Pseudocheirus occidentalis. The sequence continues at coordinate 198,859,211 of CM053598.1, forward strand.
TTAATATCTCTATTTTAGAAAGAGAAACTGAAGAAGCCATAAATTAGCTCCTATAGGAAAAAAATGGGAAGGTCCAAATCACTAGTCTAGATAAATTATTTTCAAAGACAGAGAAAGATGGAACTTTATACCATTCAGTTGACAAACTTGGTCCCACTAACAAATTAGGAAGGAATAAAGAAAAGAAAGAGAATCAGAGGGGGGAAAAAAAAATATATATATGTATCACTAATAAACATTTGTGCAAAAATAATAAGTAAAACACTGGCAAAGAAATATAAAAAATTATACATTATGAACAGATTGAATTGATACTAGAAATACAGGGAAGATTAAACAGTAGGAACCATATACTACAGATAATAAAGGCAAAGTATTCCATTTCTGACAGTTTTCTTTTATAATCAAATTGCTTTCTATATTTTATTTTCTTCATTAGATTGTGAACTCCTTGAGGGCAGACTGTTTTTCTGGCTTTCTCTGAATCTGTAGCACTTAGCACAAGTTGGTTCTCATTAAATATCTGCTGATGGGCTCTATCAGAGTTAGATAAAAACAATAGGTATTATTAATTTCCTTCTACTTGGAGAAAGAAATCTTATTGATAAAACATATGCAAACTAACTTTTGATTTTTACCAGTTTAACAAATAATTCCACAATCTTCCACTATTAAATAATCTAGCTTCTTCTAAAGCATACAGCAAAGAAATCACTTCTAATAACTTTTGCTCAAATTGTTGACAGAGATAATAGCTTACCAAGACACTATTCTACATGGGGTTTCCATATTAACAATTTACTTTGTGTTTTCTACCAAGTTTTTTTAATTCATGGAAAAACAATTTTTATTTTTTGAGATTTGCAAGAGTCTACAAACTCTGAAATGATAATGTGGGGGAGTGGGATGTAGACCTATGACATCATCAACATAGTGAACTTCTAATGTACTCCCCAGTCTAGAAGCAATGGCCTCCTTGCTGTTCTTTGCACAAATACTCCATTTCTCAACTCTAAGCAATTTCACCAGATGTCCCCCATGCCTGAAAATCTCTCCCTCTACATTTCTGCCTTATGGTTTCCTTGGCTTCCTTCAAATTTCACCTGATATCCTACCTTCTGTGAGAAGCCTTTCCAGATTCCTCTTTAATTCTAGAGGCTTCGCTGTGTTGATTATCTCCAGTTATCTCCAACTAAATAAGTATTAGAGTACAGGCATATCTTTTCAAGACTTATTAAAAGCATCTTCAGAAAACAGGATGACAGCAATGATGTATAGTCATCCTGCCCCCATGTGGCTTTAATTTTCTCAATTTTAATAAGGATTCCTTTGTTTTTACCAAAAAATAAAATTCCTATAGTTTCTCAGTATATTCACCCTCTTCTCATCTTTGTGATAGGGCTGAGACAGAAACAGCTGGAAGGGAAATTTTACCCTATTTTATATTTAATGCTTTGTTAACTATTTTATGTAGATGAATGAAATAACTACATATACGTGTGTGTATCTATGCAATTTGTGTTAGATACTTATCTATATCTATATATCTCATCAACTCTTCTGTCATTTATAGTCTTATAAAGTTGCCTACAGACTTACCCATGGCTATATAGATAATATGTCAGAGAATAAATTTGAACCCACATATTTCTGATTCTAAGGCTAGTACTCTATAATGTAACAGTTTTCCAAATAATGATTCTCAAGAAGAAATTAACTCAAAAATTAGGAAGTCCCACTTTTTGAGACTTCATTCTGAAGACTTTATTACTCTCTCATCAAATGAACAGCTCTTGTTGTCTTTACCCATTTATTTCTATTTTTTGCAACAAAACTCCATATAGTCAAGGATGTTTGGTAAGGGAAAAGAAGACTCTATCAGCTGATTTCTGCTTATATCCAATAACTTCAGAAAAACTTCATACCATCTAAATCACCAGGACAATGCAATGTATTTTTCTCTTTTACAAGCCTCAAAGTTTTCATTTCATATCTTCTTTTCCCTTTCAAGGTTATACTGAATATTGATGAGGTAGAAGACGCAAATTATGCCCCATATCTTCACCCCCATCCCAAAAGACAGAAGCAAGGCTAATATATTCATCTATATATGCACACACACACTCTAATGCCACAATTAAATTTCTTTTCTAGGCTTTGAAATGTTTTAGTTGTCACAACAGCAAGAAAATTGAGAGGATTAGAATAGCAAGTGTTTAACCATAGGAATTGAGTGAACCACACTGACTCAATTTTGTTTTTTAATTCTAGAGCTAGCTCAGGTCCCTTCCTATTCAGTTATAGGTCTAGCCCAAATTCCGTTTTGTGAGAAAACTTTGTTCACTTGTGGGAACTCGGAGACAATCCTATTGTACTGTGTGAACCTATCCCTGCACAGTTGAGAGGCAGCACCACTTCAGCCTGCTTTTTAGGGATCCTTGACTAAGGACTTAAGTTATGCTGACGAGAAATCCAGTCAGATCCAAAGATTAATGCAAGGAGTTTTCTCACAGCTATATATCCAAAATAACCCATATGTCTTGTCTGAAAACTGGTCCTGTACTGATCAATTGTTTTCATATTCTCTTAACAGTTTACAGACACTTGGGGGGAGTAGGATACCTCCTTTTCTGATTTCAGGGAACTCCACCTGTTCATTCTCCTCCTCCCAACTTGGAAAGTCCCTAATCCTTTCTCCAATTAAAAATCAGATTATCTAATATTGTACTGTTTCCTACTACGGTGGTACCTTGATTTATGAGTTTAATTCGTTCCATTACTGAGCTCGTATATCAAATCAATTTTCCCCATTGCAATCAACTGAAATGACATTACTCCATTCCAGCCCCCAAAATGCCACCCCAGTGGTTGCTTTTATGTTTTTAAATAAGGAAAGGTATTTATAAATAACAAATATTTTATAAAAACATAATAAAATAGAATGTAAAGAAATAAATTGTTTTATAAAGTATATATTTACCTTAGATATCAGATGACTTGAGCTAACAGAAGATACTGGCAGAGATGGAGGGTGGAAGAGATAGATGGAGGAAGTTAGAGGAGTTTTGTTTCGTGCTCTTTAGGTCACTTTCCTTCACTTATTCGCTACACTCTTAATGCTATACTTTATCCCTAAACTTAATTGCTTTACGTCCTCTTAACTTAATTTTCTTCACTGGAGAGGTAAACATGTGGACTGAATGAGTGAAGTGCAGAATGCTGGTGGGCATTGCATTGTGGTGTTCGCTATGCCAACTAGTGGTGGCTCATACCTCAATTTTTGGCTTGCCATTCAAAGCAAAAAAATCAACCAAATGACAACCTGTATCTCAGAAATCTCCTAAGCTGCACTCATGTGTCAAGGTACCACTGTACTTAATTGACCTTATTTGATTCATTGGTTTTTAATGTAGAAGTCTGTGTCCCCTTGTATATGGGGTCCAGCCCCAGCTGAGATAGCCTGGTCCCAGTTTGTTCTGGAATTGGCACGCACTGTACAATACATCAAAATTTTCACGTAAAACCTTTGTTTCCTCAGTCATTTCATCTTTCATCTACCACAGTGGTTATTTTTGAAAGGAAAAGAATCCCAAATCTAAGTACAGTTCCAAAATGTTAACATCCCCTTTCATTTTAAATTTTAATATTACTAAATGATTTTGAATTCATCTGCCCACTCTAAAGGAATTTATAAAGAAAGCACTAGTTCAAATTTCCCTGGACAGCTTTTGATGAGCTATGAGTTATCTAAATCATCCCTCCTACCTAAAAAGATCTAAGGCATCTAGAAAAATTATTAATTAAATATCTTACAGATGCTTATTATAGCCAACATATTAGTTTTAGTCTCAAGATAAAGCAAAGCTGAGCTAAAAGTATTCTTTACAATGCATAATTAGAACACTATTTGACTATTTTAAATGATTATGGAGGTTTATGGTCATCTTATCTTTGATTCTTTTCAATTTTTTTCATCTTGAAAATGAGGTTGACCCTTCCTGTTATGAAAATTTTATTTCTGAAATCCTATGATTGCTGGTGATAACTGATTCATCCGATATTGACAGGCAGTATGGCAGAGTAAATGAAATACTAGACTTAAGAGTTTAGAAGACCTGCAATCAAATCATTTTTGTTTTCCTAATCCTTAAATTGACTGTTTTTTTTTAAATTTCTAATTGAAAGGAATCTTGGGAAATACACCTTCCTTATCTATCAACTAGAATTATAATGAGGAATTGGTGTACTACTGAATACTAATATTACTGACACTTTTGGACATCCAAATCCAATTTAAGAAGTCACTCTCCTTTTCCAAGTGTTTTGTGGACCTAAGCTAGGTTTCAACAGCTCTCAGTAAGAGCAGTCAAATAATTAGTTTGGAAATTTTCCTGATATCTCTATATTCTCCCTTCTAAAAACTGTCATGAGTATTGAGTCAAGAAACATTAAATTACACCACAAGCACTCTCCACTTTTCACATGTAGCCTCCTAACTATCTTCTGAGGGAATTACTATAATTGTCACTTTCCTCATATTACAGGTGAGTAAAGTGAGGTTCTGAGAGGCTGAATGATTTCTCCATGGTCATATGGATCATGTGGCTACTAGACAAAGTGTCCCAAAAGTCTTCTGTTACAAGCTGCAAACTGTACTAAGACTTTTGGGACACTGTATAGTCATTCTCTCTCTCTTTCTCTCTCTCTCAAAATATATACCTGGACTTACTGTTTCAAAACTGTAAGTCTGGGATACTAAGAATCATACTTCTGACAATTCTATTTAAACAGGAAAAGCCCTATGACTCAAGCAATTAGTTTTTTGCATTGTCTTGAATAGACAATGAAAAGGCTTGATTTGATTAAGTTGATGACCTTTTCTAATCTGCCATAGTAATTACTACTACTTTTGGTGTTACTCTGGCTACTGCTGAACAAACAGAACTCTTCTAGAGCCTCAGGCAAAGCTATGAGTTATTCTAATGGAACACAATACAGCCTTTAGGAACATTCAACAAAAAATTTTATTTTAAGGCCACCACTTCAGTGAACAACAGTTATAAACCTGAGTCATATTTCTTAAAGGATTCTAGAAAACATAGCCAATAGTTGTGCAGGGAATATTTCTCTCATTTAACCCAAACAAATGCTCTAAATAATCAATTCAACAAACAACTTACTAAACATCTACTGTGTCTAGCACTGTACTGAGCCCTGGAGATATAGAGACAAAAATGAAATAATTTTTTTACTTATATTCCGTTGGGAAAAACCAACTGAAGTTGGTTTATAAGTATATAGAAAATTAGATACAGAATAAGTACCAGGAAGTAAGTCTCTGTGAGAAGGATACTAAGGACAAATGGAAGAATAAAGGTAAGATAACCTAGAGAAAACACTTTGTGACCTAAACTATGAAGGAAAGAGGAAGAGGGAGAGGGTGTTGTACTGGTCCCCAAGTCACCCTCCATCTTGTCCGAGTCCCCACCATTTTGTTCTCCCTTATTCACGGAAGTGAAGTCCCATCACAGAGAACTGCCCAAGGCATATTCCTGGGAAACTGCCCAAGGCACAGTCATCCATCCTGTTTCGGGAAATCAAAACTTAACTATAGTCCACATTCCATTTAAGGTCCAAAACCAAGTATTAACCAATTGCTTCTCTTTGCTTCTGTATGTTCCTGCTTAGGTACAGATCAGACCATTACTTTGTGGTTTTTGTCTTTAAATACTCTGGCTCTGCCCCTGCTCTGGGCTGTTAGATTTGAGTCTACACTCCAAGAAGTCACACGCTTCAACAAATCCACACTAAATTTATAACTGGGTCCCGCCTCACGCTTTTCTGCACAACAGGTGGAAAACATTATGAGCATGCGGGAGGGGAGGTTTTAGTTAGCATCAAGTCACAGGGACAGGAGATGGAATATATTCAATAAGCCCAAGTCTGCCTGGAATATAATCTATGAAGGACAGTAATGTGCAGTAAGTGTGGAAAGGTAATCTGGAGCCAGACTATGAGAGGCTTTAAAGACCAAACAGAAGAGTATGGATTTGGGGTGGCTGGATGGTGCAGTGAATAGAGCACCAGCCCTGGAGTCAGAAGGACCTAAGTTCAAATTTGACCTCAGACATTTAACACAAAACTAGCCATGTGACCTTGGGCAAGTCACTTAACCCCAATTGCCCTGCCTTCTGCCCCCAAAAAGCAATAAAAATTAAAAAAAAAAAGAAAAGAAAAAGAAGAAGAGTATGGATTTTATCCTACAAACAAAAGATGGTCATGGAGTTTGACTAATAAAGAGAAAAGCATGGTCAGACCTTTTTCTAGGAATATCAATTTGGCATTGAATGTGGGGAGGATTTACTGGAAGGAAGAGATACTGGAGGCAGAAAAACCAATTAGGATGCTGTTACTGTCATCCAGGGGAGAGGTGATGAGGGGCAGAACTAGAGAGGCATCTTTATGGGTGGATGAAGTGAGAAAGATACGAGCTGTATTATGCAGAGAGAGCTGACAAGACTAGGTAACTGATTAAATATGTGGCTGAGGGAGAGGGAAGAGTCAAGCAAGTCCCAACTTCAGGTTGTGACCCCAAGCAAACAGAGATTACTGTCACTTCAACAGAAGGAGCAAAGCTAGGAAGAAGGGTTTATAGAGAAAATCAGTGCCGGATATGGCATTAGGATGACTAGAGTTTACATCTAGACTCAAACACTTGCTAGCTATATGAGTGAATGAGGGGGAAATAAATGAGGATGAAGTGTGACCAAATATATTATGCACTGCAAACCTTAGAACTATATATAAATTTAATGTTGTGGGCGATGATGGCTTGGTTCTTCTTTTCAAGGTCTAATCCAGTCAGTGGTACCCAGGTACTTTTATAAGAAAATACTGATTGTCTCTTAACAATTAAAGCCTAATCTCTAAACTACACACAGCTTTAAAAAAATCATCATTTTAGAAATTTTCTAGCTTTTTCAATTTTTTGCATGTTTGGTATATTTCATCTTACAAAAATTTCAGAACATGAATAAGTTATTATATCAGTCTCAATTGAAAGTTTTATTCAATAAACTATAAAAACAATAATGCAAAGTAAAACAACATTGTAAGACTTAAGAACTATGATCAATATAAAGACCAACTGCAATTCCCGATGCTATCAACTTCCTGACAGTGAGGTGATGGACTCAAGATGCAAAATGACACATGCATATTTGAAGAAGATCCATGTGAGAACTTATTTTGCTTGATTATATATAGCTGCATAAGTTTTTTGTTTTGTTTGTTTTTTGCTTTTTGGAGGGGGGAATGCAGGGCAATTGGGGTTAAGTGAGATGCCCAAGGTTACATGGCTAGTGTTAAGTGTCTGAGGTCAAATTTGAACTCAGGTCCTCCTGACTGCAGGGTAGGAGCTCTATCTACTGTGCACATACCCCCCCCCCCCATAAGTTTTTTTTTTAAACTGGGGAAGGTTAATAATGGGAAAAAATTAGGGATAGGAAGCCCCACAAAACTTGTTTTTAAATAATCAAAAAAAGAGCAGAATGGATCACAGGTTAGCAAGACAATTTTCAAAGGGAACGTGTTGACCTTATTACATACTTTAAAAGAAAAGCAAGATCTGTACAACTGAAACTTGCAGTTCCATGTACAATCTTTTCCTTCTTTTCTATAATATACAGAAATTTTTTTTGTTTGCTAAATTCAGAAAAAAATCAAAATACATATTACAGAAAACCTATATCATAAAGGGAAGTATATACATACATACTTATGTACATACATACACATGAAGAAATAGGAGCTTAACCTACGGTTAAGAATAATACAATTTTTTAAAAGAAAGAATAATGCAAATTTCCCTAATTATATAAAAAACAGTGGTAACCTGTTCCCTGATAAATATCTATACTGAACTGTTTAGAGATCAAGAAGGGAAATAAGGACTTTATTGTTTCTATTTGTTGTAGAACAACACTGGGACATGCATGTACTGACTAGTGGCTATCTCAGTTGCTCACTGGGTTTCCTGTGCCACTGTATACGTATCCTATGCCCATCTTCCTCCTCCAGTTCTGAAACTATAATCAAATAAAGTCTGTCATTGCTCCTGGAAAGGGTATATCCAATCTACTCTCCTATGACTCTATTAACTATCCTTATAAAGTTCCAAATGAAAATACCCCTACTCCATCTCTTCTTCCATTCACCACTGCCTTTTCTGTGTTGTCCTTCCTTACTAGAATTTAAGCTCTTTGAAGGCATCTTCCCCACCTGGGACTGTGACTGGTCCAAAGTGAGCACTAAATAAATATTTTTCATTCATTCAAATGAATAAGAAATAAGAAAATTGTGAAAGAAGTCTGAACACTAGGCTGAACACAAAAGAACTAACTACAGGGATATGACTTACAGTTTTATTCCTCTAACTTCTATGGTTTATACATTTCAAGAGAAAGAAAGATCAGGCAAAAAAAAAAGATGCACAAAGACAATTGTTAATAGATTCTTCACCTAGTGGAAGAAGACATTTTAAAATAAACACATGAAACACAAATTCTGATAAGAGGAGATAGGTTAGATTCAAGCTATCATAACTACAAAAATATTTCCATGAAGGTGCAAATCAGAACCTTTGTCATCTTTTGAGCAGCAAAATTTGCTTACTGGAGGTTTACATTGGACTCTGTCCAAAAAGGTACCACAGTCTCACCTGTGACCTAGTCTGATCTAGGGATGGTACTTCTTATAGTAAATCAAAGTGCTACAATGACAAGCGAGTGGCAATTTAAATCGAAACAAACCCTTTCAGGTACAGTTTCAAGTTATACAGGATTTTTATAAAACCTAAGAATTGAAGAGAATATCTTAATACTGACAAAGAAAAATGTCAAGCTACAAGGGCAGGAGGCTGTCTGTGCAGTTACTGTGTAGTGCCATGTGCCTCTCTACATTCTCTCTTCTCCTCAGACATACTTTTTCTACCTTCATCTATTAAGTCTTTCTGATGACTCACAAATCTTTATCCCCAGCCGGGACCTCTCTTTTGAGCTGTAGACTCACATCTGGGGATGAGGTAAAGAAACTGGGTATTTTTAGCATGAAGAAATGAGCTCTCAGAGGGGACATGACAGCTGTCTTCAAGCACTTGAAGGGCTGTCATATGGAGGAAGGATTCAACTTGCTTTATCTGGCCCCACAGGGAAGAACTAGGATCAATGGGTGGGAGTTGCAAAGAAACAGACTTGATGTCAGGAAAAGCTTCCTAACAATTAGAGCTGTCCACAATTGGAACAGGCTGCTTTGAGTGTTAGTGTGTTTCCCCTCCTTGAAGTTTTCAAGCAGAGGCTGAATATCCCTGGAGGCATCCTCCCCCTTTGCACATCCCTTCTGGTCTCCTCACCAGCTCATTATGGAAAGCCAGGGGACAAGGCAGGCGTTTTACCACTGGAGCCATACTACACCCCATCCCTCACTCTTTCTTCCCCTTTTCACTGGGTCTGCTTGATTGTCCACAAGGTGTGGATGAGATCTAAGTCAATAATTCTATTCCTTCTTATAAGATGGAAGATCAGTGTGCTTTATGATTTTCCCTGAAGTTTCCTGGTACTGATGTAACTACAGATGCCAAGGCTCTGAGGACTTTTGGGCTTTTCATTCTTTCAGCAGCTGAACTTGCTTCTAAGTCTTGTCTCCTTCAATCAGAACGTGAGTTCCTTGAAAGAATGGATTTAATATCCAGCTTTTATGATTTGGAGCCCCAGTACTACACACAGAGAGGAGTAAATGCTTATTCATTTACTTATCTCTACATCCATCTACGTACAGAAATGGACCAAGGTCCCCTCCAACTCTAAAATTTAGTGGTCCTCCAATTTTGGGGGGGCATTTCCAAATGAATGTCCCAAAGTTAGCTCAAGTTTAATAATCCAAATGTTGGTTTATTGTCTTTCCACCTAGATTTAGTTCAACCTTCTTATTTCACTATTTCTAGCAGCACAATGACTACAACAGAGAAATGGAGTCAAGTAGCTGAGACAGCCAGTGAAAACTCAGGCGGAGTAAAACCAATCAGCACCAGGGATCTGCATGCCCTGAAATGCAAAATTAGGCTCCTTTGGCAATGAGGCAAAGTCAACTGATTTACCTGGATTCCATATTTTTCTCCTTTATAAGCTCCCCACCCTAAAGTAAGGGTCAGTAACACTCAGTAGTCTATCCTCAAGTCAAGGTACACATTCTTCCCAGCAATGCATACATATTAGTATCTGTCCCCCATTCTCTGTCCAGATCTTTTGGTAAAGATCCAAACAATGGGTTGCAACAGAAGCTCAGAGCTGGAAGGGATCTCGTGCAGAGGTCACGTTGCTCAAACTGGTGCTGGCTCTAGAGCTGACCCCGCAGCTTACCACAGCCATTTCCTAATACTTCATCCCCCTCTTCCTCTGGGAATCAACACAGTTCCTCCATTTGCTGTAACTGATGTTCCACTTATGGACAGTATGTTATTGGCTAGTGAAAAATCTGTTTTCTTGGTGCTAACAGCCCAAAATCACGACAAGAGAACTTATTCATACTATGTTGCATCCTAACCTTAGAGGCTGCATTGAGGGCAAGATCATCCACTAACAAAACATCACATACAGCTCTCCTTCTACTCTGGTCTTGGCCTGAAGTCTTTCCAAGTTAAATAATTTACATCAGTATGGTAGCTCACCCTGATGCCGTTTTCATCTTCATTGAAGGCATTGCTGAACAAACAACAAAATCACCGAAAAAATAATACTAAAAAAGCATGGGAGCAAGTACACAGCCCTGCATCACTCCACTGAGGGCTGGGAAAGCACAACAGCATCGTCCATCATTCAGAACAAATGCAAGCCTGCCATTATGAAACTGGCAAGAAATACCGGCAAACTTCTCTGGGAAACCAATTTTTTTTTTGGTTTGTTTTCTGCTTTTGGAGGGGAGAAGGCAGGGCAATTTGGGGTTGAGGGACTTGCCTAAGGTCACACGGCTAGTTTTTGTGTCAAGTGTCTGAGGTCGGATTTGAACTCAGGCCTTCCTGGCTCCAGGGCCGGTGCTCTATTCACTGAGCCACTTAACCACCCCCTGGGTAACCAAATTTTACCACGGTCTTCCATAATCCCTCCCAACTGACAGTATCAAAGGTCTTGGTCAGATAGGGAAACGTTATTAGACATATGTACACAGATGTTTTTCTTAGAGTTCTTAGGCAGCAAACACCATATCAACCATTTCTTGACCCTTTCTGAAGCCACAATGGCTCTAAAGTTGATGGCAAAATACATACTAAGGAATCTGAGATGGGATGGCACTAAGTACTACTGGAGATGGTGACATCTGAGTTGAATTTTGATAAAAGCTGGAAATTCTAAGGGTGACTGGGAAGGAGGGGAAATTTCAGACAGCCATTGCAAAGGCATGGATACAGGAAAACAGAATATCCTGTTTGAGTACCGGCAAGTAGACTCATAGAATGCATGAAGAAAAATGTAAGAATATTAGAAAGCTTGGAAGAGACCAAATTAACAAAAGCTTTAAATGACAAAGGACTTCTTATTTTATTCTCTAGGTGATAGCCACCGGAGCTTTCTGAGTAGGGAGAAAGTCGAAGCAGTGATAAGAAGTGATGAGAGCCTGAATATGGGTAATGGCTGTGTGAATAGAATGGGGGATGTATATGAGAGATGCTGTGAAGGTAGAAATGACAAGATTTGGCAGCAGAATGGATATTTGGGGTGGGTGAGAGCGAGAAGTCAAGGATGACAACTTGGTTGTGAGCCTGGATAACTGAGAAGAATCACAGCAGGAAAAGTTAGGAAGAATGGAGGGTTTGGAGGGAAAGAGAGCAAGTGCTGTGTTGGACCGCGATCCTGAGATGCCCGAGTGGCGAGTTAATAATGTGATGCTGGCGCTCAGTAATAATGTGGTGCTGGCGCTCAGTAGTAACGGAGTCCTGGAGATCAGGGAAGGACATGCAGGTCTGGGGACCATCTACACTGAGATGATAGGGGAGCCCATGAGGGCTGATGAGTTCACTGGAGAATGTGGACAGATGAGGGTCCAGCACAGAGTCTGAAGGGACACGCACAGTTAATGGGCATGATGTGGATGAAGAAGAAGCAAAAAGGGACTGAGAACAACTTCTCCCAGTATCTGGAATAGGTCCTTCTTTACCTGTGGCACTTCAAACCCCTCTTTTAAAGCTCAATCCAAATGTTTCCTCTTATACAAAATTTTTTCTGATCTCCTAAGTATAAAATGGCTTTCACTTCCATTAAAATCTTATGTAACATGTTATTTACTCTTAATATGCTGCATACTACTCTATATGTATGATATTTATGAGAATGTTACATTCTCATACGTAGTTTTGGGGGGGAGGGCTGTACTTCCCCCCCCCCCCAACCTTTGTATCTCCCCCAGCATTAGAACTAGAGCTGGAAGGGACCCAGAGGCCAATATAGTCCAACTCCTTCATTTTTCAAATTTAATACACGATGTTGGATTGAACATACTTTTTAATGACAGTGATGAACTATGAAAGGAAAACTGATCTTTAGAAGTGAAAATCTGACAAAATTGGAAATCTTATTGATCATCTACTCTGAATCCCTAAGTAATCATCTAAAATAAACTGTGGAATGGTTTGAATTATTTAAAAGTGATGTAAATAGGCCATTTAGATGGTGAAAATATGCCAAGAAGATTTAGGATATTATTAAAGACATGTGCCTTTAGTATACTGTTCTTTATTATTCCATGCTTAAACGCAAATTACTATAATTCTTCATATTCCCAGTGTACTTTTCAAAGCATTTCTAAGCACAATGCCAGCATTCACTCATCCATCCAGAAAATATCTGTACAAATCTAGTAATGTTATTGTCTTACATAAAAAATGAAGCCCAGTGAGATATACATTCTACCAACCTAGTCATGTAGTAAGCATAGAAGACAAAACAAAAAAAAATCCAAATTCTTCATCTCTAACCCACGGGTTCATATTTTTCCCTCTTGTCCTGGGAAAAGAAGCTCTAGACTTCAGCCAGTTTTGGCTTACTTGAAATTGTAGAGGTTAAGGAAAAAGAAGCAATATAGAAACACATGAAAACAGGAGTGGGAATGAGTTTACATTTATGAATTTCTGAGAAACTACAGTGCTTAGATCAAAACCTTATTTGTATTACCTCTTTCTACCTACCCTACAAACTCAACTTGGCCCTTTTCACTTCTCACAGCGTGATTATGTTTACTTCATTGAAGATGAATCATCATCAGCTTATATTTTAGTAATGACCAAGTAGGTAAAGTATCCCCAACTGGGCCCACATAGTTCATTGTGTACAATATAGGATGTCAAGAGTGTCAGCATCATTTGCCGAGGGCGTTCAAACAGGTGCCTGAGCCATGGGGAAGGAAGGGTGGAAATTAGAAACTGATTTTCAGAAGGGAAATGATTTATTTTCCAACAAAGCAAGTTGAGAGAGGGAAAATATAATTTATACTTGATTATATTAAATGATAGGCAGTAGTGATTCCACAGTGTGAATGTGAGAGATGTGGACATTACTCACCAAGATAAGGGAGTGAGGTTTTTCCTAATGCTAGTTGTCTGCTTCAGTTCCCTCATTTTCAAAAATTACACTGATAATACAACTTATCATACTTACAGGATAACTGTAAGGAATGAGCAAAAGCAATGTATTTTTAAAAAAAATTGGAAATATGAAAATTACTCATAATATGCTAAGAGCTACCCTAATATCTAAACCTTATTTCCCTCAAACTTCCCCCCAGAATTAGTCTTGCTTTTTCAACCTCACTGTAGTAGGGAGGTAATAAGGACTAAGATATTTAGGTACTAAAACTTCAGAAGACATTTACAGTTTTTAACAATACTGGCTGTTGCAATCACCCAGAGGGAAACAGATGTAGAAAAGAATGGTGGTGACTGCTTCTCATTTGCAAGTGCAAATTAAACGGGAGGACAGCGGCTTGTTTCTTTTGTAGCTTCCCATCATGGCAAAGGACAGAATTCAGAACGGTTGCCCTGCAGATCACAAGGCTTTCACATGCCACTCTTGTATGCTGCACTCTTCAGACTGCCGGGCCTTACCACCCTCCTTAAAGACTGGTCTTCCAGAACAACGGGGTCTGCTGCTCTACCTTCCTATATGTGTCTTCAACCACTATTGGAATGTAAGGTTCTTAAGGGCAAGGGCCGTTTCTTTTATATGTGTATGACCAGGGTGTTTGGCAAATAGGGGGTTCCATGCTAACATTTAATGAATGGTTAATCAAAACAAATTGTTGTGACTGATTCCTGTGCTATAAGAAAGGCCAAATGAGAATAGTTCAGAGAAGCCTGGGAAGACTTTTCTGAATTGATGCAGTCACATAGAGACCATGGAAAACAAGACATATAAATACTGCAATAAACTAAATGAACGACAAAAGGAAATACGACATGCTTCTCAAGTCTACTTGTCCAGATCTAATCTTTCTCAACCTCCAGTCTCACATCTCCAACTGCCTATTGGGTATTTCAAACTAGAAGTCCCATAAACAAGTGAAATTCAACACGTCCAAAACTGAACCCTCGCCACTCTCTAACTTCCCTATTATTGCTGAGAGCATACCCCAGACACCCAAGCTTGCGACTAAGTTATCATTCTAGACTTCTCACTCTTCCTTACCTCCTATATCCCATGATGTGTCAAGTCCAATCCTTTCTATCTTTACAAAATCTCTGTTATATGCCTCCCTTCACCTCCCCTCCTCAGTGCCGGCCCCCTCGTGACTTCCTCCTAGAGGACTACAATAGCCTGATTGTTGGACATTCATGACTTAAGTCTCTCCTGACTGCAGTTCATCCGCCACTCGATTCTCAATCCCATTGTCCTCAAGTATAAATGTAACCAAGTCACCTCCCTAATAAAGTCCTGTGGCCCCCTATGGTCTCTGGGATCATACATCAAAGGCTCTGGCCTCTTCTTACCCTTCCAGTCTTCTCATATTTTATTCTTCTCTTCATATTCAGTTATCTAGCAACTGCTGGCCTCCTAATTGTTCCTCACATGGGATACTTCATCTCCCAAATTCAGGAATTTCACTGGCCATGCCCTGCACCTGGAAAGTTCTCCTTCCAGCCTCAGCTGCATGAAGCCTTTCACAGTCCTCTTTAGTTGTAGTACCTTCCTTCTAAGATTACCCTCCAATTCATCCCACATGGACATTACTTGTAATTAGTTATTTGCATGCTGTCCCCCTCTTTGAACTGTGAGTTCTTTGAGAGCAGGGACTGGTTTTTTGCTTCTCTTTGTGTCCCCTGAACTTAGCACAGTGCTGGACACACTGCAGGTGCTTAATAAATGAAAGCTGACTCACTAATTGATTAAAGCTTGTCCTCAGGTAAGAAATGAGAAATGAGGGCATCACCCTTTTTTGAAGACATGGGAGTACTAAGGCATCATGCAGTGGTCACACTATTGCCTTGGAGTCTAGAAAATATGAGTTTAATTTGAACTCTGATACTATCTGTGTGACCTTAGGCAAGTCACTTAACCCCTCTAAGCCTCAGTTTCCTCATCTGTAACATAAGGGGGTTGGATTAGGTGACTTCTAAGGTCCCTTACAACTAAATCTATGATTCTGTGATTCTCCGGGTACAAAACACTGCACATAACTGCTTATGTGTTGGTTAATTTTATTGAATTTAACTTTTTTTTTTATTCTGTATTAGAAGGAAACCTGCAAAGAAGAAGGTTTAATTTGAAAACAAAAGTGATATAAAACCAAAAGATAGCACTAAATTTTTTTTTAAACCTAAAGTTGCTTTCACATTTTGGCTAGAGCTAATAAAAAGACCTGGCCGCAAACAGCATTCCTTGACATTCCTTATTGAGGAAAGGAGTTACAGCTCATATTTGGCTCCTTACCATAGTTAATACAACTTCTAATGTTTGGGAGATCTCTGATACTGCCTTAACCTTTTAGTATTAGTGTTTAGTACTGTTGCTTGGCCTTTTACAGCATCATTGACTACTGTCCTGACACTTACCTTTAAATGATACTGAGTAAGGTACACTTTCTCTCTGCACCCTCTCTGAAGACTCCTCAGAATGAGGAGAAGGGAGAGAGACTATCTTGAAATCAGAGACAAATTTTTATAAGACTGTACAGACCTGAGTTCTGGGTTTCCTAAGAAATTACACAACCTAGGATAGTTCCCTACTCCCCTTGATGTCAATCAGCCTCAAGCACTTCAGGAATTTTAGGAATCTCTTAGAGCCCTTCCCTTTTTTTCACTTTGGTGCTTGCCAAAAGAAGATTTTGGACTTTTGGACTGGCTATTCTCTATTTTCTTGTACCCAGGCTGTAAACCTGCCTCCCTGCCAATGAAAGAAGGGGCAGCGGTGGGAAGGGGCTTGATTGTGTTAGGGTATAAATTCTTACATGCCTTATTCTGCTGGCTCATAAGGTGGAAGGGGTGCCCTCTTCTCTTGAAAACTGAATAAAACTTCCTGTTCTTTCCTCAAGATAACTCTGACTTTTAATTTTTGGGGGTAGGGGATTTTGGGGGTCACTGTAACCCACACAATAGTATACTTTCTTTCACAATCTAAACTGTGTAAACAGCAAATCTACAAAGATATCTCACTTGGAACAATTCAACTCAATAATTCACAAAATCAAAGAATTTTAGCATTAGAGGAAACCTTAGCAGTCATCTAGTCTAAGCCATACCCAAAAAGGAATCTGTAACTATACTTATTATAACATACCAGACAAATAGATTAAGTGGTTGAGCCTCTACTCAAAGACCTCTAAGAAAAAGAAGCCTAATCACGAGCTGAGGAAACCCATTCTACTTTTGGACACCTCTGATTGTTAATAAGATTTTTCCTGACGACAAACCTAACCAGGCTCTTAGTAAATTCCTGGTTCACCTCTCTGTTGCTAAACCAGATAAATCTAATCTCTCTTCCATACGACAATCTTTCAAATATCTGAAGACAGATATCATGACCGCACTGAATCTTTTCTTCTCCAGTTTCAATATCTCTAGTTCCTTCAAATGTCAAATCATTCGACACAGACACAAGGCCCAGAACCTACTAGATGGGGTCTGACCAGGGCTGGGGACAGTGGCATTATCATTCTCCTTATTCCTAGTGACTATCCACTCTTAATTCTGCCTAAATTCACATTTGCATTTTCTGAACGCTGCTGCATATTTTCATTGAGCTTGTAGTCCACTAAAAGCTCATCTTTTTTTTTCCCCAGACGAATTATTGTCTAACTATGACCCGCAATCCTGTACTTATGAAGTTAATTTTCTTGAAATGAAGTGCAAGACTTTCCATTTATCCTCACTGAATTTCTTCTTATTAGATTCAGCTCAATGCTCTAGTCTTTAAAGATCCTTTTGGATTCTGTTTCTGTCATCTAGTGTTATTAGCTATCCTTTGCATCTGTGATATATGCAAATATGATGAGCATCCTAACTACGCCTTTATACTGGTAAAAATTTTAAAATAGCATAAAACCAGAGAGAGAGAGAGAGAGAGAGAGAGAGAGAGAGAGAGAGAGAGAGAGAAAGAGGCAGAGAGACAAAGAGATAGAGCCTAAGAGAGGAGAGATCTCTGAGATGTTGTACTGAAGACCATTTGCCAAGGTGACCTTAAATCATTAATGAGTCATCTTTTGAATCTAGCCATTCAACTAATTAATCCTGAATCTGCCTAACTGTTCAATTACTAGGTCTACAGCTTTGAAAAAAAAAATCTCTTTTAAAAGAAAGAGTTTAGATACATTATCTATTCTCTTATCTAATGCAGGGGGAGGTGGCTGCTGGTGGCACAATGAAGAAGCCTTCAGTTCTCATCTGTCCCTGAGATACTTAGTGTGTGATTTTGAGCAAGTCATTTAACCTCTGCTCCTCCTCAACTGTAAAATGGTGACAATAACTCCACCAGGTTGTTGCGAAGATCAAACAAGACAGTACTTGTGAGAAGTGCTCAGCACATAGTAGGTGCCATATAAATTCCCTTCCCCTCTTATTAACGCTTCCTTTAAAACAGAAGCCAATGACAGACCAGCAGAGATAGAAACCTATCTCTTCACAGGCGGGTGCTGAACTTCTAGGTAATTTTCTGTGTCCAGTAGAATAACAATGAAATGGTCCTTAACCATTATATTCTATTGACCTATATTCTACTAGGGGAATTCAACACATACAAATAAATTAATATAGAGTAAATTAAGGAGGGAGAGAACATCGACTAGGAAAGAATGTATTAAATATTTTATACTTGGAGGTAAGACTTGAAGAAGGAGAGATGAGGGAATGCATTCCACACAGAGGGGAAAAGGTTCATACAGATCCATGGAGGTAAAAAGCTAGTGCCAAGATTACAAAATAACTGGTAGTCACTTTGGCTAGAACACAGTTTGTGAAAGGAGAATGTGAGACCAAAGCAAACTTCATAAAAAGACATATTAGGAACCTGCGAGAAGTATCTTCCCAACACTTTTTTATAAGGCCATTTTCCTACAAAGCAATCAGTGGCTTTGTTAGTCTGTAATATTTTTGTTTGCTTTTTATGTAGCTCATCAGATTGTGAGTTCCTGGAGGGCAGGTCTTTTTCTTCTTTTATCTCTAGCTTAACAAGGCCAGGGCACTGGGCAGGTGCTTAATTAGTGTTTATTGGCTCAAGGTGTCACCTAGAACAACAAAATATCTATCAATCAATGTAGGAAGGAAATCTTAAGTCATGACTATTTTTAGCCTAATGACTATAATTGTATTTTAAATAGAAGTCATAGTTTCCATTCACAAGAAATTTGTAATCTGTAGCAAGAAAAACAGACCATGTGGGTGTAAAATTACAAAAGAAAAAATATTTTTCTAGAGAAGCTTTTTCTCTCTAAGATTTCTGTCCCCTTAAAGATAGAAAAGAACTCTTTTAGTACATAAAAAGGCACATACTGAAAGTATTTTTGAAAAAGATATTTTCTCCAGCATAAAAGTCTTCTTTATAGAAAACTCTCTTTTTCAATATACAAAAATGGTTTATACTGAAAACTGAATAAAATGAGGATTTGTGGAAGGTCAATGATAAAACTGAAATTAAAAGAAAATAATATATGGTTAAATTCGCTATAGCAATTTAAAGGGTTTAAAAAAACTTTTAGATTAAAATCCTCAAAGGGATTTATAAGTGAAATTCTTTAATATGAAACAATAATCATCAGCAATCATATGCAAGAATTAGCAGTTGAGTTAAGAACATTTGGCCACTTAAAATCGGGAGGAAAAAACTAAGTGAAGCAGGTGGTAGGCACATGTTACAGCGGGAGGTGGGGGTGGGGATTAGACTGTGACCGGATCATAGCTTAAAGATAACATTTTTATGGGATAAAATTTAATGAACATGTGGAAATGGAAAACACAGAGAAAAGAGAGCTATTTCCATTTTAAATGAGGATGATGGTTCTGCACCACCAGCTGTTTAGAGTTCATTGAATGAGTATCTAGTTGATAAGAGATAATTACCTCTTCCCTACAGGAGGTGAAGTGTTTCTCATTCTACAGACACCTCAGATGAATGGCCAAGAGAAAAAGGGAACAAAACTGCATGTCAAAATCAGTTTGGTTCTTAATGGTCTCCTTAAAAAAAATTAACTGTAGGAAAATTTGTACCCTGAAACATACACTAACATCAGGGAATCATTCTGCTTTAACCTTCCCTTATCTTAGAAAGAAAACAAAGACCACTGCCCACCATGACTGTGTAGTCTATAGCAGCAGGAGGAGGTCAAAAGGGGAAGGGAGGGAGATTCTACTATCAACACAACTTTAATCCAGTTATTCTTTTTAGTTATTAAATCATTGTTACTGTTATTTGTGTGAGAAAACAATAGTTAGAATCATAGACGTTTGATAGAGACAAATGCCATAAAGCAACCCTACAATACTTGTCATTCCTCTCATCAGAATAGAAGCTCCTTGAGGCAAGGGCTAGTTTTGTTTTTCTATTTGTATCCCCAGGACTTCATTCATTTATCCCTTTATTTGTTAGTCCATCTCCCCCATCCATCCATCCGTGGTGCTTCCTGCTCTTATAGACATTCTGAGCTAAAATGCTTCCTCTCACAGCCTCTCTTAGCCCTGCTGTCCTCCCTCTTAACTCCACCTCACTGCTGAGTCCGATCTCACCTGAAGATACGTTATTCTCCTCTGGACCAGCTCGGTCAGGCCTTTGGCTTCTTTTTCTCGCCAATCACCGGCTCCATCTGCTTGACTGAGGTAGTACAGGTCTGTCATTATTGACCTATGAAAAGAAGGCAGCGATGGGTAACTAATCCAAAGTGTCAGATCAGGAACCAGAGTGAAGCTGATAAGCAGAGCAAGAGCACCAAATTACACAGATATGCTGAAACACCTTACAGTGACTGATGTTTATTAGGATCGAGCAGCTGACCTCTAATATCCACATTTGAACCCAATGAATTCTTAGTGTTGAGACAAACATCTGTCCTGGGTACAGGAAGCAATCCCTTTGTAGGGCTTTATCCCATTTAGAAGAGACACAAAAATATTCTGATGAAGAGATGAATCTTCAAATAGAACCTATTTCTATATTCTAAAGGCGTCTTTTCTAGCTTCTGCGGATCTATTCTCACATTTAGCCATCACGAATAGTTAGAAAACATGAAAAAGGAAAAGCTGTACAGTACTCATATGTGGGTTCAATTTAATGTACTGACTTTGCGGCCCCTGCTTAAACTGTGTTAAATTGTGTACAAAATCACTGAGACAGAAGGAAGGCCACAGAAAACTAAAAACAAGAAGACAACAACGTTATAGGCTGAATTTTCTAATTGGATTTGTTATATGCTTAAAAAATAACCAGCACGCAACAGAGATCTGTAGTATCATACGTAATGGGGACTGGTCAAAGAGCCCAGTTTCTATGAACATGTATGGAGGGCCTCTGAGCAATTGCCCACATGGAAGATAACAGAGGATCCTGCTTCAGGGGATGATCATAATGATATGTGATGAAAGCATCTTGGAGAGATCTGGATCTGAGATGTTTGTTACTGGTTCTGGTCTAGCAACCAAATAGAAAGAAGGAGCCTCTCTGATGAGCTCCAGCTACACAGGTGGGGAGATGGACATTGAAAAAACATGAGTCAACTTGTTTTCACCCTCTTGGTGTAACTTCTTTCAAGCTGATGGCATTCCAGCATGGAACTCTCTCCCATCTGAGGCAGACATGAGACCTTGGTTATTTTGTCTTAGGTGAAGGCTGGAAATGACTACAACCCTGTGAGCTTGCAAAAGTCTTTTAGTGTTGCTAAAAGTGAGCCCCCTTAAGTTCAGGAGTCTAGGAATGCAGTCCACACTTGGTTTCTCAGACAGCAAAGTATGGATGCCCTGAGGAGCAAGAAGTAGCAAGCAGCCTTTGGCGCCCAACGCTGTTGAATAGCTGAGACAAGAGTTCATTCAGCAGATGCAGCCTTTGGAAATGAACCTGGTGGGATCAATACTATGCAAAACTGCACTAAGCCTGATGCTATTCTTCCCCAGGCACCAAACTGAATAATGGAGAATAAACCCCTTGATGTGTTGGGAAGGAAATGTATGGATTTATACTCTTGATATATCTTATAGGAAAATATCCCTTCACAAATGCTAGTTTATGTTAACTGGTTAAATGGAACAAGGGTTATTGTCATTGGCAGTTAAGAGTGGAGGGATCCAACAGCATTTGAAAAGAGACACCGCAACCTTGCAATGACACCCTGAGGAGGCCATGATGCCAGCCTTGCTTTGGGAAAATGAGGCAAAAGAGATACTCACTACACATGTAACTTTTTCTGGAAATGCCCACTTTATTTGGTATTTATTAAGTTTTATGGGAAAATCCCCCATATTCTATCTGGTTCTGACTTGTGAAAGATTTAGGTTTAATTGACATATAGTATAGCATAGATTACAACTGGAGATGATTTTGGTGGGGGTTTTTTTATTGGATAGCATCAACATTTATAACGATAGTAAGAGTTTTGATTTTTAAGATATATAGAAATTCCTACTATATGTAAGGTGCAGTGTAGGCACTGTGGATATAAAGACAACAGAATCACAGATCTAAAGCTGAAAGGGACCTTAAAGGTTCACTTAGACCAGTGATGTCAAACTCCAAAAGAAATGAGGACCATTAATCAGTACATAAGGATTCTTGCAGGCTACATGTTGACTTAGATTTAAAATGCAATATTCTCTGTATTTTACTGAGTTTTTATTTTGTTAAATATGTCACAATTACATTTAAATCTGGTTCAGGTCACACTTGAGAGTGCTGTGTGCCACATGGAGCCTGTAGGTCACATGTTTGACATGTCCCTCATTTCAGAAGGAAACTGAGGTCTGCAGAGGTGATTTGATTTGTCCAAAGTCAAGCAGATGAACAGGGCAATATGACATCAAATGCTCTTTCTAAAACACTTTCAAAAAGCTTACAATCTAATGCAGAGTAGGGACTGAGGAGGATGTATGTATATACAGGTTGTATCAGGGTATGACACTAGTACAAAGGAGAAAGGTAAAGTACTATCAGAAATGTGTAGAGAGAGAGAGATCACTTTCAAAAAGGGAAGATAAAAATCTGATATCTGAACTTGGCACTGACATAAGTAAAAAAGGGATTTCAACAGATGGAAATGCAGAGGGAAGACTCCTTTAGGTATGGGGCCTGACATGAGCAAAGGCAGAGGGAGAATAAAAGAGGATGAAAAAGAGAGGTACATTAGGAATGTTACTGAGACAGCACTGTGAAGAATGGATTGTATTGGGGACAGTCTGCAGGCATGAAGACCAGATGAGGCTGTTACAAAATCACCTAATCTAAGAAATGGAGAGATGCTGACAAGGAAGGATCAACAGGGCTTGGTAACTTATTGACTGGAGTATGCTGGAGGATGGTGTTTGTGGAGCAGCTAAGATTACAAGTCCATATGACTGAGAACATGGTAGTGTCATTAACATAAAGAAATGAAGGGGAAGCCAGATTTTGGGGAAAAAAAGTTCTGTATTAGCAAAGGATTTAGTTTTAGTCATGAAAGTGAGAAATCTATATTTCTTATAGGTAATTTGAAAGACAGGACAGGAGATTTGGAGAAAAAGTTTAGGTAGAGAAAGAGATTTGGGAGTCATCTAGAGGTGACCAAATATGTCATGAGAGATACTCAAAGCTATAAGAGTTGGAATCAATAGAGAGGGTGTATTGCTAGGAAAAAAAAAAAGCTTAAGACAGAACACTAATATCAGTGGGATGTAGAAGGTAGAGAGGACAGTAGAGGAGACAGAAAAGTAATCTGGGAAGCAGAAGAACCATGAAAGAAAAGTACCAAGAAGAAAGAAGTGATCAACAAGGTCAAACGCCATAAAGGTCAAAAGGACGACTGTGGTGGGAGGGGAGGACTGGATTACAAGGACCTTGGAGAGAGTTATTTTGTTTTTGTGTGTCCTTCATTCTCAAAGAAGACCGTGACATTTGGAAGGTGATCCATAACTTGCAAGTGAAATGGATTTAAGTGAGGGAGGGCTGTGTAAGGTCACCAGCCTCTGGAAGAGAAAGTGGCAAGACACAGATCAGGTCAACTGGAGATGGTCCAGGATCAGAGTTGTTTTAGTAGATTAGTGAAGACAAAAAACCAGGATTATATAAAGGAGCCAGAAAACTAGAATATTCTTTTTTAGAATTTTAAAGGGGAAAATATATGAGAGTAGCTTGATGAAGTAAGCTGGATAAAGGGGAAGATGTTTTTGTTGTTCTTAGAATTTTTATATAACATTTTATTTTTTCCTCAAATTACAAGTTAAAACAATTCCCTAATTTTTTCTAAAGTTTTAAGTTCCAAATTTTATCTGTCTCTCCTTCCCTCTTCTCCCCACTCCCTGAGACAGTAAATAATATAACAGAGTTTATACATGTTCAATCACGTAAAACATTTCCATATTAAAGTCATATTTTTAGTACAGATGTCTGTCAGATGAGTGGAGGGTAACACCAGAAAAGGAGAAATTGCAAACACATAAGAGAAGATGATTGATAAAGCAAGATCATGATGGAAATAAAGGGGTTGGAATCCCTATACATAAAGATTCTCAATATGACAGATCTATAGAAATTTATAGAAATGTCAATTTCTCTATGATACAGAATCACAAATTTAGATTTGGAAAAGACACTGGAGGTCACTGAGTCTAACCCTCCTCCCACTTTAACTGAAACACTAAGGTTAAGTGACTTGTCCAGGGTCTCAAAGCCAGTAAGTGTCTGAGGCAGGATATTAACTCAGTTCCTTTATCACTCCAAAGGCTAGGACTTTAACTACTTTGACATCTAGTTTTTATTCTTTCACTCTCACAATCAGTAAAGGTAATGTTCAAAGGGCCAAAATGAAGGAAGCAGCAAGATATGAATAAGAAATAATGCAGGGGTCAAGAGACCCCTCTTTGCTTCCCCCCCCCTCTTTCACACACACACACACACACACACACACACACACACACACACACACACACACACACTTTGCCATACAAGTCAGTACTTTCCTTTTCTCCAAAGAGCTTCTCATTAGGTTCTATGAGTTGAACTTTAATACCACTTTTAATTCCTGTTCCCAACGTTAAGTATGACCTATTATAAACATTTCCTAAGAGTCCCGAAAGAAAAATACATATAGATATCTATATCATATATAATATATATGTGATATATAAAATGAGACAAATATATAATGTAAATATACATATACATACACATATATGATTTTGTTCAACTGTTTTTCAGTCAAGCCTAACTCTTCATGGGTTTTCTTGGAAGAAATATTGAAAATTGCCATTTCCTTCTCCAGCTCATTTTACAAATGAGAAAACTGAGGCAAACAGGGTTAAATGACTTGCCTAAGGAATTATCTGAGGCCAGATCTGAACTCAGAAGATTAGTCTTTCTGATTCCAGGCTAAGCACTTTGACACATACATATACATATACATATACATATACATATACATATACATATACATATACATATACATATGTCATTCATTCATTCATTCATTCATTCATATAGTGCTTTAAGGTTTACAAAGCACTTTAAACATGTTAATTAATTTAGCCCTCTCAACAAGCCTGTGAGGTAAAGCTAGGTAGAGTTAACATTTTAATCTTGTGTTGAAAAACATAAAAATGATTAGTTGTCACGTGTTGTCACCAGAGCCCGTAATTTCCCATACTGTCCGTGCAGAAGGTCAACAAAAATCTACTTTAATATACCAACACAGACTTTGTATGCCTGAATCCCTACTCTTTTTTTTTTAAGCTGTAGAATAATTCATTTATAAGCAGTGGTCTCCTACTAAAGGGAGCACTTGATAGTATTATTAATTTTTACTTTTTAAAGCAGTATGTTTCTCCCCAGATTTACATTTACCTCTCAAGAGCTAAAAATGAGCTATTATATTGATACATCAAGTAAAACCATTACATTCTCCATAGCTAACACATAATGCCTTGTAATAGTCCCACTGAATAAGGCAATACCATTAATAATGAACACACGCACATTAAAAATCACTGCCATAGTTCAGAATACTCAGGCCAAGTTTTTACTGTGCATGCCTAAATTAACACTGGACTAACTCCATACAATGGCCTGACAAAATAGAGCTGTTAGCAGGTGCTGCATTTTAAGCATCTGTTTAATGTGTTCACATTATTCACTAACAATAAACTTTATAGCTCGGTTGTTTCCATTTTCACCATCTATAAACAAAGTACCATGGGGGAAAATACGATGATTAATCATATTTTTCTTACTTAAGAATCTATACATTTTCTGTTTATATGACAGAATAATTTTAGTTAGAAAAGCAAAGAGTTTCAGTTTCTTGCTGTCAAGGCACTGAGGAATTTAACAGCCAAAGGAAAAAACAATGTGCATGTGGACATCCATAAGCTGTAAGCACTCATCTCTACTTCATCTTCTCTCATTTAGTCTCAACTCTTTGCAGTCTTTGCTTCTGACCTCAACACTCAAGTGAAACTGCTATCAAAGTCGTCTTTCATCTAAGTCCCTTTCTTCTAAGCCCACCCTCAATTTATTCTATCTATCTATAGTATTTGTATACTGTTGCTTGTGCATTGTCTCACCCATTAGGCTGGGAGTGCTCCTTCTAAGAAGGGACTGTTCTTCTCCTTTCTTTGCATTCTCAACACTTAGCTCAGTGCCTGACACATGGTCGATGTTTCATGAGTGCTGGTTGACTGACTGATTCATTTCTCTATTTTCATCCTTCTTGACCTCTCTGCAACAAGTGACAATGTTGAACACCTTCTTCCTCTTGAATACTCTCTTCTCTCTGGAGAAAAACCTTTGCACTCCACAGAGAATATAAAATGACAGCAAGAAACTCTATTGCCTAAATGTGCTAAAGTTTTATAAGAAGGCCTCCAACACAATGGGTTAATACTTTGTGGATCAACTATGTAAGAAAGTGACAAGAATTGACTAAAACATGAAGGCACAGATGGACTGTGATCTATACTGATATAGGGAAATGCCACATCAATGAGAGAACACCAATTCACTGACACAATGAATTATTTAATATTATTAACAAAGCAATCTGAGTATTAAATTCAGTTCAAGGTACCACATTTTATAAGGGTTATAGACAAGTTGAATTATATCTGGGAAAGGTAAAAAGGATGATAATAGAACTTAAAAGCATGTCATATAAATTAGTTGGACGAACTGTAAAAATTTAAGTCTGGGGAAAAGGAAATTTATGGCAATCATATGACTAGGCTGAAAGAATTCTCAAGTAGAGGAAGGATCAAATGTTTGACTCCAAATGACTGTAACACAGTAGGAGCTGCTTGTCTGTTGAAATGAACTCAACTAGGGTCAATAGGCAGTTGTAGGCATATACATTTTTTGGTTCAGTATAAAGAAAAAGTTCCTAGTAATCAGAACTATCAAAAATTAGAAGCAGCTCTTCAGTTCACTTCAAATACTATGTAGATGACCATTTGTTAGAATGTCAAGGATAGGATTCATCATTTGGGTGAGGGTAGGTCTCTATGATCTACATGAAGTTCTCTTAAATGCTTAGATCTATGGTCCTATGGTTCCACATGTGATCTTCATACCCTGCAAGGCAGGAGTTTTTATTTATGGAGGAATTAGAACAATAAAGATGCAGACCTCAATTTCTGGTATGGAAATCTCCTCCTTATTAGCATATCAGCATAATTCCTATAGCATACAGTCTTAAGGAGATACCTGGGGGCAAGGTAATGAGAAGAGAACGACTTACTATGATTATGTTTAGTTAGTCTATGTCTGAGGCCTGACTTCAATCCAGATCTTACGGCCTTTAGCACTGGTCCTCTATCTACCATACTATCCTGTTTCTTGAGATAGCTAAGAAGGTATTATTACCCCACTTTACAGATACAAAAGCCAAAATTCATAAGTGATCAGCCTTTTGTCTTAAAATCCTTTATGACTCAATCAAGCGTCTCCTCCTACTAGAAAACTTCCTTAGTCTCCTTATTTACTCAGGTTTTACCTTCTCTAAGATCTTGGATTTACTTATCTGTGTACCTATTTCATTTTCCATTAGAACATAAGCCTATTGGGGTTCCAACAATACTTTTGTCTTTGTTTTTCCATTCCTAAAAAAGCTTAATTAATATTTAATTGAAGTCTTAATTTGGAGAATTTGAAGAGCTAAGCAAGTAAGAAAGTTATTACAGACTGGTGAAATAGCTTGAGTAAAGGCATAAAGGGAGAAATTAGTATTTGTTTATTTCTAAACCAGTAATAATTACCAGATATACTTAAGTGGAGAGCTCACGTTTGGTACATTAGCAGATCATAAGAAACAAGAGATAAGAACAATTCAGAGAAACAGGGGGGAAGACTTATATGTACAATGAAGTAAGTAGTGCTAGGAAGAGAACATATATACATAATATTGTAAATGAAAAGAACACAAAAATGAGGCTGATGGATGTAATTATAATGACAAACCTTAACCCAAGAGATGGGAAATACATCACCTCCCCCCTTCCCCACCTACTCTTTTGTCAGTTGGAGAAATGGGAGACAATGGTTATGGAATATGACATACACTATCAGATGGGGTCACTTACTAAGTCAGTTGGGTGGACTTAACTGTTTTTTCTTCTGTGTTATGAGGGAAAATTCATTGGGGTGGAGGTGGGAGTAAGAGATCCAGAAATGATTTTGATAACAAAACAAAAGAAATCAATAACACTTTAAAAAAGAAAAAGAAATATGAGTTGGGTAGTATTAACTCAGAAATAGGGCAGAAAGAATCAGAATCAGGGATCAGCAAGAAGCTGTTGAAAAAAGGGACCGGGGTCCATAGTGACTGTGAGATTGGAGAAGGAATAATCTGAGAGATGCTTCAAAGTTAAGCACTGATGAAGCATGATGGCAATTGACTTGATGCATCTGTTGAAGAAGAGAATAAATTCAAAGATGATTCTAAGATTTTGTGCTTGTGTGACAAGAATGGGAGTACAAAGAGAGATACGGTCAAGTACTTAACGTGTTACCTAAGTAACTTAATACACATTAGATAATATCTTTCAAAGACTTAAGAATCAGAGATGCTTTGATGTAGTAAATCTCAATTGCTAAACTACTAACGATATATTCAAGGAATTCTGATTTTACTTGAAAATAAACATGATAGTTTTTCCTTTTCTTTTTTTCATTTGTTGACTTTGAAAAATGCTATTTGTTAAATGAGATGGCTCTTGGGGAAGAAATACCGGAGGAAACTATATTGCTGTAAAATAACAAAACATCAATAAAAAACTTAACTTTTGAAAAAGAAAATGAAATACTTCCTATTCATTTTTTACCTTAGGAAACAAAGGAGACAACATCTGAAGAGAAAAACCACAGGTTTAGACAAGCATTTTGAGAAAAGGCACAAAAGGATGTGATCCTGAGTTAAGAAAATGTCTTATTTTCATTTCAAATGTGGCATTTTATTGGAAATGAAAATCTTAGTTAAGAATTGACCACATGCATCACCAGTCTTACTGATTCAAGTCCTGTCCTTGTGAATCATGTGACACCAGAAATGTATCACAGACATCCTTAAAGATGCCCAAGTGAAAACAGATGATTTTCTGTGTATTAAACAAACCCCAGAGAATGACAATCAATGCTAAGCAAACTAATTATCTTACTATTATATTGTTACTACTCTACTCAGGTGAATACAATTACTCTAAGGGTGGTGGCTGCTACCAAATCAGAAGGTAGTTTCCAGGGACGGCTAGGTGGCAGTGAATAGAGCACCGGCCCTGGAGTCAGGAGTACCTGAGTTCAAATCCGGCCTCAGACACTTAACACAAAAAAACTAGCCATGTGACCTTGGGCAAGTCATCCAAAAAGCAAAAAAAAAAAAAAAAAAAAAAAAAAAAGGTAGTTTCCAGAGCCTAGCAAAGAGAGCTTGCACTCTTCTTTCTTGCCAAGTCTAAGCGGCTGGTGGGGTGGTGCTGATTACTGCCCAGTCATTTTTCAGTCACGTCCAACTCTTTGTGACCTGATTTGGGGTTTTCTTGGCAAAGATACTGGAATAGCTTCGTCATTTCCTTCTCCAGCTCATTTTCTAAATGAGAAATCGAGGCAAACGAGGTTAAGCAACTTGCCTAGGGTCATACAGCTGCTAAGTATCCAAGGCAGGATCTGAACTAATGAAGATGAGTCTTCCTGATTCCAAGTCCAATGCTCTCTGGTTAGCATGGTAATATTTTAAGGTTTTACGGATGCTGTTTCTCAACATTCAGTTCGAGATATATGCATTCCTGGCTGGCTTCTGCTCTCTTCTTAAAAAAAGAACAATATTTGTTTTACCGTCCTTAAGGATGGGATCCCTCTAGAGCAATGGCTCTCAACCTGTAGGTCACGACCCCTTTGGGGATCAAATTACCCTTTCACAGGGGTCACCTAAGACCATCAGAAAACACTCATTTTCGATGGTCTTAGGAACCAAGACACAGAGCTCTCCTCTATCCATACAGATACACTCACATACAAGTATTAAAGGGTCACAGCATTAAGAAGGTTGAGAACCACTGGTCGGAGATGTCTGTGCACTAAGAAAACAATTACATTATTATTTTGGCACATGATACCTTACAACCCTTACTGCTCAGTTGGTCTCTCATAAACAGGGTTGTTTGTGGTGTTGTTCTTTCCTTCTCAAGAGAACCAATGACATCAGGAACCCAAGCCTCAGTGTCTCATTGTGTAGTTTATGATGACTTAGAATGAGTGTAAAAAAGCAACTGTTTTCTGTTCTAGTGAGAAACTTGGAGGGTCAACTCCACTCAGATTGTATCTTTGTGTTGGTAAACTGAACTGTCTCAACCCCTGCCCAGTCTTTAGTCACTGAATGGGCAAGGCCTCAGACTGATACCAGGGAAAGACCTTAATGTAGAAAGGTCAAGGTCACCCATGGCATCCAGAGGGGGTAATTAGCATGGCAAATATATGGCTTCTCTTTAAGGTTTTGTAGGTATTTTTTTTTCCTCAAACTCCTCAATCCTAGTTCTTCTGAGTACACAAATACAGACTGCTGATCATTTTCACATTCATAAAAGTATTTCAAATTTTGGGTAACCCAGAACAAGTCACATAACATCCCTATAACCCTATGCCATTAAATATAAATTATGGAAACCAATGTGAATAGCATTTAGACATTAGTATGATTCATTTAGGGCCAGAATGCATTACTTTAAAATGTAAAGATCATTCTGAGTTCAAAAGCTGTACAAAAACAGCTGGCAGCTTGGATCTGGCTGGTAGGCCATAGCTGACTAGTTTCTGGATTAGAGTTTTAACAATAGACTTAAAAAAGTAGTAGTAGTCAATGCACAGTGAATCCAGGTTGGGCTTTATCTACAGACAAACTAATTTTAGAAATCTCTATTTCATTCACCTTGTAATAATTTTCTTGTAATATAGCTTAGCCCATCCTCAGAAGAGGGATATTTTGTCAAGCCTTTCAACACTGCCTCTACAAATATTCAATTATAAAAATCTCATTCCTTATTTTATTTCTCCTTAAGATCCCCAAAAGGGCCAGAGGGTCTCTAAAAGATTCATTTGTCATTGACTATTCACACATGGAGAAAATGAATAAATTTTATATCTACTCGCTACTAAAAACAAAAAGAGTCTGGGTTAGAAAGAGTAATGATTTTTATTTATTTGGTTTGATAATGGAAAAAGAGAAAAGAGATTAAATGAAAGTAAATGAAAACTATAAAATAACAAATTTATAACACACTCTAGGATTGACAAAACAATTTTACTCACAACCTTGTGAAACAGGCAAGTACTGTCTTCATTTTACAGATGATACTGAGGCTCACAGAGGTAGCTGCTTGCCCATGGTCATAAAAAAGTAGTAAGGGATAGAGCTGAAATTTGAACCCTCTGGACATTAAGTCTAGCACTCATTCCACTACTCACACTTCTAAAAAAGTCACAGATTTCATTTACATAATCAAAGCTTTCAAGTATGTATGTGCATGTGCTTTAGACACACACACACACACGCGCACGCACACACACACGCACACACACACACACACACACACACACACACACACACACACACCCCTCATAGGCAGGATCCTCATAAGCAACCTCTGAGGTTAGTAATACAAGTATTATCATCTCCATTTTATAAATGAGTCACCTAGGTGGCTCAGTTAATAGTACACCAGGCCTGAATTCTAGAAGATCTGAGTTCAAATTTTGTCTCAGACACTTACTAGATGTGTGACCCTAGACAAGTCATTTACCCCTAATTTGCCTTAGTTTGTAAGACAAGGAGAATGAAATGACATAGCATTCCAGGATCTCTGTCAAGAAAACCCCAGAGACAGACATAGAATTGGAAATGAAAGAACAAATGATTAACAACAAAAACAAAAATTTTACAAATAGAGAAAATAGGCTTCAGATTGGAAGTATGAAAGCATTAAAAAAACCACCTCAGGCTATCTCATGCAAAATGCTTTCCCAATACCCTGACATTCCTCCATCTTCTCGTAAACATATGTGAAAATGAGTTAAAAGAATATTTTAAGGGGTGACTAGGTGGCCCAGTGAATAGAGCATCGGCCCTGAAGTCAGGAGGACCTGAGTTCAAATCCGGCCTCAGACACTTGACGCACTTACTAGCCGTGTGACTTTGGGCAAGTCACTTAACCCCAATTACCCTCCAAAAAACAAAAACAAAAACAAAAAAATTCTAAAAGCTAGGATCTTAAACCAATTTGTGGTGTTGTTCCACATTGTTCCTAACCAAGCAATATGTATTACCTTAAGTAAACCTTTTAAGTTGTCTCTGAAAAAAAAAAAAAGTCAAACAGCATTCAACATTCCGCACCTGTTAAAGCCTCTTTTAAGACTAGATGTGTAATGTGAACCCACATTAGTTAACATACTCCTGAAAAAAATACCACTTTATTTTTTAAAAACAGGAAAAAGTTTTACATTAAAACATAATACAGAATAGTATATAAACTAAAGTTAGCACAGTATTTCCCAGTCTGTAATACACTGCCCATTTGATCTCTTGACAAAAATGTTCCCAAGTTCTTATTATAAATACACGGTTGAATGGAATAGCTATTGATACTGATGTCTCTACAAAAAAATAATGAGTTGTGAACAACCATCACACTTAGTGAACTACAGACACTCAACATTGATGGTAAAACAACTGAGCATCTTCTGAACAATGCTATCCTAAAATGATATCGATTACTGTGGGCATAAAGAGAGAATTCAAGGGTCTGAAGAAAGATTATGTGACCTGACTAGAAAATAAGAGAAAGAATCTAAAAATAATGTAAAGCAGGATAAGCCTATGAAGAGTTTTAGATCACATTTGAAAAAGTCTCAAACTATTTTGAAATTAGTGGACATGGATTAATTCCTATGTGAGAAACTGGTGCAAAACAATACGATTGTGAATTTGCAACATAATTTATCCACATTTTAAGAGAATATGTATATCATTTTATTGTACTGGTGTAGTAACTGACTAATTACTATTTCAAGAGTATGAAACAGTTAAAATCCTTAAATGTCCCACTATAAGCTGACCATCCTCACCAACTACATCCTTATTCTGAAATTAATGTTTCCTAATAAGTTCACTATCGTGTTCCTGGTCACCAAATCTTGACACCTTGAAGTCATTTTTTCTACTCTGTTCCTCACCCTATATATATCTATATCTAAGCAGTTCTCAAGTCTGTCATTTCTACCTCTTCATCTGTTCCCTAATCCTAACCCTAATTCCTATAGACACTACTCAAATCATGTTCTCATTACCTCTCACCTGGACTACTATAACTTCCTCCATATTGGTCTCCCTGCCTCCAGTGTTTCTCCAATCCAATCTATCTTACACAGAGATGACAAAGTGATTTTCTTTTTTCAATTATTTTCTTTTTTACATCATTCATTTCCTGAGTTACAAATTTTCTCCCCGTCTTTCCCCTGCCCCCAACCCCAAAACAGCAATCCCACTGTAAAACCCATCCCCCAATCTGCTCTCTTTTATGTCCTCCTCCAATGCTCCTCTTTCTGGTAGGGTAGGGTGGGTCTCCCTACCCCAGTGCCTGTATATCTTAATTCCCAGTTGCATGTAGTTAATAATAATAACAACAACAACAACAATAATGTGTGTGTATGTATGTGTGTATATATATATATATATAAACATTTGATTGTAGAATTTAAATTCTGGATTCTTTCGGTTCCTCCCTTGTCACCCACCCCCACTGGAAGGACAAGCAATTCAATACAGGCTCTACATGTGTAATTACGCAGGACACTCCACAGTGGATGTATTGTGAGAGGCTGATTATATGTCCCTCCTTCCTATCCTGCGCCCCCCACCTTGTTCTATTCTCTACCCTATCCCTGTCCCTTTACTGAAGTGTGTGCTTCCAGTAACCCTCCCCATGACCCTGCCCTCCCCTCTGTCATCCAGCCTTTCATTCCCGTCCCCCCTACTCTCCTGTGTGGCAAGATACCCAGTTTAGAGTTTATGTCATTTCTTCCCTAAGCCAAATTCAATTAGAGCAAATGAAAGTAAAGTTGAAACAGTTATCCCTTGTGTCTTCTACATGGGATGATTAATCCCATTTTGTCTCTCCCTGTCTCCTCTCATTCTAGTCCTCTCCCACCTCAGAATTTCACCTTTTAAAGTATCATCCCTTGGTATTCAATTGATCCTGTACCCTCTATGTACACATTTACACACATGCTTAGATATGTATTCATATGCATATATACCCTCCTATATAGACATATGTGTAGGTATTCATATACACACACACACACATTTGTGTTCCCTTCACCTATCCTCATACTAAGAAAAGTTTCATAAGTTACTATTATTGTTTTTCCATACTGGCATGTAAATACTTGAGCTTTGATAAGTTCCTTATGATTTTCTTTCCCATGTTTACCTTCTCATGCTTCTTTCAGTTCTGGTTTTTTCAGCAAAAACGCTTGAAAATCCTCCACCTCACTGAATGACCATATTTTCCGCTGGAAGATTATACTCAATTTTGCTGGGTAGGTGATTCTTGGTTTTAATCCCAGCTCCCTTGATCTCCGGAATATCATATTCCAGGTCCATCGATCCCTCAATGTAGAAGGTGCAAGAGCCTGGGTTATCCTAATTGTGTTTCCACAGTATTCAAATTGTTTCCTTTTGGCAGCTTGTAATATTTTCTCCTTGATCTGGGGATTCCAGAACCTGGAAATAATATTACTAGCAGTTTTCTTTTGGGGATTTTTTTTTGGTGGGGGAACAGTTGGGGTTAAGCGACTTGCCCAAGGTCACACAGCTAGTTTTTGTGTTAAGTGTCTGAGGCCGGATTTGAACTCAGGTACTCCTGACTCCAGGGCCGGTGCTCTATTCACTGCG
>CM053598.1:198894840-198930357 GCA_028646575.1 Pseudocheirus occidentalis
AGCTTCCACTTGCTCCACTCTAATTCTGAAAGAATTATTCTCTTCAGCATGCTTTTGAGATGCTTTTTCCATCTGGACAAATTTGACTTTTTAAGGCATTCTTCTCCTCATTGGCTTTTCAGGCCTCTTTTGCCATTTGAGTTATTTTGTTCTTTAAGGTGTTATTTTCTTCAGTCAGGTTGTTGACTCTCTTTTCATGATTTTATTGCATCATTCTCATTTCTCTTCCTAATTTTTCCTCCACTTCTCTTATTTGGTTTCCAAAGTCCTTTTTAAGTTTATCTATGGCTTGTAGGAAATCTTCATGTTTCTTGGATGCATTTGATGTGGGAGTTCTGACTGTGTTGTCTTCCTCCTGTTCTATGCTTTGATCCTTTTTGTCCCCTTTACTGTTCTTACTCTGATTCCTTTTCCTGCTCATTGTGGCCAGTCAATTAATTGCTTGATTTTTTTTAGCTCTGTGGAACTTTGCTTCCAGGGGAGAATGCTCTGTCCCAAATTCTTGGCCTTTTCACAGCTGCCGGAGCTATTAGGGTGGTGCTGCAGCCCCCACCAGCTCTGGCTCGCTGAAAGTGCACCCCAGGACCACCACCCAAGACAACGATCCGGATCCAGGCCACTCAATGTAAGAGCCCTTGGCCTCTGATCAACTGCCTTGGCCCCCCTGCAATATGCAGGCCAGGAGCTCTGAAGCAGAGTGGTGGAGGCAGTTACCTCTGTTTCTTCAGATACTTCAGAGGCCATTTGGCCAGACTGCTTTTCTCCCCCAAATTAAGCTGAATTCCACTGACCTTTCTCTTAGCCTTATTTCTTCTAGCTTGATATGTTTGCAAACTGCCACAAGTGCCACTGATCTGCTCTCCTGCAGTTTCCAGCTGTGACTCCTCCTGACCCCCCTGGGGCCAGGCTGAGATTTCAGACTGGGCTGGTTTCAGCTCCCAGCCTGCTGTGATGAGTCCCACTTGCTGAACTCCCTTCACTGAGAAATGTGTTTTCTGTATTTTTGTGAGTTTTGGAGCCGTAAGATTTGTTTTGAGGCGTATTTTATGGGTATTTAAGGTGGCTATGTGGGAGCTGTGAAACTTTGCTGCTTCTATGCCGTCATCTTCACAAAGTGATTTTCTTAAACAAAACTCTGATCAGGTTATTCTCAAGTTCAAAACTCTTAATAGCTCCCCATCTCCTTTTAGCAGTAAATATGTTCCAACCTTTTAAAATGATGACCATCATCTCTGTTCCATTCCCCCTCACACAAACAATGACTGTAATGTATTGTTAATATCCACTAAATGGGAAAACACATAATGGTAAACAACTATGAAATCAATAATAATTTTAACTGAATTTTTATTTTATTAATTATAACAGCATCTATAGATGTTTAAAAAATAGTAATAACCATACAAATATATACTGTCATAGAGTCACTTATAACCCCAAGACCTTGTATTCTATTTCACAGGTACAAGACATACCAATTTATGAATCAAAGAGTCATAGATTCAGAGCTAGACAGGAACTTACAGGTCATCATAACATCATAACAAGCCCCTCACTGAGCAGTTAAGGAAGCTAAGGCCCCCAAATTGCTAAGAGACTTGCCCCTCTATCACCCAGCAGCAGACCCAAGGTTGGAAGTACAGTCCTGAGTCAATGTTAAACCGTTTACTGAAACTATCACATGCTTCAGTCTGGAGACTTAGCTTGGGGGAGATAAGAGGCAAGGCAGAAATTCAGGTTGTGAACACACTAAAGGGCACTTTGGTTCTTTGTTCACCCTTTGCACCACCCACTTCTTTATAAGGACAATCACTTACAGATACATTGAGACACTATGAAGAACTCAGTAAGATTCTCTAACTAAATCATCATATGCTACTGAATTCAATTCAAAGGTGGGTTTGAGTAGGAAGTGAGAAATATGTTGGAAAATACTGTGCATAAGCAGGAAATGAAAGAGATCAAAGGTTTACAGTCTATGCAGAGGCTTCATGAATCCTTTCTTCAAGAAGAACAAGAAACCATATATACTATGTGTTAAATATCTTAAAAAAGATACAAAGTTATGATATCTTAACAGACTAGAAATGAATGGTTACTCAAGTGGGAGTGTTTGTTGATTCAGCTGTCTACAGTAAAACCACAGACTTGTTAAAGTAAAGTTAAAAATCAATATCAAAGTAGAAAAACAAAACGAGAAGATACAAATAGAAATGAAAACATCGACAACCAGACCTATTTAAACAACCTCCTGACTTAAGTCAAGCAGAAAATATTTAATTTTTGTCCTTGTATCCCACAGACACTTATTTTTGCTTGTTGACTGGGAAACTGAATAGTAAATGCATAAAATAGACATTAACACAGACTATCACCATTTTCTAAGAATATTTAAACAATGCAAACTAAGAGCTATAACAAATAGACCCCAAAAGTCCAGAAATCCCTAAGGTATCAAATGTTTGATATCTTTACAAAACTCAAAGGTAGGGCTTCTTTTAAAATAGAAACTTGCGGATAAAATCTTAGGCATATAAACAATAGGAGATAACGTGAGCTATTCAGTCATAAAACAGTAAAAAGTTGTAGAGGAAAAAGCAAGCTTACAGAAAACAGTAAGAAATAAAACTGAGCCAGAAAATTCCAAGAGCATTTAAAGACACACTAGAAAGAGAGACCAAAACAAACAAATAAAATACCTCCAAAGTATAAGATGTATGTCAGGATTGATATAAGAAATTATTTTCTCATGAACGGCAATGGAGAACATCACATTCCTCACAATGCTTGCTATATGAGGGAGCTGAGAACATACTAAAGAAAAAAAGTCTGCCACATTGTTTATTGTCACAGCACCTATCCTAGGCCAAACATAAAAAGAGGAGGCTTGGAAAATAATATGATTTTTAGGGAACTGGGGATCCAAAATAGAAATTATATTTGAATGAGGGAAGGTGATAAACCATCTATAAATAACCATGGTGTTATTATTACTAAATAAGATGTTGATAAACGTTTTCAGTAACAACACTGGCTTTTATACATAACAATTGGCATTTGTTATACTAATTTACATGCCTGTTTTCTCATCTCTAAAACATTTAATAAGCACAATCTATATAAAATAAGAAATTATTTGTAAGTGCTTTGCAAATCTTCAAGAATTATATAAATGCTAGCTATCATTATTCATCTGTATCAATGAGATCAGGGATCCAACAAAGTATCATAATAAGAGGATGAGAGATGACATTTTTCCATTGAAATAAACAGATATTAAAGATGAGGTGAATGTATTACACTGGATTAAAATAAACCCCAAATCCAGAATAATGAAAAAAGAAAAATAGCAGATTGGGGCAATATTTATGGTACATATGACTGAAAAACACTTGTCATAAGCAGTTAAAATTTATAGGAGCAAATATCAGTCTACAAGAGATAAATGGTTAAGGGATATGGAATGCTGCTCATGCTTCATTCTAGAAGAGGATTCTGATTATCAGGAAGGTAATTTTGCAAGTGAATAAGATTTAAGTGAGGGAGGGCTATGAAAAGTTATCAATCTCACTTTTTCCTCCAGAGTGATCTGGGTCCAGTGACAAGATACAGACCAGGAGGACTGGAGATGGCCCTGGATGTAGTGGTAGACCCTGGCCTTTTGCAACTAAGGTCTTTCCCAGGTATCAGTCTGACTGAGGCAATGCCCGTTCAGTGATTAAGGGTAGGTAAGAAATGAGGCAAAGAATGGCCTCTTTTACAGAGACACAGACACACACGCACAGTATCTGGAAAGGGAAGACCTTCATGGTCAAAGGTTATGAATAAATAAGATTTGAAAGAAAAAATATAAATTATTTAATGACCACTAGAAAAAAATATGTTGACCTTGACTAATGATCAAAGAGCTGCTAAATTAACTCAATTTCATGTTGTATTTTTGTAACATCCCCCACCCACCAAAAAGGCAAGGAAACTGTTAACTTGGTTGGCCTAAAGGAAAAAGTTCTATGTTTTTGAAGCAGCTTCCTAGTTCCTTAAAGGCATAAAAGAGGTTACCTCATTAGAAGGTAGGGCCCTTCAGACTTGGTCGATGTCACACCCTCATGCCATAATCTCTGCCAAGCTAATCATCGATGAGGGAAGCTGTATCTCTCTGAACCAGAGCTATAACTTTACTGAATATTCTTTCCAAACCATGGCTAAGGATACCCACTTTTGCTAACTGTTGAGTAATCTGTAAGAGTATCATCTCATTCCAGTGCTGAAATTGAACTATCAGAACAATCTGGGTCAGGCCCAGCTTATTACATTTTGCAACCATGGGAGAACTGAATCAAAATGGCATCACTGCTTACCTCACAGTGGGAATGAGGAAGGGGCAATACAAATGTCTAAGACAGGGTGATTAGAATAGCCAGGTATGGCATCCTATGGCAAGGGTTCTTTTGGTGTCACATGGAAAGTTTTCAACCAATCAAACTGAGAGAAATGGGAAGTAATTTGCTCACTGGGTGCTAAATAATGATAAGAAGGATAAAGAAAGAATCACATCCAGCATTCCCTGGTTCCCTGTGAGCTTCCCATGGCACACAACAAAGTATGAATGCAGAGCAACAATGGCCATAAGCAAACAGAGCTATCAATACAATTACTCAATCAACAAACATTTATTAAGTGCTTAGGTATCAGGTACTGTGGAAAGTGTTTAGGATCCCCAAAGAGGTAAAAGACAGATGCAGATATGTGATAGGGAGATAGGAGGAGGAGGCCAAGTGCACACCACCTAAAAAGACTCCCCTTCTTGAGAACATTCACCTACATCACTAGATGATGTAATATGGACCAGTACAGATAACACCACAGGGGCAGAAGCCCTGTATTGGATAGAGATCCATGTGAGAGACAAATGGTAGGAAATCAACTTTAAGAAAACCCAGGGTCCACCTGGCTCAGTCAAGCTTTGGAGATTAGGAAAGCCCAGGTGATTTCAAACACAATACAAAAGTAGTGATTAATACTTGCTTCCCCACAATTTAGAAAGAAGCCCAAAGAATTATTAGACTATATACTTTATTTATTATGGTTGAGTAAACTTATTTATCAACCTTTGAATGACACATTTTGTTCTAATCTAAAACCAGAACCACCAGACTTGCTTGAATGAGGTTTGACCTATTACAATGTCATATTTATCAATTAGCAAAAAATAAAAGCAATAAAACTCAATTTGTGAGATGTGGAAAAAGTTATACTCATTTATTAATAGTGAAACTATAAACTATTCTTCATCTACATATTTAATACTATGATGAAATTAACAATGACAAACATGAAGACTAAAAAAAATTAGGACTTCTATAAAATAACAAAAAGTAGAACAAGAATATAGGCTCTAGCCACACATAAGGAAAGAGTGAATGAGAATGAGTGGACAAAGAATCTTGAGAAAGAACCAGAGAAGATGACTGTTGTAATATTCTACAAGTTGAAATATATTTAACATGCTAATAATCTCAATGCAAATTTAATTGGCTATACTGTTATTTAATATTATTTTATTATAACCATAGTAATATGAACATCATTAATATAATTTATGAATAAATACTATGAAAGTGCATATTTTACAGCTAGAGAATATTACCATTCAAGTGGATTAATTATTCAAGTATTCAAAAAGATCTGTGATTTTTTTAAAAATTAGAGTTCCCTCTTGCAATGTAGGCTATAAGTGTCCCATACAACTCTTATCCAAGTGTAATACATTCATCACAGTTCATCCAATATGTCTGTTCGACCTCCTCATTTTCTGCTGACACCATGAGGGTAATCAGCTGCATATGATGCTGAGGAATACATATGTACTTCACCATTGTACTTCATCATGTAGAAGATGACATAAGTCTTTTAGTTCTAGTTTTTTCCAGTACTTAGTTCAATTCTATATTCTCCCATCAATTTTTCTATTAGATTTGCCCAAACCTGAGGGAGGTATATTAACATCTCTTGCTATTATTGTATTATTATCTATATATTTTTTTGCAATTCAATTATTTTTTCATTTAAGCATTTAGATTTTAAAGCATTTTAGAACACAGTAGTTTGTTACTTCTATATGTGAGCATTTAAGAACCTATGGTTCTTCTCAATGTAGTTTCCTTATTTGTCTCTACATTGTAATTTTTTAAAGATTTACCTATCATAGTTTTTTTAAAAATCCAGTCTTTTACTTTTATTTTATGTCTTTGATTTTTAGATGTGTTTCATGTAGGTAATATATTGATGAGTTTTATTTTCATATCTAATTTATCATTCCCTTTCATTTTCCTGGATTGTCTATTCACATTTAGAGTTATGAAAGTAAGGTCTATATTTTCTTCCATTTGTAGTTAATGTTGTCTTTTTCTGAATTAAGATTATTTCTGTTTCCTTTTCTTATTAAAAATAATATTATTTCTCTATAGCTTCTAAGAATCTGCAGACAATAGGTTTCTCTAAAATTGATTTATGATACTTGGTAGCTACTACTAACATAATTTACATACATTATTTAGAGTAAATTTTGAAGATTTTTTCCTTCTGTCTGAAGACTTTGGATGAATACTAGATCTTTAAGTTTTCTAGGTGCTGGCTCTCCATGGCTCTTATTATCAACTTCTGTATTCACCACAATCTCCCTAGTCTAGTAATAGATGACTTATAATGAGGCAAGCAAACCATATATATGACTCAGTCTACTCTGAATAGAGGGAATAAAAACACATGGAAAGAGCTTTGCCACTCCCAAATTTAAGTAATACTGTTAAAAGAAACACCATCTATATATGGACAGTCACAAGCACCCATTTAATTCAACTAGTATTTAGTACCGATGACCATGGCATACCTTCAATCCCCTCATGATGAGAAAGGTAAACTAAAGTGATTGCATCAGAACTTGCAATAGTCAGTCACCACAGAAAAAATTAAAATAGAGCAAACTACAGCCCACAAGCCAAATCCATTCAGTACCTGTTTTTGTACTGCCCACAAGTTTTTACATTTAAAAATAAAATTCTATTCTATCTTAAAATCTAATAGTCACTCAGCTTCAGGGTCATACATAAACAGGGAGCAGGCTTGAATGTGTTCTTCCATTTGCCAATCTCTATTTTAAAACTAAAATAATGGGAACTGAAACAAGATTGGGGGAGGGGAGAGAGATTCACCTGAACTTTCCCCAAAATCCCTCTGAGTAAGTTTAAATATTGCATTTCAAAACAAAATTTGGAGTGGCAGAACCCACAAAAGGACAAGACGAAACAACTTTCTAGCCGAAGACAACTTAGAAGGTTGGCAGCAAAGCTCTGTTGGGCACTGAGGTGACAGTGGAGCACAGTCCAGCACAGGTAAACTAGCAGTATGTGTTGAGGGTGACTGAGTCTGTGGCAGCAGAGGAAGTTTCCAAATCTTTAAGCCCCCAAAGGGGGCAGACAACTGATGTGAAGGAGATTACAGGGGTCCCCTTGTTGGCACTGGGGGCAGGACTCTGGTGCATTACTCATACTCAGATCTAGGTCTCAGTAACAGTAAGAGGGAGCACTAGCACACCACAGCTTGTGGACACAGGGAAGTTAGGAGCCTGGTCAGAGTTCCTGGGAAGAAAAGAATGTTTGTTGTCATTCACAGATCAAAGTACAGGTCACAAGAGAAGTAAACACAGCTCTCCCTAGATCATAGGAAAAACCTATGGAAAAACCAAAAAATTACAGACCCCCCAAATCATCTCTGGAAACAGCTGCACCCAAAACTTAAAAGCTTGGGACAGTGTGTCCTCCACTACTTTAGCATAGAGTTACAAGTCAAGATATAGGCTGGAAAAATGAGCAAATAGATGAAAAAAAAAAATCCCAAACATATAGTTACTATGGTCACAAGGAAGATCGAAACAAAAACTCATGGTAAGACAACAAAAGTAAAAACTGCTACATCTAAAGCTTGAAAGAAAAATACAAATTGGTCTCAGGCCATAAAGAGCTCAAAAAGTATTTTTAAAATCAAATATGAGAGGCAAAGGAAATATGGGAAGAAAAATCAGAGTGATGCAAGAAACGAATGAAAAATTAGTCAACAGCTTGGTAAAGGAGGCATAAAAAATACTGAAGAAAATAACACTTTAAAAATCAAAATAGGGCAAGTGATAAAAGAGGTATAAAAATCCAGTTAAAAAAAAAAAAGTATGGTTTGAAAAGCAGAATTGGCCAAATGGAAAAAAGTACAAAAATTCACTGAAAAAGAACTTCTTAAAAAGCAGATTTGGCCAACTGGAAAAAGAAGTACAAAAACTCAAGGAAGAAAATAATTCCTTAAAAATTAGAACTGAGGGGCAGCTACGTGGTGCAAAGAACAGAACACCAGGCCTAGAGTCAGGAGGACCTGAGTTTAAATTTGGCCTGAGACACTTAACACTGACTAGCTGTGTGAAGTTGGGTAAGTCACTTAAACCCCAATTGCCCTGCATTCCCCACTCCAAAAAAAGGCAAAAAAAGGAAAAAAAAGGAAAAAAAAAAGAATTGGACAAAGTGGACAATCAAACAAAAATTAAAAGAATGAAAAAATATAAGAAAACATACAATGTCTCATTGAAAATATAACTAACCTGGAAAAAAGATCAAGGAGAGAAAATTTAAGAATTATTGGACTATCTGAAAGCCATGATAAAAAAAAAAAAGAGCCTGGAGAGCATCTTTCAATAAATTATCAAGGTACACTGCCCTAATATTCTAGAACGAAAGGGCAAAACAGAAATAAAAGAATCCACCAATCACCTCCTGAAAGAGATCCCCAAATGAAAACTCCCAGGGATAGTATAGCCAAATCCCAGAGGTCCCAGGTCAAGAAGAAAATATTGTAAACAGTCAGAAAAAAAATTCAAATATAACTAAGTATAATCCTTCAAGGAGGAAAAATGAATATTTAATGA
Organism: Pseudocheirus occidentalis; assembly: GCA_028646575.1. Classification (NCBI taxonomy): domain Eukaryota; kingdom Metazoa; phylum Chordata; class Mammalia; order Diprotodontia; family Pseudocheiridae; genus Pseudocheirus; species Pseudocheirus occidentalis. Next base: position 198,903,806 of record CM053598.1, read on the forward strand.
AATAAAGAACTTTTGAGCATTCCTGATGAAAGATCAGAGATGAAAAGAAAGTCTGATTTTCAAATATATGCTCAAAAGAAGCATTAAAAGGTAAACAGGAAAAAGAAATGACAAGGAATTTGATAAAGTTAAACTATTTACATTTCTTCATGGGGAGATGATACTTTTAAAGAACTTTCTCATCATTGGGGCAATAAGGAGGAGCATACACAGACATAGGGCATACATAGACAGAGTTGAATATGATGGAATGAGATCTTAAAAAGAAAAAAAGAGGAGTGAACTGGGAAAGGGAGAAAGGGAGAGGTAGAATGAGGTAAACTATCTCATATAAAAGAGGTGCAAAAGGCTTTTATAATGGAGAGGAAGTAGGGGGAAGGGTGGCCAATATTTGAACCTCTTATTGGAATTGGCTCAAAGAGGGAATGAAATACATTCTTAGCTGGATAGAGAAATCTATCTTACCATACAGGAAAGTAGGAAAGGAAGGGGTAAAAGAAAAGGGAGGCTAGGGAGAAGGAGGGAAGCATGGAGAAGGGAAGGGTACAACAAAGGGAGTGAATGGGAGGGCTGAAAGAAAAGAGGGCAGATATATTGGGGGAAGCAAAATTCAGAAGCAAAACAATTTTGAGAATGGACAGGGTAAAAGGAGAGAGAGTAGGATAATCAGGGAGGTAAACAGAATGGAGGGAAATACATAATAATCATAACTGAAAAAAATTTATAAGTTTCTCTTATAAAGACTCCATTCCTCAAATATATAAAACTGAGTCAAATTTATAGAAATAAGAGCCATTCCTAGATTAATAGTTAAAGGATATGAAGAGGCAGTTATCAAATGAATTAATCAAAGCTATCATGTGAAAAAATATTTTAAATCACTATTGACTAAAAAAATGCAAATTAGAACAACTCTGAGCTATCACCTTACACCTATCAGACTGGCTTACATGACAGAAAAGGAAGATCACAAATGCTGGAGAGGATGTGGGAAAATTGAGACACTAATGTATTGTTGATGAAGTAGTATACGGATTTTAAACATTCTCTAGAGCAATTTGAAACTATGCACAAAGGGCTATAAAAACCATGCATACCCTTTGACCAATCAATACTACTAATAGGTCTGTATCTCAAAAAGATAAAAAGCAAAAAGCAAAAGAATCTAGAATTACAAAACAACTCTTTTAGTGGTGGCAAAGAACAGGAAATTGGAGAATGGTGAAACAAGTTGTTATAAAAGATTGTGACAATAATATTATGCTATAAGAAATAATAAGCAGAATGCTCTAAAGAATTGGAAATTGGAGAATGGCAGAATAAGCTGTTGTAAATGGTTGTGACGGAATATTATGCTATAAGAAATAATAAGCTGGATGCTCTCAGAAAATCATGGAAAGACTTACATGAACTGAGGCAAAGTGAAATACGCAGAACCAGGGGAACATGGTACACATTAACAGCAATACTGCATGATAATCAGCTGTCAGTGACTTAGCTCTTCTCAGCAAAGCAAATCTCCAGGACAACTCTGGAGCACTTGAAAAGAGAAATGGTATCCATCTCCAGAGAAAAGAACTGATGAAAGCTTCATGAAGATTGAAGCATACTTTTTCTTTACATTATTTTTCTCAGGGGTGGAATTATGTTTTGCATGACTGCATATCTATAACATATCAAACTGTTTGCCTTCATTGACATGAAGGGGGAAAGGCAGAAAAGGAAAGAGGAAGAGAATCTGAACTCTAAAAAAAATTTTTTTAAACAAATGTTAAAAATTGTTTTCACATATGACTTGGGGAAAAAATATTAATTTTTTAAAAAACATAAATAAGTTCTCTGCCAAGAAAACGTCAAATTGGGACACAAAAGTGTTGGACAGTACTGAAATACATGAACAACAAAAAGCCTAAGAACTTTTGCTGAAGAGTTATTCTTAGCCAAGACCAGAGTTGTGATGAGTGATAAATCAAGCAGCCTATGTCCTGAGTCCATGTTTTAGAGAAGTAAGAGACTAAGATATTAACACAGATTTCTTTTTCCTTTAATGAATGTACAATATTTCAGAGATCAGGGCACAATTACAGCCTTAAAAAGAAAAGCAACGAAGATGATTATGGCCATTCTCATGGGACTGCACTGCTCACCATACTAGGCAAGTTTCTTACAAAAGACTTGTGAGTTCAAAACTTCAAAATCTAGAAAGGGCTGGATCAAAAATGTTTGAGGCCAGGTTATTATGGTTTTGAACACCAAGCATACGTGTTAGGTAATGGTTACCAAGTCCAATATATGATCATTCTTTAAAGAATGATTTCTGATATATCAGAATGCTAAAATGAATAACCAAATTCCTGGAATTATACAAAACCTTAAAGCAAATATATATCACACAACTAATTTTAAAGTTGAAAATTCAACATAAAATTCAGAAGATTAATAACAAGAATTCTTCCATATATGCCTCATCTAAAGACCTGTTCATCTCTTATATTATCTTAGAATTGCTTTAAATCTACAGAACTTCCGTATCCTGAAGAAGTATACAGGTATTGGCAAAGTCCATTAACAGGTAGTATTGTGGTCTGGGTCTAGATTAAAATTAGCACTAAGAATTGAAATTGAACTCTTCTAATATAGGACATTACCACAGGATCACTAATTTATAGTTGGAAGGAACTTCATTAGTAACTGAATCCTCTCATTTTCCAGATGGGGAAACTGAAGAACATAGAAGTTAACTCATTTACCCTGAGCCATGCAGCTAGTAAGTGTCTGAGACCAGATGTGAGCTCCAGTCTTTCTGGGTCTATCCAGTGTGCTGCCTAGACTTCATATTCTCACTCTCATAATCAGATGTCTCAATCTTGTGGGCAATTTAGACAGTCCTAGGCCTGTGTGGTGCCTCACATGGCTGGTTATTATCCTTCATTCTTAAAGAGGACCATAAGGACATCACTCTGTTAGAGAGTCAAGTTACAGTTTGTTCGGTTGTGGCTGATCAGACCAATACAAGCTCAGAATGCTCTGCCACAGGTCAGGCACAGCATTTGGGGTGTATTCTCTAAATGTGTACATCTTATGTTTCTCATGAGCTCCTTCAATTCTGCTTTGCTCATAGAGCGCAGCACCTTTTTTGATGAAGGCATGCCATGCTGCCACCCAATATCAGGGTCTCTCACATCACATAAATTTCTTCAGAGAACACATATAGTAGAATCATAAGATGATAATATCTAGCTAGCATTCACATAATGCCTATGTACCAGGAACTTCCTTTTACAAATATGATCTCATTTGATCCTCAAAATAGTCTTGTGAAGTAGGAATTATTATAACCCCCATTTTAGAGTTGAGGAAACTGAGGCAATTAAGTGACTTGTTGAGGTCGATGAACAACTGTCTGAAGTTTGGATGCAAACTCAAGCTTTTCTAGTTCCAGGCCCAGCACCGCCAACTACCTTGAAAACTGGTGACAGTTTTCAAACTAAAAGGGGACTCAGAGGTCATCTAATACAATGTCCTTATTTTACAGATGAGGGAACTGAGTGAGGCCTAGAAGTTAAAATTTGCCAAAGGACACACAGGTAATATCAGAAGAGCAGAGATTCAAAGTGAAGTCCTCTAATGCCCAATTCAGCATTCCTTCTACTGCACCAGGGCTCCTTTCATTAGGTGTTTAGAAAATATTTACTGAAATTAATTAAATCCACTTGAAATCCTCACTATAATAATCCTGTGGATTCATTAGCACTAAGAAAAAAATGCCCATAAAATGACTGTTGTTCTTTGCCTTTTCTATTAAAACGGGAATGATTTTTCAAAATTTCTAATAATATGATTGATGACATCAGTATATGAAGCTCTCTTGGTTAGAAAGGTCTTTTTCTTCCTCCACAGTAGTAGGTAGAGTTAATGCAACAAATTTTCTTTTATTGTTCACTAATGAGAAAGTAATTACCATCAGAATCCTACTGGGAATATAGCCTTTTGAATATAATAGGTCCAAGTACAGGTATCACTGTTTTTACAATGAATAACAGATTTATTTTGTTCCACATTAAAAAAAAAAAAAGTTCAAGACAAACTATGTCTTTTGACTGTGTAAACAGCCAATAGTATCAAACTTGAGTTTCCTTTTACATCACGGAAATGGAAGGGTAATCAATAAAATGCTGCTTTTTAAAAACTCAAAATCTGCCATTTACCTTTAAGTAGCAACAAAAAGTCATTTTCAAGTTTTTAATATGTTTTTTAAAATTTTCAATGTCAGTAAGTACTATAACCCAACAAAAACAGCATTCTCTTAACATTAAACTCTTACAAAGAGATTTGAAATGAATTTACAAAAAGAAATATTTTAATTTCTTTAATTTAATAAGTTAAATTTGAGAATTTAACTTATCTAATAAAGGCCTTTAGAAATACAGTTTAAAAATATTTCCTACGCTATGTTTAATTCATATAGCACTTTCTACGTCCAATATAATCTAAGATCAATGATATCACTGCCCCAAACATGGGGGGCATTTAATTTAATATACAAAAGGGGAAAACTTTCTTATTTATTAAAATATTCGTGTTCCATTCCTACATTTCAGTCCTTCTCAAGACAAAAAAAAAAAAAATGAAAATAAGAGTACCTTTCCTGATGACCCAAATCAAACAGGAATTCGTCCACATGTCTTTGGAGTTGACTTCCTTCTAAATTTTTCAATTTCTTCAATTCACTCTGGAGAAAAAACCAGAGCTCCTTAGCTCCATTTTCAATCCTCCTCCTCAGTATTTCATGATCCTTCCCTAGACCTGCTATTGAAGAGCATAAGAATATCAGCATTTCCAAAACTTAGCTGAGTAGAAAATTTCAAAAATTTGTGGTAAAGCAAATATTAGGGGAAGAAAAATTGAAAGTGGTATAATCACCAACCATCTCTAGTTTGCTTCTTGTAATTTTCTATCTGTTCTTTGGCTTTTAAAAGCTGTTCTTCTAAAGCACGTACCCTTCCTGTAGCTGGTCCCTGGTCCATGGGACCTTCTGGTATCCTACAAGATAAGAAACAAAATACAGTTATTTAGATAATAAATTTCTGCAACCATACATGCTTGTGTTGATAAGTTATTTATTGATAATTGCAAATCGCTATATCAAAGAGCACAATAAAAGCTGCCAACAAATTTCTCTCTTCTTATGCACAGAGGAACATTGGAACAAAGCTGGGTTAAAACAAAGTATAACTGCTAACTCAGTTGTGTTCTTCCAAAAAGCAGAGAATTGTTTCCAACTTTCTCACTATTCCCCAAAAGTTGCTTTTACTGTTCCTCTCCCCAACTCCTATTCCAACACATCTACTTCTCTCAAAGGTCATACACAATTCTGGATTAACCATAAGGATTAGAAATAGCGTAGACTAATGTCAGAGTACTGGACATGAAGTCACTGTCTCAGATACTTGGTGGCTATGTGACACTTTGTAAGTCATTCATCTCTCTTGGGCTCAGACAAATCTGTAAAATGAAAGTTGTACTTGATAGCCTCTAAGTTCCTACCAGCTCTAAATCTATACTCGTATGATTCTTTAGTCTTTTTATCACAGAAGATTCCTTTTCACAGACAAACTTGGTGCTAAGCTACTAACAATAAGGCCATGCCAGGAGGTGAATGAATATTTGTTTCCACATTCCAAAGCATAAATAATAATTTGTTTCTCCCCTATTTTAGATTATGTGCATATGCAGTCCTATTTAATAGTGTGGATAACTGGGACCTAATTGTACAAACAAAGCTAAAGTTTTATTGTACTTTTAAAATCTAATGGCCTGTTTGCACTCAGCAGAGGCAATTGTTTTTCTTATATAACTACGAACATGGTAGAAAGAATCAGAATGGGAAAGAAGGCAAATTATCTGTCAGTACTAAATACATTTCACGTGTCTACAGGGAACTCAATTAAAAGCAATTTTTCTAGCATAATTCAAATAATACTTGCTTTATCCCTGCTTTTGTTCTTCAGGAAATGTTGAAGAATTGTATATAAAATAATCAATTACTACTGTCAAAAATCCCCTGGGACAAATATTTGTAAAGCCCATGTTATAAATGAGTCAACAGGTTAAATAATTGCCCAAGAGAACACAAAAATGTGCTCAAACAGGGACACAGTCCAGTTCTTCTAACTATAATGTAATAAGGAGAACCCAAAGCAGGCTAAGAACATGCTATGACCTAGAAAGAAAGGAGGACTCAAAAATCAGGCTAAGATATAAGACTCGGAGCAGCAGCCTTTCTTCACACTCTGCCAACTGAAAGAGACAGTGACAGCATCAGACAAATACTTCATTTCTTCCATTTTCCATCTTCAATGAGTTTACCACTTTGAACTGGCACTCTCTATCATAGACTGATATTAAATGCCATTACCTATTCAGAATAATGGAGAAATGCCCAATTAAACAAAACAAAAAAGTTACTTTGCTAAGGATGGTTTTTTCACTTGGTGACCACACCAAAATTGTCATTAACCTGAGATTCCATAACAAGTAACCTTAATGTGTTACTCAATTTATTAACATAAAAAGTGTCTTCCAAATTCACTTAATTACTGGACTATTTGATCATTTTGCAAAAAGGTTTGGGCATAAATTGTCTGTCTTTTACCACCATCATTGCCATTAATTAAAATTACAGTTGGTCAGAAACGTCTATGTTTCTAATCAAAAGCATAAACACAACAAGACCCTTATAGCAATTTCAATATTTCTTATGTAGCCAAACAAGTGAAGAACTATTAACTACCTGGGCCACTTCAGAACATCTGCTCAGTAAAGCAGCTGGCTTTTTTTTTTTTAAACAGTTAAAGCGACATTAGTGGATATATTTTACATTTTTCCTCTAAATTGGTATGCATTAGCACTGACCAGGAACAGATGCATGAATAAAAAATAGCCAGCTTCCAGAAGAAAAACATATTGCTTCCTCTTTAAATCATAAGTGTCCCAGACTGCAGAAGGTACATGAAAAAGCCTTCATTTGTGTATGCACAAGCTGGGTAATGATACAAGGAATGGAGCACTTAGGTGCACAATTACCCAATTTATGGCCATAAACATATATATATATATATATATATACACTCATAAATGAGGCATCTCCCAGTACACCACTATTAAGACTGTAAAAAAAAATCAGATCTTAATCTCTTTCTGAATTGGATGGGCAGTTTCTGGAAAATGATTTGAAAGCAAAGTACAACCCATATCCCTTGAGTTTATTTTAGCAGTAGTCAGCTATAAGACAGAGATGTCAAAATTGTGGATCTAAGAACACACTTTATCGATGATAACATGAAGACAACAGGAAGGTTACCTCCAGGCTCTCTTTTATCCTTATTTTATCATCAACCTATAGGATAACATCAGGGACAAAATGGGTGTGACTGTATTAGGTACAATTATAGCAGTTAATTTCCACTGAGTATCTAAATCCAATCTTGCCACATATAAAATCAGACTGGACCAGTAATTTTCATTACATAACAAACCCAATCTAACTCTAGATAGGTCTGTATTTGAAAAGCCATTAAAAAGTAGTGAATGAGATAGGTGAAAGCAGTCTCATAAAATAAAAGAGACAGTCACCAAACTTGACATAGGTCCTAGATCTCTTTAGGCCTAAGTTCCATGTTCCTGTAAATCACCTGATTTCAGGGAAATCAGATCCTGTGCTCCTACTGCCCCTCCCTTTTTCCTGTAAGGGGATTTTGTGATGGCCCCCTTTTGCTACACATGGATAATCATAGCTATATATCTCTGTATTGGGCAAAAGGGGCTTTCCAGGATCCTGCATAGACTGTGAGGTCATGTTACCCCACCAATGGGGTAATGATCCAGCATTAGGGGATTTTTGGTGGGAGGGGGTTTTGGGGTTTATCTGGAAATTTGGGGGTTTTTCATAGCATTGTTTGTACAAGGGTATAAAACTGCTTGCTCGCCTCTTGTTGGGTGCCTCCCTATACCAGACTGACTGGAGTAGGTGACGCCCAACTCTCGCGAGACTTATCTTTTTGAATAAAGAGCTTCTGTCTTTACCTTGAGAAACCTCTAGATTTATTTAGGTAATGGTCCGTGGGGTCTTTTATCCCACACAGATTTATGGTGCCCACTGGGCAGCTTCTCTTTGATTGAGGAAGGGGGGTCTTTCTTTCCAAAGGTTGGGACCAAGTGCACGTCAGGGATTTCCTGGAGGTCTCGGGCTTTGGGGAAGAAGTGTTGCCTAGTCATAGAGAAAGACCTCTACAGAGGTACTTGGAAGGAAAAGAAAGTTCATTAGGGCTCCAAAAGTAAAAAGAGGAAAAGAAACAAAGGAAAAAGTCCGGCCAGCCAGTGGAATGTGGATCTGAGCAGTCCGAAAAGTGTATGCATACAGCCTGGCAGTAAGCACTCAGGGGTCTGGGAGTCATTAGCATAAAGGTGAACTCTTAAGGAGGTTCCCTAACTGATAACTCCAATGGAAAGATGCCGCTGAGTGAGGCTTCACAGGTGACTAAGGAGAAGAGGGCGATACTTCTTGCATAAGTTCAGCCAAGTCTCTTTGACTTGGGGAGTTCGGTGACGCCTCCCGTAAATTCATTAAGGATGGGAAAGGGACCATCTAAATGTTTGCAGTTGGAGCACATATGTCAGGCGCCAGTCAGTTTAAATCTTTGTGATCTTTTGACTGTGTTTTTGTGGTTTTTGTTTGTGATTTTTTTCTAATGCCTTTCTGTGAGTCTTTCTGTGGTTAAAATTGAATCTCCTGTTTCTCCCCCTTTTGGGAAGGGTAGTAAGGAAAAGAAAAGAAAAATGTTTTGCTGTTTAAAATTAATAATGTAGAAAATTCCCTTCTCCCTTTTCTGTGTCTCAGGTCTTGGCCATGTTTGGGACTTTTTTGAAAAAGAGGGAAGGAGAAAGGAAAAGAGGGAATTTTCTACTGCCCTTGGAAAAAAAAAATTGGGCAGAGACTAATGCTTTCTGCCTCACCCAAAAATGAAACCACAAAGGGTAGCTAGACAGATCAGGCAGTTAAGAAGACCTGAGTAGATTCTGCTGAAAGAAAAAAGAAAGAAAAAAAGAAAAAAAAACATTGACATTGATGAAGAGGGAGGTAAGGAAAACCTCTAAATCAGGAGAATTGGAGATTCATAAGTTTCAGGATGATACATAAACTCTGCAGTTTGATACTTTCTGTAAGTCTCTCAGGAAAGGAGGGGCAGAGAGGAGAGAGAGAGATGTGGCTCTCTCTGGGAGAAAATTGTTAGGCATTAATTCTCTGTAGTTCTAAGGCACATAAAAAGCAGCACAAAACCTGGGGTATGATTATTAGGAATGTAAAAGGATGCAGACACTCTGAGTGGTGGGTTTTGAAAGACTGGGAAAGAGAAAATGATGGCTTGAGTGAAAATATGAAAGTTACGAAGTCTCTGGGAATAGAGATGGCTGAGCGGAGAGTATTCCCACCCACCCCCCCCCGCCCCCGGGGTGTCCTTGTGTTAGCATCAGATGGTTTAAGCATGTTGAGAGGGTTCAAGGAAATTTGGGTTTTTTTTTAAGAAAGTCTGAAATAGAGTGATTATTGTTATTGAATTTGAGAAAGGCACCAATTATAGCAGAAAATATAGATTAATGTAATTTGCTAGAATTAAAAGCAGGTAGAATTTTAGCCAAGTATATCTTTAAATTGATCTGATTATAGTAAGGGAAAGCAAATTTATTGTAAACTTCCTTAGGAAGATATGAATGTGAGTGGGAAATTAAAAAATAAGAATGAATATATTTGTGGCATTGAAGGGCTAAGAGTATTAGGATCTAGAAATGTATGGTAATATGGTTAATTATTAATTATCAATATGATTAAAAAGAGGTCTGTATTATTATTAGGTATTAGGAAATGGATTCATTGTATGAACCCTCCCCTTCTAGAATGATTATGTAAGGACTGTTATGGAATCCACATCCTAGGAATTTGTTTAGAATTAATATAATTCTAAAAGCGTTTTTGGCTTTGGCTTGCACAGGGTTCACACAGACCACAATTATTAAACCAGGTGCATGCCTGGGTGAGAACTGGGAGGCTAAAGGAATTATGTAGGTAATTTTATATGAAATCTTCTTTTGGGTATGATGGTTATAAGATGAATAGGTTTTTTTCTGTGTAAAAGTAATTTCAAAATAATTAATTTAAAGTTATCAAGTTGTAGCTATTTGATTTGGGGGTTTAAAGTTTAAATTTAGATACTGAATATGTGTTGTAGTATTCCTGGGATTTCTTGTGAAATTTGGTAAATAGTTGTATTATCTGTGTTATAGGAGAAGCAGTTTCTCTTATATTACAGATGCTGCTATATTCTAAATGCTGCTAGATTAAGAATTATATTACCTAAGGAACAGGAAAATGATGAGTAGGACATTCTGATTATATGCATTGTAATTTGAGAAATTATAAATTTTAAGTTTGTCTTTGTTTCAAAAATGTTAATTGAGATGGTTTTATGAAATACGAAATTGCTAATCAAGTTATTTCAAAGCTACTGTATAGCTCAAATGTTTATAAAAATATGCTTGTGAAAAGTAATTATTGGTAACTGTGGAGAAATGACCCTGTGAATCTTCTTGTAAGTTTTGTAAAATTTGAAATTTTTTATGTGTATGGAAGAAAAAAAAAAGATGGGCAAGGTCATTAAGGGAGCTTATTTCTTTATGAAGCTCCTAAATAACAAATCTGATTTGATGAGAAGCAGCAGATCTGTGTACACAAAGATTTTTTTAAAAAAGGATTTCTAACAACTGGTTTCTATACCAGGACAAGGTTAAAATATGTAAAAGGGAAGATGTTAAAAGGTGAATCCCCTTAGATAGGAGAGTCCTGGCAAAATCCTTGAGGTATAATACAATTTAATAAGATTAAATTGATGTTGAGGTAAAAAGGTTTTGGAACTGTACTCCATGTAAATGGTTTGTCCCAACAGGTCTCTACTGATGACAAGAAGTTCATGAATGGAGAATATTTCACCCTCCATGTTCGGAGTTGCCATCACTATGAGCTGCTCCAGGAAACTAAATGAAACCTTAGATTTAAAAGAGGCTCATAGTGTATTTGTGTGGAATGGAGTCATTGGGCATTTCAAAGTGATGAAAGAGCAATTGGGTATTAACTGACAATTAATTGTTGGGATTAAATCAGAGATATTTTTAGTTGGAAAAAAAAAGAGGCCTTAGTATGAGTTCAGATTGAGCATAGTCATAAAAGGGTAAAGAGAAATTTTGGAAAGTAAATATAAACCTGTTAGAGCAAGGTTTTGCTTCCTTCATGAATAGGAATAAAGATGAAAACAAGTTATTTAAGACTCATTTTAAGGATGTTCCTCAACCAATGTGAGATTATAATCATGTTTTAGGTTGATTGTTGGAGATTGTTACCAAAGTTTTTAATGGGACTATTAATTGGCTATTACTCTGAGTCCAGCTCCAGGTATGAATATTAAGAAAATCTATCTTAGCCACCAGAGCCACTGATCCATGGTTCCAGAAGACACAGGCACGAGGTACAAGGAGGTTAGAACGTCTATTCCACATGAGCTGAGGTAGTATTCTCCTGATTCATATTACCCTGAAACACCAAGTAGACTCCAAGCTCAGCTTAATGAGATTTATATACATTCTTCCTGGACTTAACACCTTGAAATTAAGGAATTATGGTTCCCATACTATAATTTTGTCCCCCTTCTTGGTGACAAGCTTCAATAATCACAACATAGTAGTTAATCTATTACACAGTTGAGTCTGGAACATCTAAAGTTAATAAGAGATTAATGCTATTAAACTTAAGATTTAGTATAGACATTCTTGCTTAAGTAAAGACCCTCTAGTTTGTGGGGATATCAGTTGTTATCTAGCTTTGGCTTAGTCCTAATTAGCTAATGCTCATAGTAGAATAATTTGTGCCATGGCATGAACAGAAGAAAAGTCTCTCAGAAATTATGTGAATACTTTTGTAAAACGTAAACATGTTAATATCTGAGACCATATCAATAATACAGGTGGGTGGCCATGAGACCAGACAGTCTGTTGAAGCAAGGGGCAATCACTTTGCAGATGAGGAAACAAAAAGGGCTGAGATGGTAGAATCAGAACCTTCTGCAAAATTGTTGGTTTCGGTCCTTCTTTTCACCCCGAGTCTCCCTTCCCCTTCCTTCACCAAAGAAAAAAAAGCAGATTACTGGCCTTGGGAGCATGAAGGCAGGGTAGATGGCAGCACCTCTCAGATGGGAGAGAGGTGTTGACCAAGGCAGGTATGAGGCAGATCCTTCAGCATTTAAATCAGCGAAGTCATTGGGATGTCCAGAACCTGTGTGCATTCCTGGCTTGGTATGTAACGCCTGGCCTCTATACTCTGGCGCGGCAGTTGGTGGACAGCTGCCTTGTGTATCGAAGGATAAACAAGTCAGCATTGCACTGAACTCTGGTTAGAGGTAGGCCTCCGAGCCTCAGGCCTTTCCAGAGCATACAGGTGAACTTCACCAAATTACCTTCCATAGGATGCCTCAAGTACTTGCTGGTTGTAGTGAACCACTTGAACTCCTAGTAGAGGCCTTTCCTCTGCCCCGCACAACAGCTCCAGTTGCTGGTAAAATTCTGCTAGAACAAATTATCCCAAGGTATGGGGCTGTAGAACGGACTAACTCGGACAAAGGGGCTCATTTTATGGCCAAGATCCTACAGTCCCTAGCCCAGGCCCTAGACATCACTTGGGAAATTCACACTCTTTGGCATCTCCCCTTCATCTGGCAAAGTAGAAAGAATGAATCAAGAAATTAAGAGGCAGCTCACTAAATTGGCTTTGGAAATCCAGCTGCCCTGGACCAAGTGCCTACCCTTGGCCCTCCTTAGAAGAGATATAAGGCTCTTCCCCTATGAGGTCCTCTTTGGACACCCTTACCCTGGCAAAGGTGGAGAGAGCCTAGATCCATTGTTTGACTAGAAGGACAAATTTTTGAGGGAATATGTAGCTTCCCTGGCAAGGCACCTACAAAAGGGCTGATTGCTCAAACTCCTCCTTTGAGATTCACAGTCCACAGGTGCCAACTGGGAGACTGGGTCCTGATTAGAACCCGAAAGGAGGAGAAGCTCAATCCAGCCTGGGAAGGTCTGTTCCAGACTCTACTGATTTCCAATACTTTGGTCTGGACAAAGGAAAAGGTTGGACTCATCACACTTGTGTGAAGGGACCCATTGAACCTCCCCCCACCCCCACTTCCTGGACTGTTGAAACAGCCCAACCAGAGAGTCTGAAGCTCCTCCCATGGCTCAGCTATCCAGAGTGAGTAATCAAGACTCTAGACTCCTCTCCCTGTGTATGTTTGTTGATGAGAGAAGAGGAAATCATTTGCCCACTCCTCTTTCTCTGCATTAGCTTAATCATAATTATATATTAATTTTTATCAAGCAGTTGTCTACTCTCCCCTGCTTGGAATCATTTTCTTTACCCTGAGAATGCTACTAATATTCTCTTTATATCCGAAACAGATAAGATAGTTGAGGAGCTTGCTGGAATTGGCGTGAGAAGATTTCATGCTTAAAGAAAGAGGGGGGACTAAATGAGATAGGTGAAAGCATTCTCATAAAATAAAAGAGACAGTCACCAAACTTGACCTTGGTCCTAGATCTCTTTAGACCTAAGTTTTCCTGTTCCTGTAAATCACCTGATTTCGGGGAAATCAGATCGTGTGCCCCTACTCCTCCTCCCTTTTTCCTGTAAGGAGATTTTTGTGACGGCCCCCTTTGGGCTATATGTCTCTGTATTGGGCAAAAGGGGCTTTCCAGGGTCCTGCATAGACTGGGAGGTCATGTTATCCCACCAATGGGGTAATGATCCAGCATTAGGGGATTTTTGGTGGGAGGGAGTTTTGGGGTTTATCTGGAAATTTGGGGAGTTTTCATAGAATTGTTTGTACAAGGGTATAAAACTGCTTTCTTGCCTCTTGTTGAGTGCCTCCCTATACCAAACTGACGGGAGTAGGTGACACCCAACTTTCGCGAGACTTGTCTTTTTGAATAAAGAGTTTCTGTCTTTATCTTGAGAAGCCTCTGTATTTATTTAGTTAATGGTCGGTGGGGTGTTTTATCCCACACAGTAGTACATATCATGAGGCCTATTTATTTTCTTCAAACTCTGGGGAGAGTATGAATCTGTCCATCTGTATAACCTAAAACTTGATAGTTGAGAGAGAGAGAGAAAGAACGTGTATGTGTGTGTGTGTTCATGTGTGCACGCACGCGTGTGTGCATTTTGAGCAGAGGGGAAATTTGGTATATTGTGCAGTTGTACTTCTTTTTGTTATTTTGAGCAGAGGAGAAATTTGGTATATTGTGTAGTTGTATTTCTTTTTGTTTTAAATAAATTTTTGCTATCTTCTCTTTTTTTCTATCACCTACATTGACCACTATATCCTTCAAATAAGTATAATTATGCTCTTCTACATACCCTCTTCCTTGCATATGGCTACCCAATAAATATAATTTTTTAAAGCTTAGGGGACCTATGTCCCTTGGAGTGGAACATACGAAGAATCCAACTAAGGATTTTTCCCTCCGTCTGGAAATTTCATTTCTTGATGGGCATTAATAGCTGCTAACTTAGTCTTGTTCAAAAAGAGGCATCAATTGCTGGTCTGTCCTCATTCAAACAGTAGAGGTGACAGGTCTTTATCTAGTTAAGAATAAATGCTAGAGAAACACCAATGTTTTTCTGATTCTCAAATAAGAACTTCTATCTTGTACTCCACCTCCCTTTGGGTGTCTATTGACTACATAAGGAGTCTAGATTATTGAGGATTTCTCTAGTTACAATCAATTTTTGAGTCCCCATCTCTTTCTTTGAACATGCTCTATGTCCTGAATCCTAATCACATAGGGCTACTAAATAATGAAGTCAGTTGCCCACAGACACAAATAGACATGGTTACCATATTTTACTCTTAAGACAGAATCCATAATAATATTTAAAATACAGAATAAAATCACCTCCTATGCAGCTGTGTACCTGAAGCTTCTCTCTGAGTAACAAAACCAGATGATTTAGAAAAGGGACTTTTCAACTTGCTTTAGTCTCTATGCCACTCATCCTATATAGGGACACTTAATAAGTCCAATCAAAGAATTCTAGATCTAGGCAGGGAAAGGTCCTCAGAGGATACCTATGGCATCCTTACTGCAGGACCTCATCATCCTCACACCTGGACTACTGCAATAGCATGCTTGTTGGGTTCCTTGCTTCAAGTTTTTTCTCACTCTATTCCACTCTCCACTCAACTGCCAAGGTGATCTTCCTAAGAGACCTTCCTGACCATGTCACCCTACCCCCCAACTCAATAAACTCAGTGGGCTCACTATCACCACCAGAATCAAATATAAAATCCTATTTCACTTCCAAAGTCCCGCATAACCTTCCACCTTCTGTAATGTTAATGGAATTTGGAGATGCCCCTGAATTGGCTTGGCTTTTGAGTTGAGTGTTAAAACCCAGAGCTTGTGAATCCCACTTGTGGGATGGACTTGTTGACATGAAGAGAGAGGGCTGAACTGGGAGGAGCCATAAATGGAAAGAAAGGCTCAATCCCAGAGAAGGCCAGAAGGACTTTGGGAGAGCAGTATCCAGTATTGTGGAGCCTGAGTTGCTGAGACAGAGACTGCTGAGAGCCCGTTGGAGCTGCCCAGGACTTTTGAGAACTGCCACCCAAAGCTGCTGAGAACTGAGGAGGCATGGCTGTGATGCCGGTATTGTGTCTCTCTGTTTTGATGTTGTTTTTCCAGATTCACCTAATGGTGAAGGACAGTGCTGCTATTGTAGAGGTCCTGGAACCTGGCTGTTGGTTCAGAAGCCCTGAAGGAGGATTTTCTTGTGATACCATCACAGACATCCTGGAAGAGGGCCTTGCTGATGTTTTCAAGGGTTCTGGGACTGTTCTACAGGCAGAGAGTGACTTGATGAGGACACTGGCTATAGCTTTGTTGAGCCATGTGTCCCTAGGAACTGAGATTGCTGAGGGCTTTCCTTGGGTCAAGATGAAAGAAGGGACTTTCCTTGGGTTTTCAATGCTGAGATGTTATCTTCACCTTGTTATGGCTTAAGGGTGGATGGCCTTTTGTGCTCTCCTACTCCATTTTAAGAAAGTGCTTGGTGTTAATGGATGGTATTGTAATTACTTTGTGTCCAGGAGTGGGAAACCTTTGGCCTTTTTGTGCTCTGTGATTGACCAAATGAATGTACTTTGTTTATGATTGGAAACTGATTTCTATTTGAGAAGAGACTTTGACTGATGAAATGAATGTACTGTCTAGGGGTGGAGTAGTACCTGGACTGAATTGAGAACTTACTTGCTAAATGAATGAGTTATGCTGTATTTTGACTTTCTCTGTTCTGTGAATGTCTGCTGAATAAATGGGGTTTGCAATGCTGGTAATCCAAAACTTGGAAGGTGCCTTTGCTTGGCATTACACCTTCCCACTTTTTTTTCTAGTATTCCTTATACCTCACACTCTACCATGTACTCAAAATACTGGCCTCCTTGGCGTTCTTTCCACAAGACACTCCAACTACAAACACCTGGCATTTTCACCGGCTACGCCACCAGGCCCAGAATGCTGAACCTCCTCAACTCCATCTCCTCATTGCCTTCAAGTCCCAGAAAAAAATCCCATCTTCTACAGGAAGCCTTTCTCACACCCTCTTTCTGTTAATGATCTCCAGTTTGTCTGTTTGTATATAATTGCCTATATGCTGTCTCCTTTATTTCTCAGTGAGTTCCTTAAGGGTAGGGGACTGTCTTTGGCCTTTCTTTTTATCATCAGGGCTTAGCACAGTGCCTGGTACATTGATGCTTAACAAATGATCAACTCACCATTTGGTGCTGACTGGAACTCCACTGTTTTGTTTGTTTGCTCTTTTGTTTGGTATCTTGTTACTAGCAAAGATGGCCAATTGCTTTTCCCTACAGAAAGCTCATTACCCTTGGATCAGGTGCAGCAGACTTGGTGGCAAGGCCCAGAGAGAAGTCTGCCACTCTCAGGGCTCCCTGGCATCTATCTTTTGTTCTGCTATAGCTATTTTGGCAATGTTATTTCAAGAAAGTGCTAAAGAATGATTATAAGAAGAATTTTTTTTTTTGAGGCAGATAAAGGGAAGAATGTTGGAAGACTGAATGATATGGGATGACATCAGCTGTAAAGAATACTGTTGCACAGTCACAGAATTGAAGAATTTTAGAGCTGGAAGGAATCATACAGGAATCATACTCATTTTACAGTAGAAAAACACAGACCCAAGGATGTTAAGTGACTTGTCAAAGTTATACAACTTGCGAAGGCAGGGGAAGCATTAGAAACAGTATACAATTTCAAGTCCAAAGCCCATTCTTTTATATCAGCAGCCTTTGATTCTCTAATAAGATGAACAATATTACTTGGTAAACCCACCTTATTTATATTGTTGTTTAGTCGTTTTCAATCCTGTCTGGGTTTTTTTTTTTTTTGGCACAGATACTGGAATGGTTTGTTATTTCCTTCTCCGGCTCATTTTACAGATGAGGAAACTGAGGCAAACAGGGTTAAGTGACTTGCCCAGCGTCACATAGCAAGTAAGTGCCATGAGGCTGCATTTGAACTCAGAAATCTGTGTCTTCCTGACTCCGGGCCCAGTTGTTCTATCCACTGTATCACTTAGCTAAATTACCTTATTTATAACTAACTATAAAACTACTGACAGCTTAAATGTCAGGAAACACAGCCACCACTCATGACATAAGCTATATGAGGAAAAGAGTGACACTAAGGTTACGATATATCAGACTACAAATCCAGCAACCTTCAAAACTCTTAAGGCTACATCTAGCCAACGAAATAGCAAACACTTCCTTTTCTCTTTGTCTACTTAACAAAGAAATACTTACTAAATGTTACTGCTGCTAGAATTTATGAAAGCTTCTCTCCTCCCAGATTCAGAGTCATTCTACCTGTTATTGCCTTACTCACTTATTCGTATTACTTTTTATTGAAGCAGTGGCATGTTTTATTTATTTTTTTCCTATTTTTCAAGAATCTGACTGGTAGAGAGGTTAAGTGTCATAATTCACATGAGACAAGAATGAATACACAGGTGTTTATGACAAATACCTTCAGAAGAGCTGATTTCAAAAACCTAGGGGAAAAGACAGGTACAATCTGAGCTTCTAGAAAGGAAGAAAGCTCTAGTGGGATAGGAGATTCAAGTATGATTCTAATGGAGAAAAGAGAGAAAACTCCTTAAGATACAAATGGGTTTAAAATAGAAATGCTCAGATTTTCAAAATATATTATTCAGTTGAATTCAATTAAATTCAACAAATACATGCCAGGTGCTTAATGGATACAGATGGCACAATTGGCATAAATTATATTCATATATAATTATATTATGCATATAACATTTTAAGATTTGTAAACTCCTCTATATTTTATCTCATTTGATCCTCAATCACCCTAGAAGTCGTATTATCTCCATTTATAAGACGGAGGAACTGAAGCTGATTGACATTGCTTGCACAGGGGTTAACACAAGTAACAAAAGACTGAGATAGAATTTGAACTCAGATTGTTTTAAATGAAGACACAGTGACTATTTTGACATCTATCAAAATATAATGGGGAATATGATATATGAATATATACATTTAATATACAAAGCACATTTAGGAGGTATAAAAACAAAATGCTTTGTGAGGTCCAAAGGAGAAAAGGATGTTAATGAGTATCAGTGTGGGAGAAGTCAGGAAAGACTTTTAGAATTGAGTTAAAAGTTTATTTGCATTTTAAAGAGGAGATGGACAGCATCCTTGGGAATAAGATGGGCAAAAGCCCTAAGGCAGTGAAGTCCAGGGCCTAGAGGCTGGAGGGTCACAAGGCAATATAATTTGGATGGAATCGGTGAGTTAGAGGGCAGTTATTAAGCACCTACTATGTGCCAAATAGGGCCACAAAGAGTCAGAAATTACTTAGATAACAATGTGCCAGGTCCTATGATAAGAACTGAGGATACAAAAAAAAACAAAAAACAAAAAACAAAACCCAAAACAAAACAACAACCCCAGAAACAAACCTTGACATCAAAGTGATAATGGTCAAGGGGCGGCTAGGTGGCGCAGTGAATAGAGCACCAGCCCTGGAGTCAGGAGGACCTGAGTTCAAATATGGGCTCAGACACTTAACACAAAAACTAGCCGTGTGACCTTGGGCAAGTCACTTAACCCCAACTGGCCCTCCAAAGGAGGGGAGGGAAGGGGAGGGAAAACTGAATAGTTTTTTCTCAGTCCTCATCCTTCTTGACTTCTTGGAACTACATAATACTGTCAACTACCTTCCTGTCCGGGACCCTCTTCTCTCCCTACTTTTTTTTGTTATTATTTGTCTGCTTTTGAACATTCTTCTTTAGTTCTCCTCCTATATGTCTGATGGTTTTCCATCTCAGTCCCTTTCATGGAACCCATACTTGAATACGTACACCAACGATCTGTCCTGGAAGCACTTGACCTCTTCCTTTGATAACAAAAGAACATCCCACAGTTAGGGGGGGAGGTACAGTGTTTCATAGCAAGAGACCTTACAACACTCTATCTTTTCTTATTTGGTGACTCCAAATGGGTTCAAACATTATTGTCTTTTTTTAGACAACTTTCATATGTATATATCTAGATCTATCTAGTCCAGTGGTTCTCAACCTTCCTAATGCTGCGACCTTTTAATACAGTTCCTCACGTTGTGGTGACCCCCAACCATAAAATCATTTTTGTTGCTACTTCATAACTGTAATTTTGCTACTGTTATGAATCTAACTGATATGCAGGATGCATTTTTATTGTTGCAAATTGAACATAATCCACAGGTTGAGAACTGCTGATCTAGTCTCTCTCCTATGCTCCTGTCCTGCATCACCAACTGTCTACTGCAGCGGTTCTCAACCTGTGGTCACAACCCCTTTGGGGTTCACCTAAAATCATCGGAAAACACATATTTTCAATGGTCTTAGGAACTGAGACACCACTGCTCTAACTGTCTCCAGGCAGGTCCACGCACATGCAGATATGCCCATGTATGAGTATTAAATGGTCACCACATTAGGAAGGTTGAGAACCACTGTTCTATTGGATATTTCAAACTGGATGGCCTAGAGGGATCTCCAACTCAATCTATCCCAACTAGAACACGTTATTAGCTATAACACGTTATTAGCTATAACACATTCCTCATATATGCAGTCTGGCTCTTACATTACAGCAACAGGAAACAAAGGAATGGATTGATTAAGCAAGAATTTGCAGAACAATGAATCACTCCTTCAGCAATTCTGCTGAGTTGGTAAGGAAATTATTGCTCTCTCTGCCTCCAGTGAGCCCCATTTGGGCAGTCTTCCCTCACTGACATGTCCCACGCCCCAGCTATGAGATTTTTGAAATCTCTAAATCAGGGCTTAGTGAGGGTTGGACTTCAGCCTGGGCTGCCTGAATTGCAAGGCACATGATCAGACAAAAGTGGAAAATAGAATTTGGTTGACACATTATTTGTAAGGAACTCTACTGAATGAATGTTAATGTCTCCATCTTCTCTTGATTAAAATCATTTGATCTGTTTGCCATATCCCCACTTTAAGGACTGATCTTTAACCGTTTCCTATGAGTTGACTCTCATTTAAGAGTGCTTCAGATAGAAGAACCTTGCAATTATCTGTCTGTCTTTGATGAGCAGTATGAGAGTTTTGTACCAACAATAATAGCCTCTTATTTTCCATGTACCTTTCTGGTTCTGGTTGTCAGCTATGGCTGGCTGAATTTATTTTATTTTATATTATATTGCAAGGCAATCGATTTGGTTTAAGTGACTTGCCCAGTGTCACACAGCTATCATCAACTGTCTGTGGCTGGATTTGAACTTGGGTCCTCCCGACAGCAAGGTCAACGTACCATAGAGCTGCCTGAAATGTTTACGGTATGTTATTGGTCTAGCTCATTGGCTGTTTGTCATGTATACTACAGATCACGCTGGTTATAAGAAAGTAGAAGGAGTTACTTAGCAAAGTTCTAATGCTTGTCTATAAAACCATGAGTCCCAAATACTGATAGACGCGTGAGAAGTACAAAGATACTGCATGAATTACCATCACCTGCTTCTACTCCCCTCTGCCTTTTAGAGCAAGTTTAGGAAAACTCTTGCATGGCCTGGTTTTCATATGTGCCCATTAGCCTTACAATTAACCCTTGGGGCCATAGTTTGCTGACCTCTACTTTATATCAATGAGAAGTAGAAATCATATTAGAGACTAGAAATTCTATAAAAATTATAATCTATTATTATATACTATTACAGCCCCTTCGTGGGAGCTTAAGAATCTATATGTCATTTTCTTTTCTTCTTGCTACGGGTACTTCTGTTGGGTTATGTTTATTTTTGGAAGATCTAAGATAATTCCTATGAAAAGTGGCCTAGTACAGGTCCACCGGCACCGTCCAAAGGCAAACTGGGTTATTTTTATGCACATCCATCATTATTTTAGGACTTGTGGGAAAGTGGAATTTTTAGAACCAGGAAGACTCTGCAAAGAAGCTTTTGAGCCAGACAAATAGTGTACTATAAAAAGAAGGTGGGGTTTGGGGGGACGGCAGAGAGGGTGAAGGCAGCAAGTTGTAGCTGAATATAACAGACAAAAAAATCAACTATATGTGACAAAGGGTAGAAAAAAGCCCAAATAATTAATTTTCTACTGCCAGAGACAAAATTGGAGTGAATCCCAGGAAAAGTTAACTATTAGTGTTGTCTTTGTGATTGTATGCGTAATTCAATATTGGCAAGAGGGCTTGCTTGGTTTTTTTTTTCATCTATGATTACCCTTAAATTAGAAAAGCGATAATTCAGAATCAATATGAGCAGAGATCCCTGCCCTTCTCTTGATCTGGCAAATCAGGAGTCAAAAAGAAAAATCACAGAAATTGATGAGAGATAAATCATCTTTCCCTGTTCCCAAGATTTGATGACTCCATAGAAAAAGAAAATATATGAATCAAATCAGATATGATCTTTGTAACAGGAACTTACACAGGGAAGTTTCTCTGAATTTACTAAGGTTTGTCAAATTGGAATTCAATAAATTGCAATACACTTGCAACAAGCTCATTTTTAATTCTCTCCTATGGAGACAGTGGGATACAGGAGTTCCCTCAAATCCTCTAATGACTTTATTTATAATCTCCTATTTAATAGAGATGTAGTTTGGGGGCTAAGCCTAGAAAGGTGCTTGTAATGGTAAGAGGAATTTGAAGATCTTCCCTGCCCCTTTATAAGCCTAAGGGAATGTGAAAATCTTCCCTGCCCCTTAAAAGGCTAAATGTAATTCACATGGAGCCAGCAGTTGCAAGGGTTTGCTGAAGGGGAGAGTAGAGCCCACGGGAAGCTGTGAGTCAGAACAGCGAGAGGGTGGGAGAAAGAGGGAGATAGCTAAGCTTGTTCATGTTGGTTTATGGGAAAGCTAAAGGATGTTGTGGCTCTCTGCTGCACTGTGGTATATTAACTCCTATGTTGCTATGATGGATTTGGTTTCCAGGTGTCTGAATAAATATTTTGCATCTGTCTTCTATATGGAGAGTCTGTTGTATTTTGCTATGGAGAAGTATGCTGGCACATTTACAATTACATCAGGACTGTGAATATTGCGTTGGTGCTACAGTGCTTTACTGCTTTGTCTTCCTAGTTATAAAGTTTATCTATCAGCATTTCAAATAAGGATCACTCCATTCTTTGTACTTGTATAGCCAGTCCACAGCACAGTGCTTAATAGTAGGTACTTAATAAGTACTTGATGATTGGATGATTAAACAAGAAGCATTTAAAATAACTTCCTCTACCTAACAGCTATCTGCTGCTTAATTTTTCCTTTCTAAAATAAAGCGCAAGTACTTTTACTCCCCACAGGTAAGGGAAGAAGATGCCTTGAAAAAGGAAAGTTTCATCTCCTGAGGAAATGTTTTTAAAAACAAATAAATAAAAAGATCATCCAATTCTTTAAGAAATAATTCTAAGCAGAAATTTTTTTTAAAAAATCAATAACACTTCATGTTTTAGTGCAGTTTAGTGCAAGTTTTGGCTTGCATGCATGAGGCAGCGCAAAAAAAATACTTTGGTTTAATTCAATTTTTTAGGAAATTGCAGTAAAATATGAAGGGATTCATTGTAATTATTTTAAGTAACTTAAGGAGATTTAATAGGAAGGAGGGAACTATGTTAAAAATCTAGAAGCTTCAACTCTAAGTAAAAATGTGCAAGGAAATATTACAAAAACATGAATCACATTTGAAGCTAAAGGATGCTACTTACAGTTATAGTTGTAACATTTATATATTTAGAAAAAGATAATTATTAATCTAATACAAAGGAAAGTATGCTAATGTATGAGACAAACTGAAGGAAAAGGAGAAATTAAACTAATAATACAGTTACAACACATGGCATATGATTTGGAAGCATAAAGTTAAGAGGAGCAGGGAAGAAATGGAAAGTAAAACGCTACAAGCATGCAAAGAAAAATGCATTAAGTTGCTACAGAGCTGGTGTGACCTGCAAGACATTGACAAGCTGCAGAGATTCAAGAAATATAAATAGGCAGATCAAAATTAGGAAATGAGAAAAGGAATTAAAAAGAAGTTTGAATTACAATGAAAACTTTATACTCAATTAAAAGCTCGATTATGATCTATATAGAGATGTTCTGGACACAGGAATAAAATCATAAATATAAAGCAGAAGAAAAAAAATTAAGTGCCACTAAATGGACATTAACTGAACTAACATCCTAACTAAAAGAGCAGCTTCAATTGCTGATTACTGAACAGTAGGAGGAAAAATATATAATATTATAAAAGATAAGTTGCAGGAAAAAAGCCCAAGTGGCTGAAATGGCACCATGAATTTCAAGCCAAAAAATACATTAAAATTATGAATTTCAAGCCTCTATGTAAACTGAACTCAGAAATGCTGACATACTTATTTTAATGGACATTCAGTAGTCCTCTGAAAATTGGAATTAGAAATTTAAATCTGGGTTTTATGAGTTCAAATTAATTATGACCAAAGAGCTACCTGGATTTTGTATATTTTATATACCTATATATTGGTTTATTATCAATACAAAATACCTAATGGTATTTGGGTACTGTTTTCCCTTGTACAAAATATGAATATTCTACTTCATAGAAGTTTATTATAAAGCTTATATGATACTAAATTCATTCAGACTTCTAATAGATTTTTTGCTGTGTAATAATAGTAGGCAGTGCTGCTTTAAAAACACAAACAGCTAAGTTTATAAAAACAGCAAAGTTCACACAACAAAACCTGAGAATATTTACTAAGCAATTAAATTATGAAATGGGTTGCCTATTCTATACTTAAGTAATGAGTCTCAGGAATTTTCCCCTAAAAATATTTGTCATGTATTATGCTACAGTTGTTAACAGCGTCTAATATTACTTTTTACTGGTATTGCAACTTCACCCTGCTTTAATGGTAATTGTAGAACATGCTATGTGAGGTAAAATCTCTCAGTACTGTAAGTTAGATTCATGTATTTTCCCAGTAGTCTAACTTTGTTTCTTATGAAACTGTTTATGTTGACAAATACACATCCCAAAAAGCAAAGAAGCTAAAAATGTAACCCAGGATGATATACCCTGAAGAATTGGGGCTAACCATTAATGAAGAAAGATGAATGCTCAGTATAAAGAGGCATCTGAAGTATCCCTAAAGAGTAAACCACACTGGGAACATGTTATGTACTTAACAAGAACTCTAATCAATGCAAAGACCAATAATGATTTAATGATTACCTCCCAAAAAGCTAAAGGATTCAAGATGCAAAAGGAGACATGAATTTATGGAAATAACCAATGAGGGGAATTTGTTTTGTTTGATTATGCATACTTGTTACATGGATTTTGTTTTCTTCCCCTCTCTCATTTACCCTCAATGGGGGAAAAGGGAATAAGAGAGAAAATATCTATTGTCATTTGTCACCAAATTGTGTGCTACTCTAATTTGCCTACCGACTCCATAATACTTCATTTATCTATTTTTCTTATCAAAGCTGTATAAAAGACTATTAATTGTTAGGTCAAATGCAGAATTTGGACATGGCACCAATTAGTGTGTATGTAGTCCAGCTCTATCTTTCAAACTTTAAGAATAAAGGAATGTTTTTTTTCAAACAAGGACGCCAGTAACTGAAATCAATTATTTTTTTTAACATTGAAAAAAATTTTTGTGAAATCAATTCTTCAACAATTCTTATGTGTCACGTTTCCTAAAGAATATAAACCTGAGGGCAAAGAGAGTTTCTTATGGGGCAGTGTCAAAGATGGCGGCATAGAAGCAGCAAGATCCTGCAGCTCCCACACCTCTACCCTAATCACCCAGAAAATTATGAGCCCAGATAAAGCCTAGGACTCTCAGACTCACACAAAAATACAGAGAACACATCTCTCGCTGAAGGCAACTCGGCAGCAGGGGCTCATCGCAGCAGCCAAGAACGGAGGCTGGAACAGCCTGAAGCCGAGACCTCGGCCAGGCCTGGGCGGTGGGAAGTAGCCTGGCTGAGCTGAGCCAAGCGGGCACTGGAGCCAGTCTTCAGGAGAGATCTATAGCCTCCAGCACTTCCACATCTGCCAAGGTGTGAGGACCGGGACTGGAGAGGGGCAGCTTGCACCACAGCAGAACAGAGACCCTGCCAGCCCAAAACCACAGCAGAGGCCACGCTAGGCCCCAGGGTGGCCTGGAGGAGTGAGCCTCCCAAGCCTCTACTTTAAAGAAAATCTAAAGCACCTGCCTAAGGGAATCTTCAAATCCTGAGAGACCCGTTAGTGAAAGTGAAACTCTGAAAATTAATTTGGGGTTGGTACAGCAGTTTGGCCAATCTACCCCCGGGTAAGGAAGCAGTGGGGGAAGGGAACTGCTGGAACCGGTGGAGGCCCCCACCAGGCTGCTTCAGAGCCCCTGGCCTGTGGACTCTGCAAGGGGGCTGAATCGATTGATCAGGGCCAAGTGCTCTTGCGTTGAGTGGCCTGGATCCGGATCGTGATCTTGGATGGTGGTCCTGGGGTGCACTTTCAGCAAGTCAAAGGAGCTGGGGGGACTTGCAACACCCCACCCAATAGCTCCGGCAGCTGGGAAAACCCCAGTGATTTCAAACAGAGCTTCCCCCCTTGGAAGGAGAGTTTCACAGACCAAAAAAAACCAAACAACCAATTAATTGGTTGGCTAGCATGAGGAAGAGGAAGCAAAATAAAAACACCAGTAAAACTCTAGAATCCTTTTTTTATGGATAAAAAGGGCCAAAGCATGGAACGGGAGGAAGAGAGCCCAGAAATCAGAACTCCCACACCAAATGCTTCCAAGACAATTGAAGAATGCCTAGAAGCTATACATCAACTGAAAAAGGACTTTGAAAACCA